>OY783228.1:11035112-12235112 GCA_963678685.1 Patella ulyssiponensis
TTAAATAATTGGTAGCGGAAATCTAGACATATACAAGTAACTGCATTTGGCCGCTACGACAGACAGCCATGTAGTTCGTGAAGGGAGAGGGTATAACGTTTCTGTATCGACAGACTCGCCGAGTCTGGCGGGATGAGGTTTGAGAGAATGACTTTATTGTAATGTGTTATACATTGTACCATATGTAAGCAGCTTGACATATAAAACCGTAGAACCGAAATGTGGTATTTGTTGTTCCTGTTGATGATATCATTGAAGATGCAGTATATTGAAACACAATGTGAAGTCGTCATTAATAAGGAATGTCAGTATGACATTTAAAGATACTTTCTAACCAGTTACAGAATTGAAATGTTGTTTAATGGCACGTCAGCACCAACCGGGCCATATTGCGCCACACAAATGGTAAATTGAACGAGACAAATTAAAACAATATCACAGAGATGAATTCATATATGTAAATAAAAACAAATATCACAGAAAATATAATTAAAAATAAACATATCAATTCCTTTACATATATAATTATTTAAAACAAAATATATGATATAATTATATACAATTAAAATTGTGAATAAACGTTTGTCTCTTTTAAAAATGCAAGCACTTTATCATGCAGCTCCGGTTGAGCAAATAACTGACGTGCTGACTGGCAACGGTAATATTTAGATCTTATAAACTTGAGATGATTGCACTCAATCAAGCACTCAATCAAGATACCAGCCTGAGACAAAAGGGGTTGAATGCGACTACCGAGTGATGGAATAACATTAGTTTTCAGTGAATATAGATGTTCATGATAGGGTCTAAATATGGTGTCAAGTGAAATATGATGAGGCATAGATGCAATTTTTGTAGCACACTGCAGTGCCAGTTTATCACGTCTGTTGTGCAATGAGGTGAGGGCTCATGTGCCTCGACGTATAAACTTTGCACTGGAGATGTTCGAAATGCTCCTAACCTGATTTTAAGTCCTTGATTGTGTATGGTGTCGAGCTCTTTGAGATAAGACTCCCGGGCAGATCCATACACAATACACCCATAGTCGAGTTTAGATCTTATAAGTGCTTGATATAATCTGAGCAAGGCCTTACGGTCTGCTCCCCAGTCAGTGTTTGACAAGACTCTCATTATTTCTTCTTAAGGGTTTTAATATGAGGGATAAATGATAATCTCCATGGTTTTGCAAATGCAGCTAGTTAAAGCGATCGGACGATAGTTGATAGGATTCGTATGATCTTTACCCGGTTTAGGGATGGGAATTATTGTGGTATCATGCCACGAGGGAGGAAAATTCCCATTAACCCAAATCTGGTTTAAAAGATCCAGTAAAGTTAGAAGTGTTGGATAAGGTAGATGCTTTAAAATTTGATAGTGTATCTGGACCAGTTGCAGTGTCCCCAGCTCGCTTTAACGAGTCCCGGAGCTCTGCAATGGAAAAAAGATCATTACGGGACTTGAAATTAAGTCGACTTTTCTCCTGTTGTTGTTTAATTCTCCGAAAGGCATCAGAAGAGAAATTGGATGATGAATTGAATGAGACAGTACTGGCCAGAGAATTAGCAATATCAGGAAATGTTAAGGTGGTATTATCAACATTTAGGTGGTTAACTGATAATGTACTACTTTTACCTTTAATCCTACGAATCCTATCCCATACCGATTTGGAAGACGTACGGGGATTTATCCTTGAGATATAGCCCTGCCTAGTAACTATACTTGTTACCTTAAACTGTGTTTAAGGTAACAATTGGTACAGTCTACGACCCCTTACGCAAGTTCAAATAGGTTCAAACGCACAATTGTCAACACACATCATTACAGTTTGTATTAAAATAAGTAATTTTATCACAAATAGTGAAGACTGGACCATTAAAATAGTTACCGAACAGTTTTTCTCTGCATAGCGCTGTTTATGTTGTAGGCCTAATGACGTATTACACAACTTGCGGCCATGACGGTCGACCAGTTGAAATTTCGAGTAGGAGATGGGTTTCATCAAATCATATAATTATGCGGTAAGGTCTCACCTTTATTTCAATAAGAATTGATTTATTATATGTTAAGCTACGTGCAGTACTGTTTTGGGCCAGTTTATTTGTAAATTAAGCGAGCTATAGGCCAGTAAACTTTTTGTAGTCATTTGACTACAAAACTTGCGCGAAGGAACTCTGTAGGAAAAACCACTACTGCGACTGGAGTAAGACGGAAGACAGCAGTAGTGGAACCATTTCTAAGCCCTGCCATGAAGATTTCTTTGCCTGGCGTATGGTTTTACGGGCCTTCGCCCGGATCATTTGGTATGCTGCAAGGTTCTCCATGGAGGGATGATTCTCAAGGCGTCTTAACATACGATCACGCTCTTTAAGAGCGGATTTGCAATCATTATTATACCATGGTTTATTGAAACGTTTGGGCTATGTCGTGGTCTTTGAAATCGCCTGCTCGGTTACATCTTGAAGTGAATAAGGTCATGGGTCATCTGCATCTTCTAACTCTTTTCGGTCAAAAGAGAAGAGACACAAAGATTCAAAAAGAGCCCAATCCGCCTTGTGCAACTTCCATCTCTGCGGTCTTTCAACCGGAGAGGGACCATTATTATCTATCAAGATCGGAAAGTGGTCACTGCCACACAGATCTTCATTTACCCTCCATGTAAAATCCTGAAACAGGACCAGAGAGCAAATGGTGAGATCGAGGGAAGAAAAAGAAGCTGTGGCAGGATGTAGATAAGTAGGCGAATCATCATTTAACAAACACAAATTATTAATGTTAATGAAGTCCACTATTTGTTTACCTCTGTTGCTATCATCTGGACTACCCCAGAGTGAATGATGGCCATTGAAATCTCCCGTAATTATAAACGGGAGAGGGAGTTGTGCATCAAGTTCATCAAGATCTCTGGGGTTCAGATGTAAACTTGGTGGAAGATATACAGAGCAAAGTGTGATAGGAATATCTAGAGTCACCCTAACTGCAACCGCCTGTAAAGGCGAGTTGAGGGCGACTTTACTCTGCGGAATATTTCCATTAAGGAAAATGGAAACACCACCGTGTGCTCTACCATTATTATTAGCAAAATGATGATAGGCAACAAAGTGTCTGAGCAATAAGACATCTGAATTCTTTAAAAAAGTTTCTTGTAAACAAATAGCAAAGGGATTAAATTTTTGAATTATTTTAAGTGCATCTTTTCTTTTCTGTGAAAATAGATTTGAAGAATCAGTTTGGTTACAAAAATACATCCTTAAATAATGGACCCAAAACAAAAAAGTAGTTTTATTTTTACAAGAAATTCTGTAGATCGATAAAATATAAAAAATTATTTATAAACGAAAATATTTTAAGTGCATCTTTTTTTCTCTGTGTAAATAGATTTAAAGAATCAGTTTGGTTACAAAAATACACATGATATTTACATCCTTAAATAATGGACCCAAAACAAAACAGTATTTTTATTTTTACAAAAAATTCAAGAAAATCTGTAGATCGATAAAATATAAAAAATGAAGTAAAAAAATACAGTTTTCATGTTATTAACTTAATAAATATAGGAAAGTTGTCTCAAAATTCCCAGTCGCTATTTCAAAATTATTACAAAATAATAACATCAAATATCAGTTCAGGCATAGGCTTTGCAATCTACTGCTATATGGCCCATAGTATGGGATCTATATTTAAGTACTTTTTAAAAATATAAATACTGAAGTAAAAAAATACGGTCTTCGTGTTATTATTAGCTTCATAAATATAGGAACGTTGTCTCAAAATTTCCAGTCGCTATCTCAATTACAATTATTACAAAATAATAACATTAATATTAGCTCACACGACTCGGCTTCATTATAAACAATAGCGAAGCCTTCGACCGGAAGTAACTTGGGGTCTTTTGACTTCGCGCATGCGATGTACAACATAATTCATCGTCCAATGACAGATACTGCAGGGTCAGTTATCCATATTATATACGATCTATGGTGACAAGGTGTGGGAGTAGCCTTACCGAACACGCAGGGTTATGTATTTACCAGGTCTGCCAAAAGTTGTCTAGTTCATTGTTAAAAGTAGGCTGCTCCATACAAAGCCTATTATACACATAAAAACTGTTGCATAAAGAATATTGTGGGTTTTTTTATTTATGCATATGTAACAAGTAAACGAATATGCATTCTACTTCTAGTTGGTTTATGATATCCAGGATATTTACTATTTTCCATATCTTTTTAGGGCGACTTAGAGAAGCAGCAATTAAGAAAGAAGACGAAACCATTGTCAGGCATATCAGAGATAAAGACTGTGTTGCTGTTGACGTTAGGTACCATCTACGATGCTACAAGGATTATGTTCGATTCCTAACAAGAAAACCCACAGTTCAATCGTCAAGGTAAGTTTATTTCATACTTGTAGTAGTTGTTGTGTCCTTGTGGCTTGTTGTTATATCTATTTTATATCATAGGCCTACATAGGCAACTAGTTGGTGGGAAGGGATTGATATAGCCAAGTGATTACAAAAAGGTCTGTCATCAATGGACTCGAGTTCGAATCCCCTTATCAGCGACCTCAATGACAAGGTGTGGGAGTAGCCGATTTACTCTATAGTATAAGTAGTGCTGGTATCTTTGATGGCAAGTGAATTGGCACAAAATGACCAGATTGTGGTGTCCAAATGCACTAAAACAAAGTACATCCGTTCTAAGAATATGTGAACATTTTTTACTAGCACTTTTGTACTGTCAAGACTTGTTTGTGATATAAGTTTAAAGTGTATTAATATGTTTGTTGTTCTTAATCGACCATCGGCCAATACATGCGATGATCGTTAAATCTTAAATGGAAATATCACCAAACATGAATTCATCTAGGATGAGAATTCCTTGTACGTGTAGTTACTAAGAACTTACATTTTTCAGGTCTTCAGAGGTGTCTTCATATGAGACAACCTTTGATATATTTTGTGAAGACGTGATTAGAAAAAGATTTATTTTCAACAAAGAAATTCTGCGAATGGCCAAGTTATTAGATATGTTTATTAAGATGGCAAAGGACATTGAACAAGTCGACATTTCAAACTACCGGTAACAATTTGTTATTTCTGTACAATGGTTTTGTCCTTTGTGGGTGGGGGCGATTTATCCAATTGGTCTGTCATTAATGGGCTCAACGGTTTGAATCCTCTTCTCAATGACAAGGTGTGGGAGTATGCAGGGGTATTCCGGTTTGGCCTACTGTACTACTAGTATGTAGGCGAATTATCTGCCATTGCAAGTGGATTGGTGCAAAATGACCAGATAGCAGTGTCAATGTGCAATAAAACAACATTCAGTGGATATGATTTATGTGAATTATTTATTTACTACCTTCGTACTGTAATGACCCGTTTGTGATCAATTTGGGGGTGAGGGTGGTATTACCTATTTTGTATTCAAAAGGAGGGGTATTGGTCTAAACCCCTTCATTATTGACCTTTCTTGTCAGGATACCGACACAGTTTCTTATGAATTTATAGTAGGAAAATTTGCCATCTCCCACGCCCCATTTCTTAATGTCTACTCATTATCTACTACAAGAGTTTAGTGGACCAGGGCTAGCTAGCCCAGTGCACAAGGGTTAGATAGTAGAGTAGGTCCATCGCCCCTCCTCAGTGTGTCATGAAAGGCGACTTATTGGGGAGGTTATCTATCGGTCTGTCATCAATGGCATCAAGGGTTCAAGTCTCTGTGATTTCAGTGACCAGGTGTGGTAGTAGCATTTGATCACGCAGGGATACCCCTGCAACGCAAGTACCCTCAGTGCATCAGCAGATCATTGGCGATAACATGTGACTTAGTGCAAATTGACCTGATTTATGGTGTCAACGTGCCATAAAACAACATTCATTCGTTCCATATGCCACATTTCAAGACATTTTCATACATTATGCACTGATGTTGTATTACAATTGTATTCGGTTAGTACCTACATGACGTAATGATTTCTATAAAGTATTATATTAGTCTTTTTACGTTGCAGGGCATTTCACTTGAAGAAAAGGCTACAAAGTAAATTTCCACAACTTGTTTTTCATTCTTCCTCGAAGAAATTCAAAAGTGAAATGGTATTTGTGGATGAATTGACTCACGGTGATATCTTAGAGAAAATACCAATCATCAACTGATGAGAAATGAAATGGGGTTTAACGTCCTACTCTTTTGCACCTAACCTGGGCTAATGGAAGACGGGCATACGCCATACAGTGTGCTATGAGGGAAATTTTGCCCGGGCAGCGGCGCTACGGCCTACTCTTATATCGAATTCCAACTGACAAGGGATCTTTTACGTACACTCCAATGTGTACACGGGACCTCGGTTTTTCGTCCCATCCGAATGATCACTGACAAGAGGAAATCGAGCCGAAAAATCGAGATTAACTCTCTCGGCCAATGCAGGGATCGAACACACGACCTCCAGGCTAGCGAACCAGCGCCTTATCCACTTAGCCTCCGTGATCCCCCTCAACTGATGAGAGTTCAGAAGTTAATACACAGGCCTAATTTATATCTGTTTAAACCTTTAATACTAGTCATTAAATAAAAGATTAATGTTCATTCTTTGTTTGGTGATAGGGTGGGTTGCCAAGGGGGAAATTTGGTCTAGCTGGCCGGTCACCTCTGGCTTGCGGCTGTGGTTTCGATCCCTGGTGTGAGCGTATGTGGCATGGAGATAGGGGTACCTTCTCAACCTCGTGGGTTTCCTCCGGGCACTCCGGTTTCCTCCCACTACTAAAGACCTCTACGCGCAAGCGAATTATTGAAATAAAATTAAACCATATGTTAGTCCCGAAATGACCTAGTTGTGTCGAGTGGACGTTAAACCCCATTTCTCTCTCTCTCTCTCTCTCTCTCTCTCTTTTTACCTGGGACCCCTCTTTGAAATATCACGTTTATGCATTGTTTTTTTGGTTGAAATCAAATATGTCTATGCAATTATCAAATTTATGTATGATTTCTGATAAATTAAATTCAATATCAATACAATGATGCTGTATTTTCATAAATAGACAAAAGCATGCTACGATGTGCAACATTACTGCTTTGTGGGCGCTTATTATTGGTCCTGTGCAAATACAAATTGAGATATTTCCATAATTTTTTTTATACGCCCAAATTTTCATGTGGACGTATATTGTCGTCGCCCCTGTCCGTCCGTCCACAATTGTTTGTGAACAGTTTACAGGTCACAATTCTTATCCGATTTCAATGAAACTTAAAATATAGGTGTATCACCATAAGATCTCGGTTCCTTTCGATATTGGCATGTATCGGACTGTAACTTCATGGGTTATGGCCCCTGATTGTACGTTTTTTTAGCTTGTGAACAGTGTAGAGGTCACAATTTTGAACCGATTTTGATGAAACTTGACATGCATGTTTATAACCCATAGATCTTGGTTCCTTTCGATATTTGCGCCAATCGGATCGTAAATTCCTGAATTATGGCCCCTGATTGTCCGAAAAATCGCCCTTTTTAGCTTGTGGTCCCTCTGGAGGTCAAAATTGTTATCCGATTTAAAAAACCGTTTGATTATATCACCGTTCTATGGTTATGAAGGTTGAGTTCGAATTTCGTGAAAATCGGACCAAAATTGACGGACAAAATGGCCGCCGTTTGTACGCGAATAGTGCGAAAATATGTTATATCAAGGTTGTGGACCTTATAGAGGTCACAATTTTGAACCGATTTTGATGAAACTTGACATGTATGTTTATAACCTAAAGATCTTGGTTCCTTTCGGTATTTGCTCCCATCGGATCGTAACTTCCTGAATTATGGCCCCTCATTGTGCGAAAAATCGCCCTTTTTAGTTGTGGTCCCTCTGGAGGTCAAAATTGTTATCCGATTTAAAAATCCGTTTGATTATATCACCGTTCCATGGTTATGAAGGTTGAGTTCGAATTTCGAGAAAATCGGACCAAAATTGACGGACAAAATGGCCGCCGTTTGTACGCGAATAGTGTGAAAATATGTTATATCAAGGTTGTGGACCTTACAGAGGTCACAATTTTGAACCGATCTTGATGAAACTTGACATGTATGTTTATAACCCTAAGATCTTGGTTCCTTTCGATATTTGCGCCCATCGGATCATAACTTCCTGAATTATGTCCCCTGATTGTCCGAAAAATCGCTTTTGTTAGCTTGTGGTCCCTCTGGAGGTCAAAATTATTATCCGATTTAAAAAAAACGTTTGATTATATCACGGTTTCATGGTAATGAAGAGAGAATTTGAATTTCGTGAAAATCGGACCAGAGTTGACGGATAAAATGGCCGCTGTCTGTACGCGAATTGTGTGTAAATATGTTATATCAAGGTTGTGGACCCTATAGAGGTCAAAATTTTGAACTGATTTTGATGAAACTTGAAATACATGTTCATAACCTATTGATCTTGGTTCCATTGCATATTTGCCCATACCGGATCGTAAATTCCTGAATTATGGCCCCTGATTGTACGAAAAATCACCCTTTTTAGCTTGTGGTTCCTCTGGAGGTCACAATTATTATCTGATTTAAAAATACGTTTGATTATATCACAGTTACACCGTAGTTATGGGTGAGTTTGAATTATGATTTTCTGATGATTACTTAAAATGCAATAACTCTTGTTGACTGCCCGGACGATTTGGCTGCTGTGTGGGCGTATGTTTCGTTGCCTGGCAACCTATTTTTTCAAATGTTGCTATGCATTTTGGCAGTACACACGAAAAACATTATTCACCTGCAATAATTTTATCAACCAAAATCGCAACGTCAAAGTCATGTTAGACAAGCATGATAAATTGACCTAGACCCTGGGTAAATGGGTAATATTTTAAAAACTGGCAATATCTGAAGGTAGGAATATGGATTTAAAATCACTGGAAACCTTTTATTATAAGAAAATTGCAATTTTTTTTATACCCAGGGGGGGGGGGGTGCAATAAAAATCGATTTCTAAGCACATTTTCCCTATACAGACGACAGTCTTTATGAGCAACTGTCCCATTCCACATTCCAAGAACATTCAGGAGGGCGAACCAATGCCTCACTCACTGGGCCACTTATTAAACATATTGTAAAATATTTGATAATTGTAGGGGGTGATAAGAATATACCCTTCGTATGTCTTGCGTGTTGTAAGAGGCGACTAAAAGGATCCCTGTAATGGAGCAACGTGTTTGCCGTGCGTTACGTGGGGATTTGGCTTGCGAGCCCTTTCTCTGCAACACATTACTTATATCAAGAAGCTGAAAAGTGGAGCACTATTGATAGAATGTAGCAAAGAGCAACATGCAAATATGTTGCTTAAATCCGACATGCTTGTTAATTATACTATCAAAGTAACTCCACACAGATCTTTGGACTCATCTAGAGGTGTTATTCGCTGCCGGGACCTTGAAGGCAGGAGTGAGGAAGAAATGGTTGAACATTTATCATCACAAAATGTCACACATGTTAAAAGAATCAGTGTTCGACGTGGTGATAAAATTGTTCCCACTAGTACATACATCCTTACTTTCAACCGTCCCGACATCCCCAAATCGATAAAGGCAGGATATCTTAACATACCTGTTGATGCCTATATTTCTAATCCTTTGAGATGCTTTAAACAGTATGCAGGGGAAAGAAGACATGTGCCCGGTGTGGCCTTGATGGCCACGAAAGCTCTTCCTGTGCTGCTGATTTTTGCTGTGTAAACTGCAAAGGTAAACATTCTGCTTACTCCAGAGAATGTCCCGTTTGGCAAAAGGAAAAGAAATTTCAACGGGTAATGTCTGAAAGAAATATCTCTTATTATGACGCTAAGAAGCAGGTGGCAAAGTCAATATTCATTCCAACTACTGGATCATTCGACAGTAAAGCGAAGGTCCAGACGAGATCAATTAGCGTTCAGACAATAGAATCTTGCCTTAGAGGAGAAACACCAGTTTTACAGGATAAGTCTTCAAAACATTCATCAACTCCAAATGAGACTAAGAGCTCAACCCAAACCCTTGTGAGCTCGGATAAAAATACCAAACAAAATGGTAACAAAGGTGGTGATAATAAACAAAAGCCACCCATCGCTACCAAACCAGGTCGTACGACCGAAGCCCTTTCCCAAGAAAAAGAAAAAAAACAAAAAAAAGGGAACCGTTCTGGCCCTATAGATCTGTATAACAGATTTGGAGTTGAGTCAATGGAGGAGGGAGGTATGACAGTTGTTGATATACACAACGCCCCTCCCCATAGCAAACTTCCTAGAAGTCCTGTAAAACCTCCCTGAATATGGTTAATTCCATTCGATAGGTGGAAGTTGCATAAAGCTGATTGGGCTCTTTTGAATCGTTGTGTCTCTTCTCTTTTGATATAAAGGCGTTAGAAGATGCAGATGAGCCCATGGCCTTTATTCACTTCAATTCTACAAGATGTAGCTGAGCAGGCGATTCCAAAAACCACGACTGAACCAAAACGTTTCAATAAACCATGGTTTAACGACAATTGCAAATCCGCTCTTAAAGAGTGTGATCGTATCCTGAGACGATTAAAGAACCATCCTTCCATGGAGAATATTGCGGCATACCAAATGGTCCGGGAGAAGGCCCGTAGAACCATACGTCAAGCAAAGAAATCTTCATGGGAGGGTTATGTCTAAAGGATCAATTCCCGTACCACATCTAAGTCGGTATGGGATAGGATTCGTAGGATTAAAGGGAAAAGTAGTGCATTATCAGTTAATCATCTAAATGTTGACAATACCATCTTAGCAACATTTCCTGATATTGCTAATTCTCTGGCCAGTACTTTTTCATTCAATTCATCATCCAATTTCTCCTCCGATGCCTTTCGAGGCATTAGACAACAACAGGAGAAAAGGCTACTTAATTTCAAGTCCCGCAATGATGAATGCTATAATGATATATTTTCCATTGCAGAACTTCGAGATTCGCTTAAGCGGGCTCGGGATACTGCATCTGGTTCAGATGAAATTCACTACCAAATTCTTAAACATTTACCCTTTTCCACTCTCTTGATTTTATTAGATCTTTTTAACCGGATTTGGGTTGATGGGAAGTTCCCTCCTTCGTGGCATGAAGCCACAATAATTCCCATCCCTAAACCGGGTAAAGATCATACGAATCCTACCAACTATCGTCCGATCGCTCTAACTAGCTGTATTTGCAAAACTATGGAGAGATTGATCAATCGAAGGCTGGTTTGGCACCTCGAGTTTAAGAACCTTATTACTGACCTCCGATGTTGATTTCGGTCCCAAAGGAGCACTCTTGATCATCTCGTTGATTTGAAACGTTCGTCAGGGACGCTTTCATTCAGAAGCAACATTTAGTTGCATTTTTTTAGATCTGGAGAAAGCATATGGAGGTCGCTTACCTATCTTCTTTAAAAAATTTCCTGGAAGATAGGTCATTTAAGGTACGACTGGGATCAACATTCTCTGACCCATTTCCTCAGGAAAAATTATAAAAATTAAACATACATTATGGGAGAGCAAAAACAGACTTTTGTCGGTCTTCCTTTGGGCCTCAGAAGTCATAGAAATTATAAATTAGATCTTTATTTAAACAACAAGCCTAAAATGAACTCTGTAGACCCACGGATGGCTTGGATTGGGCTCGGATTTAAAACAGGATTTCGTTGACTGATTTAATCACTATGGCGTCGTGGGCGGGGCTTCTCTGTGACGTTGACGTCATCATACTTCCGGACTGTTTTCTATTCGTCTGCTTAGGGAGTCGCTTAGGCCATAGAACTAAATTTAGTTCTATGCTTAGGCCTACCTGAAGTACAAAAGAGTACACGCAGGCAACGCAAGAAGTCGGCTATTTATTATAATTTATTTACAATACTGCCTCGTTGATTTGGCCCATTCCTTTCAAACTTTAATATCCTATCGCAGACTTTCTCTTCTTATCTATATGTTAAAAGTCTTAATTCTAATTTATAGTAAAAAATAAATGTATACGAATTGAATTGCAGTCCTGTCTCAAACCGAATACGCTATCGGTACTAGTCATTGTAAACATTACTTGATAATCGAGACTATATAGGTGGAGTTAACGCCTGTCAATCAACAATCGGTCATAATGGGAAAACGGTGTCGATGAATTTTAACTACCATTTCTAGCAAAAAATTATAGTGGTAACAACTTTGTTCAGGATAAAGTAATTTGACTGAAATTTTCAATATATTCTTGTTTCAACATCTATTTTTGAACTGTTATAGCAAGAATGGCTAACTCCTTGTAAAAATCTCCCATAATGTATCTTTAATACGATCCCAGCGTGCCTTAAACCAGGTACAAACGGCGCTCTTTATGTTGATGACTTTCAGATGTGCTATGGTTCTACAGACATGCGGATAAGCGAACGTAAGTTGCAGCTTTGTTTGAATTCACTTCAACAATGGGCAACCGAAAATGGATTTCGTTTTTCGAAATCCAAGACTGTCTGCATGCATTTCTGTCAGAAACTAGGTTTACATCCTGGTCCAGAACTGTTCTTGGATGGCAACAGTTGTGGATGAAACCAAATTTCTGGGGCTGCCAAGTCTGCTTTAGATCTTCCCTTATCCGAATTTTTAACACCATATAAAGATTTTAAATTTATTATAAATAATTTCGTATATGGCCGCTGGCAACGGTCTTGGGATCTTGCAGACACAAATCAAGCCTCTCTTAGGAGACTGACCAAGCTCCTATCGTGCGAGCAGTAGAGATGAAGTTGTATTTTCATCTTAAAGAGAGAGCCTCAACCAGAATGTGAACTCTTTCATGTTCCTTTGACAGTTAAGCATATCCTGATTGAGTGCAAGCATCTCAAGAATATAAGATCTAAATATTACCGTTGCCAGTCAGCTATTTGCTCAACCGGAGCTTTATGAGAAATTGTTAGCATTTTTTAAAGAGACAAACTTTTATTCAAAATTTTAATTGTATATATTTATCATATATTATTTTTTTAAATATTTATATATGTAAAGGAATTGATATATTTATTTTTAATTATATTTTCTGTGATATTTGTTTTTATTTACATATATAAATACATCCCTGTGATATTGTTTTAATTTGTCTCGTTATTTTCTTCATGTTTGGCGCAATATGGCCCGGTTGGAGCTGACCTGCCATTAAACAACATTTCATTCATTCATTATGAGAAATTGTATTAGACGAGTATAAGTGCACCGGGGGTCATGAGGTATAGTTTTGATAAATACATACGTCTTATTTGTATTCTCCATTGTCAGTATATTACCCATGGTATGAGTTTATTTGAAACGCGAATTAAATTAGTTTATGAAATATTGTGAGATATTGGTCAGGAATGGAATGTGCCTCTACATGATTTGAACTATAGGTTAATAAACACATTTGACATATGACGAGTACCGGGGAAAATGATCTGTCACGTTTTTGTCTTTTCGCATAAAAGGCAAAACAAACTTTTGGACGAGAATGCTTGACACGAACAGAACGAGTGGGTTTAATTACAACTTATGTTTAATACGAATCATAATACAAGTACTACAACTTTTCAGCTAAATTAAAGTCAAATGTAGAAGCGAAATGTGGTATTGTTGTTCCTGTGGGTAACCATAAACTGAATAGGTGGAAGAATAAATACACAACATTTAAAGTGGAGTCCTGAGAAGAAAATAAGAAACAAATGCGGCCATAGACAATGCTAGACGGTCATGGGCTGTTCCAAATTATGTTGTAAGAAACGATGCATGGGTTACACGACCCACGGTGCTACACTTCTTTAGTAACGGAAATACATTTCCTTCAATCAAGTACCCTTATACATTGAATTAAATCTACAAATTCGGATTGTACAGTATGTTCTAGTTCTATTCATTTATAAGTTAAAGAATACAATAAGAGAGCTTGTATTATAGCCAGATCTAGTAAACAGTTATTTGATTAATAAAATTTTAAAAAAAAATACTTACAATGTTATACAAAACAGAATTACAAAACTGGTCCCTGTAATATAGATCCATCTTCGGATCCTTTAATGACATTTATTGTCCCATGTAGTGGTGGCAACAATACTTCACTCTCATACGGGGTAAAGGAAAACTCGCTTATGAAGGCCCCAGTTTCTGGTTTTCTGAATTCGGTTAACATGTCGTTCAGTGGATTAAAATTGCTACGGTCCTTCTCCAAACTGGTTGAAGTAAACATGTTTAAGTGCATCGACTTATCTTTTTGCTCCCGGTATTTCTTCGCAAGGAAACTGGGTTCCCATCTGTAAAGAACAACAGGTAATTTCTCACCATTTGTTTCTTGAACTTTCGCCAATTCAATCAAAGCATTACGTAAAATTCTTTTTGCATTTGGAAAACGTCCTCCCGTTAGAGCATGATTTCGAAAATCTTCATTTAATTCTCTATAAAATTCCTGAATAGGATAGGTGTATGCCATGATTAGCTTGATTTCATTCTTCTTCAGTGTTTTGTATTTCCGGACAAGGTTTGGGAGATTGCTGTTTAGATTGGCTGCATCCCAAGCCCTTTTGAAAGAGTCATTAGCAGCTGCTTCGCTATCCAACACATCTTCTAAGCTTCTGTCGGTTCCCGTTGTTGGTTTGGAGAAATCTGTTATTCCTTGTCTACTATTGTACGGAACCAGGTCAATTTCACCCTCAAACCTCATGGGAGGGTTACCTGCAATTGGCATCGCCATGATGACAATTTAATAAGTTACGCGCTGATAGTTGAATCCAAAGACGACGTTTTAATACCGTGAACCGAAACTATTGCTGAAGTAAGCTGTATATGTTATTGAAGTAAATTCTTCCTTGTATAGATAGTTTCCGAGAAATATCGTGAACAGAAACTGCTAAAGAAAGTTGAATATGAATTAAAGTAAATTCTTCCTTGTATAGATAGATTCCGAGAAATACCCATTGTTACAAGTTATACGCTGATAGTTGATACCATGTAATTTAAAGATACATTATGGGATATTACATAAAAGAGTTGACAGTTCTCACTATAGTTAAAAACTTGATCATGTTATGAGAATTTGCTGAAAATGTCAGTAAAATGGATCGGCGAAATGCACCATACATCGCAATCGAATGACAACCCCTGGAGTCTACACTGACAGTATTTATTGGGCATGCTCTCCAGATAGGAATATGAAGTCACATTTTCACAGGACTTGTGAAATATGTTTAGTGACGTTCTTTGAGTCCCTTGTTACAAATGGCGCTGAAACGCATTATGGAACACGGTTCGTGTACCAACGGTAAAATGTTTATTTGAATATTAGAAGCCCATCTTTTCCCGGTAAGATCACAGCATCAATGTTGATTTAAATTGATAAATGATTCGAGACTTAATTAACGGTAATATTTTGAATCATAATGGAACTGGAGTTAAATAGTGGCATTGTGTTATGAACGAACGAGAGAGAGTGTGCACATAATATAATGTCCCATTGTTATTCGAAACATATCGAGTATGTAAAGGGACAATAACACTCTTGCTGGCTTGGCAGCCCCAGAAAATAAATACTACCCTTATTCTAAGTACTAGATGTTTCAGTGTTCTAGGTGCGTTAAGATGAAATTTGTATCATCACTTAATTGGAATATTGTAAAATAATACCATTTGTTGACCAGAATAACGATTGGGACCTATTATTCAGTTACAACAAGAGTGGTATTGAGCCTTTAAAGTAACCCCATTTTCCCCGAGAAATACTAATTCCCTGAGAATATATGATGTGATGTAATTAAAGTTTTCTGAACCAACCGGGAAAATGAAGACGATCATATCCCAAGCATGAGAAGAATTTTGCCTTAACAGCAACATCATTACCTTTTGTTTCGACATCACCTGTCCTTCCTGCACCCCCGACAAGAAGAAACCAGACTAAAAAATCCCAGGAAAAAAAACACCGGGGTCCGGAATAGTGAATCAGTGCCACGCCCACGGAGTCCCCATCCACAAGATTTTCCAAGGTGAGAAATAGAAATAAGTCCAACAATGTTCATTGTTTGTAACAATTTTCTTTGTTTTTCCACTTTTGTATAGCAATTGCTCGGATAGGAGGAATATCCGAGGTTCCGTATAAACGTAAACGAATCCTTTGCAGGTGGAATTCGGTATAAGAGCAGACACCCAATCTCCGTTCGGTTACAGTGATTAGATAATGGGAGCTATTGTGGTTAGGGTCGAAACGCTTTACATTCGTTCAAAGACATTACAAACTGGACCCTTTGTTCCGACTCAGGTGTTCAAGTCACTGATCAACCTGTATTGTGTTGTTTTAGCGCGTGTACAGGTGTTCATTTGAGGAAAGGTAGGTGTTCATATAAATGAACACCCCAACATACTAACCGGTGATTGTCAAAACAGACCGTGCATTTTAATGCGTGCACTGTATTAGAGATAACCAGAAACACCGTGATAATTAAAAAGATAATTACATGTAGCTAGAACAATAAATAAATATTTGGCAGTGTAGATTGTAAAATAATATCATTAGCTAGAAAAAGCATCCAACCTAGCAAACAGGGATAAATTTCTGTTTGCCATTATTTTTTTAGATAATTGTAATCTTGTAAAATATACCATTTCTACATCATCACACATGCTATTATTTTCGCACATTGTTAGTTTGTTCTGTGGCTGGCGAATCGTGAATGTAAAACGTATTCCAGCCTATGCAGCATACCCCATTCAAACCAATTAACATACATGTACTACATTATTCGCCAGTTGCTTCAATGACAGACCTTATGACACACGACACAACGCGCACGCGCTTACCATACGGGCATCGAACCCCCCTTGTCGGTAAGGAAAACATTTACAACACTAAATTCTAATTACAAATAACAACCCCATTAAGTAATTGTCATACTTGTTCTGCCTCTAGTTATGCCCTCTACTGACAATGAGTACTCACAACATTAAATATCAAGGGCCATAAATCTGGAAGTCAAAATCGGAAAACATAGAAAATCAAGAGGATTCTTCTCGCGTGACCAGAATTGTTTAGCCTCAAGAGTGGGAACGGGCGGACGGGGGCGACGACAATATACGACATATTGGCGTATACAAAATAGTGTTGAAAATCTGAAATCAGCAAATAGGCTTTAATACATTTATCCATATACCAATCCAACTTTCTTAAAATTGTATTTAAAAAACTTGACATTTGAATGATCTGAATTGTATGCATCGTAAATAAACAGGTAACACATGTTCAGGTTATTAAACCACTCCCCAAGATGCTGAGTAAACAACAACATATGACGCAAAATAATGTATTGATACCTGTTATAGACGAATCGATAAAACGATTTTGTGTGATAATTAAAGAGCCTGTGATAAACATGCGTCTCTCTCGTACCCGTCCATTTTCATTCACTCATTAAACTCCTTACACAAAGAATCCAGTGTGTAAGTTAGTTATCGACCTTGACCTCGGGGTCAAGTTAGATAAACACCCGCGCTCGTGCATTGAACACTTCGAACGCTCCGCGTTCTCAGTGTACAACTTTGCACGAGTTCGGGTGTTCATCTAACTTGAACCCCTCTGTCTCAGTCGATAACCCTTACTTGTCAAAGTTGTACTTGGTACATATCGAAATATCTTTAAAGAGTACGTCCATCTGAGCACCAGAGTACACGCTGTCGATCGCCATTTCAGCCAATTACGATAAAACTAAAATTTGGCGTTAAAATATTCAATCTGGCGAAATTTTGGGCGATTCTTTTTTAACCATGGCTACAAAAATTTCTTGTCACAAGTTTGGATTTCCACGCCGTGCACACACGTTACAATCTATCACGCTTGGTTGAGTCATTTATCAATCAATCAAGTACTAATCCTTTGTCTCTTGGTCAATCTCGGATTAGCGTTGATTAGTATATACAGTAAGAGTAGTAATAAACTAATTAAGAGACAAACGATTTAATTGTTTGTCTCCAAATACGTATCGGTGTTTTTTTTTGATGGTTTCTATATATTCAAAATGGCGGACACCGTGAATAATACTCGTTCGATTTGTGTGAAATTATTGGACTATGACGTCTGTTTTACCCTTTCCCTACTCCGGTTGCACGTATTGTTAATAAATGAAGTCAGGTTTGTTGTTAAAGTTTACATGGAAGTCGATATTAAACGCCAGAAACGAACGAACGAAAGTCAGTTATTTTCTAATCACATGCCATTAAAGGGACAATAACATTCTTGCTGGCTTGGTAGCTCCAGAAAATAAATAATACCCTTATTCTAAGTACTAGATGTTTAAGTGTCCTACCTGTTGTGTAAATTATCAATTACAACCTATTTTCCTTGTCCAGAGGGTTCGAAATGTATTTTAAAATCCCAGTCACACTTGAAAAGGTTTACGTTAGACTTTTCAAATCAATTGGTTGAATTTTTCCAATTTTTCAAAATAGGTGTGTTAAGATGAAATTTATATCATCATTTAATTGGAATATTCTAAAATAATGCGATTTGTTTACCAGAATGAAGATTGCGACATACTATTCAGTTACAACAAGTGTGTTATTGGGCCTTTAAATAATGGGCCGTAAGCGAAAACTTGAACAGCTTGTTGTTCGCTAAAAACCGATAAAACCGATCAATAAATATTGTCTGAAGAATGCATGCAGATCATTATAACGTCTTTGTTATGGAATACGGTAGGAATCTGACTACGCCCAGAAATAAAGGTGACTCACGCTGTGAGTGAAACCATAAACAGGAAATAAGTACTACCCTTATTTTTCTCACTAAATTATTAGCTTACCACTGTGTAAACGTTTCGATTAACCTTTTCTATATCATTGCTTCATAACGACTATAAATGTCGACCCATGGCCCAATAAATGAGAATTTCAGTCCACAAAGCTATGTGCTGTGAACATAATGCCATTAAACAGTCATAAGCCTGTCAATAATTTTAGTTTAAAAAATCCTAAACTAAGTTCAGAGTTGTCTTTTACGATAGAGTATCATTTGGACAGGAATTGACAAAATTTGTTTATTATATTTTTAACATCACGCAATTCTCAAAATCCCCGAATCCTTCAGAAGTAACAAAACAGAGTCATGGTTTTGACACTCTCGTGAGTAACAATATAAAACTACATTCAATGATAATTTTATTAAAAGCAATTAAAATATATATTTTAAAATCAGTGTTTATAGGTTAAATTAAAATAACAGGCAAACAACCAAAGAACAATCGATAATTCAAACTAAATAAAAGACAAGTTCAAATTACAATCTGATTACAATACTTATCTATATTTCATTTCGTTCATTTATATTCCCAATGGCCTCCACAGCCATGGCCGTTTCCCCGGCAATGTATGTCCGTTATGCTGGCACAAACATCATTGAATGAGGAACATTAAATTTTGCTTAACCATACATTATGCAAGAGCAAAACCTGCCTAGTGTAGGTCTTTGTTAGGGCCTGAAATGTTATAAAAACTATTACTTAGACATTAATTAACTTATCCAGACCATAATCAACTCTCGATGCTAATGCTAAACTGCGATATTTTGTGGATTATAGTACGATTTGCTGCAAAACTTTCCTTCGTGATTTAACGATAAAATGGATAATCGAGACTATTAGTTTTGACTTACCGACTTTAATAATGGTGATCGAGGCTAAGCGGAACTTTTATTCGCTTAATTCTGGATTCATAGTGGATCAATTTGACTGAAATTTTCTGCAAGTTGCCTTTACATTATTATCTAGTTTTTAACTGCGAACTGCCAACCTGTTATCTAATATCCCATAACGTATCTTTAACATTTTGTAAATGTATGTCATTGTATAATTAATTAAAAATAAACAACCATCACAGCTTTGTGGAAAATTGGTTTTAGTTAATGATGGATTCATTCTGACAATACGGGTGATAAAGAAGATTGGTCCACTGTGCATATGTCCACAACATTAAGTGAAAACAAGTAGAAGAAAATTTTGAACTACACAAACGAAACGAAATGGGTTCTGTGTTTTCATCAGATTTTTCAAAAGAAACAACAGGCTATAAACTAAACTAAACAACACGGAATCCATAAAATAATAGGATGAAGTTTCAATATTAAACATGATCTTTGTTACCAGTAGAGTTGAAAAGCATCTCGGAATGATAAATTCTGAAAATAGAGAACGAAGAAAAGACGTAAGACAAGTAGAACAGCAAATTTAAAGGAATAAAAATTGTGGATGGAGCGACAAGATGGTAGACGAACCATAATTTGTACTAAAGAAATTCCCTTTCTGCAATAATAATTTGTCTGCGTGGGAAATTGAATTCCGAACGGTCACGCATTATTTGCCTATATGTCAACGTGTACACCTGAATTTGCCCTTGATATAAATCTACAGCTTAGTATTGTACAGATCACATAATCACATATTTGATTAATAAATTTAAAAAAACAAACCAAAAACTTACGATGTTGTTCAAAAATAATTACAAAATTGGTCCCTGTAGTATAGATCCAGCGGTGGATGCTTTAATGACTTTAATTTTCCCATGTAGTGGTGGCAACAATACTTCATCTTCGTAAGGAAAAAAAGAAAAATCTCGAATGAACGCCCCTGTTTCTGGCTTTCTGAATTCGACTTGCACATTGTTATGTTTATTGTGCGCAAAGTCCTCCCTCGAACTGGTTGAAGTAAACATGTTTAGGTGCATCCACTCATCGCCTTGCCCTCGGTATTTCTTCACAAGGGAACTGGGTTCCCATCTGTACAGAACAACAGGTAAATTCTTACCCTTTTCTTTCTGAAATTTCGCCAATTCAATCAAAGCATTACGTAAAACTCTTTTGGCATATGGAAAACGCCCTCCCATTAGATCATAGTTTCGAAAATCTTCATTTAATTCTTTATAAAATTTAGGTTTCCCAGGTTCCCCTTCATACGTGTATGCCATGATTAACATGATCTCACTCCTCTTCAGTGTTGTTTTGTATTTTTGGACAAGATTGGACAGTCTGCTACTTTCCCCACCGGCTGCATTCCAAGCCTCTCGAAAAGGGGGATTAACATCTGCTTCTTTGTATGGTTTGAAAGGTTGGAACGATTTCGTATAGTTTCTGGCTTCACTCCAAGTCTCATGATTAAATGAATCAGCTTTTGCTTCTTTAAGCAACACATCTTCTAAGGTTTCGTCGGATTCTGTTGTTGGTTTGGAGAAAGCTGCTATTCCTGGTATACTATTGTACGGAACCAGGTAAATTTCACCCTCCAACCTCATGTGAGGGTTACCTTCAATTGGCATAGCCATGATGACAAATTAATAAGTTATGTGCTGATAGCTGAAACCAACGACGATTATTTAATACAGTGAACCGCGAAATTGTTGCTCTATGTGTAATTGATTTAAATTCTTCTTTGTATAAAAATATCCCAAGAAAATTCCCTGTATCTATAAATAGCATAATGTCGTGAACAACAACTGTGGCTGAGGAAAAGATTCTGGGAAAAATCAATTTCTCTAAAAAAATGAGTGATACACTGACGGTAGCCACTATGTAATTCCGATAATTTATTTGAATTTGTCATCTTACCGGAGTTGATAATTATTATAATATTATCTTGAATTTGTCATCTCACCCGAGTTGATAATTATAAAATTTGTATCTTTTTCACGAATTCATCTCTATATAGGATTTGTCTATTCGTGTCCTTGCATGCTTTCAACAATTCAATTATTTTATTAAATAGGACTGAAAGTATGTGGTGGTATTTGGTCTTTAGTTAGTATTTGGTTAAATTGTCCTGCCAGTGTGTACATATTTCCTGAACCTTGTACTTAGCCAATTTTGAAACAAGATCGAACTACAGTTGAATAGAGACATTTTGTTATGAACGAGCGAAATAGAGTGAACATGTAATAATAAGGAATGCCCCATTTGTAAATTGACTGTCAAGGTTAGCTATATATAGACAGGTAACTGACAATAAATGAAAAAAAATCTTGTATAACATTTTCTATGGTGTTCTATTTAGGCCACGTCGTGCGTCGCCCTTTTCAATGTTAAGCTACAGGGGATAAAGCGACGTCGGCTTTTGAACACGACGTCGCCACATAAAAAAACCGTAACACGTCGCCCTTCGCGTCACCTTTTCTAAGGTGATGAAATGCACATGTACAAAGAGAATTCATATGGAGTTTTTTGCCGTTTGGTATTTTATCTTCAATATATTGATTTATGCTCGACAAAAGGTAACTGCCATTAATATCCTTTATATAACAATATATTTCTATAATACCCACATTATGGAAGATTAGATAACGAGTTGGCGGTTCTCGCGATGATAGTCAAAAACTACATAATGTAAAGGCAATTTGCTGAAAATTTCAGTCAAATTGATCCATTGTTCCGCTTAGCCTCGATCATAATTACTGAAGTCGGTAAGACAAAACTAACCACGAAGGAAAGTTTTGAGGTTTAATCGGACTATAATCTAACAAATATCGCAGACTAGCCTTGACATCGAGAGCTGATTATGGTCTGGATAAGTTAATTAATGTCTAATTAATAGTTTTTATAACATTTCATGCTCTTGCATAACGTATGTTTAACATTGAAAAAGGCGACGCACGATGCGGATTTGGCGTCATGTGTCGCCCTTTTTCAAGGGCGACGCGCGTTCGCGGGAAGTGGCTGAAATAGAACACAATAATTTTCTGACAATTTGGCTTTTTTTTAATAAGGAATACATAAATAATGCTGTCACAATTGGTATGTTAAATTGGTATCTATAATTGTGACATGGTTTATTTCGAAGATTTAGGGTACATAATTAATTTGGTAGATGACTAAAGGGAATATTTATTTCTTTTAGAAAGATGTTTTCATGATTGTACAGGTTTTGGTTAATAAAGTTTTATTATTTTCAATGTATATGCGTTGTTTTTACGGAATGATTGTGGGTGTGTTTTAACAAGTTAGGTAATAAGGGTGTAAGTAATGAATGTGTCTGGATTGTGATGCATGTGCAGGTTATGCATGGGTTTGATCATACTCCGCGCAGCGTTTCGTTTGATTATAGGTAATCTCACTACACACTGCTACTCTGAGTGGATATTGTTGTGTTAAATTTTGATTAGTCAGTAGTCCGACTACCAACCTATCACTACCTACCATACAAACGCTTTACATTTAAAACGAGTGCCAGTATTGGACCAAATATGTTTACATAACGTTACGTCATGGCTCACGCTTTTATTATGCCTAATTAACCCGTGCATAGGAGAATACTGCAGTAAAACTAATTGTGTGACAAACGAGGCTATCAAGTCGAATGAAATGTAAACAATACTGTTTGGAAACGAACATACTTATACCTTTTTTAATACCTTAAATAACTGTCCAAAGTTTTAGGGAAGACTTAGATTAAACGAAGGACTGTCATGTTGCTGTACTTAAGTGATAGCTTTCATTGAACGGGGAGAATAGACACACTCCCGCAAAAGTTCAAGAATCAGAAGTCAATCCAGCAATGGTCAGAGAGAGATTTCTCGGGCCATTGCTTCAGGAATATGGGGTTTGATAGGATGTTGGACTGACTAAAGTTTCTTGGTGTAGGAATTAAAAAAGTTTGTTAGAGAGGTTTTAGAAGTTACAGGGTATGGCTGTTTTCTCATTTAGATCAGAGAGATTTTAAAGCACCAGACATGACTGTTTCAATATCTATGCAGTAACACCAATAACTGGCTTTAGATGAATAAAACCTGGTAACGTAAATAAGATGTATTTAAAGGTACTGAATCCGTTTCTTGATGAAATAACATTAAACCAATAATGTCTAGGTGACAGATGTTTTAATCCAGGGGTAACCTTGTGAATCATTTACGTAGTTTAATCTTGGTGAACTTTGTGTATCAAACGCCTATGTAGTCTTGGTGAAGTATATTTAAATCTTGGTGAAGTATAATGTAAATCTTGGTGAATTTTAATACAACTAGTGAGTCTAGGTGAATCCGGGAAAATTATGTGGATCTGTGACATGTGAAGGTTTTGTGAATTTCCGAGAATTAATTATGTTCGGGTTTAAAGTGTTTTAAAAAAAACCTACGCGATCGGGATGGTGGAAGTAAGATAGATAGACAATCTGAATGCTAACCAGGAGGATTGATTGATGTAAAGAAACAGAGTATTGGATGCTGAAATGAACTGTAACTTTAATAATCATTGAATTTTTTGTAAACTGTAACTTTAATAATCATTGAATTTTTTGTAAAACCTCTAGAATTATATATGTAAATGAATTCTGATTATATACATATATTAAAATCTAATTAATTAGTTGAGTTGTTTATTGGTAAGTTGGGAAAGGGGGCAAGTAAGTTAAAGAACCTGAGGTCACTTTGTGACAATCGTAATCTTAGCAAATGTGTAGCGTTGCGTCTTAGACGTATTATTTCTCTTCTCAGCTTTGTAGAGTGTTTGATTTACGAGCGGGGTCCCAAGAGTTCCCAAGTTGAAGGATAAAGTTGATGCTAAAGAGAGAGAGCAAGAGAGAGAGAGAGAGAAATGGGGTTTAACATCCACTCGACACAAATTAGGTCATTTTGGGACATATGGTTTCAACATTTTTAGTTCAATAAAATTGTTATACTGACTCCAAAGTGTAACGTTTATTAGCCTCTGGTCGTTATTTGCTTTGTCAGCATATCGATTCGGTGGAAGCGGGCGTTAAAGGTCCATTCTGTAAGATTTAGATAAAGAGCCGACCGTTCTTGTTATAAAAGTTCAGAATAAAGTCATGCAAAATGAATATATTGAAAATTAGCCAAGATATCACTTTTTGTAATTTTGATAATAATTATGTGTGCATTGTTTGTTTATTAGCGTAACCTCGGTACAAGTATATTCGGGGCTTAGCCTCGCTTTCCAATATTAAAATTAAATCATCATCTAGTTAAAATATCAAATATCCGATGGTATCGAGAGTTGATTATTGTTTTATCGTGTTAATAAATGTCTAATTAAAATAGCATTATGCAAGAGCAAAATCTGCTTATTACAGGTCTTTCGTTAGGCCTGAAATATTATCTAAATAATCAATTAGACATTAATTAACATATCCAGACCATAATAAACTCTTGATGTCAAGGTTAGCCTTCGATGTTGGCGGATTAAAATCCTATATGCCACTTAATGGCCGTTGATAATTAAAGGATAATATTGGTGCCAGTCATTATCACATATGTTTTAGAACTGATTAAACACTTTCCAAATATAATATTAACACAGAGATCATCGCTACGATAGAGGAGTAATAAAGGATTCATTAATCGGAAGTGACGAACGCCAAAGGAAAACACGAGTTATCTCTCTATGTGAATGACTGAAGTGACGAGTGATGACAGATAAACGGCCGAATTTCTGCTCAATAATAATTCCTTCGAAGACAAAAAAGTTGTTATATGGGACCGCAAGAGGATATCTGACGATTCAATAAAGTAATTAAGTGTCATGAGATAAGAGAACAGGGGAAAAATAGAAATACTCCGTACAGCCCCTTGTTTTTATTCATTCCATAGGGGAGACCGGGACACAGTGAACACTGTATAGTGTTGGGTTGTATAGTATTATTTATAAAGGATATATCCATGGTGGTTCAATGTGCCCCGGTCTCCCCTACCTTATAAAAACATGGTAAAGCACGAACTTTTTTCTGTTTTTCTTTCGTGTTCTCTTATGTAGTGGCAGTCAATTCTTTTTATGAATTGTAAGATATTCTCTCACAGTGTCACACAGCAACTTTAGGTCTTCGAGGGAATTATTAGTGAGCAGATATTCGCCCATGTATCTATTATCACTAGTCACTTCAGTTAGTTATATAAAGCGGTGACTCGTGTTTTCCTTTGGCGTTCGTCACTTCCGATTTGGGAAACCTGTATTACTCAGCTATCGTAGCATTGATCTCTCTGTTAAAAGTATATTTGGAATGTGTTTAACCAATTCTATCACATATGTGATAATGACTGGCACCAATATTGTCCTTTAAATCAATCAAGTGGATAATCGAGACAATGCTGTTTATATTAATGATTTGAGTAATGATGACCGAGGCTATGTGAATATTTCAAACGCTTTTTTCTCGACTAATAGTGGATCAATTTGACTGAAATTTTCAGAAAATTACCTTTACACTATCTAGTTTTTAACTATTATAGTTAGAACTGCCATCTCTTTATCTTATCTCCCATAATGTAACTTTAATAATTTATCATTTACGGCAATATTTAGCTCTTGAATAGTGTATCTTTTATAATAATATATTCAAACGTAGAAAAGATTTAGAAAATGAAACCATTGAATCCATTTGTAGAGAGATTAACTCTAATAATTACAAGTTACTACTACAGACCACCCTCCTCAACATCGAATATCAATCAAGAGATTTCTAATTCTTTTCAACAAGCTATTACTGATCCAACTGATAAGTGCCTGTTTTAAGAGATTTTAATATTAACATGCATATATAAGAACAACGAGCTTATTCTCTATGCAAACAACTTATTAGATCTGACTCAATTAGTAAATAAATCAACTCAATCTGATTATGATACAGATCAATATTTCGTTTCGTTTTTTATACTTTCGATGGCCTACACTACATGAAGACCTGACAAAACGTAGTGGGAGTTCACGTCAAGGGTCAAATAAGCGGCGTTTGACCCTATGACGTCAGACATTAATTAATCAGCTTTGACGTTTCTAGTGGATTACTCACAGTTCCGTGCACCAAAAGCTCGCCCTAACTGACCGTTTCATTGGCTAATCCCTCACACATCAGCCAGAAAACGTCGATGATAACAACTCTTCCAGATCCATGTAGTAAAGGAAAGTAAAACGAAATTTTGAAATATAAAAACGAAACGAAAGAGGATCTGTGTTGAAATCAGATTGAAATCAACAGTATAGCAAAACCGGACAACAAAATTCCAAGTATTTTTTCTCACCAATTAGCTTACTACTGAGTGACGCTTCGACTGACTTTCTGTATCATTGCTTAATAACAACTGGAGAAGACTAATACACGCCCAGTGGCCCAATAAATTATCACTGTAGTCCTTACAGTCAGGGCTCACACTGGCTTTCATTTTTTCCCCGCTAAAATGGGTTATAATTTAAAAAAAAGTTTATATATTTTTCCGCCAACTGGAATATTTTATCTGCCAAAAATGTATGATAAAAAAGACACAGCTAACAATTTATATATACAATCAGACCCATAGCTAGCCCAAAATTGTTAGGGGGTGGGCAAAGGCTTCTAGGGGCGCCGATGGGGCTTCTGAGGGGCGCCGATGTAGCTACACTTGACGGATCACGGTGAACGATACGTGGAGGAGTCTTTAGGGTGCTCCCTATAGGCGTACGGGCTCGATGAATGTTAGGGGGCATTTATGCCCGAACAAATTTCGGGCTAGGCCTAAATACGTCTAGGGACGCCCCCCCACCCTTAAGAAATTTGGAAAATTTGATGACTTCAAACGCGTTTTCTTGCTTTTCCAGTAAAAGAATATAGCCTAATCTAGGTGGCTGAGTCGAATTTGGTCAGAAGTGGCAGAAGGCGTTAATTAATTTTTTTTCTAAAATGAAAATAACATCATGCAGTTCTCATTTCTCATGACTTTGACACTCCCATGAGTAACAATATAAAACGACATTCAATAATATAAACCTTAACAATTGTGTAACTAATTAAAAATAAACAACCATCACAGCTTTGTGGAAAATTCGTTTTATTAATAATTGATTTATTCTGAAAATTCGGGTGACAAAGAAGATTGCCCCCCTTATACGTATGGCTACAACATTATTAAAAGGACTATCTCGATGATTTGAGTTTATGAAATAGAATCGCCAACATAGAGATGAATGGTGTATTTGCCCTGTTTAAAAATTTCAGCTCAAAACTGTTTATCCAGACACGTATCCCTTTTCAGATTTCGTGTCAATTATTTCGCTGGGTGGCCATTCTCGTTTCTTTAGATGTCTACACGGTGAGTGACCCATCTGTTTTACTTATTAACGAAAGGTAAATTTCACCTACACATATTTTTTTTTATAAAAATTAAAGTATGGTTTTATCCAGACACTGCATAATACCGCTATGGACACCGGCCTCCATTTCCAGCTGAAGACTGGCGGGTTTAAGTCGTTTGAAAACAGCACATATGTTGAGCTTGTGACTCGACCTTAAGGCTTAATAATATTTTAAGGGATTTTAAAACGAAATTAAGCAGTTTTATTCTCCAAAACATCACCGGGATAGGCCCTTTAAGTGAAAACAAGTAGAACGAAATTTTGAAGTGCAAAAACGAATCGAAATGGATTCTCTGCCTTAATCAGATTATTCAAATGAAATAACACACAAATACGGAAGCTCAAATACGAACTATTTTTGTTTTTTTTATTTAATATTTTTTATTTTTAATGTTTAATTTTGAAAAAAAAAATATAATTTCCATTTTTAATTTAAAATTTTGTAGTATAATTTCTAATTTTGTACTTTGTATTTCCTATTTCTATTTTTCAATTTCTAATTTTGTAAAATAATTTTTAATTTTGTAAAATAATTTTTAATTTTGTAAAATAATTTTTAATTTTGTAAAATAATTTTAATTTTTAATTTTGTAAAATAATTTTTAATTTTGTAAAATAATTTTTAATTTTGTAAAATAATTTCTACTTTTGTAAAATAATTTCTAATTTTTTAAAATAATATCTAATTTTGTAGAAAGATTTTTAATTTTGTAGAATAACTTTTACAAAATTGAAAATTATTTTACAAAATTGAAAATTAAAAATAGAAATAGGAAATCGATAAAAAAACAAAAATAGTTCGTATTTGAGCTTCCGTACACAAACAATAAACTAGTCAGCACAGAATCCATAAAATATTGAAATGATCTTTGTTACCAGTAGAGAACTTTATACTTTGATGGGTTTAAAATGATATAGTTGAATAGCATCTCAGAATAATGAATTCTGAAAAAAGAGAATGATAAAATAATATGTAAAACATGTAAAAGGAGGATGAAGATTGATATATTGTGGATGGAGCGAAAGGATGGTAGCCTAACGAAATTCTCTTTTCTGCAACAATAATTTGGCCGGCAAACGCAATGGGATTTAACACTATGGTTCTGAAAATTTCGAACGGTAAAAGATTATTTTACGTGCTTGTCAACGTTTACACCTGAGGTTGCCCCCCCCCCCAGTCTTGAATCACTGACAAAGGGGAATCATACCGGACAATATCGAGAAACTGACCTCGCAAACATTAGAACATCCAGGAGAGCGACCCAATGTATGACTCACTGAGTCACTGCGGTCCCAGTTTTGTTTAATAAACCTACTTCAGTAAAGGAAATATATTTCCGTCAATCAATTACTCTTATACAATAAAATAAGGGGGGTCACGTGGCTAAGTGGGTAAGACGCTGGCTCGCTAGTCTGGAGGTCGTGTGTTCGGGCGTGGCAAGGACAGCTGTCTAGTATTTCGGATGGGACAAAAACCGACGTCCCGTGTGCACATTGGCGAGCACGTAAAAGATCCCGTGGCAGTTGAAATTCGATATAAAAATAGGCTGTAGCGCCGCTGCCCGGGCCAAATTCTCCTCACAGCACACTGTATGGCGTATGCCCGTCTTCATTAGTCCAGTTTACTAGCAGAACTGTAGGACGTTAAACCCCATTTGATATCATTTCATTCCACTTTGAAATAAATCTACGATAGTAAATGCTATTTGTATTTATTTAGAAGTTAAGAAAAAAAACAAGGTTGGTTTGTATAATAGCAAGATCTAGTATGGTTATTTGATTATTAAATCTATAAAAAAGATACTTACTATGTTTTTCAAAACAGAATTACAAAAATGGTCCCTTTAATATAGATTCATCTGGTCTTGCTTTAATGACTTTGATTTTCCCATATAGGGGTGGCAGCAGTACTTCATCTTCACTAGGGATAAAGGAAAAATCCCTTATGAATGCCCCAGTTTCTGGTTCAATGAATTCGACTAACATGTTGTTCTGTGGGTTAAAATTACAGCTCTTCCCTAAACTGGTTGAAGTAAACATGTTTAGGTGCAACTCCCTGTCTTTTTGGTCTTTGTATTTCTTCGCAAGGAAACTGGGTTCCCATCTGTAAAGAACACCGGGTAACTCCTTTCCCTCTTTTTTCTGAAATTTTCCCAGTTTAATCAAAGCATTACGTAAAATTCTTTTGGCATTTGGAAAACGTCCTCCAGTTAGAGCATTCTGTCTAAAATCTCCATTTAATTCGCTAAAAAATCCAGTTATTCCACCATAGGTGTATGCCATGATTAACTTGATCTCACTCCTCTTCAGTGTTGTTTTGTATTTTTGGACAAGATTGGACAGTCTGCTGCTTTGTCCGGCTGCATTCCAAGCCTCTCGGAAAGAGGAATTTACAGCCGCTTCGCTATACAACGCATCTTCTAAGGTGTTGTCGGATTCGGTTGTTGGTTTGGAGAAAGTTTCTATTCCTGATCTACTATTGTACGGAACCAGATCTACTTCACCCTCGAATCTCATGCGAGGGTTACCTTCAATTGACATAGCCATGATGACAAATTTGTTGAATCCAACGACGACGTTTTAATACAGCTAACCGCGAAATTGTTGCTGAAGTACTGTATGTGTAATTGAAGGAAATTCTTTCTTGTATAAAAATATTCCGAGGAAAATCCTTTTCACTATAAATATCATAATGTCATGAACCGAAACTGTTGCTGGGGAAAATTGTATATTGATGTAAATTCTTCCTTGTCGAAAAAGATTCTGGGAAAAACCAATTTCTCTACAAATGACAGAGTTATACGCTGATAATATAATCTTGAATTTGTAATCTCACCGGAGTTGATAATAATTTTTTTTTATCTTTTTCACACATTCTTCTCTATATTATGATTTATCTATGTATATTCTTACATGCTTTCACCCAATTAATTATTTTACTAAATGGGTTTGAAAATCATGTAGTACACACCACCCCAACATTTACGCAGCTGTATGGATCTAGGATAAGAGCCTGGCTATGTCTTGAAATGGATACAAACTGACTCATACTGATAAACAGGAAATAAATACGAAACTGCGACAGTGTTCAATTGTTACTCATTTAAAAATATATAATTAGGTTACCCGTTGGACCACTCAGCTTATTTTTCTCACCCATTTATTGAATTACTACTGCGTGACGTATCAAGTAACTATCTCTGTGCGTGTATGTGTGTGTGTGTGGGGGGGGGGTAGCAAGGTCTGATATTGAGTCTATTGCCGTGGTGTCGATTTCCCGCTTGTACGTGGCAAGGGTAGTTTCGTCTGTCCAACCCCATAGGTTTTATTGGGGTTCTCATACGGCTTAAGACCCCTACGCGCAAGCGAATTATTAAAATAAAATTGAACCATATGTTAGCCCTGAAAACACCTAGTGTGTGTCGAATGGACGTTAAACCCAATCTTTGACTCTCTCCTCCTCTCTTTCCCTCTCTCCCTCCTTCACGCTATCATAATTATCGCATTGGATACAGGGTTCCTGAATGTTTAGCGGTCTCTCTCTCTCTCTCTCTCTCTCTTTCTTTCTCATAAGAACTAGATAAGCCTAAATGTCGCCTAACTAGTAGCCTGATAAATGACAAGTCTATACAGTTATGTCCTGTGCATTAAATGTCATTGAAACAGTCATCAAACAGCCCTCAAATTTAATCATTGTTTTAAAAATGCTAAAGAGTTGTCTTTTACGATAGATTATCAGTTGGACAGGAATTGACAGTAGATGGTAATTATATTTTGTAAATGAAAATAACATCATGCAATTCTCAAAATTCACGAACCCTCCAGAACTACAGGACAAATCAGAGTCGTGAGTAAATATAAAACGACATTCAATGATAATTTTATTAAAAGCAATTAATTAGAATATATTTTTTTTTAACAATAAGTGTTTAGAGTTTAAATTAATATAAAAGGCAAACAATCAAAGTAATGCCGAAACTTCAAACTAAAAAACAGACAAGTAATACTAAAATACATGCCGTTCCATTTACAATATGAATATAATACTTATCTATAGTTCATTTCGTTGTTTTATATATATTCTCAAAGCCCTCCGCAAACATCAGCGAATATGGGGAACATTAAGTTACTTTTTGCTTATGATATCATTTTAAATTTACATTGTTGTGTAATTGTTTAATTAATTAAATCTAAACAACCATCACATTTTAAATTTACATTGTTGTGTAATTGTTTAATTAATTAAATCTAAACAACCATCACAGCTTTGTGGAAAATTGGTTTTAATTAATGATTGATTCGTTCTGATAGTAAACTATTTTGCTTATATAAATTTTTATATATCAACAGTTCCAAATATAATTTTGATTGTAAATGGATTTATTTCTTGAAAACTATTTTAAATGAAACTGGGTTTCCCTATACGTGGAACTGCCAAATAGTAGATAATTGGACAACTAAAAGAATTGAAATATCACTAAAAGATCAATTCTTACAAAAATGTTTAGCAGATATACAGCTTTCACCAAAATGTCTTTGTTACAAAATATTTAAAACGATTTCAAATTAGAACCATATTTTAATAATTTAACAAACATTAACATACTAATTTTGTCTAGATTCAGACTTGGGAGTCATCGGTTACCAATTGAGTGGGGGAGGTGGAATAAAACACCACTGTCATGTCTGTGACTCAGCCGACATCGGAGACGAATTCCACTATATTCTAAAGTGCAAATATTTTACTATTGAAAGAAAAAGATTATTGCCAGATTGGTGCCAAATCGACCAAATACATTCAAATTTCAAAGTCTTTTTAATTATAAAAACACTGTTATATTGCAGAAATTATGTCGATTCATTAAAATCATTATTTCAAAAGTTAATCCTCCATGAAAACCTTTTGTTTTATACTAAATATGCACCACTATTGTTATTGTCAATATTATATATTTATTGATAATTGATATCATTTAAATTGTTCGCACAAGTCATTTAAGTTAAGTTTTTATATAAATTTGCATTATCTCAATAACTATGTATATTTAGTTTTGGAGAATAAAGAAGTTAGAAAATTCGGGTGCCAAAGAAGATTGCCCCCCCCCCCCCCCATGCTTATGTCCGCAACATTAATAGAAAAAACTTTTGAACTACACAAAAGAAACGAAATGGGTTCTAGGTTGCAATCATATTATTCAAACGAAATAACAGGCAAGCAATAAACTAAACTAAACTGCGCGGGATCGATAAAATAATTGAACGAAGTTTACATATTAAACGTCATGATCTTTGTTATCAGTAGAAAACTTTATTCTTGATATAGCGTCATAAATTCCCCCATGGGGGGAATTGATTTCGAACGGTCAAGGGTTATTTTACGTGAATGTCAACGTGTACACCCGACGTTGCCCTTGTGCCCGCAGCCGATCTGTTTATATATTTTAGCTTAACGGTTAGAGGGAGGTAACTCTCTTTATTTAAATAAGGATGACCACAGGCGTACGGTGACCGTTTAGGGGGCAAACCAGAAATGCCCGAAAAATTATCGGGTTACAGACACGCACACCCCACTTTTCCCCCTCAAGAAATTTTTGGAATATTTGACGGCCGCAAATACGTTTTCCTGCTATTTCTACCCATGAACAAAGCAACTTCAAAGTGGTCTAATATAGCTTAATTAAGGTGGCTGACTCGAAATTCAATCAATCGTTTACAGTCCGCGAAGACGGAAACATTTTGAAAATTTAACTGCTTCAAACGCGTTTTCCTGCTATTCCAGACTATGAATACAGCAACTTCAATTTGGTCCAATACAGCCTACCTGCTGATCCGAATTCCAAACAAACAATCAATCGTCGCGGGGTATGGGGGCCTCACCCTCCCAGAGAAAATTTAGAAAATTTAACCACCGCGAATGCGTTTTCTGCTATTCTAGCCCGTGTAAGTAACTCCAAAAGTATCCAATGGTTTTTGTAACCGAAACCCCACTCTGAATTCCAAACATCTACTCAGACTGTTGCAACTGCATTCACAAATACTAATCGATGCCCGAAAAATGTCGCACAAAGTAAAGTGGCTCCAGACAAAATGTTTTAATCCATAGTCAACTCAGTACAAATTCGTGGTATTCAATTAAAGGAAAAGTAAAATTAGTGTTTTATTAGGGCTCAAGGATAGTTAGGGAAGCAAAACTACAAAAAACCCGATAAAATTTCAGGTTTACAGACAGCGGCGCCGGTTTTCTTCGAGAGGCGAAGAAGCCGAGCTAACCTTGTATAGACCTCCCAAGAAAATTTTGGAATATTTAACGGGCGCAAACGCGTTTTACTGTTATAATTCCAGCCCGTTAAATTAGTGTTTTATTAGATTTCGGGCACTTTATTTTGCCAAGTAGAAGTAAAAAGAAGTAGAACGAAATTTTAAACTACACAAACGAAACGAAATGGGTTATGTGTTTTAATCATATTATTCTAATGAAATAACAGGCAAGCAATAAACTAAACTAAACTACGCGGGGTCCGTAAAATAATTGGATGAAGTTTACATATTAAACGTCGCGATCTTTGTTATCAGTAGAAAACTTTATACTTGATACAGCATCATGAATTCTGAAAATAGAGAAAAAAGAAATGACAAGCAGACTACGACAATTCTTTAATAGTATCCAAATAAAAAGGGTATAGCGATTGATATACTGTGGATGGAGCGACAGAGTGGTTGCCGAACTTTACTTACCAAAGAAATTTGCTTTCTGCAATAATAATTTGCCTGGCAAATAACGGGATATTACAGTGTCCCATGAGGGAAATTGATTTCGAACGGTCAAGGGTTATTTCACTTGAATGTAAACGTGTAAACCCAACGTTGTCCTTGCCCCACAACCCTATCTTTCATCATTGACACGGGGGGGGGGGGCAAACACGTTAGCGAGCCAATGTTTCACTCACTTTGCCACTTAATAAACCTACTTTAGTAACGGAAATATATTTCCGTGAAACAAGTACCCGTATACATAGAATTAAATCTACAACTTAGTATTTTACAGCAAGTTCTATTTGTATTCATTTAGAATAAAACAAGGTTGGTTTGTATTATCGCAATATCTAGTATGGTTATTTCATTAATAAAATTAAAAACCAGCGACTGCCAGACAGGATACGCCCACATTTTGCAAGAGATGAATAGAGGACAAGCTAAACAAAGGCTATAATTCAGGACGTTACGATCCGATATGCGCAAGTATCGACAGGAACTACGATCTTTGGGTTATAAACATGCATTTCAAGTTTCATCAAAATTAGATTTAAAGTGTGACCTCTGCGGGGTCAACTTGATAAACCATATGTTTACATTATTCGCGAACAAGTGACGGCCATTTTGTCCGGCGGTTTTGGTCCGATTTCACGAAATTCGAACCCAACCTTCATTACAGTTTAACGGTGATATATTCAAATAGTATTTGAAATCGGATAATAATTGTGACACCCAGAGGGACCACAAGCTAAGAAAGGAACCGAGATAGTGTCCACAAACTAATTGTGAACGAACTAACAAACAGAGGCGACGGCATAATACGTCCACTGGAAAATGTGGGCGTAAAAGAAATAAAAACTTACAATGTTATTCAAAACAGAATTATAAAACTGGTCCTTTTAATTCAGATCCATCTTTGGATGCTTTAATGACATTAATTTTCCCGTGTAGTGGTGGCAACAATACTTCAATTTCATCCTCGTAAAAAGAAAAATCTTCTATGAACGCCCCAGTTTCTGGTTTTCTGAATTTCGTTAACATGTCGTTCTGTTTACTGCGCATATCTTCCAAAATTTCCACACTGGTTGAAGTAAACATGTTTAAGTGCATCGGCTTATCTTTTTGTTCCCGGTATTTCTCCGCAAGGAAACTGGGTTCCCATCTGTAAAGAACAACAGGTAAATTCTCACCCTCTTTTTTCTGAAATTTCGCCAATTCAATCAAAGCATTACGTAAAATTCTTTTGGCATTTGGAAAACGTCCTCCAGTTAGAGCATTCTTTCGAAAATCTTCATTTAATTCTTTATAAAATTTAGGATTCCCTTCATAAGTATATGCCATGATTAACTTGATCTCACTCTTCTTCAGTGTTGTTTTGTATTTTTTGACAAGTTTGGGCAGTTTTTTGCTTTCACTGGCTGCAGTCCAAGCTTTCTGGAAAGAGGGATTAACATCTGCTTCTCTATCCAGTTCATCTTCTAAGGTGTCGTTGGATTCTGTTGTTGGTCTGGAGAAAGCTGCTATTCCTGATCTACTATTGTACGGAACCAGGGCAATTTCACCCTCAAACCTCATATGAGGACTACCTTCAATTGACATCGCCATGATGACAAATTAATAAGTTATGTGCTGATAGTTTGATCCAACGAAAACGTTTTAATACAGTGAAGCGCGAAATTGTTGCTGAGGTATGCTCTATGTGTAATTGAATTAAATTCTTCCTTGTATAAAAATATCCCATGAAAATTCCCTGTATCTATAAATAGCGCAATGTCGTGAACAGCAACTGTGGCTGAGGAAAAGATTCTGGGAAAAACCAATTTCTCTAAAAATGAGTGATACACTGACGGTAGCCACTATGTAATTCAGATAATTAATTTGAATTTGTCATCTTACCAGAGTTGATAATTATTATAATATTATCTTGAATTTGTCATCTCACCCGAGTTGATAATTATAAGAATTTTATCTTTTTCACGAATTCATCTCTATATTTGATGTATCTATTCATGTCCTTACATGCCTTCAACAATTCAATTATTTTATTAAATGGGACTGGAAATAAGGTAGTATTTGGTTATATTTGGTAGTGTTTAGTGGTATTGGATAATTTTGGGTAAATTGTCCTGCCAGTGTGTACATATTTCCTGAACCCTGTAATTTTGAAACAAGATCGAACTAGAGTTGAATAGAGACATTTTGTTATGAACGAGCGACATAGAGTGAGCATGTAATAATAAGGAATGCCCCATTTCTATATTGACTGTCAAGGTTAGCTATATATAGACAGGTAACTGACAATAAATGAAAATAGATCTTGTGTAACATTTTCTATGGTGTTCTATTTCGGCCACGCCGTGCGTCGCGCTTTTCAATGTTATGCTATAGGGGAAAAAAGCGACGTCGGCTTTTGAACACGACGTCGCCACAAAAAAAAAACGCGATACGTCGCCCTTCGCGTCACGGCGCGCGTCGCCTTTTCTAAGGTGATGAAATGCACATGTACGAAGAGAATTCATGTGCAGTTTTTTTGCCGTTTGGTATTTTATCTTCAATACATTGATTTATGCTCGACAAAAGGTATAATACCCATTAATATCCTTTATATAACAATACATTTCTATAATACCCAGATTATGTGTTATATTTTAAATCTCTGTTCTAAACTTAAAATTTTAAACTCTAGTGTGAAAGAGTGACCTGCTCCATGCATATAGAGTAATACATTATAGTTAAACACACGATGACTGCCTACTGATAACGATGTGGGTGTGGTTTCCGTTAAATCAGTTGTTTTATAGGTTCTCAAGATAGAATTAATACGAGAATATTTTTATTGTAGATATCCTACGACGAATATATTAGCTACCCCAAAGAAATCAGGCAGCTACTAGCATGGCCCTCGCAAGCCTATGAGGCGCCCCGGGGCAAACATTTCAGTGACACCCCCCAGCAATTGCATACTGTAATTGGTTTGTTCAATGTCTTCGCTCAGTTGAATTATGACAAATAAATTTTAAAATATCATCTTTCATCCTTTTAACACCTTGTCTAAATAACTATTTATTAAATTCATTAATTATTTTATTTTTATTTCCCCATCAACTCTCCGTTTGATCGAAAAACCCTATAATATGTCTGTAAAAATCATAATATTCTATCCCCCCCCCCCCGGCAGAGTCGCTTCCTGGCGTTAGCCCCTCTCAGTACCCCCCCCCCCCCTGCTAATATATTGGTCTTCAGATATTCTTATATTAATTCTGTCTGTATAAATGTCAAGGAATGTTCATACTATAAGTAATACAACACTTGAGAACCTATAAAACAACTGATGTAAATAACGTAAACCATACCCACAACGTTATCAGTACCCTGTCATCGTTTGTTTAACTGTAATAGTATACTATCTGCAGACAGCACGAGGTCATTCGTTCACACCAGAATTTGCGATTTTAAGTTTAGAACAGAGATTTAAAATATAACACATAATCTGGGTATTATAGAAATCTATTGTTATAGAAAGGATACTAATGGCAGTTTCTTGTGTCCAAAATAATTAACTGAAGATAAAATACCAAACGGCAAATAAACTGCAAATGAATTCTCCTGGTACATGCGCATTTCATTACCTTAGAAAAGGCGACGTCGTGTTAAAAAGCCGACGTCGCTTCTTTTTCTCTATAGCTTAAAGATACATTATGGGAGATTAGATAACGAGTTGGCAGTTCTCACGATAATAGTCAAGCACTACATAATGTAAAAGCAATTTGCTGAAAATTTCAGATCCATTGTTCCGCTTAGCCTCGATCATCATTACTGAAGTCGGCAAGACAAAACTAACCACGAAGGAAAGTTTTGAGGTTTAATCGGAATATAATCTAACAAATATCGCAGACTAGCCTTGACATCGAGAGTTGATTATGGTCTGGATAAGTTAATTAATGTTTAATTAATAGTTTTTATAACATTTTAGGCCTAAAGAAAGCCCTACAATAGGCAGATTTTGCTCTTGCATAATGTATGCTTAACATTGAAAAAGGCGACGCACGATGCGGATTTGGCGTCGTGTGTCGCCCTTTTTCAAGCGTCGCGGTAAGTGGCTGAAATAGAACACAATAATTTTCTGAGAATTTGGCGTTTTTTAAATAAGGAATACATACATAATGCGCTGGCTGTTCTACGAGGACGAATCTTGCATTTTGCAATTGGAATGAAATGTGGATTTTATTGTCTCACTTTTCTGAATCAGTCTGGAAAATGAAGTTAGCATAATTTTATTTCATCGAAGCGTCTTTTGAGGTCGGTATACAAGCTACAAAGCAAAAAATTAGGGACAAGCACAAATTCAGAGTTAGAAAGTATGAAACCCGCATACAGACATACTCCGCGCAGCGTTTCGTTTGATTATAGGTAATCTCACTACACACTGCTATTCTGAGTGGATATTGTTGTGTTAAATTTTGATTAGTCAGTAGTCCGACTACCAACCTATCACTACCTACCATACAAACGCTTTACATTTAAAACGAGTGCCAGTATTGGACCAAATATGTTTACATAACGTTACGTCATGGCTCACGCTTTTATTATGCCTAATTAACCCGTGCATAGGAGAATACTGCAGTAAAACTAATTGTGTGACAAACGAGGCTATCAAGTCGAATGAAATGTAAACAATACTGTTTGGAAACGAACATACTTATACCTTTTTTAATACCTTAAATCACTGTCCAAAGTTTTAGGGAAGACTTAGATTAAACGAAGGACTGTCATGTTGCTGTACTTACGTGATAGCTTTCATTGAACGGGGAGAATAGACACACTCCCGCAAAAGTTCAAGAATCAGAAGTCAATCCAGCAATGGTCAGAGAGAGATTTCTCGGGCCATTGCTTCAGGAATATGGCATACAGAGTGCATATTATGTATAGGATATTTGAACTACCAGAGGCTGCTATAATAGAGAACACGCGGGCGAATCCCAAGTATTCCCTATCACAGATCATATCAATCTGAGGGAGAGTAGGTTTATATCCGACATAAATAACATTTCACCCTTAAATTAAATGGACTCTTCCATTAAAAGTCAACAATAATTGGATACCTGCTCGATAGTTTCCGTCAAATAACAACAATTACCGCATTTATCACGTGAATGCATCGTTCATACTTTCGCCATTTTGGACCGTGGAAATTCAGAGAAGGATTTGGCTAACTATATGTTAGGTGGATTGTGCCCAAAAAATACTTTACAAAGGAACTCTTGGACTATAAATACTTTTGAGTCTTGTGTGTGGAGAAATAGTCGAAATGTCGACGAAAAGAAAATTTAGACATGGATTGGATAACATATCTAAATATGCCGATAAATATGTTGTCTGTCTATGTTGGTGCTGAATGCTACACACTGTACCATATTTTTTTTTAATTGTCAAAAGAATAAAAATATATTTCTGTTTTCTTTGTATTATTTCGACCACCAACGTCATTAGCGGTTGATTTGAGCCGAATATTACTGACCTGCGATGACGTCATTAGCTGTTAGTATGAACCGAATATATCAACCTATGATGACGTTATGACAGATTGTTATGAGATATAACTGCTATATGTACATCAAAGAAAAAACTACCACCAGTTGTATATATGAAAATACAAAACAAAACGCATAAAGTATAAAATACAATTAAGTACGCAAATTATGGACGGGCACCAATTCAGAGAACTGACAGAACTAGACAGTATAAAACCATGTCATGTAGTGTGATGTAAGGAGGATTTTACGCTATGATCATATCTCTAATTCGACCTCCCCCGTCCTTCACTAGGGCGCCATCAAGTTTCTCTGCAAGAATTTCCATTGCTAAAGTGAAGTAAGACTCTGCAAGAATTTCCATTATAAAAGTGAAGTAAGACTCTGGAAGAATTTCCATTGTAAAACTAAAAGTGAAGTAAGACTAGTAAAGTTCACCTGTTCGTAACAATTCTCTTTTGTTTTCCCTTCACCTTTTTTCATTGCAATATTTGTTCTTGACTTTTGGAACCTAATCGTAAACAATTATTAAAAATAATATTTGGAAATACATTTACTTCCCGTTGATGTCTGTGACCTAGCATAGCCCCCCCCCCCATTCTCCATTTATTTTCGTTGTAAAGATTAAGATAGTTGTCGGTTACTTACTTGTCTGTTTTTATTAGCCTATCGTTAAATGGAGTTACTTCCCTTGAACAAGACAGTAAACCATTTTGCTGTTACACGCTCTCAATCTGTTTCACAGAGAATTACTTACGAATTATCTCTGTAACAGATGACTGTCCACAACACGTGCGTTGACTGCACGTGGCGTCAGTCATTGGCTCAACGGCTCGTGCAATGTTTACATAACACCTAACTGTTTCGAGCAAAATTTTACTCATTTTAATACTCATTTACACTACATAGGAAATATTTTTTAACTACAAATACCTCAAACGTCTTTATTTATTTTTCTTTTACCTCAAAAAAATGTTTGAGAATTTAATTTGTCGGAGTAAAAAAGTTAATATGCCGAACTCATTAAGTCTCATCGATGTCATGCCTATCAGTGATTGTAGCGGTCAAGCGAATATTCACTGCGGGATCAGTTTGATACGCTCTGTGTTTTTGGGCAACTATCGATTAAATAAAGTTGCTTTCTTGTATTGATATAAGCACAAGTTATCTCATATTTGTGTATGCCGTTATAAATGACTTGAAACCATTAGAGAGATTTTGAAGATCTGATGAAGTCAAAATTTAACAGGGCCGTATTTTAAAAGCTGGGATACCCAAGTTACGGAGAACATGTGGTGGCCCCCAGAAAATTTTTTTTGAAAAATATCGCGGCCGGAAACAAGTCTTTCGGCCTTTCTGGTTGTATGTAATAGTCGAGTTTGTATTTTATATGGTCGATTGACTTTTCAGGGGCGCCATATTTCAGGATTTTTTTAGGAGGCGCTTTTGCTCCCGGTAACCCCCCCCCCCCCCCTGTGAGTGCAATGTACGCTCTGCACCCCCGCTAGGTTCAGCCCTGAGTGAGAGGGACGCAATGACGCGCTTTTGCGCCCCCCGTAAATGACAACAATCACGCGGTTTCAGTGCAGTTTTCACATTATAATCATAATACTAAACCAGTATCAAACATGTTACAAATCGACTTAGAAGCATGTACCACACAACAAAATATTACTCGGTGGCACTGGCAGGGACTGCCATCACACCCCTTCTCCGGACACATATAAATATTGTTTTTGTTCCTCATGGAAAATCATGGTACTTCACGCCCCTGCAACACAACCCTGTTCTTATTTTCTCACCACTTAAAATAACCTTACTACTGAATGACGTTTCGACTAACCTTCTGTATCATTGTTTCATCACAACTCGAGAAGCCCAAATGCCGTTCATTAGTCCTTTAGGAACTGTCTCTGACCGGGCTATGTCCACTGACAGTTCCTACCGCTTGCTATATAGCTGTAATATGAAAATACGGTAAAATACCACTCCCCCCCCCCCACTTCTCTCCTCAGACTATTTTGGAACTCTTACTTTTTATTTTTTACCATGAATGTTTAGTTATCACAAAATGAATTATTTCTTGTCATATCTGACGCAAATTAATAATAACTCAACACTATGTATGCTCAACTAGAGGAAGGTTTGGCGATTGATTCTGGTAGGGGGACTGTTCTGAGGATTTGTGCAGTTTGCAACCTCTGGAAAGTGTGGGCAACTCTCAGGAGAGGCAAAAATCCAGGATAGCGGCCGAAATAGCACAGAGACATATATAGTTGGGTGCAAATGTCATGAAACCGTCCTTGTAATATATCATGGTATGTGCATTAAATGACATTGACACAGTAGTAATCAAACAGCCCCCCCCCCAAATTTGTGTTTGAGGTTGTCCTATAACTCTGTCAATATTATGATCATAGTTCAAAAATTCCTTATCCTAACTAGGTTCAGAGTAGTCGTCTACGACAGGAATTGACAGGTGCAAACTATTTTTTTTCTAACATAAAAAAAAACATCACGCAGTTCTCAAAATCCCGGAAGCCTTCAGAACTGATAAAAGAGAGTCATGGTTTTGACACTCCCATGAAAAACAATATAAAACAACATTCAATAATACAAAAAGTTAACAATAAGCAAGGTCATGGAAAGTAAGGTGTCATAACATGTGACTGTTTTTATTAAAATCAATTAAAATATATATATTGTTTTAAAATCACTGTTTAAAGGTTAAATTAGAATAACAGGCAAACAATCAAAGAACTGTCGATAATTCAAACTAAAAAACAGGCAAGTAATACTAAAATACATACCGTTCTATTTACAATATGAATATAATACTTATCTATAGTTCATTTCGTTGATTTATATTCTCAAAGGCCTCCGCAACCATAGCCGTTTTGCAAGCACACACATTAGCGAATGGGGAACATTAAGTTGGTTTTGTTTTTGCTAAACATACTGTAAGTTTATATTGTTGTGTAATTCATTAAAAATAAACAACCATCACAGCTTAGTTAATGGTTATTTCATTCTGAAAATTTGGGTGACAATGAATTTATTGGCCCCCTATAGTCATGTCCACAACATAAGTAAAAATAAGTAGCTCAAAATTTTGAACTACACAAACGAAACGAAATGAAATAACAGGCAAGCAATAAACTAAACTGCACGGAATCCATAAAATAAATGGATGAAGTTTCAATATAAAACATGATCTTTGTTATCAATAGAGAAATTTATACTTTCATATCGTTGAGGAGCAACTTCGAATGGTGAATTCTGAAAATAGATAAAGAAGAATTGTATCCATTTAAAATGTGTTTCAGGATTGATATATTGTGGTTGCAGCGACAGGGTGGTAGATATTCTGAACATCTAAGACTCGCTACCTGCGGAGAAGTATCTCGGACACAGTCAATAGCCATGATATCCATATCACGTGATCTACACATCACAGGTCATGACATTGACGTCAATGGGGCATGAGGTCAACAAACAATAGGTTTATCTTCAGCATTGTTTCCTTTGCACCCATTGGCATTAGGGCTATATAATTCGTACAGTCCCAACATGTTCTCTCTTCTTCCAATGATTTTTCACAAAAATAACATCTACAACTCATAGAATTGACGTCGTCCTCAATGACCGCGTCTGCGAATGGTTATTCATGGAGTCTGCCATCTTGGCACTATTTTGTGCGTCGGTCGTGTCTATTTCAGATATACACAATCAATTCCGTTGATGTTTTTAACTCGGGGATTGACTAATTAGTTTATTTCATTTCTAAAACAAATATTTTAAACTTTAACGCAAATTTAAAAAATAGCCAAATTCTGGCTGGGATTACTGAGCAAAATGGCCATTCACTGTAAGGGATTTGTGCTGAAGAAAACATATGCAAAATAATGTTAGGACCTTGATTATTTATTCACCATCGCCAAAATATGCTATGGTATGAGTTTATTTCAAATGCAAATTAAATTGGTTAAGGAATATATATGGTGGGGAAAACAAAAGGAAGTCTGTGCTGATATGATACATGAATTGAACTATAGGTTACTAAACACATTTGTCATCTGGTCAAGAATAGAATGTATCTGGTGACCAAATTTGGTAATGAGTCCCTATTGGTATGCAAGGTATGGGGTATGTCTAAGTTTTAAGATCACGTTATGGGCTTTTTAACCAATCATTATAATCAATTACGTAATATTTGGCCAATTAAATAATTGGTAGCGGAAATCTAGACATATACAAGTAACTGGATTTGGCCGCTACGACAGACAGCCATGTAGTTCTTGAAGAGAGAGGGTGTAACGTTTCTGTACCGACAGACTCGCCGAGTCTGGCGGGATGAGGTTTGAGAGAATGACTTTATTGTAATGTGTTATACATTGTACCATATGTAAGCAGCTTGATATATAAAACCGTAGGCAGATATTTCCTTGGGGTAGGCAGATACACCCCAAATGCTGCTGTTAACGGGGACATGGGGTGGGTGCCCATTCATGTTCGGCAATGGGACAGTGTGATCAGACACTATGGTAGATTATGCAATTTGACGGATAGTCGAATAACTAAAATTATTTTTAACTGTAGTAATTTAAAGTCAAACATAACCAAAAACTGGAATTGTAGGGTTAGAAACCATTTAAAGAAACTAGATATCAATATAGATATGAATAGTTATGTAAATACCCGAAAACTTGTTTGTGATGTTTTCGAAAGTAACTCCTATGTGTATTTAGAAAAATGGTTCAATGACGTAACCCATGTTAGTGCTAGAGTCGGCCAAGGTCATAATAAACTCCGGACATATCGTTTGTTCAAGTCTTTGTATGGACCCGAGGAATATGTAACGGACAACCTCGTTTCCTCTCACCGAAGTGCTCTGGCGAAATTTAGATGTGGAGTAGCTCCGCTCCGTCTAGAAACTGGGCGATATGAAGGAATCCCTGTTGAGAACCGTCTTTGTTTTTATTGTAACGATAAAGTCGAAAATGAAGAATATTGTCTTTTAGAATGTGAACTATATAATGATTTTAGGAATTCATAATGTGAACGTATTATGCCGTCGTCCCTGTCTGTGTGTGTATGTATGTATGTATGTATGTAAGTATGTGTGTGTCTGTGGTTCGCCTACAGGGCGCAATTCTTAATGGATTTTCTTCAAACTTGGTATACGTATTCCTTATACCCCAAGGAAGATCCCTATTGTTTATGGTGCATGCCCGACCCCCAGGGGCAGAGCTACGCCAATTTCTAGTATTTGTTTGTTTGTTGTCTACAGGCCACATTTCTTAACTTATAATCTTGAAACTTTGCATACACATTCTTTGTACCCTAAGGAACATCCCTATCGTTTGGGGTGCATGCCCAACCCCCGGGGGCAGAGCCACGCCCATTTGCTTTTCGTGTGTCTTTGTGTCGCCTACAGGGCGCAATTCTTACTGGATTTTCTTCAAACTTTGTATACTTATTCTTTAAACTCTAAGGACGATCCCTAATTTTGGGGGTGCAAGCCCAACCCCCAGGGGCAGAGCCACGCCCATGTTCTTTTTGTGTGTGTGTGTGTCGCCTACAGGCCGCAATTCTAACTGGATTTTCTTAAAACTTTGTATACTTACTCTTTACACCATAAGGATGATCCCTATTGTTTTTTGGTGCATGCCCGACCCCCAATGGCAGAGCCACGCCCATTCCTTGTATTTATTTGTTTGTCGTCTACAAGCCACATTTCGTAACGTATCATCTTGAAACGTTGAATGCTTATTCTTTGTACCCTAAGGAACATTCCTATCATTTGGGGTGCATGCTCAACCCCCAGGGGCAGAGCCACGCCCATTTTCTTTTTGTGTGTCGCCTACAGGCCACAATTCTTAATCGGTCATCTTGCCGCCTACAGGGCGCAATTCTTACTGGATTTTCTTCAAACTTTGTATACTTACTCTTTATACTCTAAGGATGATCCCTATCATTTGGGGTGCATGCCCAACCCCCAGGGGCAGAGCCACGCCCATTTTCTTTTTGTGTGTCTGTGTGTCGCCTACAGGCCGCAATTCTAACTGGATTTTCTTAAAACTTTGTATACTTACTCTTTACACCCTAAGGATGATCCCTATTGTTTTTTGGTGCATGCCCGACCCCCAATGACAGAGCCACGCCCATTCCTTGTATTTATTTGTTTGTCGTCTACAAGCCACATTTCTTAACGTATCATCTTGGAATTTTGAATGCTTATTCTTTGTACCCTAAGGAACATTCCTATCATTTGGGGTGCATGCCCAACCCCCAGGGGCAGAGTCACGCCCATTTTCTTTTTGTGTGTCGCCTACAGGCCACAATTCTTAATCGGTCATCTTGAAACTTAAAATACTTATTCCTTATACCCTAAGGATGATCCCTTTTGTTTTGGGTGCATGCCCGACCCCCGTGGGACAGCAACACCCATTTCTTGTATTTGTTTGTCTGTCGTCTACAGGCTGCATTTCTTAATGTATCATCTTGAAACTTTGAATACTTATTCTTGGTACCTTAAGGAAGATCCCTGTTGTTTTTGGTGCATGCCCGACCCCCAGGGACAGTACCACGCCCATTTTCTTTTTGTCTGCCTGTGTGTCACCTACAGGCCACAATTCTTAATCGATCGTCTTGAAAACTTTTTTTTTTATACTTATTCCTTATACCCTAAGGCTGGCCACTATTATTTTTGGTGCATGTCTTGTGTTCGCCTACAGGATGCAATTCTTAACAGATCCTTTTAAAACTTTACATACCTATTCCTTATACCCTAAAGTAATCCCTATTGTTTTTGGTGATTTCCTAACCCACAGGGGCAGAGCCATGCCCATTTTTACTTCGTGTCTGTGTGTGTTGTCTACAGGCCATGATTCTTAATGGGTCGTCTTTAAACTTGGGATATGTATTCCTTATAGCCTAAGGACGTCAACTGCATGTCCCGACTCCCTCAGGCAAGACACACCCAATTTTTGTGTTTGTCGTTTACAGGCCGCAATTCTGAATGAAGCAGCTTGGTACTTGGCTTATGTATTCCTTATAGCCCGAGGGCGTCCACTATTGATTTTGATGAATGTCCCGACCCCCAGGGGCAGGGCCACGCCCACTTTTTGCCTTTAGTGTTAGGAAGGCACAATTCTGAATGGATTATCTTGGTATACTTATTCCTTATACTCTAAGGACGGCAACTATTGATGTTGAAGCACGACCCTCAACGCTAAACAAACCAAACGCCTAGCCTTCTTGACAAAGTACCATATCAATCAAAGCAGGAAGGAGGACGTATATTGTAGCGTTAGCGTTATGTTTTATTTTACTTTTCTGTAATTTTAGAGGGAAAAAAACTCATGTATTGTCCAGTTATTTTTTTTTATTTCGTCTTGTGGTTAGTATAATCTGTAATTTAAAAAAACCCGGGCTATTCACATATAGGCCTATTTTTGCGTCCGATTTCTAGTAATTTTAGAAACGTTCAAAGATATAATATAGGCCTGTAATAAGTTATTTTTCTTTATTTGGTCTATATATGAATTGTATAGGCCTATCTTTTTTTCTTTAAAAATAAATTACTTATAGTATAGGCCTATGTCATTTTTTTTTAAAATTACTTATATTATAAATTATAGGCCTATATCATTTTTTTAACAAAAAAATACTTACGAGTTTTGACCTATATCCTATCTTTTAAAACAAATAAATACTTATATTATAGGCCTATATCACATTCACATTCTCGCCTTTACTATTTATAATGTTGTTTTTCAATGGTAATTTCAGAGAGAATAAAAGCACAAATTTATTTGCAATAACAATAGGATTACATTATATCACTATATTTTTGGGGCCTACATGTATCTCAAAATTTTAAATTTGGTATTTTCACTGTTTATTAAAAAAAATATATTCAAAATTTATATTTTCACCAATATACGGGCCTACATTATATATCATTTTCGTCTTTACTTTTCTGTAATTTCACAGATAATTTTAGAGGGGGGGAAACTAAGATTTGACGTTAGTTATTTCATTGGCATTTTGGACAGAATAATTTGTAATTTTAAAGTCTTTATTTTAAAAATTATAGGCTATTTACATAATAAAATAATTATAGGCTCATGTGTTTATGATATGTGTCTATCTTCTTTTATTACTTCTTTTTTTCGCTGATGTTTAAACAAACAAAAAGGGAAACAAAATAAAAATGAACGAAATATAATCAATATACATACATATAACAAGAAAGAATTTTTTTTTTCTATTTTGTATTCTCTAATATTTTTTTAAAAGTGTAAGGATAGCATACATGAGGTAATTGTATAATATGATTAAAAAAAACTTCCATAGCTTTGGCAGGCCTACATGCTATTTTATTCTTAAATAAAACTTACTTATTTCATAGTCCTGCCTATATCCCATTTTCTTTTCTACACTTTACAATTTTGTATTTTCACTGTTTATTCACTGTCCAAATTTATTCTTTAAAAATACAAATAGGCCTATATTATTATAGACTATTCTGTAATTTCACAGTTAATTCCAGAGGAAAAAATCACAGCCCGGATGTAGTGATTATTATTTTTTGTTTTTTTTAAAAAAAGGCTGTTCATATATAGGCCAAAATATGTATCCAATTTCCTTTTTGCTCTCTCTCTTTAAATCCAAGTTAATAGCAAATAAATAAATATAAAAAGAAGAAATATATATAACAAAAAAAAAACAAGGAAAAAAAAGAAAAGAAAACTTGAAGAACTAGACTATATTAAAATACATAAATATGATTATGACTCTTGTAGTTAGCCTTATATGATAGGCCTATAAATAGCTGCATGTGTTTGGCCTTTAATGCTCAATCTATAAATCTGATCTGTATTTATTTGCTTTTCTTCTCAACCGTGAATTCATCACATCCCTTCCTTTATAAATGTGAAAAGTTTCATTAAAATAATAGGCCTGATTTACGTCTATTTACCATGCAACCATGATTATGATGAATGTAAAGAAAGACCAAGGTATGCCTATGTAAAACAGTAATTTCACGTTATACATTATTTTATTTTCATAAACTGTCGGCACATTTCATTCAGGACAACTTGTTATTAATTTTGAAAAGTTAGGATTATTTAAAAAACTTATAACGGTATTAATATTATCAAAGTTTACTTGAGGTAAATAACATTACGTCAACGGTAGAAACAAATGTTTTGCGAGGTTAAACATGGCGGAATTGGTACTTCCGGTGACTTCACACTTCTCAGCCAATGAGCTATCCAGTTATTATATAGATCAGTGGGCTTTGAGCATATTTACATATAAATGACGTCATAATTTTCTAGAGTATTTTAAATGTCAAAAGATTAACTTAAATCAAGAAATATATATACCCAATTACGGTCTGTCTTTAGGCCTCAAATAGGGTTTATTTACTTGCCAATCAACTCTCAATGCCATCGGATACCACCGAGGCTAAGGCTCGAACGACCAGTACAGTGGTTGCGATCAACGCACACCTCTTGTCAAAACTACAATCATTGATAACTTCGCTCAAAAGCAATTCGATTGAAATTTTCAATATAATGCCCTTGTAAAATATTAAATATTAATCAATGTTCTCAATATAGTTATTGTAAACTATAATTTAATTTTTATACACCCACATTTTCATGTCGGCGTATTATGCTATTGCAATGTGCACAATATGTTGGTGGACACTCTACAGGTCACATTTTTTATCCGATTTTGACGAAACTTGAGCAAAGCTAAGCAATTTCATTTCGGACATGATAACTTTTATTCTAATTGAAGACGGGCATACGCCATACAGTGTGCTATGAGGGAAATTTTGCCCGGGCAGCGTCGCCACGGCCTACTCTTATATCGAATTCCAACTGCCAATGGATCTTTTACGTGCACGAGACCTCGGTTTTTTGTCCCATCCGAACGACTAGACAGCTGTCCTTGTCAGGCCCTCCGTTATGCATCACTGACAAGGGGAAACCACGTCGGAAAATCATCACCAACAGAGTGGGCCCCATTCCGTTTGAATCCAGTTCAACATGATTTTGTGTATTAAAAAAATAAACGAATAGTTTATGTGATGAAAAAATAATTTGGATATTTTGGTGTCTGATGGTCACGGGTTTTATTGTTCCAGTTGTTGCTTGCTTAAACTTTCCTGTCAAAATAGTGTATATCTGATCAATTTTACATAAGTAAAACTGAGACGTAGTACATGTATTTAGTATGCCATATGTTGTGTTAAATATCAGTTTCTGTTTAACCCAGATATATGCCAAAATGGCGTTAGAGACCATGTATCTTTCAAGGAGTTGTTTGTCGCAGGGGCCCAAGGTCCATGTCACGGGCCCTGTTCATCTTCATCTAATCCAGCCCTGAAGGTGTAGCTATGACGACAATGGGGAAATGTATCCGCCATGATACACTGTTCAACGTCGCTCACTTCGACGCAAGACTGCATTGAAATTTAAGCTTCCACATTTCTGTATTGTAGAGATTAGTGTATGTGTTCCAAAATGAATTGTAAAAACATGCTCTGAAATTTAGTATTTTGTAGTCTGAAACCTTAAAGGGACAATACAACAAATATGTTAAGGAACGATACGACACCGAGGCGGATTCAATGACCTCCCCCCCACCCTAATTGCCGACAGTGTCCTTTTTTACTGCTGAAAGTGCCTTTTCTCAGACCCAAATATGTCCGTTCCGAACGTTTACTTAGACGAAAATATCAGCCAAATAGCTCTTGGAATGGCTACATATCCAAGGAAATGACGGATAATTTTCTTTCCCCCCCCCCCCCAAACCCCTCTCTCAGCGGCGTGCCCCGTCTCCGCGGTCAGTGCCCTCATTTTGCGGCGCCCCTTTTCAAAATTCCTAGATCCGCCCCTGCGACAAATACCACATATGCAATAACTACAAATATACATATGACGGTTATGGATATGATGAAAACGTATAAAAGTCAGCAATTTTATTTCTCTAATTAAATTTGCAAAATAACGTATCACGAAAGCCATTTTGGGCACTATTCAATAAGTTGTATATTTTAAGTATCTTGCATTCCGGTCATTATTTCACACCTATTGATACTAAGTGCTTAGCACTTCAAAAATCATGCGAAGAAATGCTACTTGTGATGACCATGAAAGAAAAAGTTACAGTGTATTTTTTTATGTGCTATATCTATAGGAACGATGTGAATATGGTACAATAAAACAAGTCCACAAAATATTAGTATGGACTGATTTTGTTTTCAAATTAGTGTTGGGGTGGAAGTTGACCACCCGCTACATCAGACAGGGTCAAAATTAGAATCCAGTCTGTGCTTAAAAAAGGTGATAAAACCTACTCGAAAACCAATCCTTTATAGCGACATCAGGTTGTAACCACTTCAGTATGTCACCTCTTGCTCCTAGGGGGTGTCAAAACATAAGTTTAATCAAAAACTTGTCTGGTCTTCTCGCGGATACTCTTAAAATCCATACGCATCTAGATCAGTGAAAAAGTCATGCATGGTATGTGTAACGGTAGTCGTGCGATAGACGAAGTGTTCCGATTGCTAACTTTGTCTACTGGGCGACCTTCGGTTGCACGTATTTTCGTACTATAGTCGAACCATCTGCATCCGAATGTCATTTAGTTCAACCAGTGGTCGTGACCAGCCGTACCATGCGATAAAGCACGGTCGGGATAGTTCAAAGATGGCTGACAAAAATGACACTTGAGAAGATTTTCTGAAAAATATAATAAAATTGCCGATTGTCATTGAGTTATTTACACCTTGGTCGGTATTATAGGGTCCATATTAACACCTGAAAGCTAGTGAATGGGCATTGGAGTATAGATCTTATGTTTGATTTTTTTTATCGTCTCTTTTGATGAATTTGACAGATTAGGATCTTCTTATATTCGAATATACAGGCCCACGACGAAAAACTGTATGGGTGAAATGATCTTGGGTGACATAAATCCAATGAATAAAAAAAAAAAAAAATCTGATTTTGACTAATCCTTTTTGTAATCTATTTTAAGCTTGCTTTCATATCGCAGTATGGAAAATTAACCCGTTTTTAAAAATACGTGAGTAAATAGCAGAAAATATAGCAGGGGGAACAACTGAGTGACATGGTTGCCACCATATTGAATAGTCAATGGCTAAGGCCATTTGCGTTCGGTTGCTGGTTCAGACTGTAGTCGCGACCATTATCTACATCCGAAGGTCGCCCTGGCTGTTTGTCTGCTAATTTCTTATTAGAGGGAGAATTAATTGATGTTGTTTGTTGTTTCTCTTTAATTTTGCCTTTACGTCTTAAGCTTGTATAATCTCATAGTTTATATATTATTCGTTTGAGTATTAAATATGTAGATATTTATTCAGGGAATCAAATTATGATTATAGGCATTTAGTTAACTTTATTATGTTTACCTAATAAGCTTGCCTCAAAATACGTGGTCTTTCGTACATCATCATGGCAGCCAAATGCATGAAATCGGGAAAGGGGTGAAGTCAAAAAGTTTTCACGTAATGTTTAGTGAAATCTTCAGAATGTACATGTAATATACAGTGAAAGCTTCAGAATATAATATTCAGCATGTGATGTAATCAAGTAATATTCAGCCATCGTGTCTTCAGTATAATATATAGCACGTTGATTATAATCAGAATTAAAAGAGGAATTCATCCGTATTCGAATTCTCTCATTAGGCCATGTAGGCCCATGCGAATGCGAACTGATTTGTGTAAGCTCACGTGTGAACTGTTTATATTTGTAGCTGTTATGTAATATATAAAGTTTATTACATTGAAGAACTACACGTCGTTGTTTATATTTCGCTAAATGTTTCGGTGTAGAAAGCATTGACTTCAGAGTATTTGTCCGCAGAGCACATCATTCCTCTGTCAGTATTATTTGGCTGCTTCAGCGATAGAGGCATGCTGTTACAGTATGCTTATTGTAAAGTAGTGCCAGATATTCCCCAAAAAAGTCTAGATTATGATATTTAGTTCCAATGGCATTCAGTAATTGGGACTGAAATATACAGGTCACAATGGTGTTACTACAATTTCGGCTTATTAATGGACGACTTTTCGACTGGTCCTATCTAGCCTGTATCAAGTAATGAGAGAGAGAGAGAGAGAAATGGGGTTTAACGTCCACTCAACACTAACTAGGTCATTTCGTGACTAACATGGTTTAATTTTATTTCAATAATTCGCTTGCGCGTAGGGATCTTTAGCAGTGGAAGAAAAACCGGAGGACCCGAAGAAAACCCACGAGGTTGGACAGGCGACCCTACTTCTTGTCACGTTCAACCGTGGATTCGAAATCACGCCAGTTGACTCAATGACAGGCTTTATGATACAGCGCGCACGTGCTAACCATTCGGCTATCCAACCCCCCAGAACAAGCAATGATAAAATATAATGAGACAAGATATACAAGTAATGTTAGGTTGAACCCAACAGATCTGTAATGAAATTAGATCCGCCGGCTATCTAACCTGTGAAATACACATTAAATTTTTTTAGGGTGAATAAATATTAAATTGTCATGTTTATATGAGATACATGTAGATTAACCAGCATCGACTACGCTCTTGTGCTTTTTAAAGACATAATTAGGTTATCCGTTGGACCACTCAGCTTATTTTTCTCCCCAATTTATTGACTTACTATTTTGTGACGTTTCGAGTAACCATCTTTATAACTAAAGGTCGAAGGTGGGGGCGAATGGTTAATGCGTGCACGAGTGATCATAAGGTCTGTCATTTGAGTCAAGTGCCGTGGTTTGGATTCCCCGTTTGTACTAGAGAAGCATAAATGTCGCCTAGTAGCATAATAAAGGATCATACAGTTATGTCCTGTGCATTAAATGCCATTGAAAGAGTGAAACATCCAATAAATTTGTTCCATAACCTTGTCAATATTTTGATCATAGTAGCATAAGTCTCTAATTCAATATCATCCAAAATCTTCGACATTGAAAACACAAATTATTTGTCAATTTAAATCAACACTGATCTTGTGATCGTACCAGGAAAAGATGGGCTTTTGATATCCAATATTTAAGACAAAATAAACATTTTACCATTGGTACGCGAATCGTGTATCATAACGTGTTTCAGCGCCATTTGTAACAAGGGACTCGAAGCACGAGGTTACACATATTCCACAAGCCTTGTCAAACAGTGACCTCAAATTCCTAATTGGAGAGCTTGCGCAATAAATATTAGCAGTGTAGATTGGAATAACCAGACGCTAGACTTCTGGCGTATTCGCCGAACATAACTGATTTGAAATTAGAATAAAAACAGAAGCGACTGAATGTAAACCAGTTTATATACATTCATATTACATTACTATATGCGTAGCGACTCATTTGTGTCAATTTCTAGGTCCCAAATATTAGCGATTTAGCTCCTTTAAATAATCCTCAACTAGGTTCAGAGTTGTCTTCTACAATATATTATCAGTTGGACAGGAATTGTCAAAAGGTGTTAATTAATCTTTTTTTATTAAAACGAAAATAACATCACGCAATTCTCAAAATCCCCTAAGCCTTCGGAACTGACAAACAAAATCATGGTTTTGACACTCTCGTGAGTAACAATATAAAACGACATTCAATGATATTTTTATTAAAAGCAATTAAAATATATTTTTATAGGTTAAATTAAAATAACAGGCAAACAATCAAAGAACATTCGATAATTCAAACTAAATAACAGGCAAATAATACAAAAATACATGCAGTTCAAATTTCAATCCGATTAAAATACTTATCATTTCGTTGTTTTAATTCCCAATGACTGCCACAACCATAGCCGTTTCCCGGCAATTTATTTTCGTTTTGCGGGCACAAATATCAGAGAACGGGGAACATTAAATTTTGCATAACATATTGTAAATTTATATTGTTATGTAATTCTGTAATTAATTAAATATAAACAAACATCACAACTTTGTGGGAAATTGGTTTTAGTTAATGATTAAAGGGCTAATCCCGATAATTTTTTGGGGAATAAAACTGCTTTTTTGTGTGTTAAAATCCTCTTCCTAAGGGGCAGAGAAACTAACTCAGTATTTGTGATACGTTTTCAAATAACTTAAACCCGTCAATCTTCATCTGGAAAGGAAACGAGTGTCCCAAGCTGTATTGTGTGGTGTATACGTAAAACCAGGCCTCCATTATAAAAAAAATAATGTGTAGGTGAAATTTACCTTTCGATATCAAGTACAGTACATGGGTCATTCCCTATATAGACCTCTCAATAAACGGAAGTCGATTATCAGGTCATCAACGAAAAAATAGACCCGAATTCTTAAAAGGGTAACGTCCAAATAAGCAGTTTTGACTTTCACGCCCAAACGACTCAATATTTTGAGCTGAAATTTTGAGACAAGGTAAATACACCAGTCTTTGATATTTTGACGTTGAAATTTCATACCTACTCGGACTTTCATTTTTGAGACTCCGTTTAAAACGGGATATCCCCTTTAATTCATTCTGACAATACGAGTGACAAAGAAGATTGGCCCCCTATACTTATGTCTACAACATTAAACATACATTATGGGAGAGCAAAAACTGACTTTTGTCGGTCTTCCTTTGGGCCTCAGAAGTCATAGAAATTATAAATTAGATCTTTATTTAAATAACAAGCCCAAAATGAACTATGTAGACCTACGGATGGCTTGGATTGGGCTCGGATTAAAACAGGATTTCGTTGACTGATTTAATCACTATGGCGTCGTGGGAGGGGCTTCTCCGTGACGTTGACGTCATCATACTTCCGGACTGTTTTCTATTCGTCTGCTTAGGGAGTCGCTTAGGCCTACCTGAAGTACAAAAGAGTACACGCAGGCAACGCAAGAAGTCGGCTATTTATTATAATTTATTTACAATACTGCCTCGTTGATTTGGCCCATTCCTTTCAAACTTTAATATCCTATCGCAGACTTTCTCTTATTATCTATATATTAAAAGTCTTAATTCTAATTTATAGTAAAAAATAAATGTATACGAATTGAATTGCAGTCCTGTCTCAAACCGAATACGCTATCGGTACTAGTCAGTGTAAACATTACTTGATAATCGAGACTATATAGGTGGAGTTAACGCCTGTCAATCAACAATCGGCCATAATGGGAAAACGGTGTCGATGAAATTTAACTACTATTTCTAGTAAAAAATTATAGTGGTAACAACTTTGTTCAGGATAAAGTAATTTGACTGAAATTTTCAATATATTCTTGTTTGAGCATCTATTTTTGAACTGTTATAGCAAGAATGGCTAACTCCTTGTAAAAATCTCCCATAATGTATCTTTAAGTGAAAATAAGTAGACCGAAATTTTGAAGTACTAAAAAAACGAAACGAAATGGATTCTGTGTTTTAATCAGAATTGAAATAACAGACAAGCAAGACACTGAACTAAATGCGCGGGAACAATAAAATAATTGGATTAATATTAAAAATGATCTTTGTTATCAGACTTTATACTTGATATAGTTAAAGCTGAATAGCATCTCAGAATGATAAATTCTGAAAATAGAGAAAGAAGAAATGATGTAAGACAAGCAGACTACGCCAATTCTTTAATTGTATGCAATGATAATTTGAATGGCAATTAAATAGCGTTTAACGCCTTGTGTTGTTGAAAATAACGGGGTAGTACAGTGTTCTGTAAATGGGTTATCTACTTGCATGCTAACATGTACACGACGCTGCCCTTTCCATCACTGACAAGTGGGAATCACACCGGACAATCTCAAGAAACTTTCCCGACTAACATCAGCCAGCCCCCGTCTTGCATCATTGACAAGGGGAGGGGGGGGGGTCACACCGGACAATCTCGAGCAACTTTCCCGGCCAACATCAGCCAGCCCCCGTCTTGCATCATTGACAAGGGGAGGGGGGGGGGTCACACCGGACAATCTCGAGAAACTTTCCCGACTAACCTCAGCCAGCCCCCGTCTTGCATCATTGACAAGGGGAGGGGGGGGGGTCACACCGGACAATCTCAAGCAACTTTCCCGGCCAACATCAGCCAGCCCCCGTCTTGCATCATTGACAAGGGGGGGGGGGTCACACCGGACAATCTCAAGCAACTTTCCCGGCCAACATCAGCCAGCCCCCGTCTTGCATCATTGACAAGGGGAGGGGGGGGGTCACACCGGACAATCTCAAGAAACTTTCCCGGCCAACATCAGAACAATGTCTCACTCACCGAGCCACTGCGGCCCAAGTTTTGTTCAATAAACCTACTTTTTTAAAGGAAATACATTTGCGTCAAGCAAGTACTCTTATATTGAAATAAATCTACAACTTAGTATTGTACTGTATTATAGTCCGATCTAGGATGTTTATTTGATTAATAAAATTTTTAAAAAAAACCCATAACTTACGATGTTATTCAAAACAGAATTACAAAACTGGTCCTTGCAATTTAGATCCACCTTCGGATGCTTCAATGACATTAATTTTCCCGTGTAGTGGTGGCAACAAGACTTCAATTTCAGCCTCGTAAAAAGAAAACTCTGCTATGAACGCTCCAGTTTCTGGTTTTCTGAATTCGGTCAACATGTCGCTCTGTTTGCGCATATGTTCCAAAATTACCACACTGGTTGAAGTAAACATGTTTAAGTGCATCGACTTATCTTTTTGCTCTCTGTATTTCTTCGCAAGGAAACTGGGTTCCCATCTGTAAAGAACAACAGGTAACTTTTTGTTCTGAAATTTCGCCAATTTAATCAAAGCATTACGTAGAATTCTTTTGGCATTTGGAAAACGCCCTCCCGTAAGATCATTGTTTCGAAAATCTTCATTTAATTCTTTATAAAATTTAGGATTCTCACGTTCCGAACCATAAGTATATGCCATGATTAACTTGATCTCACTTTTCTTCAGTGTTTTTTCGTATGTTTTGACAAGCTTGGACAGTGTTCTGCTTTCCCCACCGGCTGCAGTCCAAGCTTTCTTGAAAGAGGGATTAACATCTGCTTCTCTATCCAGTTCATCTTCTAAGGTGTCGTCGGATTCTGTTGTTGGTCTGGAGAAAGCTGCCATTCCTGATCTACTATTGTACGGAACCAGGGCAATTTCACCCTCAAACCTCATAAGAGGGTTACCTTCAATTGACATCGCCATGACGACAAATTAATAAGGTATGTGCTGATAGTTGAATCCAACGACGATTATTTAATACAGTGAACCGCGAAATTGTTGCTGAAGTATGCTCTGTGTGTAATTGAATTAAATTCTTCCTTGTATAAAAAACAAGAAAATTCCCTGTATCTATAAATAGCATAATTTCGTGAACGGAAACTGTGGCTGAGGAAAAGATTCTGGGAAAAACCAATTTCTCTACTGACGGTAGCCACTATGTAATTCAGATAATTAATTTGAATTTGTCATCTTACCAGAGTTGATAATTATTATAATATTATCTTGAATTTGTCATCTCACCCGAGTTGATAATTATAAGATTTTTATCTTTTTCACGAATTCATCTCTATATTTGATGTACCTATTCATGTCCTTACATGCTTTCAACAATTCAATTATTTTATTAAATGGGACTGGAAATAAGGTAGTATTTGGTGATATTTGGTAGTGTTTAGTGGTATTGGATAATTTTGGGTAAATTGTCCTGCCAGTGTGTACATATTTCCTGAACCCTGTACTTATTAGCCTATTCTGAAACAAGACCGAACAAGAGTTGAATAGAGACATTTTGTTATGAACGAGCGAGGTGGAGTGCGCATGTCAACTATATAAAGGAACCTCATTTTCCCGGAAAATATGAGACTGCGTGGTGTTGTATAAAGTCTACTGACTGTCAAGGTCAGATAAACATAGGATGGTAACTGACAATAAACAAAAATGAAACTAGTGTAACATTTTCTGAGAATTTGGTATTTTTAAGGAAGGAATGCATAAATAATGCACTGGCTGTTTTAAGCGGATGCATCTTGCATTTTGGCAATGAAATGAAATATAGATTTTACTGTCTTACTTTTCTGTACCAACGATCATAGAATTAGAATAAAATGTTATTGCATCGAAGCGTCCTTTGAGAACTGTATACACCCTAGAAAGTAAAAATATTATGGAAGGGCAAAATTTCAGAGCTTTCACATAATCAGAAAGTACGAAACCCGCATACAGGGTACATATTATTTGCAAATACAAAACAAAACGCACAAAGTATAAAATACCACACTGATCTGCAGTTAATATTGGCTAGGCCGCTAGAACACGTTCGTAATCCTCTATGAAACAGATTGATAAAATACGAGTACGCAAATTATGGACCGGCACAAATTCAGAGAACTGACAGAAGCAGACAGTATAAAACCATGTTATGTAGTGTGCTACGATGAGGATTTTACGCTATGACCTTCTCTTATTTCGTCCTTCAAGAACCACTGTCAAGAAATATCCTCGTCTGATTAGTGAATACGGGCAACACTCACTAAGCCGCCGTCAAGTTTCTCTACAAAGCGAAATAAGACTTTTAAAATTCACCTGTTCGTAACAATTCTCCTTAATATGACTAGGTTCAGCGTCGTCGTCTACGACATATTATCATATAGACAGGAATTGACGGGTGCTTATTATTTTCTTTTTTAAAATAAAAATAGCATCAAGCAGTTTTCCAAATCTCTGAAGCTTTCGGAACGGTTTTGACACTCCCATGAGTAACAATATAAAACGACATTCAATAATATAAACCTCAACAACAAACAAGGCCATGGAAAGTAAGATGGCATTTATTAAAAGCAATTGAATATATTTTTATTTATAAAATCACTGTTTATAGGTTAAATTAGAATAACAGGCAAACACTTGATGAACTGCTGACAACTCAAAGTAATTAACAGACAAATAATACAAAAGTACACGCAGTTCAATTACAATCGCCTTAATAAGTTACTTGTTTTATAGTCTCAGTGGCCTCCACAACCATAGTCGTTTACTGGGAAATGTGTTTACGTTTTGCGGGCACCAATATCAGAGAATGGGGAGCATAAAGTTGATTTTGGGTTATATTATTGTGTAATTAATAAAAAATAAACAACTGTCACAGCTTTGTGGAAAATTGGTTTTAGTTATTGATTCATTTTAAAAAATACAAGCGGCAAAGAAGATTAGTCCCCTATACTCATGTCCATAACATTAAGTGAAAATAAGTACAACAAATTTCAACTGCAAAAACGAAACGAAATGGGTACTATGTTTTAATCATAACATTCAAATGAAATAACCGGCAAACAATAAACTAAACTATAAAACAAGGAATCCATAAAATAATTGGATGAAGTTTACATATTGCAATGATCTTTGTACTTGATAAGAGTTGAAAAGCATCTCCGAATGATGTATTCTGAAAATAGAGAAATGACAAGCAGACGTCAATTCTTTAATTGTATCCATTGAGAAATGTTATAAAGATTGATATATTGTGGATTGAGCGACAGCCTAATTATAACTTGTACTAACGAAATTCTCTTGCTACAATAATAATTTGCCTGAAAATGAGATGGGGTTTAACACTCTATGGTTCTGAAAATAACGGGATAAAACAGTGTTTTATGCAGGAAATTGATTTCGAACGGTTAAAGTGTACAGCTGGCGTTGCCCTTGTGTCCCCACACACACCCGTCTTGCATCGCTAACAAAGGGATATCACACCGGACAATATCGAGAAACTGTCCTGGCCAACATCAGAACATTCAGGTTAGCGACCAATATCTCACCCACTGAAGCCAGAATCGGATTTACCCAAAAAACACAAGGTCCAGTGTACACATTAACCCCGTTTACATTACAAATTTTAAGTGTTCCGGGAACGTTACCTGGCACGGTTAATTTTTTTGTAGTGTAAACCGGTCAAACATAAGCGTGCCATATTGAGTACCATGTCAATCTGGCCTACTGAAATGAGGTGGTCTCGACACGGTACGAGGTGCAGTGCAGTTAAATTTTCTTAGGTAAGCGTTATCCTGTCTCAGCACGATTTTAGTACGGATAAATGCGATAAACGAACCTTGGCCTTTTTTCACGAAACTTTGACAGTTCATCAAAATGGCTGCTCAAATTAAATCAACAATCATAATTGTTTTCATCAGGGTAATTTGTATAGGGACTGAAATTAACTTTTCTGTGAAGAGTCTTACATTTGGCCAAAGTTAATATCCGATTGACTTTAAATTTATGCACAGTGTTTGAGGTCATGAGACGAAGAATCTTATTGATTTTCAGCGAATTCTGATAATTACTGTCAGAGTTATTTCCCTTGATCACTTTGCGACGAAGAATCTTATTGATTTTCAGCGAATTCTGATAATTACTGTCAGAGTTATTTCCATTGATCACTTTGAAAAATCATTTGTAATGCTGTTGAGGCCAAACTTATTATCCAATTGACTTCAGATTGATACACAGAGTTTAAGGTCTTGAGATGAACAAGTATATTGATTTTCAATGAATTGATAACTGAACAGCTAAATCCATGATTTTAAATGTTTCATATACTAAGCGTTAGCATGGGGCAGAACTTTATAAAAACCAAACAAATTCTAATGATTTTTTCTGATAATTACTTTATGAGTTCTTAATCTTAATCAGATTTCAGAGTATTATAAATGTTTCCTAACCAACAAAAGTAAGAATATGCGACAACTCTTGTTGTCTTCCCGAACGATTTAGCTGCTGTTGGTTCGTTGCCTGGCAACCTATCTTTTAGCTTGTTCTCTGTCCACCTCTTACAAAGTGTGAGTGTACCTTGTATGGCATCCGCTTGTTTTTACAGGAATCTGGGTGTGGTGGATAGCCGAATAGTTAGCGTGTGAATCTTGAATCATAAGATCTGCAATTGACGCCACAACATGGTTTTGATTCTCTGGTTGTGCGTGACAAGAAGTAGGGTCGCCTGTCCATTTACTTCAGGTCCCCCAGCCGAATGGTTAGCGTTTGCGTCTTGCATCATAAGGTCTGTCATTGACACAACGATGTGGTTTTGATTCCCCGGTTGTACCTGACAAACAAGGAGTAGGGGTGCCTGTCCAACCATATGATTTAACTTCAGGTCTCCTAGTTTTCTCCCACTGCTAAAGACCCTGAAGTGCAAGCGAATTATTGAAATAAAAATAGAACCATGTTAGTCTCCAAATGACCTATTTTGTATTGAGTGGATGTTAAACCCCATATCCTGACTTGCCATACTTTTATTGGAAATAACCAATAAGAATGCATCTTTAACTAAATATTCTTTTTGGTTTTAATTTCATGTTAATCAAACCAGACTACCATCCCAGCATGTATGAATGTGACAAAAGAAGATGTGGAGGTGATCGATAGCAACATTGAATATCCGCTTGAATTAGTCATCTGTGGGTTGAATATGGTGTTTTAAAGATGCAAGAAAATGCCTGAAATGTGTAAACTGTACAGGATTATACCTGCCCTTTTTTAAGCTCCCACTTTTACATATTGGTCCAGCTATACATCTGTTGATATTTGTTTGTGGACAACTCTACAGGTCACAATTTAAAATATATGCTTATATCCAAACCATCTAGGATTGGGTGGGTTATTGCGCCTTATTGTGAAAAAATTCTGTTATGCCCCTTAACAAAAAACTGAATTCCATAGAGGTCCCAGTTCTTAATAGATCCTTTTCAGATTTGGTGTGAAGCATTGGGTTTATGAAATCACAAACTTCATGATATGCAGCAATTCGAAAATGACCTCCTTTTTCAAAAAAAGCTTGTGAATGGGATGAGACGTCAGTTTTTCATTTGGAGTGAGCATTGGGGCTATGAGAGGACAAATCCTATACATGTAAATTTCAGCCATTCAGACTTAACCCTCTTTTTCGGAAAACATGTGAAATCGATAAAGACTACAATTTATTAACAGATTTGTTTTTAATTCTATATGAAACATTGGGACAATGAGTGGATGGGCCCTATTGATATTCCCTGATCTCTTTTGCAAAATGTTAAGTGTATCGTAGGTGGCAACCACTTGTTAATTGTATCAATTGTATTTTAATATTTTGAAAAAAGTAATAAATAATCAATATCAAAGTGTTATTTTGTTTCATGTTTGCTACTTTTCAGCATAACTGGGATAAATCAGTGTGCTATGATAGAAATTTAGTTCACATATGACTTTTCTGAATTGTCTTCTTTGAATGAACAATTTAAACATGGCGCTTTAACCTTTGCCAGGGGGGGGGGGGTGTAGCCTAGTGGTCTAAAGTGCCGCGCTTCGACCTCTAGCTGGCCGGTCACCTCTGGCTTGCGGATGTTGTTTCAATACCTGGTGTGAGCGTATGTGGCATGGAGATAGGGGCGCCTTCTCAAACTCGTGGGTTTCCTCCGGGCACTCCGGTTTCCTCCCACTGCTAAAGACCCCTACGCGCAAGCAAATTATTGAAATAAAATTGAAACCATGTTAGTCCCAAAATGACCTAGTTTGTGTCGAGTGGACGTTAAACCCCATTTCTCTCTCCTTTGCCAGGCCTTAGATCCACTGATCAGTCAAACGGTGCAGACAATCAGGGTGGGGTGGGACTTTCTTGAACGACACTGGAATGAAATACCCTAAGAAGCACTGGTTGGAAGTGAGCACTGATTGGAAGTGAGCAATACACTCAATAAGCATTGGTTTGAAGTGAGCAATACACTCAATGAACACTGGTTTGAAATGAACAATACACTCAATGAACACTGGTTTGAAGTGAACAATACACCTGATAAGCACTGGGTTGAAGTGGACAAAACATCCAATACGCACACAGCCGAAGTGAGAAAAACACCTGATAAGCATTCGATAAACACTGTGTTGAAGTGAGAAAAGCACCTGATAAACACTCGATGAGCATTTGGGCGAAGTGAGAAAAACACTCCATAAGCACCGAGTTGAAGTGAACACTTCGTGGAAGCCTAATTTGGTATGGGGTCATCCTCGCTTTAACATCATTTCTGCCTTCTTTATTTCATTGAAAATTTGAAGTGTTGTTATGGAAGTGTGGTAGAAATGAACACTTCGGATATCAAATTTTTCACTTCGAGCACGTCTCCGTCAAGTGTCATCCACGCTTCTTATGGGTGGCGTCATCGCTTCATTTGCGTGAGGGGGTTTTGTTATTAACATGTACCCGTATACATTGATATGAATCTACAAGCCTCTCGGAAAGAGGGATTAACATCTGCTTCCCTATCCAACTTTTTTTCTAAGGTGTCGTCGGATTCTATTGTTGATCTGGAGAAAGTTGCTATTCCTGATCTACTATTGCACGGAACTAGGTCAATTTCACCCTCAAACCTCATGCGAGGGTTACCTTCAATTGACATAGCCATAATGACAAATTAAAAAGTTATGTGCTGATAGCTGAATCCAACCCAAATTGTTGCTGAAGTAAACTCTAATTGAAGTAAACTCTTTCTTGCATAGATAGATTCCGATGATCTGAGGCCCCTCCATCGGAAGTCTCTTGGGCCCCCTTAATCCATGGTGTGTCGCGATCGAAATCCGAGAATTCGGTGTAATCCGGTGATGCCGCGTCATATTTTAGACTGGTATCCGTGTTTCTTATTTGTTTATTTAACGGGAAACGTCAATCGAACTATTGTTGAGAATGGACATTCAAGATACATTCCCCAACGTTGAAGAAATATTGAGAATATATCTGTGTATGATGATATCTAATATTGTTCTGGGGAGAGATCTTTCTCCAAATTGAAACGCATAAAATATTATCTCCGGTCTACGATGGGTCAGTATAGGCTAGTGTATTTGGTTCGGCTGGCCTCTGAAAGCGATATCCTACGCACCATCAATGTCGAGAAACCATTGCAAAATTCGCCAGGGTCAAAAAATGAAGCGTGTTCATCCATTGATCATTATCATTCAACTCTTAACTCCGCGTAACTTGACCCCGTATAACGCAAATTATCGCCTAACTCGAACAAAATTCGTTGAACGAATACTTTCTTTCGTTTTCCTTTTATAAAACATCGCATGGCTCGGAAACAGTAACTCGACTTATCGCATAGCTCGAACCAAATTTCCGGTACAATCCTTATCGAAGTCTTATTTATTTACATCGTCTAACTCGAACTGTAAATAATGGATCTTGCAGGCGAGTGTACCTTGGCAACTTTCCCGGAAACTTGAAGATTTGAAAAATAAACGCTTTTTGTGGCTTTATCTAAGGGTGTAATACATGGTCTTTTATTGCCGCGAGATCTTCTATCGGACCGAACATCGTCTAACTCGAAATATCTTTTAACGCGAACAAATTACCGTCCCCATCATTTCGAGTAGCGCGAATTTTGCCTCAGATTGGCATACGATTGTATATAGGTTGTAGTTGATATTTGTTGTGGGTACAAGCTGAATTTGATGAGATGCACATCATGATCACACCATAGTTAATCCGGCGTTGGGCCGGGCATGCACCAAAAATAATAATAGGGGTCAGCCTAGGGTATACAGGTAAGTATAAAAAATTCTCAAGACACACAAAACAGAAATGGACGTGGCTCTGTCCCTGGGGGTTGGGCATTCAAAGAAGGAATAATTATGCAAAGTTTCAAGGTGATACGTTAAGAAATGTGGTCTGTATGTGACAAACAAGTTTATACAAAAATTATTCAAGACGATTGATTAAGAATTGTAGTCTGCATCCGACACGCACACAAATCCAGACAGGGGCAACTGCAATATACGTACACATTATAATGCGGACGTATGAGAAATTCAGTCAACTAATCTTATTCGTTGAATGGCGGTCGCGGAAATTCGAATATAGTCCTTATCATTCAGACAAATATCCTACGAATGCACGTCGAAGATTATGAGGTTCTGGGTGATCGAGACAAATAAGAATCCGGTTATGCCCTGAAATAAAGGGGACTCATACTGTGAGTGACACAATAAACAGGAAATAAATACGAAACTACGACAGTGTTCAATTGTTACTTATTTTTAAAAATAGGTTACCCGTTGAACTACTATGAGCTTGCAGGGGCGTGGTGCTTAAGAAACAAGATCAATCCCTGTGCCACCGAGTAATAATGGGATGTGTGGAACATTGTAGTGTAGATTCTATCTGTTTCACAGAGAATTACTTACGAATTAACTCTGTAACAGATGACTGTCCACAACACGTGCGTTGACTGCACCCGGCGTCAGTCATTGGCTCAACGGCTCGTGCAATGTTTACTTAACACCTAACTGCTTCGGGCAAAATGATGCATTTTACTCATTTTAATACCCATTTACACTAAATAGGAAATATTTTTTAACTACAAATACTTCAAACGTCTATATTTAGTTTTCATTTACCTCAAAAAAATGTTTGAGAATTTAATTTGTCGGAGTAAAAAAGTTAAAATGCCGTACTCATTAAGCCTCGTCGATGTCATGCTTATCAGTGATTGTAGCGGCCAAGCGAATATTCACTGCGGGATCAGTTTGGTGTCGATTTGTAGCATCGATTATGATTATAATGGTGAAAACCGCATTGAAACCGTATGATTTGTTGCAATTTGTGGATAACACCATGCAATTTTCAAAATTCACGAAGCCTTCGCAGCTGACAAAACAGAGACATGGCTTTAACACTCTCATGAGTAGAAACATAAAGCGACATTCAATAACGCTAAAAACAAGCAATGTCATAGAGAGTAAGGTGTCATAACATGTGACTGTGACTTTATTAAAAGCAATTAAAATATATATTTTAAATTCACTGTTTTAGGTTAAATTTAAATAACAGACAAACAATCAAAGAACTGTCAATAATTCAAACTAAATAACAGACAAGTAATACAAAAATACATGCCGTTCAAATTATAAGTAATGCAAAAATACATGCAGTTCAAATTAATACAAAAAAACATGCAGTTTAAATTAATACACAATACATGTACGTAGGTCTAATCAATACACAAATACTTGCAGTTCTAATTAATACAAAAATACATGCAGTTTAACAAAAATACATGCAGTTCAAATTACAAGTAATACAAAAATACATGCAGTTCAAATTACAATTCAAATTACAAGTAATACAAAAATACGTGCAGTTCAAATTACAAATAATACAAAAATACATGCAGTTCAAATTACAAGTAATACAAAAATACATGCCGTTAAAATTATAAGTAATACAAAAATACATGCCGTTCAAATTATACAAACTGATTTAAATACTTATCTATATTTCATTTCCTTTTTTTATTATTTCCAATGGCATCCACAACCAAAGCAGTTTTTCGGGCAATGTATTTCCGTTTTTCGGGCACAAACATCGGAGAATGTGGACAATTAAGTTTTGGGGTTTTTTCTTAACGTAAATTTATATTATTGTATAAATAATCAAACGTAAACAACCATGACACTTTGTGGAAAATTGGTTTTAGTTATTGATTGAATCATTCTGAAATTTCGATTGACAAAGAAGATTGTCCCCCTATGCTTATGTCGACAACATTAAGTGAACAAACTTTTGAACTAAAACGAGACGAAATGGATTCTGTGTTTTAATCAGATTATTCAAATGAAATAACAAGCAAGCAAGCAAGAAACTAAACTAAACAGCACGGAATCCATTAAATAATTTGATTTTAAGTTCAAATATTAAACGTCATGATCTTTGTTATCAGTAGAGAACTTTATACTTTCATTGGTTTAAACTGGTATAGTTGAAAAGCATCTCAGAATGATAAATTCTGGAAATGGATCCAGTTAAAAGGGGTATACATTGGAGCGACAGGGTGGTAGCCTAACTATAGCTTATACCAAAGAAATTCTCTTGCTACAATAATAATTTACCTGGCAAATGAATTGGGGGTAACGTTCTATGGTTCTGAAAAAATCGTTACAATAATAATAATAATAATAATAACTTTATTTAATGAGGATAGTCCCCTTAGCACAAGTGTACTTATTTTCAGGGGGTTCCTCCAAATACAGTGTTCATTGTGGGAAAAATTGATTTCGAACCATCAAGTGTTATTCTACGTGCATGCCAACGTGTAGCCCCACCCCCCACGATGCCCTTCCCACCCCCGTCCTGTCGCACTGACGGGGGATAGAGACAATCCCGAGGAACTTTCCCGGCCAACACCAGAACATCAAGGAGGGCTAGCTAATGTCACACGCACTGAGCCGCTGTGGTCCCAGTTTTGTATAATAAACCTACTTTCGTAAAGTAAATACCTTTCCGTCAATCAAGTACTCTTGTACATTGAATTAAATCTACAGCTTTGTACAGTAAGTTCTAGTTGTATTCATTTAGAAGCTAAGAAATAAAACAAGATTTGTTTGAAGATCAAGTATACAGTTTTTTGATTACTAAAATTTAAAAAAAAAACCTTGCGATTTTATTCCAAACAGACAAAACTGGTCCCTGTAATATGGATCCATCTTCGGATGCGTCCATGACTTTGATTTTCCCACGAAGTGGCGGCAACAATACTTCATTTTCAAGGGGGTAAAAGGAAAAATCCCGTATGAACGCCCCAGTTGCTGGTTTTCTGAATTCGACTAACATGTTGTTCTGTGGATTACAACTACAGTCCTTCCTCGAACTGGTTGAAGTAAACATATCTAGTTGCATCGACCTATCGCCTTGCTCTCGGTATTTCTCCACAAGGAAACTAGGTTCCCATCTGTAAAGAACATCAGGTAACTCCATACCACTCTTTTTCTGAAATGTCTCCAATTTAATCAAAGCATTACGTAAAATTCTTTTGGCATTTGGAAAATGTCCTCCCGTTAGAGCATTATTTCGAAAATCTTCATTTAATTCGCTAAAAAATCCAATTATCCCACCATAGGTATATGCCATGATTAACTTGATCTCACTCCTCTTCAGTGTTGTTTTGTACGTTTTGACAAGTTTGGGCAGATTGTCACTTTTTTCGGCTTCAGTCCAAGCCTGTAGGAAATACTCATTATCAGCTGCTTCGCTATCCAACACATCTTTTAAGCTTCTGTCGGTTCCTGTTGTTGGTTTGGAGAAATCTCTTATTCCTGGTCTACTATTGTACGGAACCAGGGCAATTCCACCCTCAACCAGCGCGCTACGGTTAGCCTCAAACCTCATGCGAGGGTCATCATCGAACCTCTTAGGAGGGTTACTTTCAAACCGCATGCGAGGGTTATCCTGAAGCCTCATTCGAGGGTTATCCTCAAACCTCATGCGACGGTTACCTTCAATTGACATAGCCATGGTACAAATTGATAAGTTATGTCCTGATAGTTGAATACAACGACGACGTTTTAATACCGTAAAGCGAGACTATTGCTGAAGTAAGCTGTATGCGTAATTGAAACAAATTCTTCCTTGTATAAAAATATAAATAGCATTATATTATGAACATAAACTGTTGTTGGCGTTGAACTGTATATGTGTAACGTTTCCTTGAAGGGATAACCACGTTTGGGGTATGGGGAGCTTGATATCTCTGCCACCAGTGATCTATTCCTGGCTGATCACGAGCCACCGGTAAAACGGAACTTCGGAAGGGTGTGTAAGGACCAGCTAAAAAGTGGTCATTAACGGTGTTTTGCTTAAATTAATGTTATAAGTTTCACCGTAGGAATAAGTCAGAGTCGTTCAGTTTTCAAACCTTTATGTAACGAAAACTTTCAAACTATATAATAAGTATTTACAGCTTCAATATGATTATTTCTGTTAACTGTCCTGTTCACCGTACTATAATAGAGTCTTTCCTTATTCGGGTAAATAGCATTTGCCGTACTGTCTTGAAATCTTTCCTTTTTCGAGTGACAAGCATTCACCGTACTTGTTCTTGAATCTGTAACTTGACTTTTTCGGGCAATTCTAGATTGCCGTATTCTCTGAAAATGAAAGGGGACGGACCTCTTTCACGAGAGGAGGTTCTAAGTCTTCGGAACGCAGCTTGTCGTCGTCAGCATGATATTCGCTGATAGTCGGCCGTAGACTAGCCTACAGAGCAAATTCCAGCCGTCTAAATGTATCTATAAGGGACATTTATTTCTACTGGCTGTTTACAAATGTTGCATTAGAAAGATCAAATCATAAGAATATAAACACGACTAATACACAGTATTACATGTATATCGATTATAACAGTACAATGTATATATTGGTTACACAAAATATATGACAAAACAGATAGACAATAATAATTATTTACTAATTATGTAAATCATTTTAAGAGGTAGGAGTTATCTATTACCCTAATCTAAATATAATTACCCTGGTTAGAAAGGTATGGAATATTAAGGTATTTAAAGAAATTAGTAAAAGAGAATATACTACTATAGACTTCTATAATAAGATATAAAATACATGTTTAATATATATATAAATGACAATGTACTATACTAACAAAATAATGAAATATGATAGTATTAGTAAAAACAAAGTAGTCGCGAATATCCTGGCACTTGACTGCTTCATATGTAATTGAAGTCAAGTCAATTCTGTCTTGTAAAGATGGATTCTGAGAAACAGGCGCGGATCCAGAGGGGGGGGGGGGGGGGGGGGGGCAGGGGGTCCGGACCCCCCCCCCCCCCCCTGCTCAGGCTTGAAAATGTGTTTATGCGATTTTATTGGCGATTTAGACCTGTTATTTTGGAATTTACCTCCCGGAAATACGTCAGAATGAACCAAATTGAATCTAATTTACCAAATTATCGGTTGAGCGCAATTAGTTAAGCAATTATCAAACCTAGACCCCCCCCCCCCTGCAAAAAATCCTGGATCCGCACCGGGTTATACGCTGATAGTAAACACTATGTAATTCAGATAATATTATCTTGAATTTGTCATCTCATCCGAGTTGATAGATATATGATTTTATCTTTTTCAGAAATTCATCTCTATATTAGATTGATCTATCCACACCTTTGAATGCTTTCAGCCACTTACACATTCTACTAAATAGGTCTGCAATGTGGTGGTACTTAGTTAGTATTGTTGAGTAAATTGTCATTTTGTTATGAACGAGTGAGGTGGAGTGCGCATGTAATAATAAGTGATGTCCAATTTCTATTTGAAACATGTGGACTATATAAAGTATCCTCATTTAATATATTTTTAGCGATTTTACGCCTCCGCGTACTATTTTCTGTACTTATTTATGCTAAATATGGAATATTATTGTATCCAGATATACTTCAGACACCTTTAATTATGTTTCTAATGCATAAAAAATTGTTTGAGAATTTAATTTGTCGGAGGAAAAAAGTTAATATTTCTGACTCATTAAGTCTCGTCGATGTCATACTTATCAGTGACTGTAGCGGCCAAGCGACTATTCACTATGATCAGTGTGGTACAAACACAGTCAATTTAGTGACACAACTTTCGTTTATATGCAAACATGTCAGTAAATATATTCAATGGTATTTTTAACGAAATTTGATAAACTATATATAATATGGGGCATACGTCCTGTTTGACCGTTAAGGGGTCTCTTCTTGTGGTTTTCCGTCCCGTATCTTGATTGGTTGTTGTACACGACCCGCCTTCATGACGTTAAGCCGTCAAACCTGCTCCGTTTTAAAATGTCCAGCAAAGTCTTTAACGCTTCGATTTAAAAGAGATGATTTGCATCCTTGTCATGTAGGATTATATGCTTAATTCTAGTTGGGTGTGGCAGAAATGTAATAAATAACAATAATCAATTTGACGTGTGATTCATATCTGCACCTTCGAGAAATACCTATATAGTACCATCTCTTATCCCGAGACACGCATGACCGCGAGATGAGGTTTCTTATGTAGATGCATCTTGCATTTAGGAAATCAATTGAAATATGGATTTTACTGTCTTACCTTTCTACGCCAACCAGGAAAATGAAGACAAGCATGCAGTGTCCTATGAGGATCATTTTACGCTATGACCTTCGCTGACCTTCAAGCACCAATGTCAAGAAGAAACCAGACTGAAAAAGACCGAGAAAGAAAACATCGGCAAGCACCGGATTCTGGGATTCAACCATAGATTACGTGAATTGTGAGTCAGTGCCACACCCACTGTCCAGAGTTTTTTCAAAGTGTGAAAGGGAAATAAATGTAGTAATGTTCGTTTGTTTCCCCGGTTTTGTTGGTAATTGTTGTTCGGATAGGACAAAAACTCGAGGTTCCGTGTACACGTTGGCGTGCATGTAAACGAACCTTTGGCATATGGTTTTCGACACAAGAGTAGGCCTACCAAACAACCTTCCTAAAAGAATCTTGACATTCACAATACTTTTGATTAACCTCACACCATAGGGTTACACGATTGTGTCTAGTACATGATATTGTTATATGTGTAAAATTATTTTCTCTATAAGACTATAATGGATAATGGGGCGCCTGTCCAACCTCGTGGGTTCCTCAGGTTCTCCGGTTTCCTTCCACTGCTAAATACTCCTACGCGCGAATTATTGAAATAAAATTAAACCATATGTTACTGCCGAAATGGCCTAGTATGTGTCGAGTAAACGTTAAACCCCATTTCGCGCTCTTTAATGGATAATCAGCTCATTGTTGTTACTAAAGTCATCTTGTGAATGTTCGGTAAGGCGTCCTACATCTTCGTAGGTCATTCGTATCATGAATATAGTAAGTAATTCGGGATAGAGTAGAAGATTCCAGTATCATAGCAGTTTCCAGAATAGTTTGACACACCTGACCCATGTGGGTCGAAGAAACATTTGTGTTATGAACCGATTCTTTAATATATAATGATAATATAATAATTTATTAAACTTATATAGCGCCAAAATCCAGCTAGGAAACAGCTGCTCTATGGCGCTTTTACATATAATAGACATGTAAAAGTATATTATTAAACTTATAAGATACCATAACGTATAAAAGACAAGTAAAAGTAATTTTGCTAACTTATAAAGAAACAACAACATATAAAAGACATGTAAAAGTATATCGGTAAAATTATAAAAATATTTTCTCACATGGCTAAAACATGTTAAGAGCTAAGTAAACTTATAATCAGTTAAAAGCCTTAATAAATAATTCTGTTTTAAGATTCTCTTTAAAAGTACTGAAAGTTGGGCTAGTTTTTGTGGTGATGGACAAATCATTCCAACGTTTAGGGGCTGCCACTGAGAAAGAACGTTTACTAAAAAGAGACTTGGATTTTGGAACATTGAGGAGGTGTTGGTTTACTGAACGTAGTTGGCGGGAGGGTTCGTACTTCGATAAAAAAATATTATGGAGATAGACTGGTGATCCTGGACAATTTAAAGATAAATAAGTGAGACAGAGACTTTAAAACTTTAAAATCAATCCTATAGGGAATAGGGGGCCAGTTTTAGGGTAGCGTGATCGAGTTCTTGCTGCTTTATTTTGTGTAAGTTTTAAGGGGTATAGTGTTGTAGCCGGAAAAGCAACTGATAGAGACTAACAATAATCTAAACGTGAGGTTATAAGAGAATTTACTAGCATTTTACAGGTTTTAACGTTTAGGTGTGGTCGAATTCTACAGATCTTATATAGGTTGAAATTACAGGCTTTACATACTAAAAAAAATATGAGACTGCATATTTAATGACGAGTCGAACATGACTACAAGTTTGTAACACTGTAACACTGGGTGTCGGTCCAACACTTAAGTCTCCAATTTTCACAGAATCACAGTCTATATTCAAAATACTTTTACGTTTCGAAAGACGAATGACTTCGGTTTTATTATCATTCAACTTTAACAGATTTTGTTTCATCCACAATCTTATTTCTGCGATACATTTTTCAAGTTTAATAATATTTTTATTATCATTCAACTGTAACAGATGTTGTTTCATCCACAATCTTATTTCTGCGATACATTTTTCAAGTTTAATAATATTTTGTTCTTCATTGGAACCGTTCAGCGCATACTCAGCGCATACACTGAGTGTATCAGTGTATAAATGGTAACTTATTCCATGCTGACGCATTGTGTCACCTAGAGGTGAAGTGTATGCCGTAAAAAGTAAGGGCCCAAGGACGGAGCCTTGCGGGACACCATATTTGAGTGTCTGTGGGTCAGATTTGCAATCATTAATAACTACCATCTATTTGCGACTTTCCTAATAAGACGAAAACCGAGATAGAGCAGATCCATCAATGCCAAAACGACGTTCAAGACGGTTCAAGAGTATCGAAATGTCAATTGTGTCGAAGGCGGCACATAGATCTAGTAGTACCAGAAACACACAGCCATAATTGTTGTCCATTCCTTTAACAATGTCATTGTGTACTCGTACCAGTGCGGTTTCCGTGCTGTGGCATTTCTTGTAAGCCGATTGAAATGGTTCGTCAAGTTGATTTCAATGTGAGACTTGAACCTTGCAGCCACCACCTTCTCCATGACTTTCGAAAGAAATGATTGGTTTGAGACAGGGCGGTAGTTTGTTAAGTTCTCGGGATCAAGAGTTGCCTTTTTTAGTAAGGGCCTTACAACAGCATTCTTAAGGGATGCAGAAACATTTGCATCCTGTAGTGAGCGATTCAACATTATGTGTAACGACAGAGCAGAGAGCAGGTGAGCAAAGTTTTAATAACCATGTGGGTATTGAGTCCAAATCATATGACTTACTTGCAGATTTGGAAATAATTTTAGATACTTCAGATACTGTTGTCGGCTCAAAACGTGTCAGTAAAGCCCGTATAGATGGTTCATTGTAGTTTGAGACTGTGGATACTGAATCTTCCAAATCAGATCGTATTTTAGTAACCTTTCCATCACAAAATCGATCCCATGCTAAAAGCATAAAACTGTAAAATTACGGTAATGACTTTAAATGAATTTTGATAAATATATTTTGATTCAAAAGAGCAAAGGAAGTCCATGAATCTCCGTAGAAAGTGTGTCATCGAAAACCCCCAGATGCTATCATTACGATAATTAAGATACTTTGATAACCATGCCAATCTAATAGATAACTTTTTACATGATATTACGTTCAGATTCAGTCCACCTCGTTCCAGTTCACCACAAATGATATACCTTTTGAATTAAAGACGGTTTGCCAGACAACAGGAATTGCCTTATTGGACGTTCACTTTTCAGAAGAGCCCAAGTTGGAAAGCCACGAAATAACCTTTAATGTCATGCTCTAAATTTATTATTAACCCTTTTTTACGTATTTATATAAGCATACTCCCCCAGAGAACGTGACTCTTATCTCTTCCTTGGTACAAATGCCTTCTACCCATTTCTGGTGTCACTAGATTCACTGCCGTTTATTGTCTATGATGTCCGTTGCATATATGCTTACATAAACACGTAATAATTGAACAGGATTAACAATAAAATATTGTGGGCGTGCCTAATAATAATCAAGCGAAGTTTCCTGGGTTGTGTCATAGGTTTACTGGGTCTGACTGAAAAGTTGCAAGCCTGGGGCCTATTTCACGAAATTTTAACTAAGATAAGATCCCAATTTTAGTAATTTGATTGGATAATATTAGATTGATTTTAGTGCTTAGCCAATCAAAATTGAAGTATCTACTAAAATTGGATTTTATCTTAAGTTAAAATTTCGTGAAACAGGGCCCTGAAAATTGGGTGGAAACAAACCTTCGACACCAACAAGTACAATCATTGAATAAATCACAGACACAAGAATCCCAACTGGGGTGTTATTATTGTCGTAATATTACACATTGTGAACATACCCATTGAAGTCACCAGAAATGGAGAAAACTGTCTATAGGACAGTCATCAAGTACCAACATAAATTGTATGCCGACATGGACTCCTTTTCCACAATATTGACAAACCGTTGACGATGATCTGCGCCCTTAACATGCCATCTATTTAATGAAAGGATTCAGCACGTTATCGCCAATTTATTGGGAATGACAAACGTCTCTGCAAGATGGGTGCTATAGCTCTTGACGCCGGATCAGAAACCCTGACAATCCATGCCGTTTTGAAGCAGGTCCTCATAATTTTTGGGCCAGTTTTGTAACCATGGATGAGACCTGGATTCATCACCGTTAACCAGAATCCAAACATAAATCATTTGTAGTAGTAATGACGGGTCATGTCAGTTGTGGACGACGTTTTGAGGGTGGCTGAAGAAATTTTTTGTCCTGACCGGTATCCAGACCTTGCTACATCGTTGGCAAACGTGTGTACACCTCTAATAAGGGGTCTCGTACCTTGTCAGAGGTGCAGGGCTATGGGGCCTTTCATGGAAATATGTCGGAAAAGCCGGGTTCCCCTGTTTCCCGTAGGCTGCACGTTACAATATCTTCTTTCAGTTGGAAAATAAAACAAGACCAGACAGTAGCGTTGCTGTCAGGACAAACGTCACTCCCTAGCAAACTACATGGCGTATTTTTTTTACCCCGATTGGTGTAGAAGAATGCTGCATGGCGTATTTTTTTTTACCCCGATGGGTGTAGAAGAATGCTGCATGGCATATTTTTATTAGCCCTGTTGGTGTGGATGATTAAGACTTTAAACTCCATCTCTTTTCATTTACCCCAATCTGTGTCAATATTCTCAGATTTCAGGATATTTCAGGATATTTATACTTACTAACAATAATATTAAAAGGTTATAATTGTGTATTAAATATAATTGGTTTATAACGGGTACACAATGATGGGAAGTAAAACAATCCTTGTCGACTGGAATTAGATGATGAGAAGGCATGCTGGCCATTGATCCAAATCAGTCCACTCATGACCAGAGAAAAAATAACTAGAGATATATTTTGTTAATTGAAATAAAAAAAATACATAATTGTTTGAACACCACCCCATGCCTTTGCTTTTATTGATTAAAATCACTGCGCAATTATGGACTTTTAGCAAATGATTACCCCTGAACTAGCTCGAAATACAGTAAACCAAATTGGTTATAATGTAAGATTTTAATTGTAGTAGCTTATCTAGTTGACAAATAACAAATGCATGCTACAACTTGTTGTTCGCTAAAAACCGATACAACCGATCAATAAATATTGTCTGTAGAATGCATGCAGATCATTATAACGTCTCTGTTATGGATATACGTTATTAATCTGACTACGCCCAGAAATAAAGATGACTCATGCTGTGAGTGAATCCATAAACAGGAAATAAGTACTACGCCTATTTTTCTCACTAAATTATTAGCTTACTACTGGGTAACGTTTCGACTAACCTTTTCTGTATCATTGCTTCATAACGACTATAAATGTCGACCCATGACCCAATAAATGAGAATTTCAGTCAACAAAGCTATGTGCTGTGAACATAATTCCATTAAAACAGAGTCCTATAAGCCTGTCAATCATTTTAGTTTTGAAAATCCTAAACTAGGATTAGAGTTGTCTTTTACGATAGATTATCATTTGGACAGGAATCGACAAAAGCTGTTTATTATTTTTTTTAACATCAAGCAATTCTCAAAATCCCCGAATCCGTCAGAAGTAACAAAACAGAGGTTTTGACACTCTCGTGAGTAACAATATAAAACTACATTCAATGATATTTTTATTAAAAGCAATTAAAATATATATTTTAAAATCAGTGTTTATAGGTTAAATTAAAATAACAGACAAAAAACCAAAGCACAATCGATAATTCAAACTAAATAACATACAAGTAATACTAAAATACATACAGTTCAAATTACAATATGATTACAACTGCGATATTTGTGGATTATAGTACGATTTGCTGCAAAACTTTCCTTCGTGATTTAACGATTAACTGGATAATCGAGACTATTAGTTTTGTCTTACCGACTTTAGTAATGGTGATCGAGGCTAAGCGGAACTTTTAATCGCTTAATTCTCGGTTCATAGTGGATCAATTTGACTGAAATTTTGTGCAAATTGCCTTTACATTATCTAGTTTTTAACTGCGAACTGCCAACCTATTATCTAATCTAATAACGTATCTTTAACATATTGTAAAAGTATGTCATTGTATAATTAATTAAAAATAAACAACCATCACAGCTTTGTGGAAAATTGGATTTAGTTATTGATGGATTCATTCTGACAATACGGGTGACAAAGAAGATTGGCCCACTGTGCTTATGTCTACAACATTAAATGAAAACAAGTATTAGAAAATTTTGAACTACACAAACGAAACGAAATGGGTTCTGTGTTTTAATCAGATTTTTCAAAAGAAATAACAGGCAAGCTAAAAATTAAACAGCACGGAATCTATAAAGTAATTAGATGAAGTTTCAATATTAAACATGATCTTTGTTACCAGTAGAGTTGAAAAGCATCTCGGAATGATAAATTCTGAAAAAAGAGAAAGAAGAAAAGACCTAAGACAAGTAGAACAGCAAATGTGAGTGAAGTAGTTTATTTCCTGGAGGGTGGATGGCCGAATGGTTAGCACGTAAGCGCTGTATCATAAGGTCTGTCATTGAATCAACTGGCGTGGTTTCGATTCCCCGGTTGTACGTTACAAGAGTAGGGTCAATTGTCCAAACTCGTGGGTTTTCTCTAAAGCCTAAAGCCCCCCCCCCTCCCCCACTGCTAAAGACCCCTACACGCAAGCTAAGTATTGAAATAAAACTAAACCATATGTCAGTTCCGAAATGACCTACTTTGTGTTGGGTGGACGTTAAATCATATTTTTCTCTCTCTCGTTATTATTTCCATGAAACAATTAATCTCATACATTGATATAAATCTACAGCTTAGTATTGTACAGATCACATAATCACATATTTGAATAAAAAATTTAAAAAAACAAACCAAAAACTTACGATGTTATTCAAAAATAATTACAAAATTGGTCCTTGTAGTTTAGATCCAGTTTTTGATGCTTCATTGACTTTAATTTTCCCATGTAGTGGTGGCAACAATACTTCAGTTTCATCATAAAAAGAAAAATCTTCTATGAACGCCCCAGTTTCTGGTTCAATGAATTTGGTTAACATGTCGTTCTCTTTACTGCGCATATCTCCCGACATTTCCACACTGGTTGAAGTAAACATGTTTAAGTGCATCGATTTATCTTTTTGCTCCTGGTATTGCTGCGCAAGGAAACTGGGTTCCCATCTGTAAAGAACATCAGGTAAATTCTTACCCTTTTTTTTCTGAAATTTCGCCAATTCAATCAAAGCATTACGTAAAACTCTTTTGGCATATGGAAAACGCCCGCCCATTAGATCATAGTTTCGAAAATCTTCATTTAATTCTTTATAAAATTTAGGATTCCCTTCAAAAGTATATGCCATGATTAACTTGATCTCACTCCTCTTCAGTGTTGTTTTGTATTTTTTGACAAGTTTGGGCAGGTTTTTGCTTTCACTGGCTGCAGTCCAAGCTTTCTGGAAAGAGGGATTAACATCTGCTTCTCTATCCAGTTCAACTTCTAAGGTGTCGTTGGATTCTGTTGTTGGTCTTGAGAAAGTTAATATTCCTGATCTAAGGTGCGCAATCAGGGCAATTTCACCCTCAAACCTCGTGTAAGGGCTACCTTCAATTGACTTCGCCATAATAACAAATTAATAAGTTATGTGCTGTTAGTTGAATCAAACCACGATGTTTTAATACCGCACTGAACCGAAATTGTTGCTGAAGAAAGCTCTATGTGAAATTGAAACAAATTCTTCCTTGTATAAAAATATTCCAGCCAAGTCCTTGTCTCTATAAATAGCATAATATCGTAAACAGAAACTGATGCTGGGGATGGATTCTGGGTAAAACCTATTTCTCTATGAATGACGTATGATTTTTTTTATCTCTATATTTGATTTATCTATGCGTGTCCCTGAATGCTGTCAACAGTTCAACAATTTTGCTAAATGGGACTGAAAATAATATAATATGAGGTGGTAATTGGTGTTTAGTTAGTATTTGGTGGTAATGGGTACTATTGGGTAAATCGTCCTGTCGGTGTGTTCATATTTCCTGAACCCTGAATAGAGACATTTTGTTATGAACGAGCGAGATCGAATGCGCATGTAATAATAGGGAATGCCCCATTTATGTTTGAAGCATATCGACTATATTGTATCGATAAATAGAAATTACCTGTGTATACGAGACTTTGTGATACAGTGTAAAGGATACTGAATGTCAAGGTCAGCTATATTTAGAATGGTAGTTGCCAATAAATGAAACTAATGGAACATTTTCTGAGAATTTGGATTTTCTAAGGAAGGGCCGTTATTATGTTTGCTATGCACTGGCTGTTTTAAGCGGATGCATTTTGGAAATGAAATGAAATATAGATTTTACTGTCTTACTTTTCTGAACCAACCGGGAAAATGAAGACGATGATAGAATTAGAATAGAATTTTATTGCATCAAAACGTCCTTTGAGAACTGTATACAACCTACAAATCGGGCCCGTATCTACAGGGGGGCGCGGGGGGGCATGGCCCCCCCGCGTGAAATGCTCGCCCCACCGCTCAGAAATTGCTAACAATCATTAAAGTATACACAGTTCCTTATATTAACCTAAAAAAGCTAAAAAATTTTTGTTTGAACACTTATTTTAAAATGCTTATTAGACGTCTAGGTAACTACATAGCATGATGATAACAACAGTCTGTTAGAATGACCTTTCCGAAAATTTCCTCAAAATGTTCGCCCCCCTACCGAAAGGTAATGCCCCCCGGCTTAATGGTGTCTAGATACGGGCCTGCTACAAATTATAAAATACAAGTAAAAAAATCACGGACGGGCACAAATTCAGAGCACTCGTGTAATCAGTAATCAGGCAGTATAAAACGGGGTACATATATGAAAATACAAAACAAAAGGTACACAGGAGTATAAAATACAAGTACACAAATTATGGACAGGCACAAATTCAGAGAGCTGACAGAACCAGACAGTATACAAACCATGTCATGTTGTAGTGTGCTATAAGGAGCATTTTACGCTATGGCCATCCCTTATTTCGACTTCTCCTGTCCTCCAAGCACTTCACCTGTCCTTCAAGCACCACAAACATGAAGAAATCAGGCTGAAAAATCAAGAAAAAAATAACCTCGGCCAACACAGGGATCCGGGATCAACCCTAATCGCCTGATTAGCGAGTCAGAGCGCTACAAGATTTTCCAAATATAAAAGAGAAATAAGTCTAGTAATGTTCATTTGGTTGTAACAATTCTCTTTTGTTTTCCCTTTCCCCCTTTTGCATGACAATTATTGTTGGTCTCTAATCGAAAACAATTATTAATGATAATGTTTGAAAACATTTACTTCCAGTAGATCTCTGTAACCTAGCATAGACTCCCACCCCACCCAAGCAATACATTGGATTCACATTAAAGCCGTCATTTGTCGGTTTCCATTAACCTGTCATAAAATGTAGTTACTGAAGAAAACAGTAAAACTGTTGCTTTTAAAGCTTTGTTTGTTGGCCTCTATCGATTGAATAAACTTGCTTCTTATTTTATACACGAGTTATCTCATATTTGTATCCAGTTATAAATTATTTGAGAGATTTTGACTTTCTTACAGTCCACAATCGCGTTAAAGGTGAATATTTACAAAAATCTGATGAAGTCAAAATTTAGCAACAGACAGCAGGACAATGGGCACTTGTAATCTTGAAGAACAAGTGGCACATTTCATGGTGATGTTTTTCGGCGGGTGTGTGGTTATTTGTGCTTTTTTTGAAGGGGGGGGGGGCGGATACTAGAGACTACAGATGCTTAAACTGTTTTGTTATTTAAAACTAAAAAGATCATCCCTTAAACATAACTGTAAAAAGATCAATGTGAAATAAAATAACGTTCGCTAAATTGGATGTAAACGAAATAAGAAAATGCAAAGGTCGATGTCGTTTTTTCTGTGATCCAGTTTAAATGTTTCGCTGATAACTGAAGTGGTGTCACCGCGTCAAGAGTAACAAATGTATCAATGGAACTGATATTGCTGGATTTATTGACAATTTCTGTTGAACGATTCCATTGGTACCGGAAGTGACGTAAGTTCGGGAGTACCATAGCATCGATGAAACCCGTCATTACTGCAGCACAGTTCTACTGTTATTTATTGTTAATGTTATTTCCACGACCACGTTGGAAATGATTACACGTTTCCACAACTCGTTCTGCTGTTTTGAATCGTCCTGCATATACTGCTAATTGGAACTTGGATATGGAACTCTGTCTACTAGATTGTTTAGAACTGGGCGTGGGTTGAACTTTTGCTGGAGTGGGTACATAACGGGCGTGGGGTCTGTAGGATGACGAAAGCTGGGGTAGCCAGGCGTCAAACAACTGATTAATAATATCTTTAGAGGTTCGGTCATCTGACCATTGAATATTCGTCAATACCGAAGTTATTTTAGTATCTGATGATGTCTCTACCGATTTGTCTCTCGCCATTTTATCTCTATCGGTCACATTTATTTTCTCCTCTGACGTCACATTTTTTTCTTCATCCGGCGTTACGATCTTAGGCAGAGTAATTGTTTTTCCCTTTTTGATAGAAGATTGTTTTTGAAGTTTTCTCCTCATGTTTGCTTGCTTCATAAATCACAAAATATTGGGAATTGTCGCGTGTTTTATACTTTATAGGCCGAATGAAACTGTGTATTTTCCAGTAGACATTTCCGTTTACTCGATGCTGGTATTTCTAAAATAAAAAAGGCAAACATGGTTTTATAAAATGTAAATATAATTATTCGTGAACGGGGCGAATAAACTATTTGACATATTTTGTCATTCCAATCTTGAAAGAAAATCTCGTTTATATAATTACGTGACTTTGTTCGTTATAAAACATTCTTCGATTTGACGAGATTTGACTTGTGGTCAAGTCGGGCATGAGTTGTCCCGTTTTAGTATACAATTTACAAATCCTAAAGATGATTTCAGTGGTGTTCAATGCATGTTTTCGCTTAATAAAGTTATTTTTTTAGAGTGTCAGTGCAACTTTAATCCGAGTAAGCTTGATCGAAATATTATTTAGGGAAAATTTGCAATTTCGTATTTCAAATAATTGAGTATGCTGTGCATTTTATCCATATATCGATTCAGCGAGTACGTCGCACATTTCATCCTTATTAAATAAATATTTCAAATCATCCACAAAATAGCCTTTAATATCACACTCTAAATTTTATTGTTAACTATGTTTCGTTTGTCCATCGCTGGAGTTAAACGTCAACATCCACCGGGGGTTACATCGTAGACAAATGAGATCTATTTGATTATTACATGTTTATATAAACATTTGCCTTAGAGAAGTGACTTTATAACATGAGTAAAATACGTTTTAATTGAGTTTGCAACATTTCATAATTTAAAGAATTTTTACGTATTGCTGAAACAAACTCACTTTATCTTTTACCAATCCAAAAGATAAAACTATGCTTCCGATAACTTTTTACCAATTATTCAACTAATATTATTCGCATGATATCAAGAATATATTTTGGAACATCAAAATCTTCGTAACAAGCTCTCTCAGTTTATTAGACCTATCTTAACTCATAAAAGAGAAAATTCTTTTTTCAAACATGATAAGTTGACTAGATTATCTATACTATATCGTTGCAATTTAGGGGACTATTCACACAAATACATGTTATATTAAATATAAATGGAATTTCCCCATCTATTTTGGCATTGTTTGTTTGTCTCATTAATACATTTACTCTGCGACCGACTGCAGGGAGCACTAATTTTGATGGAGGAAACATTTCGTAGACTAACATACTCACAAATGCAGAATAAGAGTGAAAATCATTTTGTCAAACTGTAGTTCAGTGTGGCGTATGTAATTTAGGAGTACGGATTCACGCATGGACATGTATTAAAAGTATTACATAATCCTCCTTCAATTCTGGTATTTTTTTTTTTAACCTTATTTAAATTCATTTAGTCGCCGATGCATAACTTGGAGCAAATCAGATTTTGTTAGACCTTCATACTGACACAGTTATTTTATACTATAGATTTTCCCTTGTAAATCATTTCGTTGTAAAGATTAAGATTGTCAGAATGTTCAAAAACCTCTTGTTGCCTGTTGTTAAATGGAGTTACTTCCCTTGAACGAAACCGTAAAACATGGCTGTTAGTATCTGTGTTTGTGGTCATGTATCGATTGAATAAAGTTGCTTCTTATGGAAGATTAGATAAGAGCTGTCAATTCTCACTATACTAGTTAAAAACTAGATCATGTAAACCGAATTTGCTGAAACTGAAAATTTCAGTCAAATTCATCCACTCTGCACTGAGAATTCGGCGATTGAAATTAAATCATGAATAAAAGTTGAGCAGCACATCGGATCGTAATCCAGTAAATATCAGAGGCTAGTGATGACATCAGGAGTTGGTTATGGTCTGGAAAAGTTAAAAAATGTCTAATTAATAATTGAGATAACATTTCAGGCCTAAAGAAAGCCCTGCATTATCCTAATTTAGCTCTTGCATAATGTATGTTTAAGCACAAGTTATAGGCCTATGTGTAGGCGTATTCAGTTAGAATGTAACGGAGCCTTATCAGCAATCCCGCCCCTTACGAAACACCTAATCTTGGAATAACTAGAACGCAAAATGTATATTGATTCGTACCAATAATATTTCAAAAATGTCCAAGTTCCATGACAAATGAAGTGAAACGAAATGAGGTTTAACATCCTACTTAGTGAAACGAGCTAATGAAGACGCGTATAGCCTACTCTAGGCCATACTCCGCGCAGCGTTTCGTTTGATTATAGGTAATCTCACTACACACTGCTATTATGAGTGGATATTGTTGTGTTAAATTTTGATTGGTCAGTAGTCCGACTAACAACCAATCACTACCTACCATACAAACGCTTTACATTTAAAACGAGTGCCAGTATTGGACCAAATATGTTTACATAACGTTACGTCATGGCTCACGCTTTTATTATGCCTAATTAACCCGTGCATAGGAGAATACTGCAGTAAAACTAATTGTGTGACAAACGAGGCTATCAAGTCGAATGAAATGTAAACAATACTGTTTGGAAACGAACATACTTTCACCGTTTAAATACCTTAAATCACTGTCCAAAGTTTTAGGGAAGACTCAGATTAAACGAAGGACTGTCATGTTGCTGTACTTAAGTGATAGCTTTCATTGAACGGGGAGAATAGACACACTCCCGCAAAAGTTCAAGAATCAGAAGTCAATCCAGCAATGGCCAGAGAGAGATTTTTCGGGCCATTGCTTCAGGAATATGACTCTAGGCCTACTTATGATGAATGACATTTGGTGGGGACCTCGGTTTTTAATCCCACTCGAAAGTCTTATGATTGCCAGACCAACATTGGGATTGTACCCCATACCCCCTGGTTAGTGAACCTGGACATTATTAACTGAATCACCGTGGCTCAAAGTTTAGAGTGTGTCCAGTCATTCAGATGGGACAAAAAATCCAAGATCCACGTGTATATTAAAGTTACATTATGGAAGATAAGATAAAGAGATGGCAGTTCCCACTATAATAGTTAAAAACTAGATAGTGCGAATGTAATTTGCTGAAAATTTCAGTCAAATTGATCCACTATTAGCCGAGAAAAAAGCGTTTGAAATATTCACATAGCCTCGGTCATCATTACTCAAATCATTAATATAAACAGCATAGTCTCGATTATCCACTCGATTGATTTAATTATCAACGTCCATTAAGGGCATATAGGATTTTAATCCGCCAACATCGAAGGCTAGCCTTGACACCAAGAGTTTATTATGGTCTGGATATGTTAATTGTCTAATTGATTATTTAGATAACATTTCAGGCCTAAAGAAAGACCTGTAATAAGCAGATTTGGCTCTTGCATAATGCTATTTTAATAATATAATTACAGATACAATTTAAGATTTGGACAAAGAACTGGCCGTTATAAGACCGTCAAAGATAGATAATGCAAAATGACTATATTGGAAATTTCATTTAAATTACATGATTCTGAGCGACGTTATCACTGTAGTTAAGACGTGTTCATTGATTGTCTATTATCGTAACCCCGGTATTGGGATATTAGAGACTTATACTTGTCCATCCACTTTTAAATTAAATTATTAAGTGACCGAACCGTTCTAATCTAGTTATTATCTCGAGCATCCGGTGAGATTTAGGGTTGCTTATGGCCTTGTCATGTTTATAAAAGTCAAATTAATGATTTATTTAAGATTTAGGGCATAAAGAAAGAGTCGCAGTGGGCAGATTTAGGTCTTGAATAATGTATCATTAAGGACTCTTTATAGCAGTCTCTGTAAATCGTTGTGCAGGGTTGCCAATCACTACATCAGTTGTTTGCCCAACCGGGTCTATGTTGTACAGCGCTAGAGTTTTTTTTAAAAGAAGCAAATTTTTATCGAAAATTTTAATTGTATATATCTGATGTTTACTTTCATGTTTTAAATATATATAGTTGATATTTATTTTTAATTGATATTTGTTTTTATTTATGTATATATAGATAATGTGATTATTTGTTTCTAGTTTGTCTCGTAACATCATCATATGTTTGGCGCAATATAGCCCGGTGGAGCTGGCGTGCCATTAAACAACATTTCATGAATTCGTTGTGCAGGGCGGAGGGGCCGACAAGTACAGCTGTTTAGTCGATCGGATGGGAAGAAAAACCTAGGTCTCGTGTATACATTGGCATGCACGTGAAATATCTATTGGCAGCTGGAATTCAATATACGAGTAGGCCGTAGCATCGCTGTCCCGGTAAAATTTTCCTCATCATAGCACATTGTATATTACATATGCCCGTCTTCATTAGTCCAGTTGGAGTAAAACATCGGGACGTTAAACCCAAATTCATTTCAATTCATTTCCATAAACAGTGAAATAGAATAGTATTTTGTCAGACTAAAGTGTGGCGCTTTAAACCACTCTGTAATTAGTGATAATATTCTAATATAATCGTGTATAATCTATCAATAATTAGCTGTAGTATTACCCAAGGGAAAATCAATCACCATAACAGAATATTGCCTTTTCACCAGTTTTAAATTGATATTTGCAATGTGCATGTTTGATACTGTGGCCGTTTTCAAGCGTTGGTCCTGGTCGTCTGGGACTAAGGGCTATAAACATACCTTGATACGCACTTGGTGTTCAAGATAGGAACTTGTTATGGAAAAACGTCCCTATTTGTGTCCTAACGCGCTTGTTCTAATCACACCATTAGGGTGATAATCTGTACAGCTGTGGGCGATTATCCTTGCTTTAAAGATCAACAACGAGGATTAAAAATGGGTTCTCTCGAAAACGAGCTAAATATCTTTTACCAGGGTTGAACTCACTGTGAACAATACATGTGAAATGACGGGGGATATTGCTTGGAACGTTGTTTGGACGTATAGCTACAGCGATATTATGACAGGGTTTTTTATCCTCATATTTTGACCAATATAGCACAGTGTTATATTATTATTGTATTCAAATTGCATTACAATCATAAATTTAATAAATTTCACATGAAATGGAATGGTGCTTTGTTCACATGAAATGAAATTGGGTTTAACGTCCCACTGTTTTGCTCCAACTGGGCTATGGAAGACGGACATACGCCATGCAGTGTGCTATGAGGAAACTTTTTCCCGGCCTACTCTTATATCAAATTCCAACTGCCAATGGATATTTCATGTGCATGTGAATGTATACACGGAACTTCGATGATCGTACCTTCCGAACGACTAGATAGATGTCCATGCACCACTGGCGAGGTGCACTTTCTCGGCTAACACCTACTCACTTAGCCTACTCTTATATCGAATTCCAACTGCAAAGGGATCTTTTATGTGCACGCCAATGTGTAAACGGGACCTCGGTTTCTCGTCCTTTCCGAGCGACTATACACTGTCACTTGTCAAATCTCTGTTCTGCATCACTGACAAGGGGAACCCGTCCTGGAAAACCTCTTGAAACGCAGGTTTCGATTGCCCGGTTGTACGTGTCAAGGTTGTGGGGTCGCCTGTCCAACCTCGTGAGTTTTCGCTGGGTCCCCCGTCCCCCCCCCCCCCCAACTACTAAAGACCCTTACGCACAAGCGTATTAACCGAACTAATGAAGACATTCAGTCATCCTCAATAAAAAATGTTGTTTTAAAACACAACTCTGCCCGCCCTTCGTATAATTGGAACAGACAAGGGCACTTTTACGTGCACTTCAATGAGTACACGTGTGGCCCTGGATTTGTTATTCCATCCGAACAACTAGACATTTTCTCTGTCCCTACTGCACAATTGAAAATAGATCGGTCTGGAAATTCCCGAAGAACTGAGAATGACGCAGTACATGTGAAATACTTACTGTGAATGAACTCTAGCAGTTGTAGGTGACTTCAGTGAGACCCGAGTTAATACCGCTTGATCTTAAAACAATCTTCATTTTTCGACTTTTCTCCAAATTTTACATAGAAATGAATCACTGAGAGACAATCCACAAACATAACTCATCTAAAATACAGCATTATTCTGATCACCAGAGGAAGTTAAATTTCTAAACTCAGTCCTCGTTCATTTCAATAAAACCTGCGAACACAACTGAAGAATAAATAAATAACTCCTTTCCTAAACAACAGATCGATCGTATTAAGAAAATTAAGCCCAATCTGTCTCAATTGATATTGACACAGCTCACGATCACAGAGCGAAAATAACACCATTATTCCTTCTTGTTATTAAAGAGACGAAGGCGTTGGTTTGAGAAATTCTCACTTCATGACAAAAGTATATGGTTGTAAAATATTCAAATAGTACAACGAAATCTACTAGTTGGTATATGTGGCTTACAGAGAAGAGAGAGGCACACACTAGATCATTTCGGGACTAACATATTGTTCAATTTTATTTCAGCTAGCGTGTAGGGGTCTTTAGGAGTTGGAGAAAACTGGAGCACCCGGCCAAAACCCTCGAGGTTTAACAGGCGACCCTATTCCTAGCCACGTACACCCGGGCAATGGAAACCATGCCAGCTGACGCAATGACCCACCTTATAATGCAACGCACACACGCTAAAATCCGGACATCGAAACTCTCGAGAGAGATAGAGCACGGGTAAAACATTCGGCCACCCAATGCCCCAAGTTGCATCAGCTCTACCCAAAAGTAAGCAGTTATTAATCAACCTACTGCGCGCCATTCTAATCTAAAATAGGGGGTGGGGCCAATGATCTAACGCGTGCACTTTAGATTATCAGGTCTGTCAGTGAGACAAGTGGAGTGGTTTCGATCCCCAGCTTGTACGTGCCAAAGAGTAGGTTCGCCCTTCCAATCTCTTGGGATTTCTCCGCCCCCAATCAACTTGCTAAAGACCCGTATCTGTCTCTTTGTATCGAGTGGAGGTCCTTTAAAGGGGTTTCTTCTTTTGGTGAAATAACTCAATTATCCTAGAGGATTAGTTATATGATTATACCTATATTATAACATAGTGACGTACAATAGACACAATATTAATATAACAAGTACAATTAGATATCATCGACCTGACCATAACCCCTTGTTTCCTGCTGGTATAAATCACCCTCTAATCCACTCAGGTATGCTAACCCGCTTACAATGAACACTCTTCATTCAGTACTATCCATCTTTTCAAACCCCGTTATCGATTTCAGGTAAATTAATTACGGTCTGTCGTCCAAATGTGGCGTGTAATTCAATTGTATTCGCATTCTAGTCTTAGTTCTTCATATTGTAATTTTACATTGTATCGTGATGTCAACTGTATCAGCACTCAGTGCATGTTCCTAAAGCAATGTCTGTAGAAGGTTTGAATAAATCGTTATTTCACTTCCAGAACGAAATGAAATGAAACTGTGTTTAACGTCCTACTTTTCTTCAACGACTCGGCTAATGGAGACTGGCATACACCATACAGTGTGCCATGAGGGAAATTTGCCCGGGCAGCGATTCTAAGGTCTATTCTTATATCAAATGCCAACTGCCAAGACTCCTTTTTACGCATTTTACGATACTTGCACACGGGACCTGATTTTCTGTTGCAACCCAACGACTAGACTATCTCCTTGTCTCTCCCTCTCAGACCCCTGGCACCAATAACATGACGAAGTGCTCTCGCATCCACGGGAATATTCTACATAACTTTAAAGCAGAGCTTAATGATGTCTGTGGGGTTTTCTTCCAACTTAAGTGAGTTAGATAGCAAAACGGTCTAACGAGTCAGGCTTAGATCTTAAGGTCTGTCAGTGTGCCACGTGGCGTACTGAATTTAATCTAAACAAATCATTGACCCTTTTTTAAATTGATTCAATGCCATTCCGTGTATTGTTGCTTTGGTTCAGGGTGGTGGAATTAATTTGAGTATATAATACATGTCCAATATATCATCTCCGGCATAGCCTCGTTATGCGACATTAATTTGATTTTATGTTCTTCGGGAACATCTCTAAAAGTTTTTCCTATTCATCTGTGGGGAAAACATTTTTCTAATTGCAAATAATTGGCTGCATGCTCAAGCGCTTCATATCCCAATGTTTAAGTTTTGATGTTTTAAACAAAACAGTTTTCATACCTGCCTGTTTATTTATCTATCACGATCACGAAGAACATAAAATAAATTTGATGTGGCCTTATTGAAATGCAGAATCAAATATACCCCGCCACCCGATCTACTGGTTTGAGTTTCCAGCACATTTTATTTGGCCTTATTAATATGCAGAATCAAACAGAATCAAATATATCCAGCACATCACATTTGTTTTCAAGAATAACTTTATTCTTATTTGCTCACAGGCGAAACCATACAATTTGTACATTTTGGTGTCGTGTCTATGACGTCATGTTTTTGAATGGCATTTTTTACGAAAATAAATGTCATAATAATGCATAGCCAAATATCTGCAGTTTTATTTTTCTAAACAAAAACACCAAAAAACGAAAGATAAATTTATATCAAACATATCAATTCCAAAGTTGTTTTTCTCAATCCATTTGTCTCATTCATCCAGAACCAGTCCTATAATTTCAAAATTATGTTACATGTCAACGCAAATACTGGATACATCAATGTAAATACATGACATATTATTGAAAATACATAATAGAGCAATGCACAATACATCAATGTAAAACATGATACACTGATACATTATACATCAATGTAAATACATGATACATCAATGTAAATACTTGATACATCAATGTAAATACTGGATACATCAATGTAAATACATTGAATATCAATGTTAAAACCATTTTACTTTATTGAAAATATGTCATACACGATACATGCACATAGAAGATTTATTGACATAAATAAATAAATAAATAATAGTCTTTTCATCACCTTATTCATCGGACACATCATAAAAACACACAGGTCATAATAATTACAGATATTATTTACAGATATATACATTATTGTAATTTCATTACCACAATAAATAATTATAAATACAGTTAACAGATAAATCATTTGGCTAGAATATATAATCTGTCCATCACTCACACAACCCAATGACCTGTAAATACAATTGACAGATAAAAATATAATCTGTCCAGCCTCACTCTAACACAATCACCTGTTAAGTGAGCTTTCGGGATAAATCCGAACGATATTGGGTTAGAGAAAATTGTTTGACAGATATTCTAAATCACAGGCACTTAAAGGGATTGAAATAAAACTTCTTACTACTCTTTGAGAGAGGGAGAGGGAGAGAAATGGGGTTTAACGTCGACTCCGAGAAAACCCACGAGGTTGCAGGGGCAGATCGAGAGGGGGGGGAGTTGGGGGGTCCCCCCTCCCCCCCCCCCCGCTCAGCTACATAAAAAAAAATTATGCTTTGCATCAATGAAATTACATGACAAAATTATCCTACATCAGTATAAAAATTATTTCTGTTTAAAAAGCTCAATAATTTGTATGTATGCCTATGTAATTTAGAGACGATGATGGCAGATTTCCGTAACCGAAACCTGGCAAACCCCCTCCTGCAAAAATTCCTGCATCCGCCCCTGGGTTGTACAGGCGACCCTACTACTTACTACTCTTTGAGTATATATTACAGAAATATATATAGTCAAAGAGTAGTCTAACCCAGATTAAAATCACTTCAATTACCTGTGTTCTAAATATATAACCAGTTATCTATAAAACAATATCAACAAACTTTATATCATTAAAAATATATGGCAATTTGTTCACAATTGATATGTCTAAACCATTAATATAACATTTTATTTTTATTTACATATAATATATTGTATATACAAAGTTGTAAATGCATCATATCATCCAAGGGCATTAAACAGTTGCCTGCCTTGTTACTTTTACCTTTCACATCCAAATTTTTCCAGCCACTTAAATTTTAAGGTATTTTGTTGACCTGAGATTAGCGAGATATTTGGTTCAAAGAATGTGGCAATTTTTGATATTATCCCTACCTTAAATTATATTCTTATATGTATATTACATCTTAAAACAATAAATTCATCTATATCCAGGACCGGATTAACCATTAAGCAAAATAAGCACCTGCTTAGGGCATCATGGGAATGGGGGTACCACGGAATATCTGTTTTGTTAGATGTAAAATTTCAAATATTAAATTTAAAAACTAAGAACTTTTAATCATGCGAATGGCAGCAACAGAAACTAATAAAGAACTTTTAATTAGTTTTTCATTGTCTTTTGTTACTGCTTCCTTCTCTCACAATTAATAGTGATGTGTATACAGGCCCGTTAGCGGGTGGTGGGGGGGAAGGAGGGCGGCGAGGGTGCCTCCCCCTGAATAACTTATCAATAGATATACAATGTCCGTTAATTTTACAGCACCCATGAGAACACTTCTCGCCTCCCCCTCGTTTGGTATAAAACCCCAAATAAACTCTAATGACGTGCTGGATGGTTGTATATTGTTTATTATTGTTTATATTTTAAATTATACATATGGGGGTACAAAAATCATTCAAGTGCTGTCAGTCTTAATCCAGCCCTGATTATTATATCCATTGTATTGTTGGGTTAAATGCTTTGAAATTCTTATTCCATTGCATGTGAACTGATTGACAGAACTGATAAGTTTTGCAGCAGGTTAATGCCCCTGTTGGTCGGTCAAGACCGGCAAGCTTTATTAAAATGAGAGCCTTGTCTTTAACTGTATCACAGTATACTGGCCCAATAAACATACAGGTTCATCAATTTAAATGCAAACTTATATTTTAATATTTAGATATCTGGTAGAGAGGAGGTGGACAGGTATGAGATACTTCAGGGTGGGGTTTGGAGCCGGTCTGAGGTCCAGCCACACCAATGTTTTGGTTGGCATCATACATATTTCTGTTTTTTAGCCCCACCTCTTCCCTTGATTCTGGCCAGGCCATAAATTGTGTATGAAAATGTCCACCATGATTATAACCTATAATTACTGATCCTATTCCAACTACTAGTAAAATCAACTACATGTAATCAGCATTATGGAATGCAAATGGCACCAATAACTGTTACTATATGCCATATTGTCATATGATGATGATGATGATGATGATAATGTGTTAGTGTTGATCCGTGATGGGATTTCAAAATATTTCTTGTCAGACATTTTTATCAAAAATAAAGTGGCATAACTCTTATTGTTATTTGAGCAGGCAGTGGTTTAGATCCGTACAAAAATCACATGTCAAAAAAATATTTAAATTAGTACCTAATAAAAAATAGGTCCACCTCATTATTCTTTATATTTAATTCTCCTGGGGTATTCAAATTTATGTCAGTAATATTGCTACAAAATTACCTGTTGTCATAATACGATAGAATGAAAGCGTGCCGACTACTGCCGACCAATACTTTTATTTTTATTAAATTTACCCGAGTAATATTCCTGTTGATGAGTATGATGAAAGGAATGAAACAAGTTTTAATATAATGTTTTATTGTTCTCCATGTCTTCATCAGCTCAGGCGTGGCAGAGCATTAGGATGTTAAAGCGGCAATTTCATATTTTTAAGTTATATTTTTAAAATATATTAAAATAAAGCCTTAAAATAGATGGTATCTATATAAACAGTCCTGCATTGTTAAAGAATAATTCACTATTGCCAGTTGAAAAATTGGCAAAAAAATCACTTTCAACATTAAATTCAAACGTTTGAAGATAGCTATTGCATGGGGAGAATGGGAAAATAAGAAGGTAATTGTGTTATATTTTTAAAATATATTAAAATAAAGCCTTAAAATACATGGTATCTATATAAACAGTCCTGCATTGTTAAAGAATAATTCACTATTGCCAGTTGAAAAATTGGCAAAAAAATCACTTTCAACATTAAATTCAAACGTTTGAAGATAGCTATTGCATGGGGAGAATGGGAAAATAAGAAGGTAATTGTGTTATTATTTCCCATGTGAAAGATTTTTAGTGTGGAAAATAATGCCTATGATTGTATAATAGTGAGTTGACAACCTATTGAGAAAAAGACATAGAAATAAATATGTTTTGACTTTCTTGGAAAATATGAAATTCTCGCTTTAAACTACCCTTTCATTTTCTGGTAACAACCAGGATAATGAGGACGAGCATATGCCAAGCAGTCTGCCATGAGAGAAATTTTACCAGGAGAGCAGTGTTTCCATCTACTCTTCCTCAAATTGAAACTGCCATGGGATCTTTTATGTGCATGCTGTTCCTTGTCAGGCCCTTTAAGTTGCACCACTGCCAATGGAAATAAACACTGGTATGAGACCCTTCCCAATCATCCACCCTCACAATTACCGGAAGATGAAAGGGTGTTTTAAACACGATTGAGCAACGCCAGGGATGTTTAAGATCATTCTTGTGTAGTCAGAATTTTAGTTTTTCATACACACTTTGTCACGTCATGCTGTTCTACATTCTGCTTTTGATTCTGGCTATCACTGAACCCACATGAACAGTTTCAATAAAAGTATCCCTGGTCCCTTTCAGTTGCACAGGTCTCAATGCTTGTTGAATTCTCTTAATAAAGTAGTTGTGGAATTTACGTGAAACCAAATTAATCATTAGAAACATATAGATCATAAAAGCACACACACAGCACATTTAGTCACATGAACTCCTTGAACCTGGGGATTGTTACTGGTACGAGCCACAGTTTCTGTAGATGACAATAATTGATGTTGATGGGGTAATCCGAGTTCAGAAAATGCACTATGTAAGATATCGTGATCCGTAAAAGAACTGAGACTTGAAGTGTGTTCAGGAGACACACCTTGTACTTGTTTTTCCAGTACTTCTGTATCACTAACGATTGATTCAGAATATGAAGTCTGGACAACAGGGACTGAGTGTATTGTTACATGCTGTATTATTTCTTTATATTTGTCCTCCATGTCGGCATGGATACCAGTACCCCCATGACCACCAACACCTGAAACGAAGTAAAGAAAATGGTGACTGTAAATATTGAATGCAGTAGAAATTGTTACACCAGACTATTGAAATGAAATGTGGTTTAACATTCTACTATTGTGAACTGACCGACATTGTCATACTGTGTGCTAAGAGGAAAATTTTGCTTGGACAATGTCACTAAGCCTACTCTTATTTCAAATTCCTACTCAGGCGAGGATCCAGAGGGGGGGCGCACCCGGCGCACGCCTCCTCTTTTTTTGAGGTGTCGAACAATTTTTAGCTCCATATATGCTCACGGGAAAGGAGAACAAAAATAGTTTAGGTTGGATATCGTAATTTACAGTACTAGTATGAAATTAGTCCTTGTGGGGATTTTTGCCAATCAAAAATCACAGGGCCTGCCCCCCCCCCCCCTTCTGAAAAGTTCTTTTATGTGCCTGCCAATGTTTTTCTTTTCGTTCCATCTGAACAAAAACAATAACATTACTTTTACTAAAAACTAAGAGAGGGTGTTTCATTATTTTATCCAAAACGTTACAAATTGACAGAATTGTATTTGATTGACACAGAGTTCAGTCCTGGTGACATTATTAAACACAATGAATATGTTTCAGCTGATGTGATTTGTTGAGGTATTTAATTACTTATTTAACACATGAATTAGTCACTCTAACCTGGGTATCATTTTATCTTGTCCTAATTTCTTTCACATTCATTCAATATCAAATCTTTGTTTACAAATTCATAAAATCATTTAAAATCGCCCAGTTTAAAGTGACTGAAATTAATTTTTAGTGCCAAATTTACAAGTGTTTAATTTCTGGACCACTGTTAATCATTATACATCATTAATCAATTGGGTTGTGTATCTTTCAACAGTGATCGAGAAATTAAACATTTGTAAATTGGGCACTCATTATCAAAATTGAATGGTAAGCTACAAACTGGACACAAGTACAAATTGATATTTTTGGTGATTTTAAACGATTTTTAATAATTTTTCAACAATATTTACACCTCAGCAAACTCGAGGAAAATTGAACTGGCCTTAACAAATAGATTTAAACATATGCCATCATCCCTATGCTCTGGATCCTTCGGTTTTACTCCTATGCACAAGTGAATTATTGAAATAAAACAGCACCATGAGTTAGTCCTGAAATGACCTAGTTAGTGTCAAGTGGATGTTAAACTCTATTTTTTCTCTCACTACACATCTGCTCATTCAGCAAACCTTGGCAGACTCTGATACCATACATCAAACCTTGGCTGTATGACAGTAAGTGATATGTAGCTAAACCCATACAATTGTGATGTGGCTACATGTATACATACAAGTCTCAAAATGGTGTAGTTTGACGAGTGTGTAGAGTTTTTATTGCAAAGTTGTCCTTTGTTTAAAGAAAATCGGATAAAGTTGAAAAAAAAACCAACTTCATATATAACCTGGAATACAGTTTCTTCACAGCCATTTTTAATCTGGGAACTTAAAAGTAGTTCAAATGCCGGAATTCATCATACAACTGAGCTAAGACTGAAGGTACCAGAGTCTGCCAAGATTTGTTGAATGTACACAGTCTCAGACAGCTCTGATTTACATGAACATTAGATAAACATTACACTTACCTTTTAAGTTGATATACACAAGTTGTGAAAGAATGACAGCCAGACCTCCAGGTGGCGGCCATATCACAGAATCAAAGAGAATGGGAATAATAGGTTTCTGTAGAACATCAGCTAATCCGAGTTCACGGTTACACAGATGTGATACGATATATTTCGGTGTGATACATGCTACAACCACCTGCAAAAAAACAACAAAGATAGGCTGGCACTGCCAGGCAGGATACGCCCACATTTTCGAGAGATGGATAGAGAACAAGCAATACCGAAAGTGATTTTTCCTACATCATTAAGTTAGAATTTGATATGTGCAAATATCGAAATGAATTAAGATCTTTGGGTTATAAAGGTGCATTTCAGTAGGCTTCAAATTCGACTGGGGATCATGTTGCTAAGTGGGTAAGATGCTGGCCTCTATAGGGTCCACAACCTTGATATAACATATTTTCACACTATTCGCGTACAAACGGCGGCCATTTTGTCTGTCAATTTTGGTCCGATTTTCACAAAATTTGAACTCAATCTTCATTACCATGTAACGGTGATATAATCAAACGTTGTTTTAAATCGGATAATAATTTTGACCTCCAGAGGGACCACAAGCTAAAAAGGGCGATTTTTCGTACAATCAGCGACCATAATTCAGGAAGTTACAATCCGATGGGTGCATATATCGAAAGGGACCAAGATCTTGGGGTTATAAACATGCATATCAAGTTTCATCACAATCGGTTCAAAATTGTGACCTCTATAGGGTCCACAACCTTGAAATAACATATTTTCACACTACTCGCGTACAAACGGCGGCCATTTTGTATGTCAATTTTGGTCCGATTTTCACGAAATTCGAACTCAACCTTCATTACCATGTAACGGTGATATAATCGAACGGTTTTTTAAATCGGATAATAATTTTGACCTCCAGACGGACCACAAGCTAAAAAGGGCGATTTTTCGGACAATCAGGGGCCATCATTCAGGAAGTTACAATCCGATGGGCGCAAATATCGAAAGGAACCAAGATCTTGGGGTTATAAACATGCATGTCAAGTTTCATCACAATCGGTTCAAAATTGTGACCTCTATAGGGTCCACAAGCTAAAAACATGATATTTCGTACAATCAGGGGCCATAATCCATGAAGTTTCCATCCGATACATGCCAATATCGAAAGCAGCCGAGATCTTATGGGGATAAACCTATATTTCAAGTTTCGTCAAAATCGGATAAGAATTGTGACCTGTAGAGAGTCCACAAACAAATTGTGGACGGACGGACGGACGTCCGGACGGACAGGGGCGACGACATAATACGTCCACATGAAAATGTGGGCGTATAAAAATACAGGTTTGGAAAAGATGAATAGAAAAGGATCAACCAGCATGAAGAGATTATGATGACGATAAAACAGATGGGATGAAGCAAGACGTTGGCTTGCTAATAACCTTCAGGTCGGGCCCGTATCTACAGGGGGGCGCAGGGGGGCCGCGTGAAATGCTCACCCCCCCCGCTCAGAAATTGCTAACAATCATTAAAGTATACACAGTTCCTTATATTAACCTAAAAAAGCTATTTTTTTTTTGTTTGAACACTTATTTTAAAATGCTTATTAGACGTCTAGGTAACTACATAGCATGATGATAACAACAGTCTGTTAGAATGACCTTTCCGAAAATTTCCTCAAAATGTTCGCCCCCCCTACCGAAAGGTAATGCCCCCCCCGCTTAATGGTGTCTAGATACGGGCCTGCTTCCGGTTCCTTCTTTGATCTCTGCATTGGCTGAGAGAGTTCATTGGCGTTTTCTGGTGTTGTCAGTGGTGCATGACAGAGGACTGGGCAAGGGACAATGTAGGCCTAGAGTCGTTCAGATGGGAAGAAAAACCCAGGCCCTGTGTACACGTACAACATCCCTTGACAGTTGAGGGAGTCACGGTGGCTAAGTGGATAAGTGGATAAGGCGCTGGTTCGCTAGCCTGGAGGTCGGGTGTTCGATCCCTGCATTGGCCCAGAAAGTTCATCTCGATTTTCCGGCGTGATTTCCCCTTGTCAGTGATACAGAAGGAGGGCCTGACAAGGACAGCTGCCTAGTCGTGTGGATGGTACGATAAACCGAGGTCTCGTGTACACATTGGCTTGCACGTAAAAGATCCCTTGGCAGTTGGAATTTGATATAAGAGTCGGCCGTAGCGCCGCTGCCCGGGCAAAATTACCCTCATAGCACACTGTATGGCATATGCCCGTCTTCCATTAGCCCAGGTTAGGTGCATAAGAGTAGGACGTTAAACCCCATTTCATTTCATTTCATTTCCTTGACAGTTGGAATTCGATATAAGAGTAGGCAGAATTTCCCTCAAAGCAGATTGTGTGGTGTGAAGAAATGTAAGACGTTAAACCCCATTTATTTCTCACATCAGGATTTCTATGGATTTAAAACATTTAAAAATATTAGAAAATTCATACCTTTGAATTGCGTATTCCCTCATCTATTTTGGCATTGAGTAGATCTCCACCTCCCATCTGTCCAATATCCATCCAACATTTGAACCCTGACCTTTCTAATCGATCACGTAATTTACGAACTTCATCCTGATGATCCCACTGATAACTTAAAAATATTTCTGGACTGTCTTTCTCAGCGTCTAATCAAATTGATACACAAATTCAAGACAGTGTTAACAAATCTTAAGAGTACAAGAAGGGGAGCAAAATGCAAATGAAAGTCGATTCTCTGGTAGTAAGTGACAAGAAGTAGGGTCTCCTGTCCAACCTCATGGGTTTTCTCTCGGCTCTCCGCGCAAGCGAATTTATTGAAATAAAAATGAACCATATGTTAGTCTCAAAATGACCTAGTTAATGCTGAGTGGACGTTAAATGCCATTTCTCTCTCTCGTCAACTAATAGCTAAATCTCACCCAATTTGAGTACAATCAAAGTAGCATGTATATTCTCTGGACAATTGTGTATCAATCTACAGACTTCGATTCTTGATGGCAAGATTGATGTGATATGGGTGTACTTGTTTAACAAATATCACCCCAAACGCCTAGAGAAGGGTGTCTAATATAGGTTACAATTGTTCCCCAATCCCTAATCAGGGGGTCACAGTGGCTAAGTTGGTAAGACGCTCGCACGCTAGCCTGGGGGTCAGATGTTCGATCCCTGCATTGGCTGAGAACAGTAGGTTTGGTTCTCCCTTGTCAGTGATGCAGGACGGAGGACCTGACAAGACAAGCTGTCTAGTAGTTTGGATCGGACAAAAGATAGGTTGCCAGGCAACGAAACATATGTCCACAGCAGCTAAATCGTCCGGGCAGTCAACAAGGGTTGTCGCATATTTTTACTTTTTTTGGTAATGAAACATTTGTAATACACTAAAAACTGATAAAGAGTAACAACTCATTATGTAATTATCAGAAAATCATTAGAATTTGAATGCTTTTTATAAAGTTTTACCCCATGCTAACAATTAGTATGTACATGAAACATTTAATATCATGAATTTAGCAGTTCAGTTATCAAAATTCACTGAAAATCAATAGACGTCTTCGTCTCATGACTGTAAACACTATGTATAAATTTGAAGTCAATCGGATATTAACTTTGGCCTCTAGAGCATCCACAAGATTTTTTGAAGGGAGATAACTCTGGCACTAATTATCAGAAATCGCTGAAAAACAATAGGCTTCTTCGTCTCATGACCTTAAACACTGTGTATAAATTTAAAGTCAATCGGATAATAACTTTGGCGTCTAGAGCGTCCACAAGATTTTTTGAAGTGATCAAGGGCCATATCTCTGGCACTAATTATCGGAAATCGCTGAAAATCAATAGGCTTCTTCTTCTCATGACCTTAAACACTGTGTATAAATTTAAAGTCAATCGGATATTAACTTTGGCCTCTAGATCGTCCACAAGATGTTTTGAAGTGATCAAGGGCCATAACTCTGGTAGTTATTATCGGAAATCGCTGAAATCGCTTCTTCGTCTCATGACCTTAAACACTGTGTATAAATTTAAAGTCAATCAGATATTAACTTTGGCCTCTAGAGGGGCCACAAGATTTTTTGAAGTGATCAAGGGCCATAACTCTGGCACTAATTATCGGAAATCGCTGAAAATCAATAGGCTTCTTCGTCTTATGACCTTAAAGACTGTGTATAAATTTAAAGTCAATCGGATATTAACTTTGGCCTGTAGAGTGTCCACAAGATTTTTTGAAGTGATCAAGGGCCATAACTCTGGTAATTATAATCGGAAATCGCTGAAAAACAATAGGCTTCTTCGTCTCATGACCTTAAACACTGTGTATAAATTTAAAGTCAATTGGATATTAACTTTAGCCTCTAGAGCGTCCACAAGCCATTGTGGGCGCCGGCCGGCCGGATGGACGGACCTCCGGACGGACGCGACGACAATATACGACCACATTTCAATGTGGGCGTATAAAAACCAAAGTCCTGTGTACACATTGATGTGCACATAAAAGATCCCTTGGCAGTTGGAATTCGATATAAGAGTAGGCTGTAGTGTCGCTAACTGGGTAAAATTTCTCTAATAGCACACTGTATGGCGTATGTTCGTCTTCATTAGCCATGTAGGAACAGAACAGTAGGACGTTAAGCCCCATTTCATTTCTTATTCAGATACAAATGGGAATAAAATGTTTCGGTTTAAAAAAATAATTTACCTTTAGCGTTATTTATAACCTCCATGATATCATATCTCTGTAATTGTTCTAAATATAGAATTAACATATCCACAGATAATCCTGTATTACCACTTGTTATTATCCAGTCAGTGAGTAGAGCTAAAGCTGGATTCAGGTCATCGTTAAATTTTTCTATTTTATTTGTTTTGTATCCTGCAATATTTAATAAATTAAGTAATTGTGAAAAGATATAGTGTAGGCTCAGTATTTTGTCAGAATCTGTTTATGATTTTTGAAACAATTGTTACTTTGCCAATGGAAGTGGCTTCGTGGTCCTCGGTTCCATCCTGGTATTGGTTAAGAAAGTTCTTCCCCCATGTCAGTGGCTCAGATGTAGCTCGGGCGAATCCAGGAATTTTTGCATGAGGCTCCTGTTAAGGAAATTTAATGCCATCATCATCTCCAAATTATGAAGGCATACATAATATATACATTCCCTTAAACGTCATTTTTATAATGAATTCATAGGATCACAATGTGATTGAATTTCATTGATGCAAAGCATTAATTGTGATATCACACATGTCTATATCATTATCTCATGCTTTGAATGCCCATCCCATCTCATCATCTGATGATATAGGATAAAGCACATGACTGTGACACTGCTCTCAAATAGTGTTGTTTTACATATGTTTTTATCTAAGTGAACAGTGTGGAGTTTGGACACACACCCCCTCATCTGGATCCGCCCCTGTGTAGGCCGTAGAGTTTGCAATCAACCATCTCGACCAATCGCCAATGGGCTGAAAAGAAACAGAATTAAATAATAAAAACCAAGGAGTTTACCCATTTGTTTAGCTAATGCCATCCAATCTTGATTTTCAGAACCCCCATTTAAAAGTTTCGCAGCTCCTTTCAACCATTTGGGTAAATCTGGGGCATTGCGTTCAATATTTGTTCCGATATTATCCAAACATTTCACAGATAAAATTGGATCTTTAAATTCTGAGTTAGTTGCGGAGGGAAACCATTTTTGAAACTGGTCGGTTTTAACTCTTCTATGATCACAACAGACAATCTGTAACAAATAAAAACAATAGGTGTAAAAATAAAATAAAACCAAGTAGGAAGAATCCAAACCATTAGACGAAATTCAAAGTCAGAAACAACGGTATAGGAAGAGTTATATAAAAGTAATTTCTACCCAACAACAAGACCATTTTGTTCATCCTGACCCTAGATGTCCGCCATATTCCTGAAGCAACCCGAGAAAGCCATCTCTGGCCATTGCTGGATTGACTTTTGATACTTGAGCTTTTGAGGGAGTGTGTCTATTAAAACGGTGAAAGTATTGTTCGTCTTCAAACAGTATTGTTTACATTGCAGCCGTTTGATAGCCCCGTTTGTCATGCTAATAGTTTTACAGCAATATTCTGCTATGCACTTAGTCTCGAAATGACCTAGATTGTGTTGAGTGGATGTTAAACCCAAGTTTTTTTTCTCTGCTATGTACTGGTTACTTGGGCGTAATGCATTTCATGAACCATGGCATAACGTTATGCAAACATAGTTGGTCCAATTTGGAGTTTTGTTGAAAGCTGAATGATACTAGTACGCAGTTAGGTTTTGGTTGTTAATCAGACTATTGACCAGTCTTAATTTGGTCAGGAAATTTTCTTCCAATACAGCAGTGGGATTAGGTCTAATCAAACGAAACACTGCAAGGAGTATAGATGTCTGCTATCACGTAGGGTGATATTACAGACCAGACAAACAATAACTTAACCCTTCCTCTTAGCTTTTTTATCTCCCATGTTCAATGGACACTTCACAATTGATCTAAGTTTAATTTTCCATCATATTCAAATTAAACACTGTTCTTGTGATCAATCTGTATATGTCAAAAGTAAATTGGGCACTTCCCATTTTTCTAGGGTTCCAACAAATACTGCTTAAGATCTTGTTTATGTCGCATAACATATTAAGAATTCATGCAATACTAACAACTAACATTTTGGCAATTTACAATTTGACTATAACTGACCATATGTGACAGTAAAATGTGTAAGAAATCGCGTGCTACCCATTCGGCTATCCACCACCACGCTCTATAGTAAAAGACTTGCGACTTCTGACTCATTTTGCTATCACAGGTCACATGTACAACCTACCTTATTACTCAAACATTCATCCATATCTAAGAAATGTAAACATCCTTGTTCGGAACATTTAGACTGTTTGTGTAATATACATTTTTTATCACATGGACAAGCTACACATGTTTTGTATGCTATTCTTTTCATCCATAGTGCACGTAAATCACATAACGTTGATTCAAGAAAATTCCTAACCTGAAAAAAAGTAATAGTAAAATAGTAACTTGATCTAAAGTAAGCAATGATTAATTTAACTACAGGAACAAAGATTGAATACCATCAACATATTTTCAAGAGTGAACATAGAGGTACAGTCCACAGGTTTGGAGATAGAGTGCACCTTCTGATAGTAACACTGTCTAGATGGCAATCTATTCCCTGAATATGTGTATTACATTATAGATGGTAAGTTCAGTTTCTTTCCTTTTTTCATCAAATCGGAACGATACCAAGTCCCTAATGTTATGAGTAGCTGTGTAATAAGTTATAATTATATATATTTAGTACTAACTGAGTAGCTATGTGATAAATTATAATTAAATATATTTAATGTAAACTGATCGAGTAGCTATGATAAGTTATAATTAAATATATTTAGTGTCAACTGAGTAGCTATTATAAGTTATAATTATATACGTAAACTGTAGACTGAGTAGCTAACCTTGGCACAAGCAGAAGGTAATGGTGGTGGAGAAGTCATAAGGTCATTTGAAAGATCAACCTCTCGAACAATCACTACCTGAAATAAAGATTTAAATAAATAAAAAATATGTCCAGGTAAAAAATTCTCCACTTTACTTCATTCTGACATACAATAAATCATATAAGCTATAGCTATCTGCCTTCTATGGGCGTCTTCAGATATTAATAATGTAGATATTTGAAAACAAAACGTTATTTGATATGCGACATTATCAAATCACAGAATAAAATAGACCCAAAATAAAGTTTTAACTTGGTGAATTATTAGACTGGTTCATTACATGGCTTTCATTGAATTGGATTCATAATACCTCAAATTGCGATCACCTGTTTAAAATTGATTTCAAATCAGTAAATGATTTAGTTCTTTTGATATGCAATTGTTTTCAAACATGTCAGACACATTTTGTACTTCATTGTACTTAAACAGTATGAACAATATCAATATTACCTTGATATAATGTTGTTTTAAAGGCATCTCTAAAATAAAATCATGTTCTGAATCAATATAAAATCTGGCTGATCTACGAAATAAATATGGATCACGACCTCCATTGTCTTGGCTCCATCTGGTGGCACGAGTTAAAATGCGATAAAACAATCCCTCTGAAAATTCAAAAAATTCAAATGGTAATTTGTTTCTATCTCGATCAAAATCTTGCTATCCATTCTTCAATAACATTATTTGTTAGTTCCAAAATGACCTAGTCTGTGTCGATTGGAGGTAAAATCTCTCTCTCCCTCTCTTCCTCCCCCCCTCTCTCTCTCTCTCTCTCTCTCTCTCTTATAAGACTGCTGAAAACTTACCTGGTAAAAAGGAATTAAAATCAAGATAAATTACAACATTAGCTGCTTGATGTGGATATAAACTATCATGATTATCATCCTTGTTATTCCTTAATCTCATTGGTATATAAAAACTACCATACTCTTCCCGATGTGACTGCAAAAAAAATAATGAAATAGAGTTAACTGTTCTGCTCTAGCTAATGAAGACAGGTATACGCCATACAGTGTGCTATGATGGAAACTTTGCCTAGACAGCAGCGCTACAGCTTACTCTTATATCAAATTCCAACTACTCCAAAGTGTACACATAACCTCAGTTTTTCACTAGAGTGAAACCCGGGTGGAAAAAGGAGTATAAATTAATCTGGAAAGATTATGCCTTTAATTAAGGAAATGGAAGGGGTTAAATTTCTTAATCAGTTATCTTGACAGAACTCTCATTGACTCTTCTCTTAAGTTTCCTAGGTAACACTTGTCTGTGGTATCATCCTCGATAGAAGCAGACGTCAAGTCAAGATGTAATAAAACACTAAAAGTTTTATACAATTATGTAAAAAAAAAACCCAACAAACCCCATGACTCACTAGTTTTAAGATCAAAACAACCCCAAAAAGATTTTTGACAGCTCAATGGAAGCAGACGTTTAGAGTCAAGAAACACAACTAAAAATTTTATGAAATCATGTAAAAAAACCAAACACCACTACACACTGGTTTTACAATCAAAACAACCTCAATATATGGTAAGGCTTGATAGGATCACCACAATTACTCTGCGAATGAAACCACGATTTCAATTACAGTGCAAACCGCGATAGTGGCAACCTAGCATTATATGTCCTATTCTTTTGTTGGCTAATTGTATATTGAAATCTTATTGACAGAACTTTAGCCTGAATCTAGAATTATTTAGTCTAACACACAAAGATTAGACCAATATTATTACTCTACCTGTCCTGAAGGTGGAATTCTTTTACATAAAAGATCAAATTTCTCCATTAATCCTAATAGCATGTATTTTTGAGGTATGGCATCATGCCACAGTACATCTATTAAGGGTTCATCTATGATGCAATACAATTCTAACCGTTTCCACTTATCTTCCATTAAATTCCACTAAAAATATAGCGACATAAAATTTGTTAATTTAACTCAAAAATGCTTTACAAAAACTTGTTTTTATGACCTTTGCCCCAAACTTTTGGTCAATTGTTACATTTTATTTTTAGCCCACATTTCAAGTGTAGCCTTAGTATTTTGTTTTCATCACAGCAATCGACTCAATGACAGACCTTATGATACAACGTGCATGTGCTAACCATTCGGCCAACTACCCCCACCAGAATCCGCACCGTAGTGTTAGAGATACAACGGACAGTCTGTGGGGAAATTCTAGTAAACTTGTGCGCAAGACTTACACATCATTTGCATATGTTTGGTACCGTAGAAGAATGCAGACTGGCTGCAGAGACTTTTGGTCCTGCAGTACAAATTTTCACCTGGTTTCTCACAGATGGTCTACGAGTTACCAAGCCGTAAGACCCACACATGTTGAAACACATGGTACAACAATTGTGAACTAGGCCTTAAATGTTCACTGAACTGTGCATTCCCAGACCTGTATTGATACAGACTTTACTCAAGATAAAAAAACAGAAATAATGCAATTGGTGTAGACAGTGATATTCTCCTGAGTCGCAATAGTCTGTCAGTTGACGCCATGAGTCAAAACGTCACAAAAATTAACAACAATAAGGGCACCATCTGGATAAATTTTCGGAAAAGGCTAATAATACAAAGTAATGAGTCATCAAAAATATCAATATTTCATTCTGTTTTTTTATACTTTCGATGGCCTACACTACATGAAGATCTGACCAGATGTAGTGGGAGGTCGCATCAGAGGTCATATTCGCTGCTTTTGTCCTTATGATGTCAGACAATTGATTAACCAATCAGTGTTGCTGTTTCTAGTGGGTTACCCATAAGTCTGTGCACAGCATGCCAAGAACACCCTGTGACAGACAGTTTCATTGGATAATCCCTCACATCAATTAGAACCCAGGTTATATATCAACTGTTCTAGATCCTACTTTAGTAAAGACAAGTAAAACGGAATTTTGAACTATGAAACGAAATAGCATCTGTGTATTAATCAGATTTCAAAAATATGTAATGTGGAAGAGTACCTGGTCCTGTGAAGATCTGGATACAATAAATCTACGGAACATGTCGATCAACCATTGTGGATTGAGTATCACCGTATTACGTAAAACATTCTCCACCATACTGGACGATCCATAATAAATAATAACTCCCAGATCGTGATAGAACTCTAACAAGGTCTGAATCTCTTCATCTGATATAATTCCACTATTAGCAGCAATCTCACGAACCTGTCAATAGAAGCAGATGATGAGTTAAAAAGATAAAGGTGAATAAACAAATAATGAGTTAAATAGAAACAAATAATGAGTTAAATAGAAACAAATGAGGAGTTAAATAGAAACAAATGAGGAGTTAAATAGAAACAAATGAGGAGTTAAATATAAATGAACAATAAGTGAAATCAAAACAAATAATGAGCTAAACAGAAACACAAATGCATGTAATATGACTAGCATTATTACAGATATATATACCATGAGTTAAAAAGATAATTATCAAAGTGCTAAATCAAATCAGATGGGGGAATATATTGAAGTAGACAATGAGCTAAATCAAAGCAAACAATGAGTTAGATAGAAAGATGATAGTGTAACATAAGGAGTAAAACATGACTTTAATAGACACAACCAATTAGTTAAATAGAAACACCCTAACATAAGGCTGAACAATTAATTCAATGTAGGTTATAGGCTTTCAAACAACTTAAACGTGTCATTTTCATCTAGAAATGGAGACTGGTGTCTCCAGGTGTATTATATGGTTTCTGGACAAAAACCTTTCTTTTAAAAAATAATGCTTTTCGTTCGTGCTTTCGATCCCTGGCGTGAGCGTATCTGGCGTAGGGAAAGGGCTGCCTTCTCAACCTTGTGGGTCTAGCCCAGGTTCTCAGGATTTTTTCTCTCACAGTAAAGACTGCTATGCATGCGCCAAGATAATAAAAATGAAAATATGACAGCTTTTGTCTGCGATATAATCTCTTTGGTAGCGGACATTAAACAATAAGAACACCAACACTCTCCCTAGTTCCTGATTAGTTTGCTCCACAACGAAATTAGTAGCCTTGTGAGAGAAATCTGGGACAGCTAACTTATCAAAATAATATATCAATCACCTGATCAAAGGTAGCATAATGTGTTCCTTCATCTGCTAATCTGGTTATTTCTTGTTCAAATTTCAACCATTTGATTGGCATTTGTTCACCCATGTAGGATTCTCGACCGGCTATTTTCTCTATCTCACTTCTTAACAGATCAATCTATAAATAGAAACCATAGAATGATCAACTACAATCAAGCAACCTCTACACATAATCATAATTCCTTCCCTCCATCTCACCAGTATTTCTTTTAATGTCTTTACATTTCAAATAAAATGGAAAAAAAGAGAACAAAAATTGTCAGAGTTTGAACAATGAACTAGAAATTAAGTCTGTTGATCTAGATTGTAAGGAATTGAGGTCATTTTCCGCGGTAAAGGTAGTCAAAAATTGTAAAACAATAGGCTGATTGGAACAGAATTCTTATTTAGGGTTTTGTCCGCTTGGAAAATTTTCCATTTGCTAATTATTGTGGAGGTTGAAGCCGAATCAGTACCTCCCATCTCGCCAACCCACAGTTATAACTGATATAAAGAAGTAATAAGCCGATCAGAACAGAATTCACATTTTAGGTGTCATCAGCATGGTACAGATATTTGCTAATTATTCTGTAAATTGAAGCTCAATCAGCACCTCCTAAACCCACAGTTCTAACTGACATTAAGAAGACGTCAAACCTGTTGATCTTGATCGTAAGAACTGAGGTCATTTTCTACAGCGAAGAACGGTGTAACGATGTGTTGTGTATAGGGTTTACCCGTTATATATTGTCTCACTGTGTTAAACTTCTCCTCCACCTGTAATATAAACACACAAAAAAATAGAATGAAATGTGGTTTAACATTCTTCTGTTGAGCAAATGAATTAAGACAGAGTGACGTGTGCTATGAAGGGAATTTTTGCCCAGACAGCGGTATCATGGTCTTATCTTAATCTTTTACGTGCATGTTAATGTGCAGGCCTACACAGGACCTTGTAAATGATACCATGTGAGGGGTCTGGGCCAATCGACTATCAATTCTCAACTGTCAAGGGTTCTTTTACTTGAACTATAGCTTCGTAATATAAACAAAGAATGGAATAGATACAACCACCTCATCTGACAAGGGAGAACCAGGATCTCAACTCAGGATAGGCTACAATGTTTATTCTTGGATTAACAAATATACATGAACTATCAATATCGCATTGTATCAATTACATGTCAAAATGCCTACACGTAAAAACCTTAACTAAGCTTGCATCCCACACTCACTCGTTCCAGTTGCACATGCGTCTAGATATGGGTCATTCTCCAATGTTGTACAAAATGCTGTCCCGATGAAAAAAACGATCAATATAAAATAAATGAATAAACCCAACATATTTTTTTCTTATCTATATTATGTGGTCTAATGTTATTTGTCAATGGTTCATCATTTTATTTGTTTGTGACAGAAAATAAAAGTGTATTTTAAATCTGAATGGATGAAATGTATATAAAATCCCATGTCCCGATCCCTGGTGCCGAAGATGCATAATCCCTTTATTTTCATTCTATAGATGATGGAACTATAGAAATATTATTTTAGTGATAAATATTAAATCCTTAAATATGTAATTCATCATTTTGTCCACCAGGACTAAAAAATCGCGGGAAAAAACGAAATATTTATTGTCCCGAAAATTTTTATCAACACCGTCACTACATTTGTTTTGCTGGCTTAATGTCCGAGTCTATGACCTAATCACTACTAGCATCCGTCATAGAAACGTCTAATGGCGTCATTTGTAAACAAGGCTATTTTTAACGATCGATTCCTTTTTAATTTTTAGGTAAGTACAAAACGATGTATTGATTTTACTACGTATTTTAATTCACCCTCAACACCACAACGCTCTTTTCAGAAAAACTATAACATTTTTTCACGACACATTTGAAGTTTCTAACAGTTTTTAATGAAAGGGGTTGATCTGCCCACGTTTCAGGCAAAGCGGAGTAATACCAAGCCAGTAGGATCTATTTTTTTCCGCCATTTCTCAACACCATAACGCTCAACACCATAACACTTTTCTTTGTAAAATTCGTTACGGTGATGAGAAATTTGTTATGGTGTTGAGAATTATATGTCTTAGTAATAATTAATTCACATTAAAATGCTTATAAGACATCCTTTGGTATGAATATAGTATTATATAGCAAGATTCTAACCTTAATAACAGACCCTGAGCGCATAAGTTCCAGGAGAGAGTTGTAGGCTATCAAGTGCCCCGTCAAATTTGGTCGGAGGTTTTGAAAAAAGTTGAAACAACGTAGGTTAATACAACAACTGTAGTATAATTAAATATTACAACAAGACTTTATTGTTCACTTTATTAGTTTTTGTTATAACAAAATGTTTGTTATTTAAATAAAGAATAGTTTAATGATTTGCTTTATATATAAAAATAGGTTTAGAAAAATGTACGTCCCAAACCAAAAATTTCGGTAGGCCGAAAAGGTTCCCGGGGATTTTTCTGACATCGTGGTTTTCATGTCAGTGATTTATGGTGGAGGACCTGATAAGGAGCAGGGTCTAGTCGTTTCGATGGGAAGAAAACGAAGGCCTCGCGTAAATCTTAGTGAGCATGGACAAAAACTCCTTGTCAGTTGAAATTGAATTGCTGTTCAGCCAAATTTCCCTCTAAGCACACTGTATGGCGTAATCTCCGTCTTCATTAAACTGGATTGAGTAGGACGTCCAAAATTCATTTATTCATTCTTTCATTATCTCACAATCTACATTGTAAAACAGAGCAATGGTGATATCAATGCACCTAACGGAATACTCAACACCGTCACAATTATCAACACCACAACGACACTTTTACACCGTAACGAACCAGGTTTTTCTATTTTTTTACAGTAGTTTTTGTTAAATTTTAATTTCCAATAATTTGTATGTATATTAAAGTTGTTCAATTTCTTTTATTTGATATCGTTAGCGATAATTCATATATATTCATATTAAAAACAGAACATAAAAACCTGTATTATAGACAAAAATCAAAAATGGTACTGTCATCTTAAAATTAAAGTTGATTTATTCACAAAAATAGAGGAAAATTTGATATTCAGTAAATAAAATGGTTATTGTGATGTAGAAACTATAAAATTAACATTTAGGATTTTGACTATGAGGAAATATTGAAATATTATTGATGTGATGGTGTTGAGAAATTCGAAGGAAATGTTACAAATTATTAAAAATAAATGTGTAAAAATATAACTGAAAAAAATTGCCAATGTCGATTTCTGTAGCAGAAAGATAGGAAAATAAATCCATACAATTTATATAATGATAAACCAAGTTTTATATTTTAATAATTTAGATGCCAAAATTGTACAACATTGGAGAATGACCCATATATCGGAAATGGAAGTTAATATAACAGTCATGACTGTGCATGCATTCACTACATATGAAGTAAACATTTCATTTGAAACTGTAGTTATCGAATGTCAACAATAATAGTCGAGAGAAGTACAACTCTATTAAGACTACCAGGAATTCTCGTACTTTAGACCTGCCGTTATTCAGCCGTGGGCTCAATAACGTGTTTAAATTTCGAATTTATCCTAGAGTGGTCTCCCTTTTAAATTTTCAAACTTCATGGGGATGCTCGATTCACAGTCCAGAACGTCCCTAATCGACAGAATTACAATCGAGTGACGCGGAATTCAGTCCTGTCACAGTTCTGCCAGTCCCGACAGCTGAGGTGGAGTGAGTAGAATCGGGACGTATTCCTAGGTAAAAACTATGTTTCAGCTGTCATGATTGGTTGAGATATTTTTTATACAGTCGACGTTTGCGTTGTACTCCGAAATTCTCCTTTTCACTCGATTGACACCAGTTTGGGAATTTAATTCAAATTCAAAATTAAGCCCAGGGCTTAAATACGAGAATTCCTGGTACAAGACTTTATTATGATGGGTGCAAAATGTTGATATGGTTTACATCATGAACTTACCAGAAGTCTTTGTGTATCCAAGTCAGTATCCAGACTGTTTCGATGCGTACCAACAATAAATATAGGGGGAGACAACCTGGTATTATCAACACTATTAAATGTGTTCTCAGCAGCATGTGCATGGATGGATCTCATCCAAAAATCCATATATTCCAAGGTAGACAACTCTTCACTTTCCTCAACCTGGCAAAAATAATCATTTTCTCAGTTTGTTCCTTCAAATCTTTAAACCTTTAACCTGTCATAGTTGCATATTTGCAAAACAACTTTATACCGCTAAGTGGTTACGGTCGCATATTTGCGACCACAGCATGAACCCTTTTTTATAAGCCGCATTTGAGTATTTAGTTTCGTATTTAATTGCATTTTGAAATGAGGTGAAAAAAATAGTGCAAATTATAGATCAGCTTTATTTTATTGGTGGAATTAAACAATTTTCATACCTTTTCTTGTTTCTCTTTCTGTTTACCTGTGAGGTCATCACATAAATTAAAAACAATCACATACACAGCTCTTGACGTAAGGAACACCTGTAATTATTATAAAGATTCTTCAATGTTAATCTATAACTCTAGTTTATCAAAATCATTAAAATACATACATTTACCAGCTTTAAAACAAAATAGAATGTATAATCTGAATATAGAAGATATTGTTGTAAATAAAGCACCAATTACTTATATGTAGATATACAGATCTACTTTGCAAATAAGCAATTTCAGCACATTTCAATAAGAATCGAAACAAGTATTCTTTGAGAGGCATTAAGTAACTGGATAGAGCAATAAACTACATGTATAACACATACTTATGGAAAATCAGCTGCTTATTTATTTATATGGGCGAAGCTTTGAAGAGTATTCTCTCAATGTTATCATGTTATATGTTAGCCTGATAACATTGAGAGAATACTCTATATTATAAGTCTCAAGTTTACACTGCAGCTCAACAGATCATTCACTGCAGATCGACAGAAGATTTACTGCATATCACCAGATGATTCACTGCACATTGTAGACACATTCACGGTGAATTATTGCACGATTCACTGCAGGTATCATCGGATGATTCAATGCAACGAAATTGAATAATTCACTGCAGATCAATATATACGGTTCACGGCAAATCGTCAGATGATTCACTACAGATCATTAGATGGAGCTCATCTGACGATTCACTGCAGATTGTAAGATCAATCTCTACATATCGACGACACATTTCTACAGATCATATTATGAGGATTATCTGCTAAACTAATATACAGCAGAGGCGGATCCAGTGGGGGGGCACAAGGCCCCCACCCCCCTAATTTTCGACAGTGCCCTTTTTTACTGCTGAAAATGCCTTTTTTCAGACCCAAATATGTCCTCTCCGAACGTTTACTTAGACAAAAATATCAGCCAAATAGCTCTTGGAATGTGTACAGATGCAAGGATATGACGGATAATTGTATTGGGCCCCCCCCCCTCAACCCTCTCGCAGCGGCATGCCACATCTCCGCAGTAAGTGCCCTCATTTTGCAGCACCCCCCCTTTTTAATATTCCTAGATCCGCCCCTGTATAGAATGTGTTTGTACTGTAAGTTCCTACCTGATGTGTGGTGTAATAAACAGCTTGACCAGCGAAATCCCAGATATTTAAAACTACAGTATTATTATTCTTAGATACAGACTTATGACTAGATGACAGAGACTTATCAGCAGGATTTTCCAGTTGCTTTTGAACGAGCTGCACAACACGTTCTGGGACATCATTGATTAAATCTGGAGGTATCTGTTTTATATCTGTTATTTTTGGTAAAGATTCTAACAAGGGAGGTAATCTACCATCCTGAAAGACAATATGTCATATATATATAATCTATAGCAAACCTGAATTTGTGACCCCTGATTGAAATTTTTACCTTCATTGCCTTTTTATATTAAGGCTGTCTAATTTCTGTAATTGAAATGAAATAAATCATGTTTGACATCTTACTTTTCAGTGCCAACCTGGATAATAAAGACGAGCATACAGCATGCAGGGTTCTTTAAAGTTGCAATAGCATTTTTTTAAGTTATATTTTTAAAATGTATTAAAATAAAGCCCTAAAATAGATTGAACCTATAAACAGTCCTACCTTGTTAAAGAATAATCCTATTAATCCTATAATTCACTATTGCCAGTTGAGAAATTGGCAAAAATATCATTTTCAACTTCAAATTCAAACGTTTGAAGATGGCCGTCCATGGAAAGGAATGGGAAAACAAGGGAGGTAATTGAGTAACTATTTCCTCAATCAACCTGTGTCACCCATTTTAATGGCCCAAAAATTTTGCCCATGATCGTATAATAGTGAGTTGACAACCTTTTGAGCAAAAGACATAGAAATAATTATGTTTTGACTTTCTTAGAAAATATGAAATTTCCGCTTTAAGGGAAATTGTGCTTTGGCCTGCCTACTCTTTTTTTCAGGTTCCAACTGTAAAGGGATCTTTAACGTGCTAAATATGCTAATGATATACAAGGGATCCCAGTTTTTCCTTGTAAAACGGGGCGCTTGGGTGTCCAAATTGTTTACATGTTTGGGTTGTATTTAAGGTGTGGTTTCAATCCCCCCCAATGTACATGACCAACCTTGTGGGTTTTCTCTGGGTCGTCCCGTTTCATTCGACTGCTGAAGACCCTAAACCCAAGTGAATTAATGAAATAAAATTGAACCATATGTTAGTCCCAGAATGATCTTGGTTGTGTTGAGTGGAGCCCTATGCTGTACCACTGACAAGGGGACACGATTCTATCCTGCACCACTGACAAAGAGAGAGAGATAGAGACATGGGGTTTAAAGGTCCACTCGACACAAACTAGGTCATATTGGGACTGACATATGGTTAAATTTTATTTCAATAATTTGCTTGCGTGTTTAGTTCTTTAGCAGTGGGAGGAAACCGGAGTGCCCGGAGGAAACCCACGAGATTGAGAAGGCGCCCCTATCTCCATGCCACATACGCTCACACCAGGGATCAAAACCGCAGCTGCAAGCCAGAGGTGACCGGTCAGCTAAATGTCGAAGCGCGGCACTCTAGACCACTAGGCCATCAAAACCCCCCAATGACAAAGAGAAACCAGACTGGAGGGTCCACAGGAGTCTGCTTGATGCCACCTGGTACCTCCTGGTGTATGCGGCAATTCATATTGATGTCAACATGTTAACAATGATCAGATGCTGTATGCTTGTCAATTCAAAATGGAAAAATATGGCAAAACTGGAAAGACAAATTACAAATGTGGAATCCTACCAGTTTATTGACCCTGTTGATAGACCCTGTTGAGGATGAAACAGAACTTCTGATTGGTTTGTTGATAGATTGTGTACGTTTCGGTACAAAGAGTAGTTCCTTTACAATATTATTGGCTAATGCTTGGTGATATTCTTCCTCCAGTCCATCATAGCCACCTGAAAATAATAGAAAAATGGAATGAAATGGGGTTTAACGTCCTACTGTTCTGCTCCTAAACTGGGCTAATGAGACAGGCATACGCCGTACAGTGTGCTATGAGGGAAATTTGGCCCGGGCAGCGGCGCTACGGCCTACTCTTATATAGAATTCCAACTGCCGAGGGACCTTTCACATGCACTCCAATGTGTACATAGGACCTCTGTTTTTTGTCCCATCCGAACAACTAGACAGCTATCCTTGTCTGTCCTGCATCGCTGACAAGGGGAAACCATGACGGAAAATCTGGATGAACTTTCTCGGCCATTGCAGGGATCAAACACCTGATCTCCAGGCTAGCGAGCCACCGTCCTACCCACTTAGCCACCGTGATCCCCCGAAAAGATAAACAACATAAGATTTTAGTTTTAATTACGACATAAATTAAATGTTGACTGGACTGTCCGTCATACCTCAGATTTAGATAAAGAGCTGGTCATTCTTGCTATGATAGTTTAAAAAATAGATAATGAAATATGAATATATTGAAAATTTCAGTTAAATGAGGTTTTCTACATTATAATCATAATCTTAATGCTTAAACCTACATTATGCAAGAGCTAAATATGTCTACTACAGGTCTATCTTTAGGCCTGAAATGTTATATAAACTATTAATTAGACCTTAATTAACATACCCAGACCATAATCAATTATCGATGTCAATGCTAGCCTGAGATATTTGTTGGATTATGATCCGATTTGCTGCATGACTTTCCTTCAGGATTTAATGATTAAATGGATAATCAAGACTATGATTTTTGTCATACCAACTTTAGTAATGATGATCGAGAATAGGTGGAACTTTCATTCGCTTATAATTCTCGGTTCAGAGTAGATCAATTGGACTGAAATTTTCAGGAAATTGCTTTTACATTATCTAGTTTTTAACTAATATAGTGAGAACTGCCAACTTGTGATCTAATCTCCCAATTGCGTCACTTCACGATCCTTAAAATCTTTCTTACCGGTCTGTGTTAAAATTGTATTTCAAATGTGTTTAAGCAGTTCGTTGGTGGACATGAACATTGCCCTTTAAACTCAAATATTTAATTCATGATACATGTCCATCTACAATATATAGCTGTATAGACTAGCATGTATAATATATAATAAGTGTAAGATGAAATAGCTTCTAAATCACTCTCACAGGACCATCAGATCAATTAATAATCAATTCATGGCCTTGTTGGCTGGTACAATTATTGGTTAATTTTGCAATTGTTGGGATATTTTTGAAGTGTATTATTAAAAGGTACTTACTCTTTGATTTCAGGCAAAAATAGAATTGTTGATTTTATCAAAATGCATATGTTTAGGAGATAAACACTTCCTGTTTCGCATTTCCAATAGTCATGTCCTGAGATCATTAGGGCCCAAGCCCCAAGTCGCCTAGCATCGTGTGTTCTAATGTAAAATCTCAGGCTATTTTAGGATTTTAAAAGAAATTACCACAGCAGATGGGTGTTATTGTCCAATAGACAGTGTATAATTGACCAATCAAAACGCAAGATTCACCCTTAAAGGGTCAATACCACTCTTGTTGTAACTAAATAGGCCAATACATGTATGTCCCAATCTTTATTCTGGTCAACAAATTGTATTATTTTACAATATTCCAATTAATGGGAAAAATTCAACTACATGATTTGAAAAGGCTAATGTAAACTTTTCAAATGTGACTTGGATTTTAAAATATTTTCGAACCCCCTGGACAAGTAAAATAGGATGTAATGAATAATTTACACAACAGGCAGGACACTTAAACATCTAGTACTTAGAATAAGGCTGTTATTTATTTTCTTGAGCAGCCAAGCCAGCAAGAGTGTTATTGTCCCTTTAAGCATGTTGCAGTTAATGACAATCAGCTGTCTTCATTCTAATATTAATATAAAGAGACTGAAATTAAACGCTACCTAGAATTCCCAACTGTTTTTTATCTACATCAGGCGAAAGTGGAAAGTCTTCTCCTTTAATTGCTAGTTTCCATGACGATCTATTATTCAAGTTAAAAGAACATGATGCCGATAAATCTATACCATTCGTACTCTTTTCTTCTTTATTATGACTGAAAAATAATCACAAATCATCACATTAAAGACACATTGTCCCAGAAGTATTTATGGGGTGGTTATTTCCAATAAAAGTATGGTAAATTAGGTATAGAAAGTATAGACGCCCAATGACTGGATTACCAGACAAACACCCATGATGCAAGCACTGGTCGAAAATGTCAGGATATCACTAACTGGCAATCCGACCGTTGTCTGCCAGCTTATTGTCTGCTAGCTTGACTGCGGGAGCAGTTGATATTTCTTGATCAAATGGTTGCATGGTTTTTGAAACATTGAGGGGGTGTTATAACATACAAAAGTCCCAGCAATTAAATGGTGCAAAAGAAGTTGACAGAAAGTAATTAAGAATTTACTTAGGCTTCAATATGCATGGTAAATGGACGGTAAGTAGGGTTTGGTTCTAATTGGTCATTTAAAGGGTTTAAATCTCTAACTCAATATTCTACTCAACATTCAAAATGCATGATTGGTGCATTTTATTCAATTGATGTTGTTACCTCGATATGAAAATATTGGATGCTACAATATTTCAGAAACAATGAACATTTTATAATAAGTACATGAGCTGTGCATTCCATGGTTTCAGATGCCATTTGTAATGAACAAAGAAAAACATATCCTACAAGACAATGCGGAAGCACATATTAATGACTGCATAGAACCTTTAAACAAGTTATTGATCTCCGAGCCTGGTTCACTGTTTAAAATCAATATCTGTTTTAGAATGTTAATTCTCTCTCTTGTTGTTTTTATGAAGGAATCCTGATAATCAATACAAGCATAGACATAACACACTTTTCTTATATCCCGAGAATTTCTCAAAGCTCACAACATCAATAAAATCAGATTTTTTCTATCCAGATTGCATATCTCAACGCTCAAAACATCGATAATAACAGATAACAGATTTCTAATACTATGATAGACTTTCTGAATGCACACAACATCGATAACACAACATCAATAAAATCAGATTTCTTATACCCAGATTGAATATCTGAATACTCAAAAACATCGATAATATCAAATTTCTTATACCCTGATTAAATATCTGAATGCTCATGTCATTTAATCAAATTTCTTATATCAAAATTGGATATCTGAATGCTCAAAACATCGATAATATCAGGTTTCTCATATCGAGATCGCATATCTGAATGCTCATAACATCGATAATATCAAATTTCCTATATCGAGATTGAATATCTGAATGCTCATAACATCAAATTTCTTGTATCGCGATTGAATATCTGAATGCTCACAACATCGATAATATCAAATTTCTTATATTGAGATTGAATATCTGAATGCTCAGATATGATATCTCAATACTCAAAACATTGACAATATCAGATTTCTTATATCCAGATAGAATATCTCAATGCTCACAACATTGATAATATCAGATTTCTCATATCCAGATAGAATATCTCAATGCTCACTTCATTGATAATACATATCAGGCAAATATATTTTGCAATATTCACATTTGAAGCACTTCTCCAGTTTTTACCAGATTTATTTTCAAAACAAGGTAAAAATAGCAGTCAAGGTGGCTCGATGAGTAAGGGTCTGGGTGACTAACAAAAAGATCCCAGGTTTAATCCTGATGTTTCACAAGATTTTCCAGCATGGTTTCCCCTTGCCAGAGAGACATTACTTAGTGTCTGACGCGGTACAGAATCTAGACATTTTAATGATCCGAAAAGCAAGGTCCTGTGTACACATATACACGACCGTAAAAGAACCTTTGACAGTTTTCGATAAAGTGTAGCAGAAACTCTCCTGTCAGGGAAAAACTGATTTCATACCAGCATGCACTGTGTGTGCCGATAACCTGAACAGCTAAATTCATAATCTTATTAGTTTTAAATGTCTTATAAATGGTTTGATTATCGACAATCGTCAAATGATACAACACACCTTGGATGACTTCTAATTAACTTCTGTGTGCATATGTTTTGTTCCCTGGCTAACAATCTTTTTACAAAAAAATGAAATAGGGGTTAACGTCCTCCTGTTCTGCTCCGACTGGGCTAAATAAAACGGCCATATGCCATAGAATGTGCTATGAGAGAAATTTTGCCTGGACAGAGGCCCTAAGGTCTACTCTTATGTTAGGCCCTCCGTCCTGCACCACCAAGGAGAAACCCAGTCGGAAAATCATGATGAACATTCTTGACCACAGCAGGGATCGATCACGCGACCTCCAGGCTAGTGAGCCAGCTTCTCATCCACTTAGTCAAAGTGGCTACCGCATACTTTAAACCATTTAAAGATATTTTAAATAGGTAAAATAAAATAAAATTGGGTTTAGCATCCTACTTAATCAAAAAAAATATTGACATCAATACTAACCTCAGTCCAGTCAGAGCTCGTTTCAGACTAGTCTTCCCCACACGATCTTTTCCTACGAGCATTAACCGTGATCTGTAAACAGGCTGTGTTCCTGTCGAACAAGATGAATGATATGCTCGAACAGCATCTGTTCCTCGTGCCTGTATTTCTTTAGGAGCACCATCTGTAAAATAAAGACAATACAAATGAAACATTTCTCAACCTTGTAAATCAAATTCCGAGATAAAGGGAGAATTGATATCCGCTAAATGAAATGAAATGAAATGAAATGAGATTTAACGTCCTTCTGTTCCGCTCCGAACTGGGCAAATGAAGATTGGCATATGTCATAAAGTGTACTATGATGGAAATTTTGCCCAGACAGCGGCACTACGACTTATTCTTATATCGAATTCCAACTGTCAAGGGATCTTTTACATGCATGCCAATATGTACACAAGACCTCAGTTTTTTGTCCCATCCAAATGACTTGACAGCTGTCCTTGTCAGGTAGTTCATCCTGCATCACTGACAAAGGGGATGAACAGGCGCGGATCCAGGATTTTTTGCAGGGGGGGGTCTAGGTTTGATAATTGCGGTGGGCTATACTTAGCGCCGAAGGCGCTCAACCAATTAACAGGGGGTTGGGGTGCCCTTCCCCAGAAAAATTTGGTAAATTAGATTCAATTTGGTGCATTCTGACGTATTTCACGAAGGTAAATTCCAAAATTACAGGTCTAAAAACGGGCCAATAAAATAGCATAAAAATTGTTCAAGCCTGAGCAGGGGGGGGGGGGTCCGGACCCTCTGGATCCGCGCCTGATGAGCTTTCTCGGCCAAAGATATAACATCTAAACTACATAACAAGGCAACCTTATCTTTAGAAATTGTATCCTGTTTGGCAACTTCTGTTAAATTATTATTCATTCATGCTATGATCTTGTATCAGCTGCTCATGTTTTGCCTTGCAGTTCCCCTGTACAATTCTCTTATTTTCAAAATTAAGATTGTGTGCGTTTCAAAGCTGCATATACTTTTACTTACAGCTGGCCCCCAGATACATTCACTTATTTGTTTATTTAGTGCAATGTCTATTTTCTGTCTTGTCCAAAGGTTTATCTTGTAGGTTTTTGTTATGCGTGTAGTACGTGCGATCCTCCTGCCCTTACTATTCAAATTACCAGTACGGTGTATTGAAAGCCTGTCTGTATATCAATAAGAGACCGTATTAAATCTATGTGTTACAGACTATGTTACAACTTGTCTAATTCACATGGTGTAAGCTTACACAATAGATTTGATCTATAAAGTCTGAAATTACGTCTACATAATCCCAAGGTTATACATAATATATATATAATCAAATTATTTATTAACCAATTTAATCCAAATATCAAGGTTTTTTTTATGATTTATTCAATATCGTACCGCACCTGCAAACATCGAAGCTTTAATTTACTGGGAGATAAAACCAATAAAAATCCTTTGATTGTAGTCTAGATTGCCATGTGCATGTAGTCTATACAGGTCAATAAACTGTACAAGTACTGTTATATAATGTCACGATTGATGGATTGTTTGTATTGTACAAAACGAATCAAAATATCAATATATGTGAACTGCCACACGTGTAGTCTTGCTTATACTGGGGGGGGGGGGGCCCGAATGGTTAGCATGTGCGTGCTGTATCATAAAGCCTGTCATTGAGTCAACTGGCGCGGTTTCAAATTCCCGGTTGTACGTGACAAGGACTATGGTCGCCTGTCCAACCTTGTGGGTTTTCTTTGGGTACTCCAGTTTCCTCCCACTGCTATAAAGATCCCAACGCGCAAGTGAATTATTGAAATAAAATTAAACCATATGTTAGTCCGAAAATGACCTAGTTTGTGTCGCGTGGATGTTAAACCCCATTTCTCTCTTTCGCTTATCCAGTCGGTAGTTAGAGATTAGAAATGTTTTGAAGTGAAATGGTGTCTAATTTATAAAGTCCTAATTTTGTGCACCTACCATGGTAAAGAAGATGGTCATACACCATGCAGTCTTCTATAAGGGAAATTTCCCCAAGATAGCATGCTATGGCCAAGTCGAATTCCCAATTCGTATTCTTTGCAAGACCCTGGGTTCTACACCACGAACAAGGAACCTCCTCGGCAATCACTATTTTGATTATTTTTTGGGGTCTGAAGCTTTGCCATATAATATAGGCACTGGTTGTAACAAAAATATGCCTATATATACATGTATGCAACGATTCAGGCCAAAAAAGAAAAATCAAAATTAATTTCCTTCAACATCAGAGTTGATGAAAAGGTGCTTACTCATGACAAATATGGCAACAATTCAGGCCCCCCAAAATTATAATCAAAATTCTTTTCTTTCAACATCAGGGCTGTTGAAAAGGTCCTTCATCATGACAACAATTCATCTGTGTATATTATAATACAAGCACTATTGATTTTATTAATCAAACATTGACCGGCTTCATCGTGAAAAACAACTTAAACATGGTGAAATAAGCTAGTCAAACTGTAATAAAAAGATTACCTGACAGCCATCAGCACGTATTTATACCATAAAGTCTTGCTCATGTGAACGAATTATATGTATCATATTCCATTCCAAAGAAAGGGGTGCAAGTCAGCAAGGACCCATAAATATCTATACAATACAATGTATCTTTTATGTTGGCATAGTTGGTGTTTGTACTGCAGACCCCCCCAGAATAGAACCATATGTTTGTCCCGAAATGACCTAGTTTACACTGCTCGCACACCCCTAAGGCCAGGCACTGGGCTACTCCGCAGCAATCCACTGTTATAAACCCTTGGGATTGATAAATCTATTTCTATAAATGGAGACAGCTTGTTTAAGCTATACCTATTTACTTTTTATGTAAGTTAATCATAGTGTTTAATATGTGAACACTTAAACAAACAATGCCATACAACCATGAAAACTATTGGGAATTCTCCAGTTCTCATACTTTGTCTCCATGGCAATAGATGTACATGTAGTATCGGTACTGTCTGACAACATCCCTTCAAGTTATAATGGTGCACGTTTTTTGGAACAAATCAAATTTTCCGTGGCTTAATCCAGATTAATATTAACTGAAACTGATTATTAAACCATTCACTTAAAAATACATTATGGGAGATCAGATAAAGAGTTGGCAGTTCTCACTATAATAGTTCAACACTTGATAATGTAAAGGGAATTTAGCAGACAATATCAGTCAAATTGATCTACTTTAAACCAAGATTTTAACGATTGAATCTTAGACCTAGCCTCAATCATCATTACTAAAGTATGTATGATAAAAAGTCTCAATTATCCATTTTTTGATTTAATCATCAATGAGCGTTGAGCACCAGATCCAATTCCAATCCAGTAAATATCGCAGGCTAGCGATGACATCAAGAGCAGATTATCTGAATAAGTTAGTCAATGCCTTAATAATAATTTACTCTTATATCGAATTCCAACTGTTAAGGGATCTTTTACGTCCCCTCTGTACAGCTAGACAGCTGTCCTTGTCAGGGCTCCGTCCTGCATCCCTGACTGACAAGGGGGAATCGTGCAAGAAAAAAACAAAATCTAGATAATCTCCCGGCTTGGATGTAATTCGATTAAAAACAGGTGATGATGATGTACGTAAATCAGCAACAGTAAATATGTGTTGGACAGTAAAAGAACATGTCATCACCCCTGTACATTTGTCAGTTCATAGTTTTGGTATAAACTATACACAAGCATTTAAAATTATTTGTATAGTCTTAAAAATCATCAGAACTTTACATAGATTTATGTGGACTTATTTATAGCCCTCTCAATAAAATATATAGCAAACTGTTTTTGAGGTTTTTATTTCGTAACTTACTGTGAGTATTCATCTAGCCATAATGAGGAAACCTATCAAAATTTAGAGCTGCATATCAATGTTTTTCAGAGTTATGGCTACCCTGTAAATGTTCTATGGGGGAGCTCGATTCCTAGTCCAGAATGTCCCGAAATTGACAGAATTGGAATCAAGTGCTACAGAATTCAGCCACGTCACAGTTCTGCCAGTACCAACAGCTGAGATGGTGTGTGTAGAATCGTGACGTATTTTACATAACAAATATATTTCAACTGCCATGATTGGTTGAGACGTTTTTCATGCAGTTGGCACATGCTTTGTACTCTGAAATTCTCCTTTTCGCTCGATTGACACTATTTTTGGAATTAAGAGAATTTAATTTTAGAGTGTTCAATTGAGTATCCCACCTTTATGTCAGACATGCTTTTGTGGGGTTTTTTTTAGCTTTTTTGCCTTCTTTCATCACAAAACTTGCTCTGGGTACTATATTTTCATTGAATGGGAAAGTCATAAAAAACAGAACTAACCTGCTGGCACCAGTCTAATACCATTGGTGTTTCCATAGAGATCATAGAAAAGCCAGAGATTCTGATTGGTCGGTAATTGTGATATATATACACCGCAGTGTTTGTTATTTCTAAATATATGAAACTGACTGCTTGAATTAATGTATGCAGTTATTTTAGTCCCAGTACACGTCTCATTTTCATTCAAATGTGCCACCCAATATCCTTCCTTTTTACTTAAATCTGGAAATGCGTATTTTGGAATATCACTGGCATTCAGTTCTGCTGGATCACATGATGTCACACCAAGTCTTAAAGCTCCACTCCACATAGAAACACATGACAGCTCAACACAAATCCTTTCGTTAATTTGGATTGGCTTGTTACAAAAGACAATGCCATGGCTAAAACAGTGTTCTGATCGTTTTGCTGTTCTGCTGTCATCTGAAATTGTAACAGCTTCACCACAGACATGGTGAAATCTCATGATGTCACACAGGAATCTCTGTTATCCAGACTCTCAAATGGATCATGATTTCAGTACTCTTATGACCAACAGAAAGTTGACTTGTCCTGCAAAATAAAAAGAACCATTAATTTTTAAATAAGTAAAACATTTCAAATTATTTTTTTCACATATTTTGATCATCGGATGGTGGGGATAATGCTCTAGGACATGGACTATATTATACATCACAAGCTCTGTTGTTTGTTGTTGATTAATCAATGGTTGTATGTGACAAGGAGTAGGTCACCTGTTCATCGTCATGGGTTATCTCTGGGCCTTCCAGTTGCCTCCCACTGCTGAAGACCTCTATGCGCAAGTTGATTATTGAATAACATGTTAGTCCCGATATAACCTAATTTTTGTTGAGTGGAAGTCGCTGTGTTGTTGATAGAAGCGACATGGTTCTGATTCCCCGCTTGTACGGGTGGCAAGAAGAAGGACCTGGGTGCTTCTGATTTATCCAACTTCTTCTGGTTGAAATCAAAATTATACCATGCTGTGTTTCCCGAAATGATCTGGCTTCTCTAAAGTGGATGTTAAACCTCACTCTTTTCTCTGTGTACCTGTTTGGCATACAAGTAGGTTTCTAACACTAAGTACACCGGTATCAAATTTCCTTTTAAAATCATACAAGCTTACAAAGTGGCAAGATTAATAAATGAAAATTATGATCTTTTAATGGAATATAATTATGATCAAGAACATGTTTGCGTCAAGCCATATCAATTTACATAATTACAAAACTTTGCCTAAAGCTTTTTGGAGAGAGGGAGAGATAGAAATGTAATTTAATGTCCACTCAACACAAACTAGGTCATTTTGGGACTAACTCATAGTTTGATCTTATTTCAATAATTTGCTTGTGCAGTGAGAGCATAATCGAAGGAACCGGAGAAAATACATGTGGTTGGACAGGCGACCCTGCTCCTCTTAAGCTTTTTGGAGATCAAGCAAACGCTACTGGTTTATAAATGAAAAAATAATCCCATGTAGATGGAAAGTAAAGCCAAATAATCCAACAATAAACTTTATTACTAAACTTTTTTCATATTAAAGGCTCAATACCACTCTTGTTGTAATTGAATAATATGTCACAATCTTTATTCTGGTCAACAAATTGTATTATTTTACAATATTCCAATTAATTGATGATACAAATTTCATCTTAACACACCTAATTTAAAAAAGTGGAAAAATTCAACTAAATGGTTTGAAAAGCCTAACGTAAACCTTTTCAAATGTAACTTGGATTTTAAAATATTTTCGAACCCTCTGAACAAGTAAAATAGGATGTGATAGATAATTTACACAACAGTTAGGTCACTTAAACATCTAGTACTTAGAATAAGGCTATTATTTATTTTCTGGAGTTGTCAAGCCAGCAAGAGTGTTATTGTCCCTTTAATCTAACTAAAGACATAAAATTTACAGCTAAAGTTTTTTTACATTAAACCAACAGAACACACTAAATTTATGGCTAAACTTTTCTATAATAACCTAATATAACAAACTAAATTGATTACTAAACTTTTCTATAACCCAATATAACACACACTAAATTTTTAGCTGAACATTGCTATCTTAGCCTAACACACCAAACATATAAAATAAAACACTCCATTTATTGTTCAAGTTTTTGTTCATTAACCCAACACACAAAATTTATGACACATTTTATTTATTGTTCAAGTTTTCTACAATAAAATTAACAAAACACACAAACTTTATGACTAAAGCTTTTCTACATAAACCTATAACACACAAAATGTTTGGCTTAAGCAAACATAACACATTAAATACATAGTTAATACTCTTCATTAACCTAACAAAACACACTAAATTTATAATTAATATCAGCTTTCCTATATTAATTATAACACACCAGTGATATATGTAAATATGCAGACCTTCTACATGTAGCTATCATTTAATTTCAAGTTATAACACACAAAACATTTCATTGCAAGTTATCTACATTATCCAACATAACATACTAAAGGCACCAAATATACTTATATCCCACATTATAATTTGTGTCAAGACGGACCTTCTAGCTCTCATTTCATTTCAAATTACATGTATCTACATTAACCTATGTCACATGTATCCTATGTCACAATTTGTGAGTATGCAGATCTTCTAACTATCTATTCATTTCAAGTAATCTAACATAACAGAATAAGCGCACTAGATATATTGGTATTCTATGTTACAATTCACAGTCCTTATACTTATAGCTATCATTTCAGTAACCTACAATAACACACTAAACACAACAGGATATATACATATATCCCATGTTACAATTTGTGAGTACGCAGATCTTCTTGCTATCATTTCAAGTTATCTAACATAACTGACTAAGCGCACCAGATATATTGGTATTCTATGTTACAATTTGTGAAAAGACGAACCTTCTAGCTATTATTTCATTGATTTGAGAATGTTTATCTGTACGATATGATTGAAACCAGTCACAATAACATGTAACCATGCAAGTTTATCTATTCAAATATTTCAGTTATTTTAAACAATGCATGTTTACTCATAGCTTAATAAATCAAATTCCTGGTAGGAGACAAACTAGAGAGGGTGCGTCTGCTTATGCTCCTTTTACCAGGGTTAAGAGTCTGAAACTTTCAGAAATTACATTTACAGCATCTCAGTGCAATTTTTAAAATTTATGAGGTTATGTAGGCTTCGCAAAACACCTGCAGTTGGAATTTCACACCTTTAACACTCACAAATTGTCATTACAAAACTTCAATATGGACATCTGTAAATTTCTGCCCCCCCCCCCCACCTGCTAAAAATCGAGTAAGAGAGGCACAGTAGGTTGTTAAACTCCATTTCATTTCATATACGGCTTCTGTTTATTGTGATTTTGTGGCATCGTCACTTTACTCATCATAAAATATTTTTAAGCACAGATTATAATAAGACTTACATGTTCAGGTATATTGAAAATAACTATGACACGGCAGTTATTTTCCCAATAACTATTTTCATATTGTAGAAATGTCAAGTCTTGTGATTTGATGGGTATTATTCCAATCATAATTAAAATATAATGACTATATGTTTTGAATGGAAATAATTTTGTGTAAGTTTTATGCTCTAGTGTTTAGGAAAGGGTGAGAGAAATGGGCTTAACGTTTACCCAACAGGTCATTTCGGGACTAAAATCTAGTTAATTTCATTTCAATAATACACCAATTGTCATGATGACTATGGTTAATTTTATTTCAATAATACGCCACTGGTCATAATGACGGTGTAAATTTTATAAGCTATCTGCCCCAGATGGGTATCATTGGGAGACTTAAAATATCAGTCACAACACGGCTAAAAGCAAAATACATTCTAGGTACTGAAAGATACATGTACATTATGGGAGATTAGATAACAAGTTGGCAGTTCTCACTTTAAAAGTTAAAAACTAGATAATGTAAAGGCAATATGCCTCAAATCATAGTCTCGATTATCCATTTAATCATTAAATCATGAAGGAAAGTTATGCAGAAAATTGGATCATAATCCAACAATTATCACAGGCTAGCGTTGACATCGAGAGTTGATTATGGTCTGGATATGTTAATTAATGTCTAATCAATAGTTTATATAACATTTCAGGCCTAAAGAAAGACCTAAAATAGGCAGATTTAGCTCTTGCATAATGTATGTTTAAGAACTATCAATCTGCCTATTGCAGGTCTTTATTCTGGCTTCAAACTATCATTTAGACATTTATCCACATGACAAGATTATAATCAATTTGCTTGACCATCGCGTGGCAGAGATTTAAATGGACTAAAACACTCACGAACTGTAAACAATAAATTGGATACTTAATAGTAAGTGCAGGAGGACCGCACTACACGAAAAACAAAAACTTACAAGATTAACCTGCGAAAAAATATCAAACCAAGTGAATGGATCCGGGGGCCAGCCGTAAGCGTCCACTGCGCTGTACAGTCCCGGGCCTGTTATGGTACAGGCTTCACTAAAAATGATTTGAAAAAAAAAGGTAACAGAAATAATGCGACCGATCTTGACAATGGTCGTCTCTTCAATGGCGATAGTCTGCTTTGATTTCCAAGTACCGTTGCGATGATAATAAACAATTTACCATACACCTCCAATTTGAATGAAATTTTAAATATAGTCATGTTTTGTTATAAACTATTATATATAGCAGCGCGGTATCTAAATCTAAAATAATGCATCTTTAATCTAAGCCTTTCGTAGGGAATACTCGATCGAACGTTCCAGAACTGAAATGAATTCTCTCAATCCTAAAAATAGTGATAATCGAGTGAAAAGGGGTATTTCGGGCTACAACGCATGCATCAACTGAGGTAGAAAATATCTCAACAAACATAATGCAGCCAGTTCTACTCACACCATCTCCGTGGACGGGAATAACAGAACTGTGACAGGACTGAATTCCGCCTCACTCGATTGCACTTCTGTCAATTCGGGATGTTCTGGGCTGAGAATCGAGCATCCCTACAAAGTGTGTATAATCTAAATCTTACATAATGTATCTTTAATCTAAATCTTTCATAATGTATCTTTAACCTAAATCTTACATAATGCGCCATGATCAATATTGGGTACCAAAATCTCTAGAGGTACACTCCTGACATTAATCATTACATTGACACGTCAAAGATATTTGTGTAATAAAACTTCAACTCTGTCTGGCAATCTACTCCAGAGTTACCTAGTTATATACAGGTGCAACATAGACTCCATAGTTACACCTAGTTTAACTTTTATGCAGGTGCAACATTGACTCCAGAGTTACATTGGTAACTGGGAGAAGATTCGTATATTGTATAACTTGTTGTGATCCCGTTTGTATTATACATACCCATGTACATATGATTTGCAAATAAACTATATTATACTGGTGCAACTTAAACTATCCAGGGGCGGGTGACTAGGGTGACTAGTCACCCCCCTCCTCACCGGTGTATAGGAATCCCGGGTCCTGCAAGCTTCCACCGGGACATGCACGGATGGTCGTATATAGCACACGGTGTGCATCTTATCAGACACACAATCAGCATCTATGTTACTAGCGGCAGAAATTAGCTCCGTAAACCGCGGTCAGTGAGACAAAACATGGGTTGTCACCCCCCTCAAAAAAATCCTGGATCCGCCACTGCTATCAAGAGAAATGAAATAACTTCCTACTGTTCTGTTCCGACTTGCCTAATGCAGACAGACATTCATCATGTGATGTGCTATGATGGATATTTTGCCCGAACAGTAGCACTATGGCCTACATGTATAATAAATATCCACTTCCATCTGTCTAGTGTTCCTGTACATTCATCCCAATGTGTACACAGAACCTTGTTTGTTTTTTTTTTATACCATCTGAATGACTAGACAACTGTTCTTGTCAGGCCCTCCAGGGAAACACTTACTCTGAGAGTGAGAGAGAAAAGTCCACTTGACACAAGCCATGTCATTTCGGGACTAACTGAAGATTCAATTTTATTTCAATAATTAGCTTTCGCGTAGGGGTCTTTAGTAGTCGGATGAAACCAGAGAACCCGGGAGAAAACCTAAGATGTTGGACAGACGACGCTACTTCTTGTAACGTACAACTGAGGAATTGAAACCACGTGCATGCCATCTGACTCAATGACAAACCTTATGATATAAGTTGGAATTCGATATAAGACTAAGCCATAGCGCCGCTGCCCAGGCAAAATTTTCCGTCAAAGTACACTGTATGGCGTATGCCCGTCTTCCATTAAACCCCATTTCAATTCATTTCACTTATAATAAACAACTGTAATAGCTGATGTGTTGTGACAGAGATAAATGGGATTTAAAGGGACTATCCCGATAAGAACAGAGTCTCAAAATATAAAGTCCAAGTATTTATGAAATTTATGGAGCAAAATATAGAGGCATGGTGTATTTACCTTGTTTCAAAATTTTAGCTCAAAATATTGAGTCGTCTGGACGTGAACGTCAACACTGCTTATCCGGACACGTAACCCGTTTAAGATTTCGGGTCAATTTTTTTGTTGGGTGACCTGATAATCGATTCCCGTTTCTTGAGAAGTTTGTACAAGGAATGACCCATGTACTGTACTTGATAACAAAGGGTAAATTTCACCTACATATTATTTTTATAGAAAAAAGTCTGGTTTTATCCAGATACTGTATAATACAACGGTCTCCATTTTTAGATGAAGACTGTCAGGTTTAAGTTATTTACAAGCGTATCACAGATATCGGGGTAGTTGATCGGCCTTAGGTAATGGGTTTTAAGGGATTTTAACACAAAATTAAGCAGTTTTATTCCCCCAAAAGTTATCGGGATTGGCCCTTTAACATGTACTCAACACAAACCAGATCCACTAGGGTCTATCATATTTATCAATTATATTTCAATATTTTGCATGCCCATGCCATAGGTATCTTTAGCAGTGGGCTGAAACTGGAGAAAACCTACGGAACTCGACATGTGAGTCGCATGATGTGAAACCACTCCCTGTCACATACAAGCTGGGAATTGAAACTACACTCAATGGTAGACAGAGGGAGGGAGAGAGAGAGAGAAATGGGGTTTAACTACACTTGACACAAACTAGGTCATTTCGGGACTAACATATGGTTCAATTTAATTTCGATAATTCACTTGCACGTATGGGTCTTCAGCAGTAAGAGGACCCAGAGAAAACCCACAAGGTTGGAAGGCAACCCTACTCCTTGTCACATACAACCCTAATCCTTGTCACGTACAACTAGGGGAATTGAAACCATGCTAATGACTCAATGACAGACCTATGATGCAACGCACATGCCCTAACCATTCAGCCATCCTCCCACCAGGCGCGGATCCAGGATTTTTTGCAGGGGGGGGGCAACCAATTAAAATTTGGTAAATTAGATTCAATTTGGTGCATTCTGACGTATTTCCGGAAGGTAAATTCCAAAATTACAGGTCTAAAAATCGCCAATAAAATAGCATAAAAATTTTTCAAGTCTGAGCAGGGGAGGGTCCGGACCCCCTGGACCCCCCCTCTGGATTCGCGTCTGCCCACCCTCGCTCAATGACAGATCTAATGATCTAAAGCACAGGTTGGGCCACGCAATCCCCTAGAATATGATCAAGTTCATCATTTATAATCTGAGATGTATTGGTTTTAATCAGAACGTTTACCCATTGTTATTTTAATGTGAACATATGTAGACATCACCTGCTTGTAACCTGAAAAATCGCAAGGCTCTCAATACTGTTTTGGGGGCTAAACAGGAGGATTTTTTAGCAGGGGCATATTACTGAAGTATCCCTCCATTAACATTCCATTTCTTACGATCAACAATTATCGCGAGATTGCTTATTGTTGCCTAAGAAAGAACCCTATACGATTTCAAAATGTTCCGATTATTTTAATCTCGTTTTGTGGAATTGTCATAATATCGTTGTTCACAGTTCGAAAGTAAACAAGTGGCGTGGTTTTGATTCCCTGCTTTTAAGTGACAATCCCGTCTTCCATTAGCCCAGGTTAGGTGCAGAAGAGTGGGACGTTAAACCCCATTGCATTTCATTTTTTAAGTGACAAGGAGTGTATAGGGTCGTCTGTCCAAACTCTCCGATTTCCTCCTATTTCTATTTATTGGCCCCTCGAAATAAGATTTTAGCATGTGTTAGTCCTGGAATGACCTATATTTTGTGTTGAGTACCTGTTAAATCCCACTTAATCTCTCTGTCTGTTTGTCTGTCTCATATTGTTGTCTAATCCTAATACTGCACAATGTGTAATGTTGTCCTGTGAGACCTATCTATGATATAAATAGAATACTCACCAGATATCACAAAAATCATTATTCTAACCGTGCATTATACAGCTATATTTCCCAAACAAGTAAACGGATGGGCTGATTGAGAACGTATCGGTCGGGTATTCCATCCGCATAATAACATGTTATTACAAACTCAGAACAGTGTAACTGTCATTTTTTGTGGTTTATTTTAATGTCTTTCTGATTTAGCGGCCATTGTACGTTTCGATTATCCAGCTCAACATCAAGTACTGTAAAGATACGGTATGAAACGAGGCATGACGACTTAATCAATCACCTTTAGCGTGCATCACCAAGGTAGCTGAACGTCAATGGGTTTCACGTGTCTCAGTTAGCCAGTCTTTATTTGTAACGGTAAATATCACCGTCATATCTTAAAGGGAAAGCATGCTGAGCTTTTGATAGTATAACTTTCTTTCCTTTTTTTCTTACCACCGAAGGCATCATATTTGCTCCGGAACAGCACGTTGAATTTCAGTATCATTTTCTTTTCTTTTTTCTTACCGCCGAATACATTAATATTTGCGCAGAAAATATCTTAAAGGGAAAGTCCGCTGAACTTTATTGCCATTTTTGTTTCTTTTCTTCTTTTCTTAACACCGAATACATTTGATATCTCTTAATTTGTATCATTTTTGTATTTTCTTTTTTTCTTACAGCCGAATGCATTTTCTTTTCCCCGCAAACAGTTATTAAATGTTTAATTTAAAGTAATAAGTCTCTCGCTCAATATCACCCAAACAAAGTCTACGACATTGAAAACACGAATTATTTGTTTATTCAAATCAATATTGATGTTATTGTTATCTTAACTTGAAAAGATAGGCTTCTGATATCCAAAATTAAAGACAAAATAAACATTTTACTATTGGCACACGAATCGTGTACCATAGTGCGTTTCAGCGTCCTTTAAAAGTGACCAGAAAGAACGAGGCTAGACATATTCCACAACGCATGTTAAACGGCGATGCCATAACTTATCTGGAGAGCATGCACAGTAGGCTAAAATAACCAGACACTAGACATTAGACATAACTGATTTGAAATTAGGGTCAAAACGGAAACAGTTGAATGTGAATCAGTTCATAGACAATAAGATTACATTAATATAAGCGCTATACGACTGATTTGGGTAAATTTCTATGTCCCAAATATTTGCGATTTAGCTCCTTTAATGTACCCAATTACCTTTCCAACAGTAGTAAGTAACACTGGGGACAGGATATGGAGGGGGTGGGTGGTTATTAATGTAGATTATTATCAAGAAATCAAGGCCATGATAGCGATGGAACTTGGCATTGCTTCTATACCAGATAAAGTCATAGGCATTTTGTAAATTTACTAGCAGAAATAATAATAACGAAGTTCAGACAGATGCTTTTTTCTGTTTTGGGTTGGGTTTTTTTCGAACTATGTTTTAACATCTACAACAATTAAGATTAATAATTGGTCATTCATAATTTGTAATGTATCATTGTTCGCGTATAATTTGCAATATATCATTTTTAATGTATCTTTTGTTGAGGTAATAAACGGAGTTTGTAATAGTGGCAATGTATCATTTTTTGTTGTGCGTCATCTGTTATGTATCATTCTGCACGCAGGGAGCTATATTTAATTACTTTGAGAATAGATCTCTGCCCCGAATGGCCTCCATAAAATTCTGATTAGATCCAAATCGACGGGATCGAGATCACAATAAGACTAAAGAAAATTTTAGAGTGGAGTGATTTGTATGTGGCCTACGTAGAAACAGGTTTGCCATATGTATCACACATCGACCTTTAACAATGACACTCCGTTTATCACAATGTGTTTTACAAACCTTAAAGCCACGTCAATTTGATTTACTGTTCTTCAGGGTGTTGATAAATGAATAAAAAATTGAATACCTTGAAAGATGTTTTGTTTCAAATTGCAAAAATGGAAGTAGCTAAGTCTTTAACTCAGTATCATCCGAAGTCCTCAACATTGAAAGCACGAATTATTCGTCAATTTAAATCAACGATGTTGTGATCTTACCGCGAAAAGATGTGCTTCTTATTTCCAATATTTAAGACAACATAAAGACTTTACCGTTGGTACAGGAATCGTGAATAATAACGCGCCATTTCTAACAAGTGACTTGGAGAACGAGGTAGGCGCATTCCACGAGTCATGGAAAACGGACATGATTGAATGTAAATCAGTTTATATACATTGTCATAAGTGTTAAGTATTGTTTCTTTAAATCAAATTGTTGACGACAACACTGGTTTAGATTAATATAATACTTTCATTGTTCCTCAAAAATGTAAAGTGCAAAACCTCTTACAGTTACAGACTCCGTAATTAACTTGCGTTGAGGTCCGAATATCTCAATATGTTCCCATTATTGTTCACAATAAGAAGCAAAATAAATAAAATATGTTTACAGGATCATTTTGTTATACAAAAAACTAAGTGATGCGTTTTCTATGGCGCTCAGTATATAAGGTGTGTTATTCGGCAGTTAAACTAAGGCGGCAGTAGACTTACTAGTCCCTATAAGACCGGTCTTGTATCAGATGAGTTTTGATATTGTTACATTTGAATGTAAATCAGTTTATATACATTGTCATAAGTGTTAAGTATTGTTTCTTTAAATCAAATTGTTGACGACAACACTGGTTTAGATTAATATAATACTTTCATTGTTCCTCAAAAATGTAAAGTGCAAAACCTCTTACAGTTACAGACTCCCTAATTAACTTGCGTTGAGGTCCGAATATCTCAATATGTTCCCATTATTGTTCACAATAAGAAGCAAAATAAATAAAATATGTTTACAGGATCATTTTGTTATACAAAAAACTAAGTGATGCGTTTTCTATGGTGCTCAGTATATAAGGTGTGTTATTCGGCAGTTAAACTAAGGCGGCAGCAGACTTACTAGTCCCTATATATAGGACCGTTCTTGTATCAGATGAGTTTTGATATTGTTACATTTGGCCATGGATTTAGTTTGCAAGGATAAATTGTGCTATTTTCTGGTTCCGAGGTTTGTCATTAAGTGTTATTCTGTGGCTTTAAGGGGTTATTTAAAAACTCGACGTGCTCAACCTGTTCTAAACGATGTTATCGGTACCATCAACAGAAGTAGTTCCTTTGGGAACTTTTCTAATGGCTATGTCCCACTGGGCGTTTTTTTCTCGCATCGGCGATGTACTGGCGGTAGAAATTGATGAGTCTCGGGAGGCGTCGGGAACAGGTTCACCAGTGTCCCAGGGATGCATTGGGGGCGTCTCGAGTCATGTGGGGGACCTCGGGAGAACTGCCAAAAAATTACATCGACAAGGCAATAAATGCCCAGTTGGACTGAAGCATAAGTGCCACCGATATGACACCCCGCCCCTATAACTCTTCCCAGCGATACCTATGATGGTTAGCAGGAACTATCGGATGCATCCCTCAATCCACGGGGATATTCATCCGATGATGATGATTATCAGCGAAGTTACACCCGACTGTTCCCGGGTACTGGCAACCATCCCCGATGATTCACTACAATTTTTCGGCGGATCTTCCCAGAAGCTTTTGGAACGTTTACGGATGATTTTTACCCAGTGGGACCTATACATAAAGGAAATAAAACTGGCTACGACGCTCACATCGGTTTCCTGCGTGTTATTTGAGTCACGATGAGAGATGTCCAAGATTGGGAGTACAATTGTATTTTGGCACATTTTGGTGATAATAATCCATAGCAAAATACTCATTGATAATAGTAAGAATTTTTTTCAAATTTGTTTTACGGAAATATCCCTTTATATTTCATACCACGATATACGTCGTAATAAATCGATTCCCAAATCACGTCATATCCGACTAAATCGATTGTCGAATCACACTTACACTACCAATCTGTTTCACAGAGAATTACGAAAGTCGTCTTATAATATCTGTCAAAGATGACTGTCTTCAATACCTGCAATGACATCACGCGGCGCCAATCGTTGGCTCAATGTCGCCCGCATTGTTTACATAAGATGTAACTGCTTCAGACAGAATGATGCCTTTTACTCATTTTAATACTCACTTACACTACATAGGAAATATTTTTTAACTACAAATACTTCAAACGTCTTTATTTATTTTTTTAATACATAAAAAAAATGTTTAATAATTTAATTTGTCGGAGGAAAAAAGTTAATATTTTTGGCTCATTAAGTCCTGTAGATGTCATCCTTATCAGTGACTGTAGTGGCCTAGCGAATATTCACTGCTGATCAGTGTGTTACACTACATAATATTCAGGTTACATATTCTGTATGGTAAACTAATCTGTTCTTAATACCGGTAGTTATTTGGGGCTGATTTATAAAATATTGGTTCCTTAAAGATACATTATGGGAGATAGAAAAGAAATGACAGTTCTCATAATAGTTAAAAACTAGATAATGCAAAGTGGATTTGCTGAAAATTTCAGTCAAATTGATTCACTATGAACCGAGAATTTAGCATTGAATTTTGGGTCTAGTCTCGATTATCATTACTAATGTCGGGGTTATCCATTTTTTAAAAAATTTAATCAGCAGCAGCAGATTGGGTTCTAATCCAAGGATGTCAGGCTAGCTGGCTAGCAATGACATTGACAGTTCATTATAGTCTGGATAACTTAATTAATGTCTAATTAATAATTTAGATAACATTTCAGGTCTCAAGAAAGACCTGCAATAGACAGATTTAGCTCTTGCATAATGTATGTTCAATCAAGAAAACAATATCAAATATTAACCCTAGATGACTTTCACAACATTGTTGTATGCAAGAAATTCTTTAACTCCTCAAATGATGAACAGTAACATTAAAAATGTTTCGTTTCCAATAAGGAAATCAACTCGTTCCATCTAACCAGAGAGAGAGAAATGGGGTTTAACGTCCACTCGACACAAACTAGGTCATTTTGGGACTAACATACGGTTTCAATTTTTTATTTCAATAATTCGCTCGCATGCAGAGGGAGGAAACCGGAGGAAATCCATGAGGTTGAGAAGGCGCCCCTATCTCCATGCCACATATGCTCACACCAGGGATCGAAACCACAGCTGCAAACCAGAGGTGACCGGCCAGCTAGAGGTCGAAGCGGGGCACTCTAGACCAGTAGGCCATCCCAACCCACTCCATCTAATCAAATATAGTAGTTATTTTAAAATTTTATACACACTAAACAATTCACAAAACACAAAAATTGGTGCATATTGTTTTTTACTGTTTGCCAGTTACATTATACATCTCTTTCAGTTGCAATCTTTTCTCTTTTTTCTTCTTTTTTAATAATTTCTTTTCTTCTTCTTCCTTTTCTTCCAACATTCTAATAAACTTTTGGTCTCTAGGATCAATAGCATAACCAAAATATTCACGAGCCTGTTCTAAAAGCATATTGTTTTTTACTGTTTGCCAGTTACATTATACATCTCTTTCAGTTGCAATCTTTTCTCTTTTTTCTTCTTTTTTAATAATTTCTTTTCTTCTTCTTCCTTTTCTTCCAACATTCTAATAAACTTTTGGTCTCTAGGGTCAATAGCATAACCAAAATATTCACGAGCCTGTTCTAAAAGTATTTGTTTCTTATCTTGCTGTTTTTTCTGTGTTTCTAATTTTTTATTTTCTCTAGCTTTATATTCTTCTATCAATTTCGGCATCTTCGCCATATTTGCTTTGATTTTTTCTTGCCTGTAAAGGAAAACAGAAATGAAATACAATAAGGTTAAACCCTTTGAAGACTGACTATGCATGGGGTGTTGCACGTCCCTCCCTGGATTTACAGGACGTCATATTAATTATCTAAACTGACCTAATGACGACGGCATAGTGTGCTTTGAGAGAAATTTTACCTGGACAGCTGCACTATAGTCTACTCTTACTTGTATCTTATGTCAAATTCCAACAACCACATGGGTATTTTATGTACACACAAATGTATACACGAGACCTTAGTTTTTCGTCACACCCGAACGACTATACATTGTCCCTTGCTAGCCCCACGGTCCTTCACCACTGATAAGGGATCCAATTATACAACAGTTAGGCCTACACATTTTTATTACAAAATCAGATTGGTCTGAGTGGTCTTCGAAGAAAGCAATTGTATTACAACAAATATAACTCCAACTTATATTTGTTGGGATGAGTTGGCTTATATCTCGTCTCATGTTTTAAAGTTGGGTTTTATATTGGGATGAGTTGTCAGATAAATAGGTAAGTTCTTGGATTTTTGTTAATTACCGTAGACAAGTAAAATTTTTATTACAATATTAATCAAACATTTTGTTATTAAATTTTTGATGATGAAAATGCCTCTTTAAAATTGTGGATATGGCCTACTGATTCCAATGGCTTATTTAAACTCAGAGTCTATCCACAGTAATATAGGCTACTAGACAGCAATGCTATTCACATGGATCAGTTTGGTTTCCAACTAATTCAATTAATTGAGTAGGCAAAAGAGAACAAATGTGATGAATGAATCTACAGGGTACATGTAGGCCTACATGTATACATGTATATGCAGGTGTGCTGTGGGTCTACATTATGAAATTTTTGTTTGCTTACCGGTACCAAAATCCACCATGGTGGGAATATCTTATACAGAATGAAGTGAAATGGAAAGCAGGTTTAACGTCCTGCTGTTCTGCTTTTAAACTGGGTTAATGAAGACGTATGAGGGGAATTTATGCCCAGACAGCGGCTCTACGGCCTACTCTTATATACCGAATTCCAACTGCCAAGGGATCTTTTACGTGCATAAGGTGTACACAAGACCTCTGTTTTTTGCCCCATCCGAATGACTAGACAGCTGTCCTTGTCAGGCCCTCTGTCCGGCATAAACTTTCTCAGCCAATGCAGGGATCAAACACCCGACCTCCAGGCTAGCGAGCCAGTGTCTTATCCCACTTAGCATGTGATCCCTTATATATAGTAGGCCTGGCTACTGTAAAGCACTCAATGAAACTTAAATATAGTACCTTTGATTAAGATAAGTTTTAATTTGAATTTTTTCTTCTTCGGCTTTTTGCAGTCTTTCTTGGAGACATGGTTCTAAAATTGCATCTTCTTCTATTCTCTCTCTAAGTTCGGATCTGGTCGGCCACATAATTCTAGCATCAATCCCCGATTCTTGGCCATACTTTGCATACATTTTCCTTTTAAACCAAAGTTGGTCAAATTTTGCATGATTCGAATCTGGCATCTTGTTTACATGCGGTAATCGTCGCCTCAAACGATCAGGTAATCGTGATACGTTTCTCATTTTGTCAATCATTTCTTCGGACACTTCATTTCTTTCGTCTGCGACTTCAAAAACGTCTTCTGACGGAAATTCTTCTTCGTTTTTGTCAGTTTTGTCTGAAAATGGCCAGGATACAAACAATGTCGATTGAATGTGGATATTCCGTAAAGATAAAAGGCGATAAAGATGATTTATTCCCAATTCACATCGTTTGGTCATGGACGCCGCCATTTTTGTAAAGGGAACTAACTCTCAAATTAGGGTTATGGCATCGCATCACTTATCAGGAAATGGAACGAAATGGGGTTTAATGTCCTACCGTCCGGCTCCGACTTGACTAATGCCGCTGGGCATACGTCATACAGAGTGCCTTTTATTGAAATTTTACTACGGCCTACTCTAATGTCGATTTTCAACTGCCTAGGGATCTATTACCTGCACGTCTATGTGCCTACACGGGACCTGTTTTTCGCCCTTCCGAACTTCCTATACGATATCCCTTTCCACGCCCTCTGTCCTACACCACTGACAAGGGGTGGGGTGGGGCAGAACCACGGGAGTGGGCTAGAGTGCCGCGCTTCGACCTCTAGCTGGCCGGTCACCTCTGACTTGCGGCTGTGGTTTCGATCCCTGGTGTGAGCGTATGTGGCATGGAGATAAGGGCGCGTTCTCAACCTCGTGGGTTTCCTCCGGGCACTCCGGTTTCCTCCCACTGCTAAAGACCCCTACGCGCAAGCGAATTATTGAAATAAAATTGAAACCATATGTTAGTCCCAAAATGACCTAGTTTGTGTATAGTGGACGTTAAACCCCATTTCTCTCTCTCTCTCTCTCCCTATTGAAGATGGGGTAGACTAAATTTTCATTATGAAGAAGGTCCTGTGTCCACACTTTCAAATCGTCTAAAGTTAAAACCAACTAAACAGCCGTTTTGGAGGGCTGCTTAACAGGAATCATGGCTGTTTTCCAATGCAATATGCATTTTTCATTATTAATGATTTTATTATTTAATCCATGATTTTTACAAAATTATAATCCACTGAGTGTTTCTTGAGTACATCTTATCTAGAACCGTCAGTTTCATATATAAAAGAGAGGAAACAAAATCAGAAACGATATCCACTTTTAATCCATTGGTAAGAATACAATTGTCAAGGGGGGGGGGGGTGGTAAAGCAAAAACAACCAGTAAATCAAGCGTCAAAATAAAGGTCTAAAACACACACTTGTGCACAAACCTGAACATGTACTTCCATTACCCCTATTTGTCACACATTTTCCATCTGGTAGAAGAAATTATCCTTGACAATAAAAGGGAATATAGCGGTAGTTTAAATCCAGATAACCGCAATGTAAAAGCTACTTGTCTCCCTTGCATCAATAATATCAAGAAACTATAATTTTGCTATGCAATAAGCTTTAACTCGACTTAATTAAAACAGAGAGAGAAATGAAATGAAATGGGGTTTAACGTCCTACTGTTCTGCTCTAATGAAGACGGACATACGCCACACCAAGGGATCATTTACGTGTACGCCAATGTGTACACGGGACCTCGGTTTTTTCGTCCCATCCGAACCACTAGACAGCTGGCCTTGTAAGGCTCTCTGCCATACAACACTGACAAGGTGAAACCAAAACAGAGAGAGAGAGAGAGAGAGAATGGGGTTTAACATCCACTCGACATAAACTAGATTATTTAGGGACTGACATGTGGTTCACTTTATTGCAGTGGGGTGAGGAAACCGGGGGACCCGGCGAAAACCCATGGGCTATGAGGTTGGTCAGGCGACTCGACTCCTTGTCACATTCAAACGGGGAAGCGGAATCACTCGAGTTGATCTAATGACACGCACGCGCTAACCATTCGCCCCCGACATTATCTATAGCCGCCTGGAAAGATAGATTGGACGTCGAATTACCTACCACCCCAAGAGGCCGCCTGGAAAGATAGACCGAACTTCGAACTAATACAATATGTCAATTTCCAAATTGTGGGTAGAACGAGAAAGAGAGAGAGAAATGGGGTTTAACGTCCACTCGACACAACTAGGTCACTTCGGGACTAACAGATGGTTTTTAATTTTATTTCAATAATTCGCTTGCGCGGAGGGGTCTTTAGCAGTGGGAGGAAACCGGAGTGCCCGGAGGAAACCCACGAGGTTGAGAAGGCGCCCCTATCTCCATGCCACATACGCTCACACCAGGGCTAGAAACCACAGCCGCAAGCCAGAGGTGACCGGACAGCTAGAGGTCGAAGCGCGGCACTCTAGACCACTAGGCCATCCCAACCCCCCGTGGGTAGAACGACACCGTGGATAGAAAATGATAGAGTGAACGACGGTTGCTTTTGAATCATGAACGAAAATGTGCTATTTTTAGACTCCGTCGGTGAGGTGGGGTGGAGTGGGGGTCTCTACGGGTTTTTCGTTGAAATCTATAATAAACATCGGTTACTTGATGTCTTTAGGCGAATTAGTTATAATACATTGAGTGATGACAACTGTATAAAATCAATGTACCAATCAGAGCTAAATAAATATAATAAAGCAGTATCTATTGTTTTAACCTTAATCCTATTGATCGTAGTCGTTCAGGTTAGGGGAAGGGGCGGGGCATATTTCTTCTGATTGCCAGAAGCAGTGATAACGAGCACTACCTGCTCAACGTTTCCTATAATGGTGTTTCTAGTTAGTGGTTAGTTAGGGCAAATACAAATTATACATTTGGCCAATGTACCCTACTCATGCTGTTGTTGCCTCCTCGAGATTTTAATCCATACCACAGTGTCGCGATTTGCAGTGAATGGGAAGGTTATTAACGAATACCAGTATTGCACTTACTGGTTTAGTGTGAGTCGACTGGTTTAACTTGTCTACAAGCGAACTTCGAAGACCAACTGTCGGCTATTGTTTTGGAGTTATGCATGCTCGCTGCCATCGCTTCCGGAATATATCCCACACCAGCACAAACTGTATAAGTTTTGAGTGCACTAGGAGGAAGACCCGCGGCAAGAAATCTTAGCGACTGAAACCAAATTGCAATAGTTATCCATGCTCGTTACCATTGCTCCCAGGATAAGCCCAGCCCAAGAAGAAATGTATTAATTTTGAGTGCTCTGAGTAGAGACTGATGGCAGCAAATCTAAGGGACTGAAACTAAACAACAATTATAGTTTAGTTGTGCATGCTTGATACCATTGCTTACAGACTATGCCCCACCCCAAGGAAAATTGTATTTGTTCTTAATGCACTGACTGAAGACCCGGGGCAACAAATGTAACTGACTGAACGACTATTTATTATAATATAATGATGAGCTGTTGTTGCACACGCTATCTCATAAACAAAACAATGTCATAGGATTATGTCAACTTCAATACGAAGTAAATCATTTATTACCACATCAGTTTGCACCGGAATAACAAGGAATATGCCACCCAAACTTGTATAACCACGGAGTTTATCATGCCACGTGTATTATTCATTAGTCTATGTATTTATCTAAAACTATTTGGTGAGTTGTTTTTCATTTCTTCAGAAAGATGTACAAAATTTCAATTATCAATAATTATGTCAATGTTTGACGAAATCACTTAAATTTTGGATATGATGCGTAGAATATGTACACAACTTCAATCATCAATAATTATGTCAATGTTTGACGAAATCATTTAAATTTTGCACATGATACGTAGAATATGTACCAAATTTCAGTTATCAAATATTTTGTCAATGTTTCAGTTATGAAATATTTGTTCAATATTTCAATTATCAATTATTTTGTCAATATTTTGGATATGATGTATAGAATATGTATATCTATAGCAAATTTTCCCTTGTAGAACATTTTTTACGATGCGTTATATTATTCACCCCACCCTCTTCTACATGCTTGATGAGAAATGAAATGGGGTTTAACAACGAGACAGCTGTCCTTGTCAGGTCCTGCAACACTGACAAAAGGAAACCACGACGGAAAAATCTGGATGAACTTTCTTGGGCAATGCAGAGATCGAAACCAGAGCTCCTGGCTAGCGCGCCAGCACCTTACCCACTTACTCGCCGTTATAAAGCGAACCCAGTGATTATTAGAATCCAGAAATATATGTCCTGCATCAACTGGCCTTATTAAATCTGGCATAATCCACGCAATGTGGCCCAATGGGCAAAGTTTACGCTCACTTCTTATCGAACATCCCATCGAGTACACAGGTTGGCTTCATTTTGCTGTACAATCCCAACAACTAGAAACTTTTCGTTGCCTTCCACCGTGTGGGTTTAACTCCCACTCGACACAAACTAGGTCATTTCGGGACTAACACATTGTTTAATTTTATGTCCATTTTTCGTTTTTTCTAGATATTGAGCCGGTACAAATTACATGCAAATGACACTAATTCCGGGTATTTATTTCACCGTTGTTATCCATAGGTTTGGTACAATGCCTGACAGGAGATGGGTGTCCTAATACATGGATATATTGGAGAAAAAAGTGTTATCAGACCTTCATGGATAGAAGAACCTTTTCCGATGCGGAGACAGTCTGTAAATCATATGGTGGACATCTGACTAGTGTACTCAACGAAGACGAACATAATTTTCTTTTGGGAGTCACCAGCAAAGAGTAGGCCTATATGTAGATTGACACTAACGTCAAAATTAAATTATTCGAATTTCGTTACATAGAGAGAGAGTGAGAGAGAGAGAGAGAGAGAGAGAGAGAGAGAGAGAGAGAGAGAGAGAGAGAGAGAGAGAGAGAGAGGGGGGGTAACGTCTACTCGACACAAACTAGGTCATTCCGGGACTAACATATGGTTTTAGTTTTATTGCAATAATTCGCTTGCGCGTAGGTGTCTTTAGCAGTGGGAGGAAAACAGAGTGCCCAGAGGAAATCCACGAGGTAGAGAAGGCACCCCTATCTCCATGCCACATACGCTCATACCAGGGATCGAAACCTTAGCCACAAGCCAGCTAGAGGTCGAAGCACGGCACTCTAGACCACTAGGCCATCCCGACCCCCTAGGCCATCCCAACCCCCTCGTTATATTAGTCCGGATGGTGTGATGTACAACTGAGGGTCTGACAAGGAACTGTGTCTTGTCATTCGAATTGGACGAACAACTGAGACGCCGTGTACCCTTGATAATAGCAGCTCGACGGAAAGTAGGCGGCCACAACGCTGCCGTGACAAAAGTGTCCTGGCTGCGTGGGCCAAATTAATCCCGCAAGGTTTTATTTTTGTATAGTTTCTTTAGTACATCAATTTGTTTTATAAAAATTACAACACATGCCCTTTAAATCTGATTATCAACTTATCTCCGGAGAAGGATTAAGAATGTATTTTCTTTTTCATTTATTTAGAGTGGTTGACAACAACTTCTGGATAGGTTTATCCAACCGTGCCAAGACGTTATCATGGATTGATTCCGAGACGTTTGATTGGATGGTACGGGACACCGCATCAATTTATTTGTTCCCATGTGGTTTGTTAGCTGGAAAATTTTGGACAACCGTGCCCTGTTATTATACACATCATTATATTTGTAAAACTGCCGTGGGTAATTATATATGTATAGAGAGATTTCTTGATAAAACATGCCAATTTAAGAGAGAGAGAGAGAGAGAGAGAGAGAGAGAAATGGGGTTTAACGTCCACTCGACACAAACTAGGTCATTTCGGGACTAACATATGGTTTTATTTTTATTTCAATAATTAGCTTGCGCGTAGGGGTCTTTAGCAGTGGGAGGAAACCAGGGTGCCCGGAGGAAACCCACGAGGTTGAGAAGGCGCCCCTATCTCCGTGCCACATACACTCACACCAGGGATCGAAACCACAGCCGCAAGCCAGAGGTTACCGGCCAGCTAGAGGTAGTAGCGCGGCACTCTGGACCACTAGGCTAGGCCATCCCAACCCTCTCCAGCTAGTAATACAGTTGTCACGTTATGGTAAAACTTACTGATGTATCTAACATTTGGCGTTAGTCCTAATAAATGTATTGTAATTCATTTCAAAACGACTCAATATTATGTGGTCAGCTTATATCAGCAGTTTAACATTTACTGTCCATTCTTCAACGGATAGAACATTCTCCTTTACATTCACAACTTGTCACATTGTTTTTGCCAATTTTCATAATCTGCTTGCAACTAAATTAAAAACCAATGCTTTATTTCTATATACTAATAGAATGGTGATATTTTCAGTTTCACCGACAACTACAACCACTCCAAGAACCACCACTCCGGCAACTACTACTCCGACAACTACTACTCCAACAACAACTACTCCGACAACCACCACTCCGACAACTACCACTCCGACAACCACCATTCCGACAACCACTACTCCGACAACCACAACATCAACGACAACTACCCCGACAACCACTGTTCCGACAACTACCACTCCAACAACCACCGCCCCGACAACTACTGCACCAATTACGACCACCTCTCCAACATCTACAACACCCGAAGGTATCTAACTATTTTTCTTATATCTCACCTATATTTGTATATTACTTTAAATCTAATTAAACAGGTCATTGCGGGACTAACACATGGTTCAATTTTATTTCAATAATTCTTTTGCGCGTAGGGGTTTTTAGCAGTGGGAGGAAACCGCTGTCTCCGGCGAAAACCCACAGGGTTGGAAGGCGACCCTACTCCTTGTCACGTACAACCGGAGATTCGAAACCACGCCAGTTGACTCAATGACTGACCACATGATACAGCGCGTACGTGCTAACTATTGCCCCCACCACCACACACACTAATTAAACAAGGTCCGTCGTAAACGAGTTCCGCTTGACAATGGCAGCTATTTCAATTTCCGAAATATAGGCGTAAAATACCCTCAGTGAGGTTTGTAACGATTTTAATTTTTGGGGGCAAATGGGTATGGATTTGAGTGGACGAAGTCAGTATAAGATTAGATATAGAAACGTTTTACACAATTGTCGATTTATTTAGTGCTTTGGGTTTTTTTTGTCTCTTTGTAGCTACAACAATTGATCGACATCTGGATCTGATCGTAAAGCTAAAACCACGTGGGAAGACATCGATGTCCGATACTCGTCCTATCGCCGTCGGGATTGGTTTATTGGGAGTGTTTATTTTGGCGGGGTTGTTGATCAGCATGGTGATATTAGATATCCCCACCTTCTATAAACATTTTAAACTAATGGTCAGTAATATTAAAAGTAGAATTGACTATAAAAAGAATGTGGAATAAAAAGGCGAGTTGTCATTTTATACATACGTTGTGATTTCTTTAAATATCTCTCAACACTCCAGGCGTATTTCGGGGCTGGATTGTGGGGTTTCGATTCCCCGGTTGTACGTGACAAGTAGAAGCATTAAACATTCAGACGGTGGGGTTTGATTCCTACTCTATTCTTCGGCCATCTTCCTTCTATTAGTAATTAAAACCGTGCTGTCACATCGATTACAAAGAACAATCAGACGATGGCGTACAATTTTGCCAAGATAGCGGCGCAACGGCCTATTCGTCTATCGAATTTCAACTGCCAATGTGTGTTCGCGACCTCGGTTTTTCGTTCTATCCGAAAAATTCTACGTTGTCCCAATGATAAGGGAAACCAAGCCTTGAATTCCCTAGGAACTTTCTCGGCCAACACTGAGCTCGCACAAGGGACCTCCCGGTTAGCAGGGGCGGATCCAGAGTGGCTGGGGGTGGGTGGCGTTGGTGAGGGGGGGGGGCGGCGAACCCCGCCCTGGTCAGCTACATAAACAAAGTGGTAAAACATCACTTATGAGAAAAAAGTGTAACGATCGTGTACTTTAGCCTTTATCGTCAGATGGTGTGATGGGATGGGCATTCAAAGCATGAGATAATGATATAGACATGCTTGATATCACAATTAATGCTTTGTATCAAAGAAATTCAATCACAATGTGATCCTATGAATTCATTATAAAATTAATCATCAAACGGGATGTTGGATTTATCTCTTTATCTGTATGCCTATTATAGAATTTAGAGACAATGATTGAATAGTGCATTGTCAACTGTCCTTAACAGGAGCCTGACAAACCCCCACCTGCACAACTTCCCGGATACGCCCCTGGTTAGCGAGCATACCGTCTTACTTACTCGGTCACTGCGGCTCCCTGCAAATGGAGATTGAAGCCATTACATTATTCTAAAGCTACATTAGAAATGGTAAATAGATCCACACACGCAGCAATCTGTAAACAACGTCCCTGTTAATAAGGTAATTGTCTAATGCATTTACTGACCGGATGCTCAATTTTATCCTGCTAGACTCTGGTTTTAAATGTGTTAGTTTTATGGTGTTTGTAAACACACGCGTAATAAAACAGTAGTCAATAACTTTAGTGGTGTTATGTGAAGCAATAACCATAAATATGTGTTATAGTTTATTGTTATTGGATTTAGTTGGTTTTTATACTTTGATATCCGATAGAAATGGTTTCACTAATGATGTCGTCTGTCTATAAGAACTGAAATGAGGTTTAACGTCCCACTCGTCTGAACCTACCTAACCTGGGCTAATGGGAGACGGGCATACGCCATACAGTGTGCTATGAGGGAAATTTTGCCCGGGCAGCGGCGCTACGGCCTACTCTTATATCGAATTCCAACTGCCAAGGGATCTTTTACGTGCACGCCAATGTGTACACAGGACCTCGGTTTTTCGTCCCATCCGAACGACTAGACAGCTGTCCTTGTCAGGCCCTCCGTTCTGCATCACTGACAAGGGGAAATCTCGTCGGAAAATCGAGATGAACTTCTTCGGCCAATACAGGGATCGAACACCTGACCTGCAGGCTAGCGAGCCCAATGAGCCACGTGATCCCCTTGTCTGTCTATAACTCCAGCTATATTTATTTACCAATACAAATGGGCTGATAATCATTCGTTTGGGGTTATTTTGACTTCAGCAAAGCATCCATGAATGTATCAATTGTAAAGGAGAAAAGGTCTAAGCGGTATCTTTAAACATGAAACCCTAAAACCCTAGAAGATTCAGGTTCGTTGCCATCAACAACAATCTAACGCAGATGGTCAAATCGTTCTCGCGTGTATTGGAATCATCTCTCAAACGCAATGAGGATTGATCAGTCATAATAGATTTTTCTCTTTTTCTCTTATCCAATTAATTACTTTATTAACATTGAGTGTTTATGTGAATAAAGATTGTAATTAGGTATACATGGGCTGGCTGAAAAGTTCTAAATCCGATAAGGTTATTTCAGTTGGATTGAAGCAAACTTTATCCACCAACACTACCATCATCATTGAACGTACCTCAGCCATAAGAAATGAAACTACAGTATAGTGTTATGAGTGCCTCCGTACCTACCATCTTGTGGGCCCACAAATGGACAAAACTTTATATGGGAAAGTCATCAAATACCCGAAGCTGGCAGGACTAGTCCCAACACCATACATGCGAATCAGAAACGTGTCAGATTCCTGTCGCCCAGTGGCAATCTGCACCACTTTAAAGCAGACCCTGGCAATTTTTAGTCCAGATTTGTAACCATAGGGGAGACCTGTTCCCAAAAATGAAAAGGGGACAACCCGGATGTCATTTCCATAGTAATGATGACGCCATGTCAGCTATATGGACCACGTTTTTGGGGGGGTGGATAAAATTTCTTCCAGGCCTCGCAACATCGTTGTCAAAAGTGTGTAGACTTGTAGCAATTGAGTCGCAGATGAACAAGTACTATGATATTAAAGCTAGTGAAGGTAGTTTACGTATAAAATGTAATTATTATGCGGATAAATTTGTACCAAATAAGTGTTATATAAAATACGAATAAAATGTTTTTCATTAAATTACGTTGATTCCGACCTTATTATATTTTTATATTCTCATTTTCTAAGGGCTTATAACTGCTTTAGTCCATGGAAAATAAAACGGCTTGTTGTTGAATTAATGTCAAGTTGTATAAAGGTGCAAGGTAAAGTTAATTTTAACACATACAGATGTGTAATATCAAGTAAAGTTTGTGTGTAATATCAAGTGTGTAATATCAAGTAAAGCTGTAATAACAATTGATATCAAGTAAAGTTGGTGTGTAATATCAAGTATTGCTACTAGTGTGTAATATCAAGTAAAGCTTAAATATCAAGTAAAGATGTAATATCAAGTAAAGCTGATGTGCAATATCAAGTAAAGCTGTAATATCACGTAAAGCTTTGTGTAATATCTAGCATAGCTCGCGCGTTGTGTTAAGTAAAGCTGGAATATCAAGTAATGCTGTAATATCACGTATAGCTGATGTGTAATATCAAGTATAGCTTGCGTGTAGTATCAAGTAGAGCTGGTCATGTAATCAACCTTACATGATTTTCTACATTTAAAATCCACTGATCGGATATCAGTTCTGGGTACTACTTTTGATGGACTCATTTGATGATCGGGAGATATTTATTTCTATGTTAATAATCAATATATAATTTGAGTATATTTTAGACTTGTCAAATAAGGTATCCGCTACTATAAAAGACAAGGATAGAAATCAGAATCACGATACAATTAAATTTGTAATTTTTTATCCTTTTCAAGCCAAACTTTATCTTAATGTCTGATAAATTAATTGTATTTCTTCAGATTTACTTAGACTAGGCCATATTCAGCGTCTAGACACAATTTAATTTTACACTGCACACAAAACACAATGACGTGAACATTTTCTAAAATGTTCTTCTTGGACCTTCTTAGTCATTAAACTAGTGTCTAATGAAATCAGTCGATAGACAGTCATTTACCAACGTCTAGGAAACCTTCTGTTAATTTCAACATAATGATGTTTCTGGTGCCATGGTCAAGATTACTGGACTAAATTGTAGGAATATTATGTTTTACATATCATAAAGAAATGTTTGATGACGTCGGGAGACCATTTTTAAAAGTTGAAGATGTATTTTATTCCTTTATTTCAAGGATAGGCACATGCTTTATAGATGAATAGTCGATGTGAATGAATTTGATTTAAAGAAAATCAGAGGGTATTCAATCTCTATATTTTAGACCTATATAATACATGAGACTTTATTTTACAGCACTATTTAATGTGTGTGTATGGGTGTGTGTGTGTGTGTGTGTGTGTGTGTGAGAGAGAGAGAGAGAGAGAGAGAGAGAGAGAGAGAGAGAGAGAGAGATACCGACCAACCTGATCTCTATCATCAAATCGCACAGTGTACACGCGGGAATGTACCTTTAAGCGAATGCAATGAGTCACACTTACATATTCAAACATTATATATTTGACTATCCGTATTTATTTTTAATATTGATTATGTGTTCTCAGTAGTCGTGTTTATATCAATATACTTATATGTAAATATCAAGAAACGTCAATAACGCAATACCATTTTTTAAAGCCTGATATATTGACCCTCAAACTTCATACCGTTGTTGAAAATATTAAATTATGTATGAGTCCCCCACATGTTACCATACAAATATCAATATTTTCAGTAAATACAACTAGTAAGAACTTTAAGCTATTTTAAAACGATAAAATATTTTCAGTAAATACAACTAGTAAGAAACTTAAGCTTTTTTAAAACGATAAAATATTTTCAGTAAATACAACTAGTAAGAAACTTAAGCTTTTTTAAAACGATAAAATATTTTCAGTAAATACAACTAGTAAGAAACTTAAGCTTTTTTAAAACGATAAAGTAGATCATCGCGAGATATAGGTACATTATTTATTTGATTTGGTTCTTTGTAGTTTTCAACGGGAGACATTTGGATTGAGCGGAAAAGGGTGTTTAATAGGAGTTTCTTTAATTTATAAATACGGAAAAAGGATGTTGAGATTTTGTTTTTTTGAACTAAGGAAATGCCGTCTGTGTTCTAGTCATCTATATTTCCTGTTTTCAGATGATCAATGAAATTAAAGGAGTTGTAGGAGTTCTGATATTTTTAATGTCGATCTATACTATGTGTGATCAAAAAGTTAAGTTCAATAAGATCAATACACAAAGGGAGACAACTCTAATTTTCCCTTGGATAACATTTATAAAAGACCTCTCTAACTTAGTGTTAGCGGTATTGGAATCGTGTTTCTTGTGGAAGCGGCAGTCGGCGAATTCTACAGAGCGGTATGTACATAATCAACTATTTAAATGATTCGGGTATATTTGTCCACATTTCTCTTTACATAATTAATTTTTGTCATTTTGTTTTATTTTACATTTTTTTAAAATGTAACCTTCGGGTGGTTTCTTGTTAAAGGCAGATATATTTTTAAACGTTTAAATCCTGCACAATTCATCTTCGGACAGAAAACCAAGCATCGCGTACCTTCTTTGTTTGGTAGTCAGAAATTTGGTGTCACCGACACCAGTCCCAGCCCGCACTATGGGCACATATTTTAGTCATGCCCTACTTAGATTTGTATTATGTAATATTTAGAAATAGAGATGACCGTTCTTACTATAATAGATAAGAAAAAGATCATTCAAAATTGATTTATTAAAAAATTAATTCAAATGACTTTAATCTATAAGGATTTTGGACATAGATGGTTTATTATCGTAGAAATGTTACTTGTTAATCGAGACTCAGTCTCGCTTCTCCTTTTATAAATTATAAATCATTGTCGTATTTCAATTTGTTTACATCTGCGCCATCCGAGGGTTGGTTATGGGGGTGTCATATACATAAATGTCTAAATGATATCGATAATGTCTAAACGATAATTCGGATGGTTAGCACGCGCGTCCTCAGGTTTCCTCCCACTGCTAAAGACCCCTACGCGCAAGCGAATTATTGAAATGAAATTAAACCATATGTTAGTCCCGAAATGATCTAGTTTGTGTCGAGTGGACGTTAAACCCCATTCCTCTCTCTCAGCGAGCTATCAAACCCTTACTCGTCACTTTATGTGTTCGGAATCGTTGAATATCGCAGATTGGCCGTAGAGACTATTGGACCTGCACAAACAAACTTTTCACCCGGTTTCTTGGTGCTGTTATGTGACCTACCAAACCCTCATCTTCACTTCATGTCTTCGGCATCGTAGAAGATCGCAGACTGACGGTTGATACTTTTGGTGATACACATACAATCTTTTCACCCGGTTTCTTACGACTGGTCTGCGAGCTACTAAGCCCGTACTCGCAACTTCATGTGTTCGGCATCGTAGAATATCGCAGACTGACTGTAGAGACTGTTGGTCCTGCACATACAAATTTTTAACACGGTTTCTTTCTGCTGGTCTGCGAGCTACCAGACCCTACGACCCGTTCGTGTCAAAACACGCACGGCCGGCTATGAGCTGGGGTATAGGTATATTTAGCTCTTATATTTACATAAGGTATCTTTAATACATTGCCAAGTAAACACCAGTAGAAGATCTCACTGTATTTATTTTCTTGCCCATGCCGTTATACCAACCCGGAATAAGTTCTAGTCAAGGATCTCAAATATTGGAGTTCCCGGTCAGATCAGAGCTTTTTATATGAATAAAATAAATATTGGAGTTAGGATCAAAGCGTTTTATATGAATAAAAAATATTGGAGTTCTGGGTTATATCAGAATATTTTGACTTAATATAATAAACATTGGAGTTCTCGGTCACATCGGAGTGGTTTGTATAATTTTTATTTTGGAGTTCGCGGTCAGATCAGAGCGTTTTTTATGAATAAGATATACTGGAGTTCGCGGTCAGATCAGAGCGTTTTTTTACGAATAAAATAAATACTATAGTTCCTGGTTATACCAGAGTGTTTTGTATGCATAAAATACATATTATTGTTCCTGGTTCGGTCAGAGTGTTTTGTATGAATAAAATAAATATTGGAGTTCCTGGTCAGACTAAAATAGACATTAGAATTCCCGATCAGAGCCGTGTGTTTCGAAGGAATAAAATAGAGAGAGAGAGAAATGGGGTTTAACGTCCACTCGGCAATTAATTATTTTAACCACATTGCGAAATGGTAGATTTACTTGTCGGTATCTAAATCTAAAATCTGACTTCAGCTAAATTTAAAGGTACATCATAGTGAGATTAGATAAAGAGAGGGGGAGAGAAATGTGGTTTAACGTCCATTCGACACAAACTAGGTCATTTCGTGACAAACATATGGTTCAATCTTATTTCAATAATTCGCTTGCGCGTAGGGGTCTTTAGCAGTGGGAGGAAACCGGAGTGCCCGGAGGAAACCCACGAGGTTGAGAAGGCGCCCCTATTTCCATGCCACATACGCTCACACCAGGGATCGAAACCACAGCTGCAAGCCAGAGGTGACCGGCCAGCTAGAGGTCGGAGCACGGCACTCTAGACCAGTAGGCCATCCCAACCCCCCGGAATAAAATAACGTAGGACAGAACTTTCAGCATGGTGCACACGAACTGAAAATTAACGTAGGACAGAACTTTCAGCATGGTGCACACGAACTGAAAAAGCCACAGACACAACCACGCATAGTTTATATGAACTGAATAGGATAACCGATTTGATAAATAGGTTCCTTAAACTGTACAGAAGTTTTCATCAAATTAATTTCTTATGTCTTGTTGATATTATAAACAGAACTAGCAAATAAACCTGGATTACAAATACATCTATAGACACTCGCTTTGAAAGTTCAATTTAATCAATCTTGATTCCATAGAGAGGTCTGTCATGTTGAAATCCGTATTCCATTGAGAATGTTTGTCAGACTGATCCTTGAACATAACTGAAATGGAATGGATTGAAATGGGTGTTTAACACACTGTACTTCACGCTGATATTGATGGATCTACTCCATGTAGCGTGTGTTTGCTCGTACAGCGGCGCTTCTTTTCTTCAAGGACTAGGTTAATAGAGACGGACACACGTCATACATTTTGCCCGATCAGCGGTGCTAAGGCCTACTCTGGTTTCGAACTCCAACTGTCGAGGGCTCGTGCCAATGAGTATACAGAACGACCAGACAGTGTTCTTGCCAGGCCCGCTGGGAAAACCATTCTTGAAAATATCAAGAAACTTCCTTGGCCAACACCAAACCTTCTGGTTATCGAGTCACTGCCCTACTCACTGAACCACTGCGCCCCCTGTTATGGAAAGAAAAAATTAAATATTGATCAAAGAGTTTCAGATATACGTGATTAACTAATTTTATCCATTAAATATGTCTGTGTCTGTTATTGATATCCAACCGTGTACCACCAGTTGCTCGGCAACGCTAGTTCCCGTCTTACGAGACAGAGACAGAGAGAACGGGGGGGGGGGAGGGTTAACGTCCACTTGAAACAAACCAAATCATTTCGGAGTAACAAATGGTTCAATTTTATTTTAATAATTCATTTGCGCGTAGGGATCGCTAGCAGTGGCAAAAACTGAAGGACCCGGGAAAACAAACGATCGACAGGTTACCCTAATCCTTGTCACGAAAAAGCAGGCAGGGAATCGAAACCACGCCACTTGAATCAAAGAGAGACAAACTGGAGGGCCCGAAAAAACAAACGATCGACAGGTTACCCTAATTCTTGTCACCAAAAAGCAGGAAGGGAATCGAAATAACGCCATCTGAATCTATGAGAGACCAACTCACCCAGCGCGCTCCCAATAACTATTAGAAATATTGTGAAAGATATATTGTCTTGATAACATAACAATTTGAATATGTTCTGCCAATCATCAATCGTTATTGTTTTATAACCTGTGTTACTGTGGAAATAAGCGTATCTTTAGGCTAAGAAACAATTCAAATAGAAAGACAGGTGCTTGAAATTGTCTTCTCCCACTCTAATGTGTGGGTTTCACCGTCCACTGTATGAAAAAGTCAATGATGTTATTGATACATATATTCCATGTCGTATATCATTATCACTGATGCGTTACAAAGTAGATTTCACAGTGAGAGGCTGATCATTTCAAGTTAATTCCTCATTGTTACCATGGAAATAAAAGACACAGTATCAGGATGACAAACTTCCCGCATCTGTAATCATATCTACTTACACTTTCCCAAACTGCTCATCAATAAATATTGGCTTGACCGATACTATCACTGATACAGGGATGTCATCGGGACGAATGAATTATAGCTCTCAATATTACCCTTTTCTTCTTCTTCTGCATATTAAATTCTAAATCAATCCCAAACTGAACAGCAGCAAATATTCGCTTGGTCGCTACTATCACTGATAGGTGTGTCATTTAGACGTTTAATTAGCTCTCAATAATAACTTCCCTTCTTCTGTAAATTAGATTCTAAAACAATTTTTTTTAAATTTAAGACAACAAATATAGGTGTTGAAAGTATATATGGATAACAAATATTTAGTTTAAGGCGAAAAACGAGTAAAAAGCATCAATTCTGCCCGGACCAGTTTGTGTTACAGTGTCTACTGTACACGGTGCCGTGTGATGTGGCACTACACACAGGCCTGTACCGCACGTGAACTTAAAGGCCATTGTCATGTGAAACAGATTGTGACACTTCCCACGGCACTTTTCATGGCATAATGCCGCCATAAAGAAACACAATTCGGGATGCGACCACTGCCAAGACCGGTAATATTATCGCGTCTTCCTTGTAAACCATTGTTGACATCGTTATGTTTTTCATTTTGACTGGTGTCTGTGCAGCACAGCGCACCTTACGAATGAACCTGGAATCCATTCAAATGACATGACTTTTATCATTTTTTTGCTTTCAATATCTGTGTAGTCGCAATATGTTTTGTTCGCAGGTTTGTTTTTGTGGTTTTGTTTGTGGGTATTGCTTCCCCACCGCCTACGTCCACTATTAGATTGGAACGGCATATATCTAAACATTTTTTGCCTTAAAGATGCACTATGTAAGCGTTAACTCCGCATATTGCCGGTCTTATTTCTGTCCTGAAATGTTACATAAACCAGTATTTAGTCATTTATTTAAATAACATCCCCATGACCAACTGTCCAGACGATCGGATGGCTTATATCTTGAATGGATAAGGAATTGCCCACAGTACCTCGGTTTAACCTTTATATTGCCCACAGTATCTCGGTTAAAGCTACTTTCAGCAATGAAAATAAGATTGAAATTGTATTTTTTAATAGTGGTGGTCTTTGACGGGTAAGACAAGTGACTCACACTTACATTTGAATTATGTATTTCCTTCAATTCATATCAATACCTCAACACAAGGTTTAGACACTTACTTATATATATTGCTTGGTATAGTTTGTGTCTTGGTTTTAGAACGGGTGCTTTAGTCGAGGGTGGATGTTGTTATTAAGTGACGGGTAGATCCCACGTAGGTTTTTTCCTTTTTTCTTGTTGATATTGTTTGTTCGGCTAAAAACCCATCACAGAGTATGTCATTGAGTCAACTGGCGTGGTTTCGATTCATATGTTGTAGGGTCGCCGGATTCAAGGAGTAGGGTCGCGTGTCCAGCCTCGTGAGTTTTCTCCGGGTCCTCCGGTTTCCACCCGCTGCTGAAGACCCATACGCGTAAGCGAATAATTCAAATTGAAATAAAATCGAAGCATATGTTAGCCCAGAAATGACTTAGTTTGATTTGAGTGGACATTAAACCCCATTTCCCTCTTTGCGTGCTAAAACCCTACAATGTGTTAGTCCCTAAATACCTATTTTAAGTCAAGTGGCGTTACCCCACTGTCTCGCCCCCCCCCCCTCCTATCTCTTGCTCTCGATATCGCTTATCTAACTTCATTTGTTATTTTCTGATTTCAATTTACCATATTTTCGATCACTCCTATTGTATCTCCATATAGATCGCAGACGATACAATATGTAGTTTATTAGACAAGAAATGACATTCGGTTATTGTTAAAGATAATAAATCGTAAGGTACTCATGACACATAGACGTTTAAATCTTTTAGTGGATAAATGGACCAACAGCAGCAATTGCAGTTTTGTTCATTACAATCGACCAAAATTTTCCAGATTCCTGATTTATGGAATGCCTGGTGCTAGGCTTGTTGAATAATAGAAGTTAATTCAGCAAATAACTGGACACGGAAGGTAATAGTGGGACCATTTATAACTAGCTTTTGACATTGTAATATGTTTTACAAAATATTGAAATATATTATTATAACAGCGAAATAAGTAGCTCTGCACGTTCTTTTCTTTGTTGAAGTTACAACAGACCTAATTATCGTTTAAAACTGGTTGGCTTTTCAAATTCATCGCAACCACGAGAGCTCTATTTGCCAACAGATCATATTCCTGCAATACTAAATTTCAATGATCCTAATCATTTGTGAAATTAACTGTGATACGCCAGAGCATGAACAATTTATGATTAATTATGTGGGAACCATGCCATGCAAATAGTGGATAGGTATTATAATTTTTGCATGAACTATAATCACAGATCTGCTCAATATTAGCTAATTTCTTTATGAAATTAACTGATATGCCAGAACATGAGTATTTCATGATTAATTTGTCGACACGGTGCAATTCAGTGGGAACCATGCCATGCAAAGAGTGGCTAGGTATTACATATAATCATACATCTGCTCAATATCAGCTAATTTTCAGTGTCATTCTTGGACCGTGTTTAACCAGCTCTATCATGCATATTTAATATTGGAATTACACCAACATGGTCCATTAAGAGACAGCTAAAAAACCATTTGTTTATGGAATTGTGTCATATCTTACAACATTTAAGCCGATATATAAATTGTTTCTCTTGCGTCCAATTATATAAGTTTTAGTTTACTGTCGACTGAGATTATTGGGCTCGGAATGTTCCTAAGGATATTGTTATTGAAACACATTATAATCTTATATTAAATGTCAAATGGTTTTCTCCGAACTAGGTATGTCATTATGGATATCAAGTGTAGTTAGAAAAATCCCAAAAGTGAAATATTAAAAACTCTATTGGGTATATAGACGTATAATTATCCCTTTTCCAGACTCGATTAATTCTTTTTAATAACAGTACAACATGGAGAAACAATCCAGAATCTAGCTACGTCAATTGCTATTGGCATTGGTTTTATTAAAAAAAATAAGTTCACGAGGACAGAACTACACGCAAACAAAATCGATGAGACAAATGAAATGGGGTTTAACATCCTACTCTTCTACTGCTCTGCTCCGATTGAGCTAATGAAGACGGGCAAAGGCCATACGGTTGACTGTGAGAGAATGTTGTGCGGTCTGCTCATATATCGAATTCCAAATGTCCGGGGATCCTTTACGTGCATTCAAATGTGACCTCGATTGTTCGTCCCGTCCGATTGATCAGGCAGTTGTCCTTGCAAGGCCCTCCGTCCTGCACCACTGACAAGAGGAAACCACACCGGAAAACCCGATGAACTTTCTCTGCCGACATCGGGAGCGAACATGCGACTTCTATGCTAGCGAGCCAGCGTCTTACCCACTTAGTCACATTGGCTCCCCTCAATAAGACAAAACAGCGGACAAGACAAACTACACAGACATTGCAAGAAGTAAACTGTAAATTACAATCAAATCATATTGGTCCATTATAATCACTGTTGATGTGACAACTGTGGGGTCATAAGATCCAATATTCAAAGGGCCCGGTTGATGTCAACACTCATATTTGAAAATAATAGGGAATACAACCCAAAGAATTAATTTTATAATGTCAGCATGAGTCACGATCTGTCACATGCCACAAGAAATGAATACAAACATATTGTATTAATTCAATTAAACAAGTAACCACATCGGTGAAATGTATCAAAAAAGCATTTTAAAACCAGATCAACAACGAAACGTTCAGAACGGAAACGATGCATATTGAATACATTTACGGCACATATTTCAACCGCAATATGAGGGAACGCTTTTTGTTATAGAGTAACCAGCAAAGAGCGAGGTTGCAAGAAGAGAAATAACAAGACCGTAAATGATTTTGTGGCCATTATTGTAGAATATATGTAAACAATTTAACACCAGTTAAACATCAATATTCTAATATGTTTAACCTAGAAACCTATCAGAATACAATGAAATTACAACCCCTACGTCAACAAATCCTGGTTAGTTAACGAGATTGTGTGCCAGCTTTTCATGCGCAAAACTAACAAGCAAACAAACACGTAATTATTTCCTTTACATGGAGTAATTAACACAGATTGAATACAAACATCGTGCTTTCAATTAAAAGGTTCAATGAAGCCAAGTTACTCAGGCCGAGAGAGAGAGAGAGGGGGGGGCGGGGGAGGGGTTTACATCCACTAGACATAAACTAGGTCATTTCGGGACTAACATATGGTTCAATTTTTTATTTTAATAATTAGTTTGCGCGTAGGGGTCTTTAGCAGTGGGAGGAAACCGGATAACCTGCAGAAAATCCACGAGGTTGGACAGGCGACCCTAATCCCTGTAATGTACAGCTGGGGAATCAAAACCACTTAGTGACAGACGCTGGCAAGTTTGGTTCGAATGGTAACTGATAATCAAAACATACTTTTTAGGCTAAATTTACATCATATTTTCAGCGTTGAAATACCTACTGAAAGTAGGGATATGGACAGATGGTTTAAATGCGTCCGCTTCAGATCTTGAAGCCTGTCATTGTTGCGAGTGATGTAATTTTCCCACTTGTACGTAACACAAAGACCAGGTTCGCCTGTCAAACCTCGTGAGTTTTCTCATGAATTATTGAAATGATATTGAGCCACATGTTATCCCGAATGGGCCTAGTTTTCGTCGAGTGGACGTAAAACCTCATCGGTCTGTAAGCATTGTAGAAATGATGCCTCTGTTGCAGATGATTTAATCGTTAGCTATTTATCGAGTGTAATGCTGTGGCTCCATAAAATAAGTTTTGCTTCAAGCGATCACGACCAAAATAAAATTAATATAATTAAGACTTTATAAAAGCTCGCGTTGGAAGTTAATGTAATCAATTTGGATTCCATAGGATGGTCTGTCATAGCAACCTGTATTTCATTGACAGTCGTTGTCAGGGTGCTCTTTGAACATTAATTAAATGGGGATTTACCAGCTGCTTTTCTGTAACAACCGGGCTAATGAATTATTTAGCGTGTACCCGGATGTCCGTTTTCGTCCCATTCGAAAGACTAGACTCTGGCTCTTGCCAAGTGCCCCGTCAGGTCTCGTGTTCCTATACATATACATCAACTTGTACACGTAACACCGGTTTTCGAGCCATCCGAACGACTAGACTGTTCCGAATCCCTATCCCCTGTCTGCACCAATGACAAGACAATGCCACCCTGGAAAATCCTGTTGAACCGGGATCTCTAGGTTTGTGGGCCAATACCTAACATCGGACCTCTTCATTTGAGGGTCACCAAGCTCTAATCCCAGACCTCGTTGTATGTAGGCTAAGGTCTAACCCAGGACCTCCTTGTTTGTGAGTCAAGGTCTAACACCGTAAAAATGTTGTTAAAGCTGTGAATTTCTCAATGACTGATTTAGTTCCTTAAGCCATTTAAAGTTAACAGCTGTTGCCACTTTGAAAATACCGTAACTATAAACATAAATTGCTTAACTGAAATATTATATATGAGTGTTAAATCACATTTTATTTCTTATACATCCACACGTATAAAAAAGGCATATTTGTTTTTGTTAAATTTCACAAATTGTCTCTCGTTCTCAATTCCTGTGGCTAGATTTCTTGACAGAATTGTTAACAAAAGAACACTGTTTTTACCAACTTTACGTTTTGCCGTCTGAAGTTTGTGTATCCATGCAAGAAAGCATTTAATTTAAATTTATTACAACAGCAAGGGGGTAATTCGTTAGGCCACAATAAATAATCCCCTAGATTATTTGGATAGCACTATGCAGAATCAGTTGCTATACATATTGATTGTAATTTTAAAAAATCGTGCTCCGCAAAAGTGGCCTTTTTTTCCAACACCATTATTTAAAACTTGTTCATTAAGTCCTGATATTCTAAATATTTGCACACAGTTTATAGATCGATTAAATGACATTGCCACTGGTAGTGCTAGTAGGTGTATAGTAATTAGTAAGCAAATGAAATGAAATGGGGTTTAACGTCCTACCGTTCTGCTCCGACCGGGCTAATGAAGATGGAGACACGCCATTCAGTGTGCCATGATGGAAACACTGCGCCCGTATAGCGGTGCTACGTTCTACTCTTAAATCGAATTCCAATTGCCATAGTATCTTTTACGTGCATGCCAATGTGTACACGGGATTTCGGTTTTAGTGCCATCTGAGCGACGGGACTGCTGTCATTGCCAGGCCCTCTGCCCTGCACCCCTGACCAGAAGAAGCCACGCTGGAGCGTAATTGGTAAGCCACCAGCCATACACGGCATCAACAGCATTATAAAAGGATGCAATAACCAAGGCTATTTTTGTTTTTTAAAGCCCCAATAACACTCTTGTTGTAATTGAATAATATGCCCCAATCTTTATTGTGGTCAACAAATTGTATTGTTTTACAATATTCAAATAAATTGATGATACAAATTTCATCGTAACTCACATAATTTAAAAAATTTGAAAAATTCAACTACATGATTTGAAAAGGTTAACGTAAACCTTTTCAAATGTGACTTGGATTTTAAAATATTTTCGAACCCTCTGGACAAGTAAAATATGATGTAATGGATAATTTACACAACAGGTAGGACACATAAACATCTGGTACTTAAAATAAGACTATTATTTATTTTCTAGAGCTGCCAAGCCAGCAAAAGTGTTATTGTCCCTTTAAAAAATCAATGTTTCTTGATTAATTACATTTTCGATGTTGTTATTGGTTGGATTATAGTTTGAAAGTTGTATATAAATGTAAATTTTGGAATAGATACACTACCCCTTCCATCCCCTAAAAACAACCACTTTCCTGGCAAACATATTACAATTTATGAAAATGAATAACATTTGTATTCTAATGTTGTGCTTTCCTTATCTCTGTCTTTCAGATCAAACATCGCCAACCATATGCTATCGTACAATCAAACATCATTCTGGATAAAGACCCAGATAACCCGTTGAAAATGTGCTGTACAAACGTGCTGAATCAAATAACTATTTGTCAGGCCGGAAAATAAACACTACAGACAATAAAGACTTTGGAAAACATCACCATTGATAATATAAAGGCAGATAATTAATATCTAATAACAAACGTGAAAAACCAACGAGAATTCAAGTTACCAATAACTGTTTCACAGGCCAACCCCCCCCCCCCCCCACAAAAAAAACAACTTGAAAATAATCTCCCAGTTAACCACGTCTGATCTTGTACTAGTTAAGGACAAGATAAGATTGCCGTTACAGTACAAAGACACAAAATTAATAACCATTAGACGGCCTCGTAGTTTATGTTTAATATGCACCGGAATAAACGGCATTAGCCCATTTATAAAATTTTTGAGCTCCACTTGGTTGTCTTATATTTAGAGAGTGTTTTAGTACTTTTATGGATAATCAAGATATTAACTGTTCCTGAACAGAACTGAATTTAAGACCCCACCTCTGTAACCGGAAACCCACAAGACTTTTATCACCCACACGAAAAGGCCTCATCAAACAAGGCTGTAAATGAACGCAATGTGATCTATTAATACCACAAAGCTGGTGTGATAAATTACATTTGTTATACCTGTCATGAAAATTATCTGAAAAACACAAGGACAGTAGTCCAGAAGAAATAAGCCGTCAACGTGACGTGGAAATGAAGTTGCTGCTTGATTTATGATGTACGATCTGTGCAAAAGATTTCAATTGGATTCAATTTAATGAGATATGGCTCTATTCAATTAAAACAATACTTCAATGGGAAACACATCTGTAGCAGTAAAAATCAACTTGATTTTGTTTGCGTTGCGACATCAAAATAAAGTCCTTTAACCAACTGTGTTAAGAAATATTAAATTCTATTCGATTCACTTATATTGATATACAGTACTATATATGGTTCTGAAGGAAATCTCGGTATAAAATCAATTTTGTTTGTGTTGCGAGGACAAGAGATCCCTCTAACCAACTGCGTAAGGAATATTAAATTCTGATCTGGAAAAAAGACATAATTACAAACTGTGTGCTGTAGAAAGAACGGGTTGATTCTGATCATATCTAGATTGATGGTGGAATTAATAGCGTGACATCAGTAATAGAGTCTAATGTAATAATAGACTGATCGTCAACAGTGTCTCGGAATAAGGCTAATCTCGACTAACTAACGACTGATAGTTGGTGATCCGTTAAATATGTCTGGTATCGCTTAGAGTGCATGTTACATTAACTTGTTTAATTTTATCACGATACTTAAATAAGAATTGATGTTGGTGTCTCTGCTTATTAAAATAACTTGCGTATAGTCATTGAACTTGGACTGTTTCTTCGTTGTTGGCGTATATGCAGCCATTGTTCCTTGAATTACGACAACAAATGACAGCTGCGTTCAATTTTGTTTAGCATTTAAAAGGTACTGAATAAGGTGGTTGTAATCCGCGCAACTTCAAAAACAGCATAATTAGTATTAGTTTTATCGACATTGTTTCACAAATAGCAGATACTCTGGTTACATTGATAATCTTGGTCGTTTAGCATATTGGTTCGTGGCTTGTGTTGCTCAGTGTAAAATAGCTAGCGGCACGATACGACTGGAAGTTAAAAGATAGAAAACCCACTCCATTAAGAAAAGCGGAACTGTATATGAAATGGTCCGGCTTTACAGGACTAATTAAACAAAGTGTTTAGACATTACCTGTCCATGAAGCCCCCCAAAAGTGTGTTCAACAAGAAAAAAAGTGAAATTAAGTGCCGTATTTCCAGATTCGAGCGGAAAGTCTAGTTAGAAAACTTTTTATAGATTAAGTGGAGTGTTTCCAGATTTGGACGAAAGAAATCTTCTTCCAGCATTAGCCGCTTTCTGGTAGGCCTATATATTCGTGGAATATTAACATACTTTTTAATGACTTTACGGTTAACAGCAGGTGTTTCTCCACATTTGATTTATTGGATTGTGCAATACAGGAATGTTATAAAAAGGCCAAAAATAAACTAAACATGGAGTTAAACAAGAGCATAGAAAACTTGACACTTAATTCCTCACGTAATATTACCAATATGAATTCATTTCCGTTTACTGCTGCGGGATTACCGGAAGTTATCGGGTTCAGTGTTTTATTCTTGGTGATTGGTATTATAGGAATTATTGGTAATATTCTAGTGATTTACACAGTTATCAGTGACAAGAAAATGAGGTCCTCGGCCACCAACTTACTCATCACAAACTTGGCGTTTGCTGACCTTATTATTATGATATTTGGAATACCGGAAATAGTCCAATTCATGATAAATAAGGGCTGGATAATGGATCTATTGTCATGTAAAATAAATCGCTTTATCCTGGTATCCAGTCTTTATGCTTCAGTGTTCACTCTGGTCTCTATTTGCATAGAAAGGTGAGTATAATGTATAGTTTAATATTTGCTCAATTTTTTTCACAAATGTAAAATTTATACATCTTGACCATTTCTTCTACATTCTCAGCGCAGTTCACCAAGTGCGGATAGGTGCAATACACCAGCCCACGAGGGAAAAATCTAGATTCGATATTGTGTCAGTCGAACATGGCTATATGTGTCGGTCATTATGCCAGGTTATAACTTAACGCCAAAGGCCCATTTACAGAGCCAATTAAAAGTGTGTTTCGATTATGACACACTTCCGGCCGTTACCAAACGATTTTGAGACAGTGCCAACGGTGATACGTTTTGAGGTTGCATACCATAATCCATATTCATTAATATATCGAGAAAGGGGTCTAACGATATCGCATTCATCGTGTAATTATTGCCAAAGAAAGTATGCCAAATTTGATATACATGGGAAGTTTAGACACCCATGGGCCAAGCAATTGGACAAACATGTCAGGGTATCACTTAATTGGCACCTCGATTATTGTCTGTCAGTTTATTGCGTGCTGGCTAGCTTGACTGGGGGAGCGGTTGTTATTTCTTGATCAAGTGGTTAGGGGGGTTTGAAAACAACGTACAGAAGACTCTGCAATTAAACGATTGCCTCAAAGTGATTAAGATTTACTTAGGCCTCAATATGTATGTTAAATTGATAGCAAGTAATGAAAAATACATTCTGAACAAATGGACCCCCCCCCCCCCCACACACACACACACACTCAAAGATGTAAGGTGACAGACATGGTTTCTATCTAATGATTTTCCAAGGTTGCTTAGCTTGAATATGTTTTTAGTCGAAATAGATCATTATATCGATTAACACTGTCTAAAATCTTGTGATTTTCCACAACATATTTTATTCGACGATCAATTGTATACTCAAATAAAAGGCGTGGCTATGGGTACTAGAGTCGGCCACACTTAAAAACAGCATAATTAATATTAGTTTTATCGACATTGTTTCTCAAATAGCAAATATTCTAGTTTTATTGCCAATCTTGGTCGCTTAGCAAATTATAAAGAGAACCAAAAGCCATTATTCCTAAGGATAGTTTTGAATAATTACGACTCGTCACTACACATACTCAAGAGGATGGACTATTGTACAAAAACATCTTCTAATATTACTAATACTGAGGTAGTTACAGATAAACAATGAATAAACTCCAAATATATCACATGTTTTATCCTTGGTGCCGTGCAAAATGTACCGGAAAATCTATAAATCAATTAAACCATCGAATGAAGCTCCACGGATCCCAAAATCACCAATCAGGGAAACAGAATGATAGCACTGAGAAAACATTTGAATGAATGCGCAAAAAGTAAATGGTTTTAATATGGAACGTTCAGAACAATGGGTCACCTCTTATTAAAAATTACAAACCCAAACTAAATGTAACAGAATAATTTATTGTGTAATTAATACAACTCATCAACATCATTTAGTATCAAAAACGTCATACTTGAAGAGTTATACCCCTTTGACATTCTAGTATTGTAACGTTGACGTTATACGTATTGTTACATAAGTACTAATGGAGAAAATTCCGAAGATGTTTCGATGGAAATTAAAGCGACAGCCTCATAATATTATGTTTCTTTCCTCAACATTTTAAGTTTGATACGTACACACAACCCACATAAATATATTCATGTACACACATATTTAAATTATTTAGAATCCGCGAACTAATCAGACTTGGAATCAATATATTTGTGTGCATGGTTAAATCCATCATGTGTTAGCTTGTCCGAGCCTTGTAGCATCATTTACTGGGCCATAAACTTGGGCTGCGCTTTAGAACAGACATGGTGACCTACATTTGAAGTCCCGGATGGATGAATTCGTAGAAACCACGATGTATATTTCAATAATTTGTTTGAGTTTTTATCCCAAAACGCATAATTATTCCTTTATGTATGATAGATGTAAACGGAGTAGAACCGCATTTTATTTTTTGGATATGGCGGTCTTTCAGCGCAGAGATTTATTCTCGAAGTTTGAAGAAGATGAATCTCTGTGTGCAGAATGTTGCTGCTGAGTAGGAGGTAAAAGGGGTATCGTTTTTGTTACAGGAGTCGACTTCGAATCGTGGAGCTACTCGAATTCATCTGCATGATAACTCCTGTCAGCCATAGATTCGTGTTTGAAATCAATGTATTCCATAAAATTCCTATGGCGGGAACGACAGCGATTCTATAATCACCACCGTTTCCACATTGAAATAATCCACGATTAACATGTCCGCCCATTGCTGTTGCTAATTGCCCATTCATTGTAAACAGGAAACCGAGTGTCTCCCCTGCCAGCCCTGTCAGGTTACTGTGTTAATCAATCACCCTTGATCTCAATTAACCAGCTTCATCGCCATCTCGTTTAGTAGTTGTAGCACTACTATTTTAATACCAACTCATTAAACATACATTATGCAAGAGGTAAATCTGCCTATTGCAGGCCATTCTTTGGACTTGAAATGTTATCTAAATTATTAATTAGAAATTATTTGACTTATCCAGACCATAATCGACGCTTGATGTCAACTCTAGTCTGTGGTATTTACTGCATTAAACTTTCATTCATGATTCAATCTAGAATGGATAACGAGGCTATATTTCTGATCATAATGACTTTAGTAATGATGACCGAGGCTAGGCCGAAAATTCAATAGCTAAAATCTCATTTCAGAGTGGATCAATTTGACTGACAGTTTCAGCAAATTCACAGTATATTTTCTAGTATTTAACTATTATAGTGAGAACTGCCAGCTCTTTATCTAATCTCCCTATGATGTAACTTTAAATTGAGCTAAAGTCTACCATTTCGCAATGTGGTTAAAATAATTAATTGCCTTAATTTCACTTCCATTCCAAACTTTGATGTAGGTAATAGTTTATTATTAACTTGCGTTGTTCTGGTGCGTTATTTCGTCTAAATAAAAATACCATAAATACACAAATCCAACAAGCCTCCACCAATTCAACGTACCGGTTCTGGGAATTCAAATATATTAATATTGAGCGCTTCGGAAACGATCTCTAGATTTTCTTATTAGATTATGGGTGACTTTAAAATGACGACTATAATTCATTCATGATCATCTATGAACAGTTGCAATGCATGGAATTGAATAACTTTTTACAACCTTTCGTTTTCCTTCATCTGTGAATTTGATTGAATATCTGGCTTACTTATTTGACTGGCGTTAAACATAACATTTACCGCGATAGCAAATTTGTTGGGCAGTCTGTGGTACATTACGTTGAGGCCCCCGTCAGACCGGGTGCCGTCCTTAAAGCGACGCTGCGACTGTACAGTGATCAGAAAATGCATAAGGTCGCCGGCAAACGTGAACACAATGCGCGAAAATGTCCCCAAAAATACAAACTTGAAAACACTCGCGTTCTCACAGCTTTGTAGGTCAGATCGCAGAAACTTTGGCGTTTGTTCTGAACATGCTCTAAACAAACGCCGTGACTTGGCCATCATTGGCGACCATGGAGACCACATCACGATATCTTGGGTTTCCATCACGCTTTTGACGATCTTTATGCACTCTGAGACCATTTTCCTTCGCCGTGTCAGCGCAGTAAGGACGCCAACCTAGTATTAGGAACTACGTTGTTTTCCAGAGGCCTTACAAGACTAATAATTATATCTGATGTGGTCGAGACTCTTCATGGTTTTGTCAGATTTCACTAAACGATAACATATGATCTCATTACACTAGAGAGAGAGAGAGAGAGAGAGAAATGGGGTTTAACGTCCACTCGACACAAACTAGGTCATTTCGATATTAACATATGGTTTAATTTTATTTTGATAATTCGTTATCGCGTAAGGGTCTTTAGCAGTGGGAGGAAACCGGAGTACCCGGATAAAACCCACGAGGTTGGACAGGCGACCAAACTCCTTGCCACGTACAACCGGGGATTCGAAACAAAGCCCGTTGACTCAACCACAGGCCGTATGGCTCATTACACAAACGCGTTGTATAAATACAATTTAAATAATTCCAATACTTTAATTAAAATAATTAACTGTTGGGCTGATCATTGAAAACTAGTTGTAAATCAGTTATTCCTAAAGCTCGAAACATTGAGGCTGTTGTCTCCAGGCGAAATTTTTTTATTTTGCATTTCACAAAATTCTCTGGCTAAACTACAATGACCCTGAATAGTGGTATCACGCTGTTATTGATAATGTGTTTCGAATGGGCATGTTCCTTTGAAAGCCGTATGGATGCTTTCTCGAGGTTACTATTCATGGACACGAATAATTCCCTAAATTATTGATTTTCACGGCGGCTAAGTGAGTAAGACGCTGGTGCACTAGCCTGGATGTTGTGGGTTCGCTCTCGGCATTGGCCGAGATTTTATGACGTGGTGAAACACCGAGGTCACATGTACACATTGGCGTGTAGGTAAAAGATCTCTTGGCAGTTGGAATTCGATATAATTAAGTAAGTAGGTTTCCTATGATAGGCCAATTTGTTCAGAAACCCTATATCGGATTAAGAAAGGATTGTGTTTTTTTATATTTAGTTTAGCTTTTAAAGAAACATGATGTGAGATTTAGAGCTTTAGATTATGGCCTTGTCATGTTAACAAATGTCTAATTAATAATTTATATAACATTGAAGGCCCCAAAGAAAGATCTACAAAGAAATATCTACAATATGATGTATCGAATTTAATGTATATGCTATCTAATTTAAAGTAGCTAAGTCTATGTGACTCAATATCACGTTAAAAACACGAATTATTTGTCAATGCAAATGAACATTGATGCTGATATTTTACCTTCAAAGGGTAGGCTTCTGATATCCAATATATAAGACAAAATAAAAATTTTACCATTGGTACACGAATCATGTACCACAATGCGTTTCAGCATCATTTGTAACAAGTGACCAGAAAGAACGGCGACGCCATATCTCATTTGGAGAGCATGCGCAATAGACTGCAATAACCAGACACAAGCAATTTCCATTCGGCATGAGAATCATGCCCTATTTCACTGGATTTTATTGATTTGAAATAAGAGTCAAAACGGAAAAAAATGAATGTAAATCAGTTCATATATAATCAGATTACATTATTATATGCGTTGCGACCCAATTGGAACAATGTCTAGGTCCCAAATATCAGCGATTTAGCTCCTTTAAAAAACCTGTTTTTTGATTTACGCTTCAAACGTTGGAGCAGAAACCAGCTATCCAATTAAACCAGTAAAACAAAATGTGCATAAAATCTTTTTCCCAATGAATGAAAAAGCGAAGAGGAAATAATCCACATTAAACCAATTCCCAATTCGACTATTTACACGATTTATCTAAACTGTGTTTGAAAACAATTGAATTAAACTTCCACACTGACGTTCTTGAATGAATGAAAAATGAATATTTACGACCATGCTATACTTCTTATATTCCTTAGAACCAAATTAATGGACTCGGATGTAGATCTTATATATTCACGTGTAACTATATGATAGTATGTTTAAACTGTCAGTTGTCCATGAGTGGTTTGCAGTAAGACCTCAAATTTGTATTAAGTCAGTATGACCACATTTTATAATTATTGCCAAGTCTGCCGAGTGAAAATGGATATTTTGATTTGTGGTCTATAATGTTCCCAACCAAGCCAATGTCATTACCGCGTAGAAAGGGATAAAAATAACGAAATAAATTGGCCTATAAGGAGGTAAACGACAAATTTCGGTAAATTTATGACTTCCATCATGGAGACATGAAGGCCAACGCCGGCTTTTATTATAGAGTCCGTTTACCCTAACGAAATAGAGCTCCGACATGCACACGGAAGCTTTAATTGCAGGTACAGTCGAGGTAATTCGACAGAGAAACGAATTTTAAAAAATAATTCAAAACTTGAAATATATGAATAGCAGCCCTTCGAAAGCATTTCAGTAAACCTTTTTACTTACATCTGAAAGATGAATCAGTGGGACAGTTGTGGTTTCTTTTTCCACTCTCAGCATAGAATCATTAACCTTACCAAGGACAGCAGCCCTACGATACATATATGATCTCTTAGACAATTCCAGTATACATGATTTCTGTCATAGCAGTTTTTTATGATTTCTGTCATCATGTAGTTATTGTTCTTATAAACGTGTTGCGACATCTTCTACCTAGATTTGTATAGAAATTATGGCATATCCTGATTGAATATAAAAGGCTTTTAGCACGCGGTCGTCCATTTTTTTGTCTCTGGAGCCAATTTTCATGTTGATTTATCAATTTTGAACCGGTGTAGAATATTTAACTGTACTGATTGAATTTCTCTACAAAAATTGGAGGATGTGCGACATATAATAGTTTTCACGACATAAATAACTATATTTATGTTTTTTTATCTTCTAATGATACTCTGAACTGTCATACGTGGGTACATCAGCACGTTAAAGAATTCTCCAGATAGTTGAAACGAAGTTGTGAAAAGGCGTAAGAGAGAAAACTTTAAGCGTTGAAAAAAAAGACCCAACAACAATGGTGCTCAAAATATAACTTCTAATGAAGCATGATTTAAAAAGGAAACCATCTATTATTTTCATAAACAAATTTTGAAAATTTAACGACACAGTTTTTGAAATGTAGTTTAATGTCCTACTTTTTTGCAAAGAGTGGATAAATAAAGACGATCGAACGCCATGCAGAGTGCTGCGAGGAGATATTTAGCCCGACAGCGTTGCCAAGTCCTATCTTTTATTACAACTGGCAATGGTTTATTTAGATGCACACGAACGTGTTTACGGTATCTCGGGTTTTGCCCCAATAGAACAAGTAGACACTGTACGTTCCAGATCCACCATCCGGAACCATTATCAACCAACATCAGCTAGCTTCCCTCATCAACACATAGATCGAGCACCCCATCCCGAGTTAGTGAGCGTCCACCGCGGAACGAATAAGTTAAAGTAGCTTCGTCTCTAACTCAATGTCATCCCAAATCTTCAACATTGAAAACACGAATTTTTTGATGATGTGATCTTACCGGGAAAAGATGGGCTTCTGATATCCAACATTTAAGACAAAGTAAACATTTTACCATTGGTACACGAATCGTGTACCATAATGCGTTTCAGCCCCAGTTGTAACAAGAGACTAGAGGGACAAGGCGAGACACATTGCACCAAATCAAACAGCGCATGTAGACTGGAATAACCAGACGGTGAAATCTACTGATGGGCAAATATCCAATATTTGCAGGGGAAGAATGAAATGGAGTTTAACGTCCTACTGTTCTGCTCCGATATGGGCTAAGAGAGGCGGATATACGCCATAAGGGAAATTTTGTCCGGCCTACTGTTATATCGAATTCCAACTGCCATGGAATCGTTTACGTACACGCCAATGTGTACACGGGACCTCGATTTTTGCAACCTGTCGCCTAAGCCTATAAAGAAAAAGGAAAAAATAGAAAGAAAAAAGGTTTTTGTTTTTGACACCCAAGAGAATTCTCAAATTCATCTAATGATAGTGCTCTTAGGTCATTCTGTTTTCTCATTGTATCAGGAAATCAAAAATTTGTCTTCTTCTGCTTTAGCCTGAAATGCTTGGAAAATGGGTTTGCGGTTGTCAATTTTCACTGGACTCGACAGCTGTCTTTGTTAGGCCCTGCACTGTAGGGAAAGAGGATGTTATACACATTTAATGGTCAAATGATGGTATATGTAGGCTAATTCATTGTTATAGAGCCGTAAACAGGTCGATTTACGTACTCTGGTAGAGGTTACCAATAAGCTGTTAGACTGAATATTGTAAGGAGTAATTCAATCAGACTCAACACCACTTTTAAAGACATTTATTGTGTGGGAATAAAATACAGTAAGCAGGTGCCCGTGACGTCATATGGCCCATGATAGTCGATATATGTTATTACTTTAAATAATAATACGGAGTAGAGAAGAACACATCAATAGGACACACTGGATCTCTGAGTTTTTATCCCAATATGTATGTATTTTCAATAGAGGGTATTGCAACTCTGCAAACTATCGGCGTTTTTTTCTTCATTTCTCGAAAACTTTTAGTTTAATGAAATCTTTTCAAAATCTAACTACCAATCTCGTCATATCCGCCTCCAACGATCTGCCAACATTATTGCACTCACAGGCTACAGTTGCGTAGATTTATAATCAATGAGAAATCCAGCTTCAGTAATTTATAATTGTTAAAGAATTCCAAACGGGTACATGTGGTGTATTTATCAATTTCTAGTTTTAAAAGATGGCGTCTGTCTTTCTTAAAATCCATAACAGTGTATTTTCACATTTCATAGAATATTTTAGTTGATTTATCATAAACCTCACCCTAACGAATCTTCTATAGATAAGTAATGGCAGCGAGAGGTGAATAGGGTTTGACGCCCCCTCGACACAAACTAGGTTAATTTGGGACCAACACAGAGGAAACCGGATGGTCCAGAGAAAACCCACGAAGTTGAAAAGACGACACTACTCATTGTCACCGAGGAATCAAAACCACGCCAGTTGACTTCATGCCAGACCTTATGATACAGAGTACACTTAAAGTTCCAATTTCATATTTTCTAAGAAAGTCAAAGCATAATTATTTCTATGTCTTTTGCTCAAAAGGTTGTCAACTCACTATTATACGATCCTGGGCAAAATTTTTGGGGCATTAGAAAGGGTGACACAGGCTGATTGAGGAAATAGTTACTCCATTACCTCCCTTGTTTTCCCATTCCTCTCCATGGACGGCCATCTTCAAACGTTTGAATTTGAAGTTGAAAATGATATTTTTGCCAATTTCTCAACTGGCAATAGTGAATTATAGGATTATTCTTTAACAAGGTAGGACTGTTTATAGGTTCAATCTATTTTAGGGCTTTGTTTTAATACATTTTAAAAATATAACTTAAAAAAATGCTATTGGAACTTTAAATGAACCCTTTATAGTGGGGGATTTGGAGTAAGAGTAGGGCGTAGCGCAGCAAATTCCCCTCATAGCAGGCTGCATTTGCCGGGATGTCCTTTCAAATATCTAAATCATTGGCAACACGTACAGATACATTAAATCACGCCATTGACGTCCATCGAGAGCAATGTTTTGATAGTTACATCTACTAGTCACAACCCTGACATTGACATTTAAATTTAATACATAAGCTATTATCAAAATGAATCAACATTGGATGTATTTCTGCAGATTACATACAAAACGGACAAATTCCACCAATGGCAAGATAATTTGTTAATCAATTTAAACAATGTCGTAACATTTACCTTCGTCTTAAAGGGACTATCCCGATTTCAACAAAAATAAAAGTGCATGTACGCATGAAAGTTAAGCGCCAAAATATAGAGGAATGGACCTTGCCTCAAACTTTCAGCTCAAAATATTGAGTCGTGTGGATGTAAACATCAAAACCGCTTACCCGTCCGGACACGTAACTCTTGGGTGACCTGATAATCTATATAGTCCATGACCCACGTGCTGTAAAATAAAACGATTGTTTTACCCAGACACTGTATAATCATAGGCGTACGAGGCAGCTGCCCCCCCCCCCCTAACTTTCGGGCAAGCGGACTTTTCGGGCAGACGGGCAAAGTGAAAAAAAAAATTTATTTCATCTATTTGGCAAAATAAAGTGCCCGAAATCTAATGAAACACTTATTTTACGGGCTGGAATAGCAGGAAAACGCGTTTGCGGCCGTCAAATATTCCAAAATTTTCTTGGGATTCCATACAAGGTCAGTTCCGCTTCTTCGCCTCTCGGGGAAAACCGGCGCCGCTGTCTGTAAACACGAATTTTTTTCGGGCATTTCTAGTTTTGCTTCCCTAACCGTCATCGAACCCTAATATATGGATTGAAATTTTTTGTCTGGAGCCACTCTACTTTGTGCGACCTTTTTCGGGCATTGATTATTATTTGTGATTGGAATTCAGAGAGGGATTTCGGTTACACAACAACTGGATACTTTTGAAGTTTCTTACACAAGCTAGAATAGCCGAAAACGCATTTGCGGTGGTTAAATTTTAAAAATTTGCTCCGGGAGGGTAGGACCCCCAAACCTAGTGACGATTGATTGGTTGTTTGGAATTCGGGTCAGCCATGGGGTAGACTATATTGGACCACATTGAAGTTGCTGTATTTACAGGATGGAATCGCAGGAAAACGCCTTTGCGGCAGTTAAATTTTCAAAACTTTCTCCCAACGGTCCCTTCTTCGTGGGCTGTAAACGATTGATTGGAATTCGAGTCAGCCACCTGTATTAGACTGTATTAGACCGCTTTGACATTGCTTTGTTCACGGGCTGAAATCGCAGGAAAACGTGTTTGCAGCCGTTAAATACTCAAAAATTTTCTTTTGAGGGGTGTGTGTGTCTGTCAATACACCTTAATTAGGCTGTATTAGACCACTTTGACCACGGGCTGAAATAGCAGGAAAACGTGTTTGCAACCGTCAAATATTCCAAAAATTTTCCTTTGAGGGGGGGGGGGGGGGGCATACAAGGTAAGTTCCGAGGAAGACCGGAACCGCTCTCTGTTTCGGGTTCTGCCCCCCTAACTGTCATCGAGTCCGTACGGTATGTGTATAATACAGTTTCGGACACCGGTTTCGATTTTCAGATGAGGACTTGTTGATTGAAGTTGTTTGGAAACGTATCACGTATATTGAGTTAGTTTTTCAGCCCAACAAAAGAATTCTAAGGGCCTTTAACACAAAATTAAGCAGTTTTATTTCTAGAGAATAAAATCGAGATTGGCATTTTAGCTAACTAGTCCCCAAATAAAATCAAAAAATTAATAAAACGGCGCGCAGAGGTTATGAAAGCATACAAATATTTTTATTTGGAATATCATAGCCATTTGGGAGTCCATTTGAGTTACCATTTTCTTAATAGATTATTGGCGAAGTCCAGATAAAATACATGAAAATGATAATATCGAACAGGAAAATAATACTTTGGCAAAACAACTCATAGAATCTATTCTACGTCTTCTAGAAGTCGGTCGACAGTTAACCGCTCGAGTCATCCTTTGACTTTATTAGGAAATCGATTTTACGATCATTGATCTTAAATCTGAACAAAAGATTATTAAAAAAATATGGGATAGACCACTTGTATAACTAACCATGGACAATATATCAATATCTGCCTGTGTCTATAGCCCGGGGTTGTCCATCTAAATGATCCAACTCTTGTTTATTTTATTCAATAAACCGAAGTGTGCCGAAGGAACCAATATCTGGAAGAATGTAATCAACATGTAAAAATGAATATCATATTTTTACTCTAACGATTTTTTATGACTAAGTACTCCGGCGTTAAATTGTTGAAATTGATGACCGATCGATTTCAATTGCTCGTTCAATATGTTTGACAACTTAATATCTTTAGGAGGGAGAGAGGAATGGGGTTTAGCGACCACTCGACACAAACTAGGTGATTTCGGGACTAACATATGGTTTAATTTTATTTCAATAAATCGCTTGCGCGTAGGGGTGTTTAGCAGTTGACTCAATGACAGGCCGTATGATACAGCGCGCGCATGATAACCATTCGGCCATCCAGGCCCCGCTATCTTTAGGAATTACCACCACAATTTGCAGCGATCTGTTAGTGTTATGATATGCGATTTTGTTAATGTATACTACTTCAATCGTATTGCCTTTTGTGCTACAATATTAATTGAAAACACGAAGCTTTGAAAACGAAGTTCTCAGTTTGATTTCTTTTGTCGAGTTTTGTGCACAAGTTATCTTAACGGCATCGAGTCGGTTTTATAAGATCAATGGGGGCGGGGCAGGGGGCGGTAAACGCGTGTTATTTAGTGGTGTCGATTCTCCGCTTGTACGTAGCAAGGAATAGCATCGCGTGTCTAACCTCGTGGGTTTTCCGGGTCCTCTGGTTCCTTTCACTGCTGAAGACCCCTATTTTCAAACAAATTAACGGCAATACTATTACGGGAAACCACCGAAAAACACAGGAAAACAACCGGAAAACACTATGTTATACTGAATATCGGAAAACACCGGAAAAACACTAAAAACCGGAAAACACAAATACCAGAAAACACCCTAACCCGGAGCCTAGTCCTATGTGTGCGTGGGGGGGGGGGAGGTGTTTTCCGGAGGACCAGGCTGCCTATTTATGGTGTTTTCCGGTATTTAGTGTTTTTCGGTGTTTTCTGGTATTCAGTATGGCATGGTATTTTGTGGTAGTTTTCTGGTTGTTTTTTTGGTGTTTCTGGTATTTTCCGGTATATAGTATAGCCCCAAATTAATGAACGGTAAATCCCATGGCTCTCTCTGATTAGCTCAATGAAACCCCTCTCGTTGGACGTCCTAATTGTTTAATGCTTCAGAAATTTAATCACGATCACAGTCTGAAACCCTATGAAGGTAGCCATTCATCTCCTCGCTCATTTTTCGCTATCTGTTTATGAACAATTATAGTAAGAACTATAAACTCATTATATAAATCGTAATGCTTCACTTTAATATAGGGTTGTCATCAATTTTCACTATTGGTTGGTAAACATTATTCTCTGTGAATACGGGGGGTTGGATGGCCGAATGGTTAGCGTGCGCGCGCTGTATCATACGGCCTGTCATTGAGTCAACTGGCGTGGTTTCAAATCCTCGGTTGTATGTGGCAAGGGGTAGGGTCGTCTGTCCAACCTCGTGGGTTTTCTCCTGGTACTCCGGATTCCTCCCACTACTAAAGACTCGTACGCGCAAGCGAATTATTGAAATAAAATTAAACCATATGTCAGTCCCGAAATGACCCAGTTTGTGTCGAGTGGACGTTAAACCCCATTACTCTCTCTCGCCATCTCTCTCTCTCTGAATACATACATTGATTTTAATCATCTTTCGGATAACCATTGAAGCATTGTTTAGTCATTGTCGTATTGGTTTTGTTTTGTTTTTTTTAACCAAACTCAGTTATGCGGATCGTGTAATAAACACTACATGTATTCGTATTCCATAAATATTAATTTTCACATCTTTCAGATTGTCATTGAAGCATTGTGGGATAATTAAGACATTGTCTTCTTGTTTTTGTTATTTAATCCTGTTACGCTTGAGTAATAAACAGTTGACCATTGAATCATTGCGAGATTGTTTTCGCATTGTCGTATGGGTGGTTTTGATTAATTAAACCCTGCATTAAAACCACTAATTGTATTGGATACTATTGTGTCCTATATATTGCCAATATAATTATTCCGCTTTGCTGGGCAGGTTTATGATTAAAGGTATGGTCCCCGTTTTTATTGGATGGGGTTGCGATTAAAGGTATGGTCCCCGCTTTGCTGGATGGGGTTGCGATTAAAGGTATGATCCCCGCTTTGCTGGGTGGGGTTGCGATTAAAGGTATGGTTCCCCCTTTGCTGGTTTAAAGGTATAATTCCCGCTTTGCTGGGTGGGGTTGCGATTAAAGGTATGGTCCACGCTTTGCTGGGTGGGGTGGCGATTAAAGGTATGGTCCCCGCTTTGCTGGGTTGGGTGGTGATTAAAGGTATGATCCCCGCTTTGCTGGGTGGGGTTGTGATTAAAGGTATGATCTCTTCTTTTGCTGGGTGGGGTTGCGACTAAAGGTATGGTCTCTGTTTCGCTGGGTTGATTTGTGATTAAATGTATAATCCCCGCTTTGCAAGGTAAAGTTGTGATTAAAGGAGATGTCCCCGCGTTGCTGAAATGGTTTGGGATTAACGAAAGGGTTGGTGTTCTATACACGGAACGCTCCTCCTTTGTTATAATTTTATAACTTATTGATAAAATGCGAGCTACACGAGTTAAAACAGTATCTTAAACGTTTACTCGAAATATTCGGTTTGATGGTTGCATTTAAAGTATGTTACCATAGACTACGCGACGTCCTGTACCGATTTTAAAATGTCTTTTGTCTCTTGAATATAAGATAAGACTATGAATGTTGGTTGAGAGAGAGAGAAATTGGGTTTAACGTCCACTCGACACAAACTAGGCTTTTCGGGACTAACATATGGTTTTTGATTTTATTTCAATAATTCGCTTGTGCGTAGGGGTCTTTAGCAGTGGGAGGAAAGCGGAGTACCCGGAGAAAACCCACGAGGTTGGACAGGCGAGGTTGGACAGGCGACCATAAGTTGACTCAATGGCAGGCCGTATGGTATAGCGCGCGCACGCTAACCATTCGAACACCCAACCCCCCAATATTGGTTGAAATGGATATATACTATTCAAAAAAAGTAGGGGATATTTGATTTTTAAGTGTCATAGAATCTATTCTACGTCTTCTAGAAGTCGGTCGACAGTTAACCGCTCGAGTCATCCTTTGACTTTATTAGGAAATCGATTTTACGATCATTGATCTTAAATCTGAACAAAAGATTATTAAAAAAATATGGGATAGACCACTTGTATAACTAACCATGGACAATATATCAATATCTGCCTGTGTCTATAGCCCGGGGTTGTCCATCTAAATGATCCAACTCTTGTTTATTTTATTCAATAAACCGAAGTGTGCCGAAGGAACCAATATCTGGAAGAATGTAATCAACATGTAAAAATGAATATCATATTTTTACTCTAACGATTTTTTATGACTAAGTACTCCGGCGTTAAATTGTTGAAATTGATGACCGATCGATTTCAATTGCTCGTTCAATATGTTTGACAACTTAATATCTTTAGGAGGGAGAGAGGAATGGGGTTTAGCGACCACTCGACACAAACTAGGTGATTTCGGGACTAACATATGGTTTAATTTTATTTCAATAAATCGCTTGCGCGTAGGGGTGTTTAGCAGTTGACTCAATGACAGGCCGTATGATACAGCGCGCGCATGATAACCATTCGGCCATCCAGGCCCCGCTATCTTTAGGAATTACCACCACAATTTGCAGCGATCTGTTAGTGTTATGATATGCGATTTTGTTAATGTATACTACTTCAATCGTATTGCCTTTTGTGCTACAATATTAATTGAAAACACGAAGCTTTGAAAACGAAGTTCTCAGTTTGATTTCTTTTGTCGAGTTTTGTGCACAAGTTATCTTAACGGCATCGAGTCGGTTTTATAAGATCAATGGGGGCGGGGCAGGGGGCGGTAAACGCGTGTTATTTAGTGGTGTCGATTCTCCGCTTGTACGTAGCAAGGAATAGCATCGCGTGTCTAACCTCGTGGGTTTTCCGGGTCCTCTGGTTCCTTTCACTGCTGAAGACCCCTATTTTCAAACAAATTAACGGCAATACTATTACGGGAAACCACCGAAAAACACAGGAAAACAACCGGAAAACACTATGTTATACTGAATATCGGAAAACACCGGAAAAACACTAAAAACCGGAAAACACAAATACCAGAAAACACCCTAACCCGGAGCCTAGTCCTATGTGTGCGTGGGGGGGGGGGAGGTGTTTTCCGGAGGACCAGGCTGCCTATTTATGGTGTTTTCCGGTATTTAGTGTTTTTCGGTGTTTTCTGGTATTCAGTATGGCATGGTATTTTGTGGTAGTTTTCTGGTTGTTTTTTTGGTGTTTCTGGTATTTTCCGGTATATAGTATAGCCCCAAATTAATGAACGGTAAATCCCATGGCTCTCTCTGATTAGCTCAATGAAACCCCTCTCGTTGGACGTCCTAATTGTTTAATGCTTCAGAAATTTAATCACGATCACAGTCTGAAACCCTATGAAGGTAGCCATTCATCTCCTCGCTCATTTTTCGCTATCTGTTTATGAACAATTATAGTAAGAACTATAAACTCATTATATAAATCGTAATGCTTCACTTTAATATAGGGTTGTCATCAATTTTCACTATTGGTTGGTAAACATTATTCTCTGTGAATACGGGGGGTTGGATGGCCGAATGGTTAGCGTGCGCGCGCTGTATCATACGGCCTGTCATTGAGTCAACTGGCGTGGTTTCAAATCCTCGGTTGTATGTGGCAAGGGGTAGGGTCGTCTGTCCAACCTCGTGGGTTTTCTCCTGGTACTCCGGATTCCTCCCACTACTAAAGACTCGTACGCGCAAGCGAATTATTGAAATAAAATTAAACCATATGTCAGTCCCGAAATGACCCAGTTTGTGTCGAGTGGACGTTAAACCCCATTACTCTCTCTCGCCATCTCTCTCTCTCTGAATACATACATTGATTTTAATCATCTTTCGGATAACCATTGAAGCATTGTTTAGTCATTGTCGTATTGGTTTTGTTTTGTTTTTTTTAACCAAACTCAGTTATGCGGATCGTGTAATAAACACTACATGTATTCGTATTCCATAAATATTAATTTTCACATCTTTCAGATTGTCATTGAAGCATTGTGGGATAATTAAGACATTGTCTTCTTGTTTTTGTTATTTAATCCTGTTACGCTTGAGTAATAAACAGTTGACCATTGAATCATTGCGAGATTGTTTTCGCATTGTCGTATGGGTGGTTTTGATTAATTAAACCCTGCATTAAAACCACTAATTGTATTGGATACTATTGTGTCCTATATATTGCCAATATAATTATTCCGCTTTGCTGGGCAGGTTTATGATTAAAGGTATGGTCCCCGTTTTTATTGGATGGGGTTGCGATTAAAGGTATGGTCCCCGCTTTGCTGGATGGGGTTGCGATTAAAGGTATGATCCCCGCTTTGCTGGGTGGGGTTGCGATTAAAGGTATGGTTCCCCCTTTGCTGGTTTAAAGGTATAATTCCCGCTTTGCTGGGTGGGGTTGCGATTAAAGGTATGGTCCACGCTTTGCTGGGTGGGGTGGCGATTAAAGGTATGGTCCCCGCTTTGCTGGGTTGGGTGGTGATTAAAGGTATGATCCCCGCTTTGCTGGGTGGGGTTGTGATTAAAGGTATGATCTCTTCTTTTGCTGGGTGGGGTTGCGACTAAAGGTATGGTCTCTGTTTCGCTGGGTTGATTTGTGATTAAATGTATAATCCCCGCTTTGCAAGGTAAAGTTGTGATTAAAGGAGATGTCCCCGCGTTGCTGAAATGGTTTGGGATTAACGAAAGGGTTGGTGTTCTATACACGGAACGCTCCTCCTTTGTTATAATTTTATAACTTATTGATAAAATGCGAGCTACACGAGTTAAAACAGTATCTTAAACGTTTACTCGAAATATTCGGTTTGATGGTTGCATTTAAAGTATGTTACCATAGACTACGCGACGTCCTGTACCGATTTTAAAATGTCTTTTGTCTCTTGAATATAAGATAAGACTATGAATGTTGGTTGAGAGAGAGAGAAATTGGGTTTAACGTCCACTCGACACAAACTAGGCTTTTCGGGACTAACATATGGTTTTTGATTTTATTTCAATAATTCGCTTGTGCGTAGGGGTCTTTAGCAGTGGGAGGAAAGCGGAGTACCCGGAGAAAACCCACGAGGTTGGACAGGCGAGGTTGGACAGGCGACCATAAGTTGACTCAATGGCAGGCCGTATGGTATAGCGCGCGCACGCTAACCATTCGAACACCCAACCCCCCAATATTGGTTGAAATGGATATATACTATTCAAAAAAAGTAGGGGATATTTGATTTTTAAGTGTTATTAAAGTCACCTAATGAAACTGACGAAGAAACAAATTACAAAATGAAATGAAGTTCACATTCATCGATTTATTCCAAATGATCGTTAGACTAAGTAAGGCACAGACTGACCATTTTAAGGGTAAAATGATACCCGGGGTCAAACAGCAAAGTTACCACAGCATCACAACAACGCAGCAGCAAGTTCTTGGACATTGGCAGGACGTTGTTGACGTTGACGTAACCTCTGTCCAAGCATGTCCCAGACATGCTCGATGGGGGAGAGGTCGGGACTCAGTGCTGGCCAAGGTAATCTGGTGATGTTCTGTTGTTGGAGGTAACCTGTAACGATCCTGGCCCTGTGACATCTTGCGTTGTCATCCTGGAAGATGAAACGGCGGCCATGACGTCGTGCGAACGGCACAACATGGACTGCCAAGATGTTGTCCCGGTAGTACTGGCCTGTAACACACCCTGCAACAACATGTAAAGCCGTTCTTCCAGCAACAGTGATGCCTCCACACACCATAACAGAACCACCCCCAAATCGATCATGTCTGATGACGTTAACGTCTTGGAAGCGCTCGTTTCGACGACGCCACACCCTCCTACGTCTGTCCAAAAAATCAACAGTGAACCTTGACTCATCTGAAAACATCACATTGCTCCAGCGTCGATTATCCCAGTGTTGACGATCCCTACACCAACGACGTCTTGCCTGAATGTGATGATCTCTCAAACAAGGGATCACGCGAGGACGTCGGGCGAGAAGGTGACCCCTATGCAGTCGATTCCGAATCTTCTGGCCACTCACTCTCACACCAGTGTCTGTTTGAAGACGAGCGCTGATCTGATTTGCTGTGATGACACGATTTCTCAAGGCCAAGGTACGGATAAATCGATCCTGGGCTTGAGTTGTCGCCCTTGGTCGACCTGAGCGTGGTCTGTCCTGTACAGATTGTGTATCACGGTATCTGGACCATAGCCTGCTTATGACAGACTGAGAAACATTCATCGTCCGCGCCACAACCGCCTGTGTTGTGCCGATCTGTAGCATGCCAAGGGCACGTAACCTTTCATTTTGGGTAAGCCGACGCATATCAAAATTTGTTTTCTGGTCACTAAAACAATTAAACTGATGTTTCCAGCCTGGAATTCAATGCCACAGTGACTGTAACATTCAAAGTCAGAGTCGTGCAAATCTTGGGTTGGACCCCCATGATGATCCCAAGCATCACCTGCATTCCATGCGGTAGCTATTGGTGCGTTTGGGCGTCACATGTAACTGGAAATGTTTCTTCTGTTAGGTTCTATAGTGACTTTTTTCGTAGTCATTTGCATATTTTAGTATTATGCCCCCAAAATCAAATATCCCCTACTTTTTTTGAATAGTATATATTGAAATGTAATTCGTGTTTTTGATTTTGAATATTATAGGTAATGGGTCTACTGATTTAGAGATATAGTGCCTTTAACCATTTCCATGGTGTTATATCCGACAATGATATCTTTAGGATATATGAATTAAATTAATAAATGAATGAACTTATTGATTTCAGTTAGTTTTTATGTACCTGGATTATACACTCTTTGTTCCAATATACTTTTGTTTCAAATCATTGTTCCAATATACTTTTGTTTCAAATCATTCTCAAAAGGATTTGATGAAGCGTATGTTAACTACTACAAATTAGTTCCAAGAACATATTTCATTCTTCAGTTCGAAGAATATAATGCATCAATGAGGTGTTTAAGGGACTAATTGGTTAAACACGTTCCATATATAAGTCTTAGTACGGAAGGTTTAATGATGTGATGTACAGAGTGGACATATTCCCTGGGGCGGACCATTCGGTTCTTAATATCAGTAATTATGGATGGCGTGTATGTTTCATAGGTAATTTTGTATGAGACTGAAAGTTTAAATTGTTATAACATCCCTCAGCATCAAATTATATAATTTTCATCGTTATTTTATGGTCCTATGTCATGAAATCGGGAAACAATATTTTTGATGAGCTAAATTTGTTAACATCTAATATGACAAGTTGAAACAGCCAATCGTTTAAAATGTTCATTCGATATTGACGAAGACATATATTATTATGATTAAATAGAACTTTTGTCGCCAAAAAACAAATTCATTATCATATTCTTTAAATATCACAAATTAACATAACCATATCTGAAGCAAATTTATATAAGCTTTAAGCTTGTTTTTTTTATCATCCTTTAAATCCTTTATGTATTATATGATATTGTATGAATAAATATTGTTTAAATCGTTATTCAACAAGGCTTTGAAGTTTCAAAGAATACACATCTGTTACAACATAGATATTTTGCTTTATGGAATTCGTATTCAATTCCAAGTTACATGTCGTATTAGATGAAGAAAAACATTATGTAACTGCTTGCCGTGATCTATGTTCCCATATCACCCCACACTACCCCATATTGTTGACAATTTATGGTTATTTGCTTTGTTGTTAAAGATCTCGAATACAGCAGGCTCCCGAAGTTCATGTCACAGACTGGTTTCTGGTAAAAGAGCAATATTATTGATGTCTATTTATTATAATGATGTTATAGAAATGATTTACGGTGGTTGATGTGTAACAACAATTTGACAAGTCTGGAAGTAGTGACTTAGAAAGGAAATCACATAATAAAGCTCAGAAGGACCAAAACATGCACAAAAAAAAACAGAGACGAGACACACAAACTCGACATTCTGCACGCAGGGTCCATCTACTTCATACTTTGAGAACTAGTATATTGTTTTGTAATGCGGTTCTTCTAAGTTTCACACCTGGCATACACACAACGACTGAATAAATATATTAAATTCCATTAAATAGAAGCAGAAAAATACTTCTAAAACATCTCGAAGTATGCTTACTGTTTTCGATTGATTTCGTCGACTTAAGATTTAAAATGTCAGTCAAGTAAATTGACAGTCCATGTTTAGTATGATAAACTAGTCAGACATTGAAAACAATAAATAACAACATATTGTATTGACACATGTTACACTCAAAATGAAAATAAACTTACCACAAAACAAACAGGCAATCTGCAATGAATACAAGAACGACAGAATAGAAAGAAAGGATGGGACAGTCATCTGGTCTGTGATAGTTTGTTGAATGGGTTCCTAGATAATAGGACGTCATTTTTGTTTGGTATAATAAGACCGATATAATAATGATAGATTTTCGTAAAACGCTAAAATGTACTCAGGCAGTTTTCATGTCACCAACGATTTTCAGTTAACTGACAAACAATCTGATTAAGATGGCCTGCAGATCTATATTTCGCTTCTTTTTTTTATACTTTCGATGAAGATCTGACTGGTTCTAGTGGAAGTCGCTTTTGCCCCTATGACGTGAGATATTTGATTAACCAATCAACGTTGATGTTTCTAGTGGGCTACCCCCAGTTCCATGCAACTCCCTCTAAAAACTCCCCGTAACAGACCGCTTCATTGGCTAATCCCGTACATCATCCTGAACGCGGATTATATAACAACTTCTCCAGATCCTAGTGTAGTAAAGACAAGTAAAACAAACCTTCGAATTATAAAAACGAAACGAAATAAGATCTATGCTGAAGAGATGCAATTGTGCGTTTGAGGTTCCGTTAAAACAAATTTGACTTATTTTCCAGTGAATCAATGGCGCCGAATATTGATAACGTAGTCTTCGTAAAAACAAATCGAGAAATAAATGTGTTTAAACGGCTAGGGAATTATACTCAAGTAACAATAATAATATCTTGTGACTTTTCCGGCTACTAATTCTGATTTCTACAGAAAATGGTTGTTTCAGGCGACGACTTATATCCCCAAAGGTGAACCAGATGATCTGATCATCAAGTTGTTTTTGACATGGATAATACAAAAACCATGCCATACTAGTCTTGTGTAGTTAAACTAAAAACCAGATCATGGATTTGATATGAGACCACACATAATGAAAGTCACGCCATTACTAAAGGCGATAACCTTCGGGCATTCAAGCTATATGGCTATTTAAATTTCAAATCTTTCTTTTCATTTCACAACACTACCTAGATAAATGAAATGAAGACGAGAATGAAATGAAATGGGGTTTAACGTCCTACTGTTCTGCTCCCAACTGGGTTAATGAAGACGAGCATACGCCATACAGTGTGCTATGAGAGGCATTTTGTCTGGACAGCGGCCCCTACAACCGCTGTCAAGGGATCTTTTACGTGTACACGGGACCTCGGGTTTGCGTCCCATTCGAAGGACAGACAGCTGTCCTCGCCAGCCCCCTCCCCCCATCCTGCATCACTATGACAAGAAGGAACCATGCCGGATGAACTTTCTCGACCAATGCAGGGATCGAACACCCGACCCCCAGGCTAGCGAGCGAGTGTCTTACCCACCTAGCCACTCTGAAGCTCTTAGAAAACGGAAATGAAAAAGAAACTTCCTACTGATCTTCTCCGACTGGGCTAATGAAGACGGGCATGCGTCATACAGTGTGCTATTAGAAATTGTGCCCGGGCAGCGGGACTATGGCCTACTATAATATAGAGAATTCCAACTGCCTAGGGATGTTTTACGTGCAAGCCAATGTGTACACGGGGCATCGGTTTTTCATCCTTGTTCTAAGGCTCTACTTCCTGAACCACTGACAAGGGAAAACACGTCGGAAAATCCATATGAGCTTTCTCAGCCAATGCAGGGACCGAACACGCAAGCTCCAGGCAAGCGAGACAGCGTCTTACCCAATTAGCCACAGTGGTTCCTCTTTAGAGTTGGAGTCCATGTGGCGGGGATGGAGGTCAATCAAGCTGAAAAGTGTACCAATTTTCTCCTTTATAGTATCAATGCATGTGTATTTGGTGTCATCAGAATGGTCGGCCAAACTGCCATGCCACCAACTAGGCCAGATAAGTTAAAAAGAATACCACATGCAAATTGTATTCCCTCGCGTAAACAGTGTTTTGAGAAGGGTTTGTAGCCAAATGTTGATACATTTATTAGTTTGAATATGTTTTTAGTCCAAAGACATTATCAAATCACCCAGTTTGTACACGGGAACGTATCTTTGATACAAGAAGACAGCATTTGTGTAGGATTTTATGGATGGTGTCCGGTAGAAAAAGGGGTTTATTTCCCAGTATGATCTAGAACATAAAAAATCCATTATAAAGGGACAATATTGTCTTATTCTTTCGTTTAATTGCATTCAATGTTAAAAAGTTTGCATTCAAAAAGAGACACATGGACCCTTTGAAGGGTGTTGTGAGTGAAGAGTGCCCCCACTCCACCCCATCCAGGAACCCTCGCAAGACATTGCTTGACACACCATATCCATCCCCAAATTGGTACTCGCCAAATGGAGTTTTAGAAGATTAAAAAATTGGACTAGACATACGCAGTGCTCTTTACTGTTTCAGTTGTTACAAAGTATGTTCGCACTCCACTTCATATAGAAATTATCACAGCCTGTTAGCAGCTGCTCACTTTCTAACATGAATCAAATAAACTCATCAAAAAAAAATTAACAAAGTTAAATCATTACTATTGTAGACAAACGTATTAAACATGCAACCCCCTCCACCCCCGCCTCGTGGCCTATATCAAGCTGCTCATAGTGTAATACATCGGATATAAACGTAGTCGCGATTCATCAAATACATCAATCAAGTTAAACATATTAAACATCCCCCTCCACCCCCGCTTCATAACCTGTAACAGGCGGTTCACTTTGTAATGTATGAGCCATAAACATAGCAGTGTTTTATCAAATAAATAATACAGTTCTTTACTTTGATGTAATTTATAGTGATGACCTAGATTCCTAGATATATTTATCTTTCTACTTCCAGGTATGTTGGAATAATCCACCCAATCAAGGCCTACATCCTGTGCAACCGGAAGAGGATAACAATCGCTATTGGTTTAGTATGGCCTTTATCCTGTTTACTCGGTACACCAACGTTAGCCTTTAATGAAATCCAACCTGGACGACCTAAAGTGACGTCACCGAACTTTTGTGTGTTGGCGTTTCCGTCCTACCACGAGACATATTATCTGGTTTTTAAATTCAGTGAATTTGTGGTGTTTTATTTGGGGCCTTTCGTTGTACAAGTTGTCCTGTACACCATTGTATCGAAGCACTTGTTCAATCGTTCTGAGGAACTACATAGAAGATTGCACGTGCTAGATGACAAAGGTTCCGCGAAGGAAATTTCATCGGAAGCGGTTCAGGCTCGTCGAGGTGTTGTCAAGATGCTTATTTTAAGTGTTATTGTTTATTTCGTCAGTTATTCCCCTCATCAAATCCTGTTATTCTATCACGCTTTTCGACCGCGGGCGTTTCAAGATCGTTGGAGCATCCAAGTGTTAGTGATGATCATAGCGTATATTAACTCCGCAGTCAACCCTCTGTTCTACAGCGTCTTCAGTCAGAACTTCAGAAGAGGTTTTAAAGGTGTTTTATGTTCCCGTAGCTATTGTAATACGTCATCACGATTACCACCCAATCATGCGCAGTGTAAGTTTGGTAAAATGACGAGTGTCAACACGACGGAATTTTAGGTGAGGATTTTATTGTCTAGAAAATGGAGCAATTTGACCGCTGACTTTGTACTTGGAACAGGGGGTATCACGTTCAATGTGAATAAAGGGTGGTCGTTGGTTTTCTTGTGTGAGATTCCAGGCTGTGTGGAACATGCCAGATACTAATTGAGTGAGACACTAAAAATATTTATGAAGACTAATCCATTCATACAAGAGAACGCTAGATCGAAGACAGTCTAGCACAAATGACGTCATACGTGGATGTTGATTGTGGGTTAGTGTTAGAATAATGCTTGGGGCTACGTCAGGGGAAAGGTTTGGCTTGGCGCTAGCTCTGTCTACATCTCGAGATTTTGACGAGATCTGTAGTCCTAACCCTTACCTACACTTGACATATGGCGCCATGTGTACTACACCGTCTCCAACAAGAGGCTTTCGATTCGCCGGCAAGGAGGAAGTTTGTCTGTTCAACTTCGCGGATCCCACCCCCTCACTGCTAAAGACCCCCACGTGCAAGCCAATTATTGAAATAAATTTAAACCATACGTTAGTCCCCAAATTACATAATTTGTGTTTCTGTATTTGACCTGTCTTCAACTCAGCTACATGATAAGACTGTTTAAACGTCGTGAATTGACTCCGTTGTTGGGTATATTTTTTGTTATAATGGTTTCCAATTCTCCTTTTTACGTGTCATTTATTATCTGCTTTGTCACAATAGAACGCATGGTTTGGTTATTGAGCAATCGTCCAGTAATAAGGTCTTTTTAAACTAATCCAAAGAGAATCCCAGCTATGGTGTATTAATTTTGTTAGATTTGTTTACAATTAATTCTTGTTTTACTTGTCAAGTTTGAAAACATAAGAGTGTAAAATTTTAACAATCATCAAGGAGATAAGTTAGTTTTCACTTTGGAAATAAACTCAGCTGATGAATATATTTTCCCATAGTTAAATTTTCATAGCCGTTGTACACAAAAGGCTTATTTTTTTTAATCCGAGCCCATATGAACCAATGTTTCCCGAGTTGCTTGGATGTCACGCAATCTCTTAAAGAGGCGAATAAATTGACACAATGTTTTTTTTTGTTTTTTGTGTAATGCAGAGATAAAAGACGAATGTATACTAACAGAAATAAACCACAGCTTTTACTTTAAAGCGGAATTTCATATTTTCAAAGAAAGTCAAAACATAATTATTTCTATGTCTTTTGCTTCATAGGTTGTCAGCTCACTATTATATCATCATAGGCATTGTTTCCCACACTTAAAAATCCTTCACATTGGAAATAATAACACAATTACCTCCTTTGTTTTTCCATTCCCCCATGCAATAGCTATCTTCAAACGTTTGAATTCAAAGTTAAAAATGATATTTTTGCCAATTTCGCAACTGCCAATAGTGAATTATCGGATTAATCTTTAACAAGGTAGGACTGTTTTTAGATACCATTTATTTTAAGGCTTTATTTTAATATATTTTAAAAATATAACTAAAAAATATGAAATTGCAGCTTTAAGATACGTTATGTAAAAAACGAAATCTGCCCGATGAAAGTCTTTTCTGTGTCTGCACATGTTATATACATTTTTGATTCGGACATGTATTTACATACAAAGCCTATAATCAACTCTCTAGACGTTATAAATGAGATAACAGGTGGGATTTCAATAAATAACGATAAAATTTGTGATCAACATAGTACAGTTGCCGAGCCTCATTTAAGCCTTAACCTGGATTCAGTAGGTCGAATTCTTATAGGAACAACCTTCACACGGACAGATATTTTACCCCACTAAATAACCAGAAAATGCCTCATGGTGGCAATCTTGAGAATCTAAATTTCCCCAAGAGTGCTAGGGTGGTATCATCTGGATTCTTAATCTACACATACTGACGACATATAATCCATCAAAAACATTACGTGGACTTTATTTTCAGTTTTGTCGACCTGCTGCCGGGCTAAGACGTTGATTGTCAAGTACCTTTGCTACGGCAATATAAACTAACTACGCTACATTTTGTTAAAACTTCAACAAACAGTGTAAAGAATAAATAAATATGTGCGCACGTAGTTATTCCACCGGTTCTTATGCTGAAGCCACGTAGTTAAAATCACGCGTCGAACAAACTGACAGATTAACGCCAGTAAGTTCTAATTATTGTACAGCACACCGAATTTGTGTTTTTTGGTGTTATAGCCATGGTTATGTATATGTATATATTTATTGTTGTGATGTATATTGTCAATAAAGAGAAGAAAATCCACTTTAGGCGTTGTTTTTAATGTTGACAAGGTAACAGTGTTCGATGGTGTAAACAGGGGTTTAGTTCATGGCATGAGTGGTACCATGATTAAAGCTTCTTTACTGGCACCACTTTCCTATAAACAGGGGTAATTTTTCGCCAAAACTTCATGCATGATACCTAATGGATGAAATTCAACGAAATGTGAATCAAATCAACGTTTACACGAATAGTGAACATGAACTAAAAATAGGGCACTTTGCTCCTACCATTATCATTTGGCACAACAGGGGGAACCACCGGGATACCTTAAGGAGTTAATGTTCTCAGGTGGTTTGAGGTCCGTTTTTAGATTTGCAATCTCTTTTAACGTCGTTTTTGTTGAAGTCGTAAGATGGTGACACGCCTAATAATTATGTGCACATGCCGAAACCACAGGATATACTTTGGAAAGCACCATTTACAGCTAGTTGCGCTCGTGGTGGTGGGAACGGACACTTGGTCCACTAGATTGGGGGAGGTGGGGAACCTCTCACGGGTGTAGGAATATGTATACCCGACACCAAGCCTACCCCTGGATGAAACTATGAGTGATTGAAATAGACGCGCCTTAGAACTGCGAGCTAAAAGACAGGTGACGTGATCTAGCTCGAGGACCCCAGTACTTTTCCCTGCCGTCATATTGTTTCTGGTGATAGTCTCCCCAAACACAGCTTGCGGTGTTCTTAACTACATCACACCACTTTCTTTCGCTTGACTAAGTGTGACCCAATGTACAGGACATAAGGTTTGTTACTGTGTCCCCTGTAGCACAACTTCTAGTTCTATTCTAAGTCCCAACCCGGAAGAAGTTTCAAGATGGATATTTCACCTGTATTCTACATGCTAAACTTAAAGGGGCTATCCCGATATTTGTTTTTGGAATAAAACTGCTTAAGTTTGTGTTAAAATCCCTTAAAATATTCCAGTCAAGGGCCAAGCAACTAACTCAGTATTTATGATACGTTTTCAAACAACTTAAACCCGTCAGCCTTCATCTGGAATTTGAGACTGGTGCCCCAAGGTGTATTTTGCGGTATCTGGATAAAACCAAACATTTTTTTTTTTTTATAAAAATAATGCATAGTTGAAATTTACCTTTCTTTATCAAGTACAGCACATAGGTCATTCACTGTACAGCCCTCTCAAGTAACCGTAATCGGTTATAAGGTCACCAAACGAACAAATTGAGCCGAAATCTTAAAAGGGTTACGTGTCCGGATAAGCAGTTTTGGCGTTCACGTCCAAACGACTCAATATTTTGAGTTGAAATTTTGAAAGAAGGTAAATACACCATTCCTCTGTATCTTGGCGTTTAATTTTCATACATTCTGAGACTTTTATTTTTTGAGCCTCTGTTTAATTCGTGATTGTCCCTTTAAGGTGATGTGTGTCTACGGTTAGCTCCCCTTGTAAACAGACACGCTAAGCTTGTTGACCGACATTTAAGTCCTAAAATCGACGATTTTACTCGCAAACACTAAGTATTCTTAGATAACTTTGAGAAGTATTTATGCTGATTCTATTGAATGAGATTGAATAGGTTTATTTAGTCTTTTGGGTATGCCAGATGTTAAACGAAGTAGAGCCGCATTGCAACACAATATACGAATTTCGGGATATGGCGGCCACTCAAGACAGACAGTTATGCTCGAAGTATGACTTATGTGTTCTGAATCACGTAGTTTAGAGTACAGGGATTATAAACGAATGCCAGGTCACACTGTTCGACCCGCATGTTGGTTCCTGTTATTCTACTTGTTAAGGTCAATATCTGTTAGGGCACAAGTAAATATAAAGAGGCAATATGAAGCTGCTACGGCGTTTGTTTCTGTCAAAGATTACCCCAAAGCATTTGAGAATGACCCTTCCAGCTATATTTACATGTTTTCCCTTTTGATAGGTATGCTGATATTGAAGCCATTAAAAGACCAAATATTAAAATTGCTTCACAAATGAAAAACAACGGAAATATAAAAATAAGATTAAAGAATACTTGAAAAATGAAAGTGTCGCCTATCGTGTAACATCCGCTTTTATGAAATCTTATATCTTTAATGGTGCCAAATTTGTGTTCAGTCTTCGGGTTTTGCATATTGCGCTTTAAAATAATATAGAACTTTAGTTGGGGAATCTTTGAACTAAAACGACACTTTCCTTCAATTCACCGGAAAATGAGCATGAATAGATTCAATAATAATGGAAATCAACCGTACATCTGCTGTATCATAGCCAATAGTATTCCAAACAGCAACCGAGTTCCCTATTAAAGAGTTTAGATTGGAAGTAATATGTCTCAACACCCCTCACTACGGGCGCGTGTAATAACATAAAATGGGCATACTGATGGAAGTAATATGTCCTAACACCATTCACTACAGGCGTGTAATATACTATTCAAAAAAAGTAGGGGATATTTGATTTTTAAGTGTTATTAAAGTCACCTAATGAAACTGACGAAGAAACAATTGACAAAATGAAATGAAGTTCACATTCATCGATTTATTCCAAATGATCGTTAGACTAAGTAAGGCACAGACTGACCATTATAAGGGTAAAATGATACCCGGGGTCAAACAGCAAAGTTACCACAGCATCACAACAAAGTCAGTAACGGGTAAATCCTCCTCTGTTTGCCAAACAAGCATTGATCCGACGTGGCATACTCCTAATGAGACGTCTAAGGTCATTTTGATCCAGATTGTCCCATTCCTGTTGCAACGCAGCAGCAAGTTCTTGGACATTGGCAGGACGTTGTTGACGTTGACGTAACCTCTGTCCAAGCATGTCCCAGACATGCTCGATGGGGGAGAGGTCGGGACTCAGTGCTGGCCAAGGTAATGTGGTGATGTTCTGTTGTTGGAGGTAACCTGTAACGACCCTGGCCCTGTGACATCTTGCGTTGTCATCCTTGAAGATGAAACGGCGGCCATGACGTCGTGCGAACGGCACAACATGGACTGCCAAGATGTTGTCCCGGTAGTACTGGCCTGTAACAACATGTAAAGCCGTTCTTCCAGCAACAGTGATGCCTCCCCACACCATAACAGAACCACCCCCAAATCGATCATGTCTGATGACGTTAACGTCTTGGAAGCGCTCGTTTCGACGACGCCACACCCTCCTACGTCTGTCCAAAAAATCAACAGTGAACCTTGACTCATCTGAAAACATCAGATTGCTCCAGCGTCGATTATCCCAGTGTTGACGATCCCAACACCAACGACGTCTTGCCTGAATGTGATGACCTCTCAAACAAGGGATCACGCGAGGACGTCGGGCGCGAAGGTGACCCCCATGCAGTCGATTCCGAATCGTCTGGCCACTCACTCTCACACCAGTGTCTGTTTGAAGACGGGCACTGATCTGATTTGCTGTGATGACACGATTTCTCAAGGCCAAGGTACGGATAAATCGATCCTGGGCTTGAGTTGTCGCCCTTGGTCGACCTGAGCGTGGTCTGTCCTGTACAGATTGTGTATCACGGTATCTGGACCATAGCCTGCTTATGACAGACTGAGAAACATTCATCGTCCGCGTCACAACCGCCTGTGTTGTGCCGATCTGTAGCATGCCAAGGGCACGTAACCTTTCATTTTGGGTAAGCCGACGCATATCAAAATTTGTTTTCTGGTCACTAAAACAATTAAACTGATGTTTCCACCCTGGAATTCAATGCCACAATGACTGTAACATTCAAAGTCAGAGTCGTGCAAATCTTGGGTTGGACCCCCATGATGATCCCCAGCATCACCTGCATTCCATGCGGTAGCTATTGGTGCGTTTGGGCGTCACATGTAACTGGAAATGTTTCTTCTGTTAGGTTCTATAGTGACTTTTTTCGTAGTCATTTGCATATTTTAGTATTATGCCCCCAAAATCAAATATCCCCTACTTTTTTTGAATAGTATAATATAAAAAGGGCATACAAACACTATAGATGGAAATGTCCTTACATCATTCTCTACAAGGGGGTTGGATGACCGGATGGTTAGCGAGCGCGCGCTGTATCATATCATTGGTTCAACTTGCATGGTTTCAAATCCCCGGTTGTACATGGCAAGGAGTAGGGTCGCCTTGCCGAACTCGTGGGTTTTCACCGAGTACTCCGTTTTCCTCCCACTGCTAAAGACCCCAACGCGCAAGCGAATTATTGCAAGCGAATTATTGAAATAAAATTAAACCACATGTTATTTCAGAAATGACCTAGTTTGTGTCGAGTGGACGTTAAACCCCAGTTCGCTCTCTCTCCCATTCACTACATGCGCGTGTAATAATATAGACGTCCGTGTTTATACCATCCTCGGTATCCCAAGAGATCTCATTCCGTCCTACTCCACTAACCATAGGTTAATCTATAGGGTTTTCACGATTTCAGATTATCCGCCCTGGGTTCTCGAATACACATTGGCATGCACGTAAAACGACACTTTACAGTTGGAAATGTATATAAGAGTAGGCCGTAGCGTCACTGTCCGGGTAAACAAAATTTCCCTCATAGTAAACTGCATGGCGTATGTCAGTCTTCGTTAGTCTGGTAGTATCAGAACTGTTAGGCGTTAAACCCCATTCCAGTTCTGTTCATGTCCTTGTTGTGGCTTAGTGGGTAAGACCCTAGCTCGCTAGCCTAGAAATGGGTGTTCGATCACCCTGATTTTCCGACGTGGTTTCCCCTTGTCAATGGTGCAGGATGAAGGGCTTGACGAGGATTATAGTTGAATAGTCGTTCGGATGGGACGATTACCGAGGCCCCGTGTATAATTGGCCATAAAAGATCAGGCCATATTTCCGTTGCCCGGACAAAATGCTCCTCGTAGCATGCTGTATGACGTATGCCCGTCTTCATTAGCCCAGTCGGAGCAGAACAGTAGGACGTTAAACCCCATTTCAAAAATTTCCAGATTGATCAAATACAGCGTTTGAAAACATCTGAAATTGTTTGGCAACCACAATGCCATATTAATAGACATTATTCGAAAATGTTGCGCATATGTGAATTTCTGTTTCTATATCCCACTAAAAGGTTGATAATGATAATAGTTATAACCAGAGAAATGTTTAGAAAAGTACAAGTAATATATACTATTCAAAAAAAGTAGGGGATATTTGATTTTGGGGGCATAATACTAAAATATGCAAATGACTACGAAAAAAGTCACTATAGAACCTAACAGAAGAAACATTTCCAGTTACATGTGACGCCCAAACGCACCAATAGCTACCGCATGGAATGCAGGTGATGCTTGGGATCATCATGGGGGTCCAACCCAAGATTTGCACGACTCTGACTTTGAATGTTACAGTCATTGTGGCATTGAATTCCAGGGTGGAAACATCAGTTTAATTGTTTTAGTGACCAGAAAACAAATTTTGATATGCGTCGGCTTACCCAAAATGAAAGGTTACGTGCCCTTGGCATGCTACAGATCGGCACAACACAGGCGGTTGTGGCGCGGACGATGAATGTTTCTCAGTCTGTCATAAGCAGGCTATGGTCCAGATACCGTGATACACAATCTGTACAGGACAGACCACGCTCAGGTCGACCAAGGCCCGGATCGATTTATTCGTACCTTGGCCTTGAGAAATCGTGTCATCACAGCAATCAGATCAGCGCTCGTCTTCAAACAGACACTGGTGTGAGAGTGAGTGGCCAGACGATTCGGAATCGACTGCATAGGGGTCACCTTCGCGCCCGACGTCCTCGCGTGATCCCTTGTTTGAGAGATCATCACATTCAGGCAAGACGTCGTTGGTGTAGGGATCGTCAACACTGGGATAATCGAGGCTGGAGCAATGTGATGTTTTCAGATGAGTCAAGGTTCACTGTTGATTTTTTGGACAGACGTAGGAGGGTGTGGCGTCGTCGAAACGAGCGCTTCCAAGACGCTAACGTCATCAGACATGATCGATTTGGGGGTGGTTCTGTTATGGTGTGGGGAGGCATCACTGTTGCTGGAAGAACGGCTTTACATGTTGTTGCAGGGCGTGTTACAGGCCAGTACTACCGGGACAACATCTTGGCAGTCCATGTTGTGCCGTTTGCACGACGTCATGGCCGCCGTTTCATCTTCCAGGATGACAACGCAAGATGTCACAGGGCCAGGATCGTTACAAGTTACCTCCAACAACAGAACATCACCACATTACCTTGGCCAGCACTGAGTCCCGACCTCTCCCCCATCGAGCATGTCTGGGACATGCTTGGACAGAGGTTACGTCAACGTCAACAACGTCCTGCCAATGTCCAAGAACTTGCTGCTGCGTTGCAACAGGAATGGGACAATCTGGACCAAAATGACCTTAGACGTCTCATTAGGAGTATGCCACGTCGGATCAATGCTTGTTTGGCAAACAGAGGAGGATTTACCCGTTACTGACTTTGTTGTGATGCTGTGGTAACTTTGCTGTTTGACCCCGGGTATCATTTTACCCTTATAATGGCCAGTCTGTGCCTTACTTAGTCTAACGATCATTTGGAATAAATCGATGAATGTGAACTTCATTTCATTTTGTCATTTGTTTCTTCGTCAGTTTCATTAGGTGACTTTAATAACACTTAAAAATCAAATATCCCCTACTTTTTTTGAATAGTATATATCATTAATTAAAGAATGAGTTAGTTTCGTCATCAATACAACCAGATAATCCAGGACGGCCTGATATGCATGAATATCGAAATGAACCGAGATCCTTGGACATAATCTGTCCCCGTTGAAAATATATAACGCCTCTACACTAATATTGTAAAATAACCAATATTATTTCGTCGAAATCAGATAAGAATTGTGACCTGTAGAGTGTCAACAAACAAATTGTGGACGGACTGTTCCGGGTGAACAAGAGCGACTACAATAAACGTCCACATAAAAAATGAGAGCTTATATATGTCAATAAGATGTGTTATTTTGTGTGATAAAATTAACTGCACATTGCTAATTTTGAATCCTAGTATTGGTTTCACGTCATATATGTATTTGGGAAGGGGTTGGATGTCCGAAAGGATAGCACGTGCGCGCTGTATCATAAGGTCTGTCATTGCGTCAACGGGCGTGGTTTCGATTCCCGTTATTGTAAATAACAAGGACTAGGATCACCCGTCCAACCTCGTTGATTTTCTCCGGGTCCTCCGGTTTCCTCCCACTGATAAAGACCCCTATCGTTACGTACAAGCGAATTATTGAAATAAAATTGAACCATGTGTTACTCCGGAAATGACCTAGTTTGTGTCGAGTGGACGTTACCCCCCCCCTCTCTCTCGTTTAGTCTGTCCGTGGAACGGAGGCGTGTAGAATGATGTTAATTTTGATTCGATTAGCTGTCATTAATTGTTGTTGTTACATGGAATTAGGTGGCCAAAATCTGACATTAAGTAAGCATTGTCAGATAAACCATACATTATCGTCAGGTCAGACGATACCACCAGAATAGCGTCCTCAACAACCTCTATGGTATTTGCATTGTTTTCCATTGTGTTCTCTGTAAATCTAAAGGATATCGACTAGATCTTATAAATGATTTATTCACTGGTAACGTAAGTGTGTTCATATTCTGATTATAAAGAAACCTGCTGATGTCTGGGATCTGGCTGACCCAAATGATTCAACGCCCACAACCCTGTAACAGGATATCATATGAAATTATGAAATACAAAAGAGAGATAGCGAGAGCGAGAGAGAGAGAGTGGGAGAGAGAGATGAGGTGTAACGTCCACTTGACACAAACTAGGTCATTTCGGGACTAACATTGCGCGTAGAGGTCGTTAGCAGTGGGAGGAAACCGGAGAACACGGAGATAACCCACTTATAAAAGAAATGAGTTTTAACGTCCACTCAACACAAACTGTCATTTTGGGACTAACATATGGTTTAATTTTATTTCAATAAATCACTTGCGCGTAGGTGCCTTTACCAGGGGGAGGAAACCGGGGAACCCGGAGAAAACCCACATATGAAATACAATACATCCGTCATGACAATATTTAGCTGTAAAAGATGACAGTTATTTATGTATTCTAGACAGGAAAATATACATAAGTCTCTGTTCTAAAGTTATACATTATTCAAACGTTGTTCATTATTCTCAGACGATCTCATTGTATCATTCCCAGGGTCGGATAAAGGACATTAGGGATGTAAAGCCACCAATTACTCTTGGTCGTGCTATCGAAACGAGGGTGTGTGTGTTAATGGTTAGATTCTGCGCGTTGCATCAATAGGTCTGCCATTCAGTTAACTGGAGTGGCTTCGAATACCCGGTTGTACGTGACAAGGAGTAGGGTTGTCTGACCAACCTCGCGGGTTTGCTCCTGGTTCTCCGGTTGCCTCACACTGCTAAGACCCCTGCTAAAAAAAACCCTACGAGCAAATGAATTATTGAAAAAAAAGAACAATAGAGAAAATGATCTAGTTTGAGTCGAGAGGACGTTAAACCCATTTCCAACCCCCCCCCCTCTCTCGCTATCGAAACGCTAAAATAACATTTGATATTATGACTTAAAAAGATTCTGGGGTTTTTTTAATAAATCGTTGAATCTGTGCATTATAAATGAAACAAAATGTCCTTTAACGCCTTACTGTTCTACTTCGACTGGGCTGATGAAGGCCGGTTTTTGTACGGAATAAAATCGGCTCGTTAAGCTGGAGTTCTGGGATTCTCTCCATGATTTTCCGTGGCACAGGACCGAGGTGTGGGGAATAGGGGCGAGCAAGCCAGGAAGAATTTCTAGTTGTTTCCAAGGCAACCGTTTTCATTAGTCCCAATGGTGCTAAAAAGTGTAACGTTAAACCTACTTTCATTTTATTTCGTTTCGTGTACACGTGGGCATTAACGTAAAAGAACCTCTGACAACTGGTTATTGAAAGAAAAGTAGGACGTAGAGAAAGGACCTGCACAATAGTGGCTTACGGTCATGGTTTCGCTCCCTGGCGCGAGCGCAAGTAGATTGGACCTCGGGGCGCATTATCAATCTTGTTTCCTGCCTCAGGAAATTATAACACATAATTTGTATTTTGTAGCTAAGTAGTGATTTCGTCAATTCAGATTATAAAAACCCAAACCGATATAAAAGTGCATTTTTTATGTTATCAATTATAACGAACACAGTGGATTGGTATTCGCAAATATGAAACAGTTCGTTATTCACGAAGAAATGCCGCTTTGAGGTGTGATAAACCAATTTGGCTCATATGAAAACTCACGACCTGCGTATTCCCTATAAAAATGCACTTTATCATATTACGAATTCCATAACTACAAACTAGTTCGCGGTTCGTTATTCGCCATTTGCAAACTTATCTGCTGTCGTTATCCGCCAAATAAGGAACCTGGTATTCCCCCTATAATTACAGCTATTATGGTTCTAAATCTACACCTAGTTTTTTGTTATTCGATAATAGCTTGTGATTCAGTTAGAAAGATGGTATATTAGAATCTATCTTCACGTCGCTATTGTTTTATTTTTAAATCACATCAATCATATGCGGTGCCCCCACCTCTCCGGTCATTGACCAAGGCTCACACAAGGACGCGCCGAAGGCGCGTCACGAGCGTACCGAATGTGGGCGAGCAGTCGAGGAAAAGTTTGAAAATTGACAACCGCAAACCCATTTTCCAAGCATTTCAGACCAAAGCAGAAGGCAAATTTTTGTTTTCCTGATACAATTATGTAACAGAATGACCTAAGAGCACTATCATTGAATGTGAGAATTCTCTGTAGTGTCAAAAACAAAATCATTTGAAAATAATTCAAATTATAATATACATACAGTATTTGACAGTTCTGTTGACACACATCACAGAATATAGCGAGAATATTGGAACTCACGAACCTCATGATGGTATTTGTTTAATTCTGTGATGATAACTGATAATTATTCTGTAAAGGACTAAGAAATCATTTCTGAAGCTTCAGGGATAGCTAAAGTAATCTTTAGGTCTTTTAGATTGATGGCACTAGTCAACTGTAATTTTATATTGAGACAAGCAGAACAGACAACCTGTACTCTCTGTAATATTCTTTATTACTATATTATTAACAGGATAATTTCATCAAACGTCCACCATGACATTATTTTGCCTGGTCTCCAGACACAAATCGAAAATGAAACTGAAAGTGAAATCAAAACACGGAAGTGATTAATTTTTCGAGAAAATCTCAAAACTGGCAAGTTTTTTGGTGATTATTTCGGCGATAATGACTTTTGAAGTACTAAGTAGAGGTTAAAAGATGAATTACACGGTTCTCGGTATAATGAGGCCAAACTCATAAAGTTCTTTCCTTGTAGTACACTTCCTTTTTGTGTTGTGTGTCAGTCATTTCTTTCTCTATCTATCCTTTCTCCTGCCCTGTGTCCGGCCATCTCCTTCCTTCTTTCCCCTCTCTCCTTTCTTTTTTTTTCTTACTTCTTTCTCTTTTTTCTTTATAGGCTTAGGTCCACTTTTTTAATGAGCTTAGGCCCACCTGTCACGGACAGGTGAAGAGGAGGACCCAGTCTGGGACTGATCATATGCCTATCGCGTGTATCTCGTTGCAGCAAAACAATTTGAAGATAGAATAAGTGAATCTAGAACTGACAATACTCAGGAAATGAAATGCGGTTTAACGGCCTACTGTTCTGGCCAGAGACACTGTTCAAAGACAAGTACTACAAATACAAAGTAACAATCTCATGAGGAAATTGCAAATACGAATATTTCACTTCCATTACAAAAGCAACAGGCATGTTGTTTTGTTAAAGTTTCCGAACTCCTTACTTTGCGAGATGGATTAAGACGAACAGAAACTAATTCTGACATGACCTTATTAGTTATTTCATTAAGAGATACATTAAAAGATTAACCAAGTTGTGCGACATTATATCCGAAGAGCTACATAATATTACAATGTAAGTCTGGTAAATATGAACGGATTTGCTGTAAAACAATATAATCTTCCTTCAATAACACTTCAATCGGATTAAAACACAGATCATCTTTCGTTTCGCTTTTTATTGTTCAAATTCAGTTTCAGTTGTCGTCTCTACACTAAGATCTGGAAGAGTTTTTATACTACCAACTTTGTGGTTGAAGCGAGGGATTAGGCAATAAAATGGTATGTTACAGCGAGTTCTTGGTGTGTCATGCAAGGAACTGTTGATAAACCACTAAAAACGTCAAAGTACGGGCTAATCTTATATCGAATACCGACTGTCGAGAGATCATTAACATTTACACCCCAATGTGTCCACGGGACCGCTTTGTCCCATCCGAACGACTATGCGGTGTCCATTGCCATGCCCATTGACAACGGGGAACGACGCCGGATAGTCCCAATGAACACGGGGATCAAACACGAAACCTCCAGTTTAGCGAGATAACGTCTTACTACCTGACTTATCGAGGCCCTCCAGAAAAGTTATCACTTTTCTAAAATCAATCCAGAAAATTGAAGTCCAATAAAGTTAAACTAACAAAATAAACCCCAGATGATCAGTTGTCACCGTTGACCTAACGATTGTTCGAGGAGAAGGTGGATAAGCTGGTTTGGTTGGCGGTATAGAGAAAAAGTCTGATATTAAACTGATGATGGGCGAGGTGTTTTTTTAAATACCTTAATCATTATGTATATATTTGTAAAATAATTCAAATAAGATTATTTATTATGTTTGAAAATAAAAGGAAAACATCAAAAAGGATGTCATGCTCAACTCATTAAAACACAAAGGATGTTACGCTGGCTCATTAAAAGGTACATACCTATTTGTAAGTCCAAACGGTATCTAGTCTATGACAAAAACAGACTATTATTCGCGGAAATAAACAAAAATCAAAAACAAAAGGATGTTATATTTGACTCATTAAAAATTTGTTTTTGAAGCTGCACATGTTATTATAGATTACACAGGGAATTTCCAAGTTTTATTGTTGTCAATCGTGGTTCGTTGATTAAAGTATGCAAGAAAACATGATAACGCCATACAGGGTCGCGCAAAGAATACAAAGACCTACATCAAGTACATGCAGATCAGATCAGGTCCCGAGTTCACAAAACATTCTCAGACTTAAGCTGAGAATTTTCTCAAAATTGTTTGTCTTATGTTAACGAATATATAGTCCTTTAGAAAACTTTTGTTGTTTTAATGTATCAAATACATCAATAAGAAACTGTGTGCAAAGTTTTGTGTTTCTGGATCAAACATATTTTTCTCATAAAGAATGATTGAAAGTTGAGTAAATTCTCAACTTAAGTCTGAGAATGCTTTGTGAACTTGGGGCCTGATCAAATCTGGTCTGAATAACATAATAGAAAAAGAGAGGGATAAATGGGGTTTAACGTCCACCCGACACAAACTAGGTCATTTCGGGACTAATATATGGTTCAATTTAATTTCAACAATTCCCTTGCGCGTAGGGGTTTCTAGCAGTAGGAGGAAACCGGAGCACCCGGAGAAACACCACGAGGTTGGACAGATACCTGAACTAAAGCAGAATGGAGTTTAACGTCCTACTGCCCTGTTCCGGTTGGGCAAATGCCAACATGCCCCATTCATACAGTGTGTTGATATGATGGGAACGTTTACTCAGACAGTGGCGCTATATTACTCTTACATCGAATTCTAACTGTTAAGCCTTCTTGTTTTGACAGGGTGGGGGGATGGATGGCCGAATGGTTAGCGTGCCGTTGAGTCAACTAGCGTGGTTTCGAATCCCCGGTTGTACGTAGCAAGGAGTAGAGTCGCCTATCCAGTCTCGTGGGTTTTCCTCGGTACTCCGGTTCCTCTCACTGCTAAAGACCCCTTCGCACAAGCGAATCATTGAAATAAAATTAAACCATAGGTTAGGCCCGAAATGACCTAGTTTGTGTCAAGTGGATGTTAAAGCCAATCTCTCTCTCCCTCCTCTCTCTCTTTCTCTCTCACACGTGTTTTGTTTGACCCGATATCGTAGTGTGAGTCAAATACACTGAAACAAGGAAGAGATATAGACTCTAAGATTTCGGATAGAAAAACCGTGACCGTTAATAAATACCATACCGGTGAAATATCATATGACAGCATGACAATTATAGAACTTTTGAGGTTTGAAAATCCATATAAGCTATTAAAAGTAGTGAAATTGTATTCCAGATTATGACGCGACGTTGCATTATAAGACATAGATCTAAGACATTGAGAGGTTTCTGGATTGGAAAAGGATAACATGTACATAAGGTCGTGCATTTAGTACAAAACTTATCATTGTTTCCCACTTAAAACCATGGATAATGCCACTGAAAGATTATGCATAGAATGAAATGGGCTTTAACGTCTCGCACCGTCTAGGCTAATCACGATGGTCATACACCGTGCTATGAGGGACATTTTCCTAGGCAGTGACATTACGGCCTGCTTTTATTTCGAATTACATCTGTCAAGTGTACACGGGTCCTCGGTTTTTTCTCGCTCGACTAAGGCCGACAGCTAGCCACAGACTTCCTTGTTAGCTGCCAATGCCTTTGTGAGGTTATTTTGCTTTCTTTTTAAATAATTCCAAGTGCCATGCAATGTAGACCCTCTACAGTTCTCTTTTTGATCAGTACCTCAGGCACTACCCCTAACAGCGGGAACCAAACGGGACACAAATCCCATGTGTTCTTGGCTAGAAAGCTGCACTGATCGATGGAAGTTCATTTCTACATATCTTTGTAAATACTAAACGTTATTAAACCAGTTTTCATCTGGTATTCCTATTAGAGATATTATAGTCTACAAGTGATTCATGCTGTTTTAAATGGAGTATCAGGACTTAACGAAACAAAGTCATTAATTAGATATTTAAATAAAATATTGGCATATATAGTAGAAAAGGGACTATAATAGTACAGTAGAAAATATAATACTACAAAATAACACTGTAAATTATTTTCTACAGGTTTGCTTTCGAGTAACAATTAGGATATTTTCTCTGGGGTGAGTTTGCGCTACTTAAAGATTAACCACTGTCATGTCAAGTATCATGTCTAACAGAACAGTTGTCTCCCATTGTTCATCAATCAGCAACACTATAGAAGAATACAGCAAATCAGAGAGATGGGGAGACAGAGAGAGATGGGGGGGGGGGAGAGATTTAACGTCTGCTCGACACAAACTAGGTCATTCCCGGACTAACACATTGTTGAATTTTATTTCAATAATTCGTTTGCGCGTAGTGGTCTTACCAGTGGTAGGAAACCGAATACAGCAAATGAATTAAGTGGATGCGGTACAAATGTACAAGAAGATAATTTAGCTATGCGAACTAATCGATTAAACAGTAGCCACGGTGGCTCCTTTGGTTATGACGCTAGTTCACTAACCAGACGTTGCAGTGTCCAAATGCGGCGCTTGCCCGCCAAGTACTATTTACCAATCAGGATGCATTAACCCATGTTCTGCTTTGCTGCTCTGAATGGACCAATAAAGACGGGTGTTTGCTAAAGGCGCAGAAAACCTTGCCAACCCCATTAACCAAAATTGCAGTAGATCGTAGCGCCACTAATATGACACACTCTCCCGTCTTTATTCTATTTAGCCTATTTGTTAGTAATCAATTAATCACAGAGATTCAATTTAGATGTGGGGTGGATCAAGGAGGCCAAATGGTTAGCGCGTGCGCGCTGTATCAAAAGGAATGTCTGAGTGGTTTGCTTTCTCCGGTTGTACGTGACAAGGAGTAGGATCGCCAGTCAAACCTCGTGGGTTTTCTCCGGGTCCCCTTGTTTCCTCCCACTGTTAGAAGTCCTACTCCAAAAAGGTTACAAAACTTGCCATGCCAAATGGGGAAATGTGAAAGAAAATAAATAACTTTTGCACTATTACATCTTGTGACCTTGACGAAATCTTAATTTTTATTCCACATATTCCCATTTCCATTTTTGTTGACGTTTTGATGTAAAGTGAAAGAAAATGGGTAGATTTACATCTTCGCTCAGGTCTTGTGTGTATTGATGATCTCGAGATGGGATCCAAGTGATACACCTACAATTGCAAGTGCTAGGCAAACACTCTTGGCATACAGTTTTAATCGAGCTAGCGGGTCTGGTGATTAATTCATCGTAATGTGCAGGGATAAAAAGAATGAGCAGTGACGTCAATGGGGGACAGTTAATTACAAGTTTTAGTCCAAACGAAAAAAGTAGCAACGGCGTATTCTCTCATGATTCTACGAGATTATATCCTACCAATATTCTGTTAAATATCATTTGAATCTTATCTAATACCAGTGATGATTCTTAATGTTCTTCATCCATCACTCTTCAGTAGAGTGTAATAAAGTAGTTTGGGGTCTTATCATGGCTAATAATAGTTTAGAGAGGCAATCAACTTTACGCTAGACTAATCCAACTTGTCATGTTCCAAGGCAGATAACATCCGTCCTATGTTCGACGTAAAATCATCTTCAACCTACAGCCCTGGAAAATGTCGTCTTAGGAGTTGTGTTGTGCGTGTCTTGATCCATTTTATAATAATAACTACGAAACATGAAAAAATACGAGGTCTAATCTGTGCCGATTGGACTAATGAAGACTGCAAGGGGCTTATGGAACATAAACAGATTTAAAATGGCTTAAAAGTAAATTTCGAAAGATCGTTAGTTATAATATTCTAACCTTTTGGTTGTAACAAGATTAAGCAGAAAAATGTGAAAGAATCTAAGCTCTATGTTCTAACTAAATAAAACAGAATAGACGCCAGACGTTGGGCGTGTGTGGGAAGTTCCTACAAGAATATAATATAATAGAATACATGTAGTTTTTTTTCTGTAATATAGGTCCAAAATCAAAAGTTGCAAATATAATATTATAGTCCAGTTTGCTATGTACCTTAATATGGTTTCGTTCATAATTTTTGGGGATTTGTAAAACTATACATTTTTGGAAACCTCATGACCCACTGAACCCAAAAAACAATGTTTACATTTTTTCCAATAATCCTTTGACAGCCATCTTGGATTTCAAAATGGCCGCCATGTAATTCATTGATATTGTAATATTTTGGCTTATGATAACATTAGAAAAATATTTAAGGTATGGAAACATACATTTTAAAGGTCAACAAATCTAATGTGACATCTGTGATTTGGGCTGCCATCTTGGATTTCAAAATGGCGGCCATATTTTCTTTAAATTGTTAATATCTAGGCTTCTAATCATCATAGACACACGATTTTGGTATCTAAACATACATTTTTTGGCCAAAGATATCAATATGACACCTTTTAAGAGGCTCGGGACAATACTACAGTAAATATCGATTAAACCAAATATTTTATTGAACACTAAAACCAAAAATAGGGGGAGATTAACCATCACTATCATCATCTGAATCACGATTCTTGGTAAGTGTGTCTTCATCATTATCACAGTTTGTGCTGCATAGACACAGGTCAGTGCAAGGCAAGTTCTTGCGTTTACAGGAGCATCTATTAGAAGTACAGTTGTTCTTGCACTGACATCTTACCATCTCGACAATGGCCTGAGGTGCTGGTGGTAAATCGGTGGTCTTTGGTTGTAGCTTCATGTCAAGTTTATAGTAACCATGGAGCATTGGGTCCAACCTTTCTTGCTGGGGAATACAAGCTTGGCCCCATACTCTACCTTGAATTTGAGCTCTCAAGATATGCTGTGATAGTGCTCCAACAGTAGGTGAAAGTCTGTCATACCAGCGCAGCTCTGGAATACGAGAGATATGAATTCCTTTGGGACTGTATGCAGTACATGCAAACTCTTCCAATCGCGATTGGGTATTTTCGCTCAATTTCTGATCATGGCAGATATTATGGAAAGCCTCAATTATATGTTCTTCCACATTCATGAAATGTTTGAACCAAGTATTCTTGCCTATTTTAGAAAACCGCCCAGTGTTGTCCGCACCAGATGCAAAGGAAATATATGTGCTCTTTGGCAGCCGGTCATAATTAGCTATTATCAAAACCATAACATCCGTGTCTGGAGAGAAGAAAGCCATGTGTGCATCCATAGTGGTTCTTTCTGCTGCGGACACTCCCAAATATATCACCAAAGAATCAGGTTCTTCGTGGTTGTTTTCTGGGAAATGGTCTAAATCTTTATTGCTTCTTGTATGGCCAGCTGCTGAGGTGATTATCAGCTTTGGAGAATTTTTGTTGTACTCCAATATTTCTTTTGCCAGATACTCTATCAAATTTGCCTTTGTTCCATCATGTGATAGGAGACCTTCTGATTTCTTTGGAAGCTTCTGAACTAAGACCATTCCATCAACAACAGCAATCTTGTGGCAATTATCTTCCATGACTTGAACATTGTCTGTATGATCTGTGCTGCTAATATCGACCATATTCTTGAGTGCATGAATAAGTTTTGACTTGTCATTACATGGTAATACTGTTCCGTCAGGTGCAAAGAGCGATCTGGTGACAGTTAAAGACCTTGCAAAGTGTTTTAATGTCAAGCTTATGAATTTAAAAAAGAAACTTTGATGTGATCATTGTTGCCTTTGATACATACAGAGCTGACTCTCTGAAAAACCGAACAAGAGAAATGAGCAGGAAAGGGAAAGACTGTGCAGTATCAAATCAGTGATGAGACGAACATTCGGCACATCATCTTGAGTCGATTCCTATCACATGATGGAACAAAGGCAAATTTGACAGAGTATCTGGCAAAAGAAATATTGGAGTACAACAAAAATTCTCCAAAGCTGATAATCACCTCAGCAGCTGGCCATACAAGAAGCAATAAAGATTTAGACCCTTTTCCAGAAAACAGCCACGAACAAGCTGATTCTTTGGTGATATATTTGGGAGTGTCCGCAGCAAATGTCGGCTGCCAAAAAGCACAGATATTTCCCTTACATCACATGTACAAAAGATAGAGCCATTGTGGGTAGCTCTTGGGCCAGACCGAGCAAAAGCTTTGCCAGGGTTTCATGCTTTTTCTGGTGCGGACAACACTGGGCGGTTTTCTAGAATAGGCAAGAATACTTGGTTCAAACATTTCATGAATGCGGAAGAACACATAATTGAGGCTTTCCATAATATCTGCAATGATCAGAAATTGAGCGAAAATACCCAATCGCGATTGGAAGAGTTTGTATGTACTGCATACAGTCCCAAAGGAATTCACATATCTCGTATTCCAGAGCTGCGCTGGTATCTGTTCTGCAAATATGGCAGAAAGTGACAGACTTCCACCTACTGTTGGAGCACTATCACAGCATATCTTAAGAGCTCAAATTCAAGGTAGAATATGGGACCAAGCTTGTATTCCCCAGCAAGAAAGGTTGGACCCAATGCTCCATGGTTACTATAAACTTGATGACATGAAGCTACAACCAAAGACCACCGATTTACCACCAGCACCTGAGGCCATTGTCGAGATGGTAAGATTTCAGTGCAAGAGCAACTGTACTTCTAATAGATGCTCCTGTAAACGCAAGAACTTGCCTTGCACTGACCTATGTCTATGCAGCACAAACTGTGATAATGATGAAGACACACTTACCAAGAATCGTGATTCAGATGATGATAGTGATGGTTAATCTCCCCCTATTTTTTTGGTTTTAGTGTTCAATAAAATATTTGGTTTAATCGATATTTACTGTAGTATTGTCCCGAGCTTCTTAAAAGGTGTCATTTCGATATCTTTGGCCAAAAAATGTATGTTTAGATACCAAATTCATGTGTCTATGATGATTAGAAGCCTAGATATTAACAATTTAAAGAAAATATGGCCGCCATTTTGAAATCCAAGATGGCAGCCCAAATCACAGATGTCACATTAGATTTGTTGACCTTTAAAATGTATGTTTCCATACATTAAATATGTTTCTAAGGTTATTAGAAGCCAAAATATTACAATATCAATGAATTACATGGCGGCCATTTTGATATCCAAGATGGCGGCCAAAGGATTATGGGAAAAAATGTAAACATTGTTTTTTGGATTCAGTGGGTCATGAGGTTTCCAAAAATGTATAGTTTTACAAATCCCCAAAAATTATGAACGAAATTACATAAGGAACTGGACTATTAATATATGTACAACAATTTTTACAACACAAATCATGAATTGGTGACATTGTAGGTAGATTACATAAATTATTGATAATAAATAATATTATATATTGTAAAAAAAAATTGTTAGAGCAAATTTTTACTATAGTTTGTAACATTATATATATATATAATATATATATATATATATAGAAATTGAAGACAAAATGGAGTACGGGATGGTCTCAATCTACCAGAAAACAATGGATTCGGTAAACTTGTTTTATTCTGCACCAATCAGGGGCGATTCCAGGAGGGGGTTTGCATTGACAATTGACAATTAATTACGTTAATTGAGCTTTTAAAAGCGAGAAATCCAACACCCCGTTTGATGTCAATTTTTATTATGAATTAATAGTATCACATTGGGATTCAACAGATAATCTACACAATGTTAATGATCTGCATTCCAAATTAAACCATAAGAAGTATTATCGTACATGTAAATATCTTAGATGTAAGTAAGAACATTCTGCTACAAAAAGACCTTAAAGGGACTATCCCGTTTTATACAGAGTCTCAAAAATAAAAGTCAGAGTACGTATGAAATTTAAACGCCAAAATATCGAAGACTGGTGTATTTACATTGTCTCAAAATTTTAGCTCAAAATATTGAGTCGTTTGGGCGTGAACGTCGAAACTGCTTATCCGGACACGTAACCCTTTAAGAATTCAGGTCTATTTTTTTGTTGATGACCTGATAACCGACTCCCGTTTATTGAGAGGTCTATATAGTGAATGACCCATGTACTGTACACCTACACATTATTTTTTTTATAAAAAGAAGCCTGGTTTTACGTAGACACTGCACAATACAGCTTGGGACACTTGTTTCCATTCCAGAAGAAGATTGACGGGTTTAAGTTATTTGAAAATGTATCACAAATACTGAGTTAGTTTCTATGCCCTTAGGTAAAGGATTTTAACACAAAATTAAGCAGTTTTATTCTCCAAAAAATTATCGGGATTAGCCCTTTAACAGAGAAATGACTAAACATAGCTTAGTTGTTATTAATATATACCAATAAAAGTTATTACATCACCAGAAACCAACGGTAATTTACCATGACCTCACCTTAAATTACAATTCATCGATTTGAACCAAAGCTGTTCTAACGGGCCTATGCCGATTTGAACACAGTCTCAAAAATGAAAGTCTCTGAGTGCGTATGAAATTTAAGCGCCAAAATAAAGAGGAATGATTTATCGCCTTGTTGTCAAAATTCAGCCCAAAAATGCGCACTCGGACACGTAACTTTTTTAAGATTTTGGGTCAATTTTTTCGTTGGGTGATCTGATAATCGACTCACGTTCCTGTTGAGGTCTATATAATGAATGATCCATGTGCTGCACTTAATAACGAAAGTCCGTTCACCGACACGATTTTCCTCCTCGCCCACTGTTAAGTCTCTATTATCCTGCATGATCATGTGGGAATCAAGGGAGTAAAACTAGATTGAACTCAAAATATTATATAGGTCGTTTGTGTTATTGGAGAACCTTTAAAAAGAAATGAAACCACTTTATGTAAAAGTTCTGCTTCATATTATTTCGAGCGGAAATTAATACCAGAAGGTTTTTGTGTTAATTTTACCACTTATGGCTCGCTCTAACAACTGGAAGACCAATAATTTCCTGTGGTTATAGGAATTCCTAATATCTTATATGTAGTTTATTCCGTTCATTAAAACAGTTTTTTTTATTTTATACATATTTGTGATCTTTATTTTAAAATATAAAAAAAATGTATTCAGGTGTCCACTTCTTGAATTGAAATGAAAAGAGGTTTAACGTCCTACTCCGACTGGGCTAATGAAGACTGGCAATATGATTAAAATTCAGATCTATATTTCGTTTCGGTTTTGATGCTTTCGATAGCCTCCACTACATGAATATCTTACCAGTTGTAGTGGAAGGTCGGGTCAAGGGTCTTTAATCTAGTGTTCGCTTCAGAGGGTCGGTTAGATCTCGGAGATGACTGAATTATAGAATTGTTTTGTTATAGCAGTTTCCGGATTCCGGTGTTAAAGACTACAATTACATGTCCTCAGTGAGGCAAGGTACAGATCCCTTGTTGACAAAACGTGCACATAAAAATACATCATTGACAGTTGGAATTTGAAAAAAAGGGTATGAAAGACCGGGCGAAACTCCCCTGATAGCACTTCATCCTTAGCCCAATTGGTGCAGACCAGGATGGCTTTAAACCCCATTTCATTTCGTCTTGCTCAACATGTGGGGGAAACTTGTCGACTACTTTTGTAACCGTGTGCACAGAGGTACACATTCCACTCAATGGCGTCGCCATAGGCCGCGCCTTAAATCTTGACCAGTGTGTAATGGCCTTAAGACTATGGTGTCATTTTAGCGTGCTCTGTGATCTGATCAACTATAACAGGAAAGTGTTGCTGTGTAGATTTTATGATTTATTAATTGTCTTTATATCTTTAATTTCTCTTCCATCAAACCGTGATGATTGTTTAATCAACAATCTAATTCATTATACAGCGTGTTTATAATTTTCCTTTTTTACACAAACATTTAATAATTCATATTAAACGCTAGAATGACTCTTTCCCTGACATTTGGATGACTATTGACAGGTTTAGGTCTTCAAAGCCTTCATCCAAAGGCTTTTGGAGATTTCACACGGATTCCAACCTAATTATGCTCTATATTTTCTGTCTCGTTGAAATAAAAGCACATAAGTAATATCAATGCATGTATACAGTGATTTATATTCAATATTTGGAAATTTGGAAAGTGATTTATATTCAATATTTGGAAGTTTGGAAAAAATATGGCCCTGTTTCTGTAACCTTGAAATAGACCAACATGTCCCTAAAAGCACATACTAATGTAATATGAATGCATGTTATGTGATTTATTTTGGTTGGTTCTGAATCAAACATTACCGCCACCCATAAAGAAATAAATCAACAAAAGTCTAGGGAAAGAGTCAAGCCTTTCTGACTAATAAAACTCAAGTAGTTTAGTTCGATTGTCCTTGTGCACATAGAATTGGTTCACATGTTAACCCAATATGTCATTCGCTTTAAAGACAAACAATGGCAATGTTTATGTGCCTTTTTTGACAATTGAAATCAATATATAGTTTTCAACTGTTAGATATTCTTCAAACATTAGTGATGCAAACAATGAGTTTAATATCCACTGTTAAGACAATCTGGTTAAAAAGCATTTCCTATTTCGTTTCGTTTTAATAGTTCAAAATTTCCTTTTACTTGTCTTTACTACACTAGGATCTGGAAGAGTTGTAATCATTGAAGTGTTCTGAATTGTGTGAGGTATTAAGGGCTTACGGCGAGCTTTAGGTGTGTTTTGCACGAAACTGTGGGTAATCCACCAATAAGATCAATGCTGATTGGTAAATCAAATGTCTGACGTCCTAGGGTCAAAAGCCGCTCGTATATCCTTTGATGTGACCTATCGCCGCAACCGGTCAGATCACCATGTATTGTTGACCATCGAAAATGTTAAAATAAACGAAACCAATACATGATTTTGTCTGTTAGTTTTATTGTTTTGATTTAATAAAATGTGTTTCGCACTTATTCTTTATCCTTCCCTGAAATCTGGGGGTGGGGTTTTTTTTGGGATGGCCTTGTGGTCTAGACTAGAGTGCCGCACTTCGACCTCTAGCTGGCCGGTCACCTCTGGCTTGCGGCTGTGGTTTCGATCCCTGGTGTGAGCGTATGTAGCATGGAGATATGGAGAGTGGGTTTCCTCCGGGCACTCTGGTTTCCTCTCACTGCTAAAGACCCCTACGCGCATGCGAATTATTGAAATAAAATTAAACCATATGTTAGTCCCATATGTTTGTGTCGAGTGGACGTTAAGCCCCATTTCTCTCTCTCTCTTTCCCTGAAATCTGTTGTATTGATACTGAAATCCGAATATCGAAACATTCGCCAATTTCGAGGATAGACATTTCCAGGTGCTGCTCCGTTTGTGCTACAGATCGGTCAGCACGGCGACAAATTAGAGAGTAATTTAAAACTTCGATTCAGGATTCGCGAATATGTACGAATTCGAGGCTCGTGTCAGCGTCCTACACTCTTGGACACCTCCCAAACATATGGTTCAATTTTATTTCAATAATTCGCTTGTGCGTAGGGGTCTTTACCAGTGTGACGAGCCATGAGGTTGGACAGGCGACCCCACTCCTTGTCACTTACAACAGGTAGACGAAACCACGCCAGTTGACTTATGAAACAGCGCATGTTCAATATCGTGGATTTTCCCTGGGTCCTCTTGTTTCCTCCCACTGCTAAAGACCTCTACGCGCAAGCCAATTATTGAAATAAAATTGAACCACGTGTTAGTCCCGAAATGACCTCGTTAAACTCCCCCCTCCTCTCTCTCAAAACAAATCGTAAACAGTTGCTATTATAATCTTTCTTAAAGTTCAGGAACCTTAACACATATTGAGCCGCCATTTCCTGGTCGATGACAGTATTAGATGACCGACAATGCTAATTAAATGACAATCGGGATACTCGTGTGTAGCAGTAGTCTGTTATCCGGCATAATAATTATATGATCAATAAATCCAATCTCTGAAGACATTTACCTATAAATTGACATTTAATAAGGCCCCATGTTTATCATATCAAGATCAGTATTGAATATTTCCCGTTATTACTGACATCAAAATCTTGTCGTACATGCGGAATAATCGTGATATTTAATCACGATGTGATTATAGATCAAATGAAATCATGTTTAGAGAGGAATGGGTTTTAGAATCTATCGAGAAAAGCTGGGTGCTTCCGGAACTGGGATTTAACATCTGGTATACGCGGGCAATTGTTCACTGAGACAGCAGTGCTACAGAGTACTTTTATTTTGATTTCATCCCTGTCAGAGGATCTTTATGAGCTGCTAATGATAAACACAAAACTTTAGATTCCGTCCTATCCAAACTTCTAGACGCGTGTCTGTGCTGCAGAGAGAGAGAGAGAGAGAGAGAGAGGGGATGGGGTTTAACGTCCACTCGACACAAATACTAGGTCATTTCGGGTCTAACATATACAGTAGTTTAATCTTATTTCAATAATTCGCTTGTGCTTAGGGGTCTTTAGCAGTGCGGGGAAACCGGAAGACCCGGAGAAAACCCACGAGGCTGGAGAGGCGACCCTATTCCTTGTCATGTACATTGGGGGCTTGAAACCACCAGTTGACATGCTTTATGATACAGCGTGCATGTGCTAACCCTTTGCCATCCTGTGTTGCAGTCCTTCCACGCTGTGTCATTGACAAAGATAACGAGACAAGAAACATTATGGGCCAGCACCCGGCTAGAACCTGATTAGTGAGCAAGCACAAAACTTACACCCAAGCTTAATTCTCTTTACCAGACACCCCTCCTTCCCATGTATCAATAAAAATCGTTACTGAATTTGGGTCCGTAAAATCGTTTGTTTACTGATCGAGTACCTAAAAAAAAACCTAGTAGCTTATAGTAAGTCCTACGTATTAACCAAAGGAGTGGAGAATCATGGGTTAACGCGTGAATATCTCCAGATCGTCCGGTTTCCTCCAAATGCTATAGTCTCGACCCCCCACCACCACACACATACGGATTATTGAAATAGAACTAAACCATATGCTAGTCCCGAAATTACCCTGTTTTTGTTGAGTGGCCGGTAGCTTAGTGAGCTGGTTCACTATGGGTGATGACTGAGCAACAACCTCGGATTTTTCCAGTGTAGTTTCCACCAGTCAGTGGTTTAAGACGCACACCTCAACAAACATTCGTATTAGGCGACATACGTCTCATGTACACATTGGTATGAACTCTTGACGGTTGAATTTGAAATATGAGGAGGCCGTAGCACCGATCTCCGGACGAAATTTGCCCTATAGCACACAATATGGCGTATACTGGTTTTATTAGCCTAGTCGGACGTTGAACCCCAATTAAGGTACCGTTAACTCAAAGATATACAACTGGTAGTAGTTTTTTTCTTTGATGTCCATAGCAGTTATATCTCATAACAACCTCTCATGACGTCATTAGAGGTTGATATATTCGGTTCATATCAACCGCTGATGACGTCATGACAGGTTGATATTTCATATCAACCGCTGATGACGTCACCCCAGGTCGATATATTCGGCTCATATCAACCGCTGATGACGTAGATGATCGAAATAATACAAAGAACACAGACGTAAAATTTTATTCTTTTGACAATAAAAAAAACCAGTTATGGTGCAGTTTGTAGCATTCAGTAACGAAATAGACGGTGTACTTATCGGCATATTTAAATCGGTTATCCATACTCCATGTCTAAGATATCTTTCAGAATTTTCTTTCCGCCCACATTATTTCTCCACACACTGCTCAAAAGTTCCTTTGTAAAGTATTTTTGGATACAGTCCAATTAAACCAGTCGGTCAAATCCTTCTCTGAACATACCTAAATTTCAATCACGGTTCATTGTCAGAAATATCGGAAAAGATTGCCTTTTGATCCAAATTTTCCTCAGGCTTTGGATAGATCCTCATCATATTTGCATCCACTTCTATTCCATCGTCAATATTATGACTAAAAGGGATTGATTATTCGTCTGACTTCGTTTAATTATACATTTTGTTCTTGCTTTCAACTCCATTTCCCCAAAATGGCGACGTGTAAACAAAAACACGCGCGATTTTACATCGGTAATTCTCGCTATTTGGCGGAAACTACCGAACATTTATCCAATCACTGTTGCCTTTTTTAGAAGAGTCCATTAAATTAAAAGGTGAACGTTGTATATGTAAGATATAAACCTACTCTCCCTCGGATTGATATGATAGAGAACCCTTGGGCTTCGCCCGCGTGTTCTCTATCATATCAACCTTGGGTAGGTTAATATCCTATACATAACTTTAAACAACATGTTATGTCATCTTGGGTAGTTTCTAATGGACACAGCTCAGTCATTGTTCGTCCAGTTCAAACAAACTATACATCAAATTAGCGGTAATGAGTTGGAGAATGTGAAAATAACGATAACTCAATATTCAACATTTCTTCATTGCGACTCAGTATGCCATGATTTTAACCCCATTTATTTCAAGACAGTTTATAAAAGTTAAAAGAAAGAAACAAATTCGACCAGAAATGAAACAGGGTTTAACGTCCTACTCATCTGCTCCTAAACTGGGTTAATGAGGACGGGCATACGTCAATGTGCTATGAGGGAAATTTTGTCCAGGCAGCGCTGCTACGGCCTACTCTTATCTAAAATTCAAATTGCCAAGAGATCTTTTACCTGCATGCCAATGTGTACACGGGACCTCGGTTTTTCGTTCCACCCGAACGACCAGTCAGCTGCCCTTGTCAGGCCCTCCGTCTTCCATCACTGACAAGAGGAAACCACGCCGGAAAATCTGGATGACTTTTCTCAGCCAATGCAGGGATCGAACACCCGACCTTCAGGCTTGCATGCCAGCGTCTTAGATCAACGAATTAAGCGATTATATATCATTATCAGGTACAATTTGATCTTGGAATGTATAACGACACATTTGAAAGATAAAGAAATAAGGCAAACCATTTACTGGTTTCATCATGATTACAGGACTAATCATTGGTAAGTCGATCTACTGTAAAACTAATAACATAGCTACCAATAAAACAACATTATAGTTTTTGTTCTAACCCTTACATACGAATAACTTGATTAAAACGCCATCATCGTTAACCCAGTCGCGACAGAACATTAGGGCGTTAAACCCCATTTCATTTCAATTGACTATACCGTTTATTTCGAGTAGGAGTTACTTTTGTTGGTTACCGTTGAAGAATCAATTTGTCTTTTATCACTTCACGTATTTCGCTTAAGTTCCACTAATGTGTTGTTCGCTATGTAGGAGACTAACTTCGGCAGTTTAGCAGAGCGTCTGTGGTGGCGGTGGTGGATGGTGGTCGAAGATACCTAGCGATTCTACACAGGCGACCCTACCCACGCTACGTGACTCAATGACTGACCTTATGTCCCAATGTGCACGCGTTATTAGTTCGGCCACCACACCCGTCAGTTTAGAAATGAAATGGAGCTTAACACCTCTCTGTGCCGACCGGGATAAAGAAAATGAACGTGCGCCATGCAATGTTCTATGAAAGAAATAACAATAACAGCCACCATGTTGGACACGTAATCATACTCATTGTCACCTAAGGTGGTGTGACAAAGCTTAGGATCAAAGGCGCACGCGTTAGTCAATTCGCCCCTCCCATTTAAATGAGATTATAATTAACACAAATCATATCCTACAAATCTTCTGCAAAGCTAACATTTTAAGTAAATGTATAAAAGGAAGTAAACCAAAAATGTGAAAACAAATGCGTTGCGTGGGTATAATTTACTTGTAACCATTAGGACGAACTTCCTATATATTCTGGCAATAATTGGCTCTGAAAATAAACCTATTTGTGGTAAATAAAACTCAGAATTTTGACAATAACAAAGTTCAGAAAACATGGCCTTCATAATATCAGGGCAGTGTGGATACCGGTTCTACTGGTTTTCAGATCGCTTGAGGTCATATATATATACTGATTATATAAATAATGAAAGTACCTGAGCGGCCGACGATGTTACACCACACCCTTGTTTTTGATAACCGAGATTCAAGTCATATTATTTAAGTTACGTACAGTGGACATGACCGGGTGGGAAGAAATTTAAAAATAAACTAAATACACTTTGTCACGTAATATTGTGGGTGTGATACCAGTACATGGGGTCGGGGGCGTAATACTTGCAATATTGTATGATAACGGCAATCAATAGGGTATCCGTTGATATATTTTGGTTTGTAGGGATGCAAATAGCCGAACTACAATATTTGATATTTTATTCGCTACAATAATCTGGGCCGGATCTCTGAACATGGTTGACAGGCTGATCCAACCAGTCCTGTAGGCGAATAATCCCATTTGGGCTCTTGTTAAATGACATAAATATACAGCCTAACCCATTAGCTATGTAATACATATCAACCAACAAGAGGGGTTATTAACGTCCTACTGTTTTGCTGTGACTGGGCTTATGGAGACGGAACTCACGCCATCAAAGTGCTAGAAGGCAAAAACGAAATGTAATGTAATGAATTAACGTTCTGTCCCGACTGGGTTAATGAAGATGGGCATGGTAGGAGGGGAATTTTACCCGGGCCACGGCACACTCTTATATCAAACTCCAACTGCAAAGAGAGAGAAATGGGGTTTAACGTCCACTCGACACAAACTAGGTCATTTTGGGACTAACACATGGTTTCAATTTTATTTCAATAATTCGCTTGCGCGTAGGGGTCTTTAGCAGTGGGAGGAAACCGGAGTGCCCGGAGGAAACCCACGAGGTTGAGAAAGCGCCCCTATCTCCATGCCACATACGCTCACACCAGGGATCGAAACCACAGCCGCAAGCCAGAGGTGACCGGCCAGCTAGAGGTCGAAGCGCGGCACTCTAGACCACTAGACCATCCCAACCCCCCGCCCAACTGCAAAGATATCTTTTACGTGTACGTCAATGTATACACGGTATCTCGATTTTTGGTCCTATCTGAACAACTAGACTGTAGTCCTTGCCAGACTCACTGGCCTGCAGCACTGGCCTAGCGCGCCAGCGTCTTACTGAACCACCGTGGCTGCTTTGAATTAATATAGTAATTCGGGGGGGGGGGTAAAATGTTACTTATTATCCTCCTTTGTTTCTAATGGTTTAAACATTTGACACGTTTTAAAAATTACAACGAATTAGATGGTTTTGTTATCACTAGGAAGTCCCTGGGTGTCCTTTGGTGAATTCATAAATACTCCCATTAAACTTTGGCGTGTCTGAAAGACTTCTAATTTGTTATCGAGGGATGTGGAAGCACCGTGAGTAGATGTTGGTGTGTCATCTTCCAGATTTATTCCTGTCCTTGAGATTGTCGACATATTGTAAAGGTGATCGATGGGGCTAATAGAATGTAGGATTGTTCTTGTGGACGAGGTATCGCGTGAATGCTAAATCAATTAACACAATAAAAGAACCACTTACCACTTGTTAGCCCCCATGCTTACTCCACATCTTTACTTACATCCTAGATTTAAATAATTCACATCAATGTGTTAATTGTCCAATACACCAGGGAGTTTCTACAAAATCGCAAATACTACAGCAAGTCCATTCGCTTTTGAGTGGATTGTATATCTTCAATACGGAGGATGGGTGGGGTTGGGTGGCCGAATGGTTAGCGTGCGCGCGCCGTGAGAGAGAGAGAAATGGGGTTTAACGTCCACTCGACACAAACTAGGTCATTTTGGGACTAACATATGGTTTTCAATTTTATTTCAATAATTCGCTAGCGCGTAGGGGTCTTTAGCAGTGGGAGGATTCCAGTAAGAAAACAACCCCTTTTCATCTTGTTTTCGTATCGAAAAAATAACTTACCCGTTACATGTTTAAAGAAAACTTTCAGAAGAATAACCCCAAATTCCTCGGTATATATTCAAAGCCGCCCAGGCGTTATTCCAGGCATAGAATATACCTCAAAGATCAAAGACATTTACCGTTATAGTTTAAAAGCTCAAATATTATATCGTTAGCAAGCCAATAGATTACGGGCGGGCGGACGTGTGGATATGGGCGAAATCATAGACCCACTCCCTACAATGGATATATATATATATAAATGTCAATGGTTTGATTCTGGTCATGATTGATGGGATTTAATGATTAATACTACTGTAGATAGTCTTTATCAGTCACGATTTGGTTAAAACCCGGGTTTTATAGAGGGTTTAGTTGTAACGATGTGATATATCATTAAATATATGGGAAGGCGATCGATACTTTGTTCTTACATGGTCAAATGGTCATAATTTCTTCCTTCCTGATTGTTTATTGAAAGGCCAATCCCGATAATATTTTGGAGAAAAAAACTGTTAAATTTTGTGTTAAAATCCCTTAAAATCTTCTATCTTAGGGCCGAGAAACTAACTCAATATAATATGTTCAAACAATTGAAACCCACCAGGTATAATCTTGAAATGGAGATCGTTGTCCTAATCTGTATTATGCCGTTTCTGGATAAAACCAGACTTTTATTTAATAATAATAATAATGTGTAGGTGACATTTACCTTTCGTTATCAAGTAGGGGACGTGGTAATTCATTGTATAGACCTATAAAGGAACGCGGATTCGATTATCAGGTCATCCAACGAACAAACTTAAAAGGTTTGCGTGTCGGAGCTGACATTTTGAGACAGGGAAAATAAATAGATAACATTAATTAAATACAGAAACAAATCTACAGGTCTAGCCGGTCAACAATTCTCCCGATCTCGCTCTGCAATTCAGTGATGATCGAACCTGTATATAGTTTTGTGTTTAAAGGACAATATTGGTGCCAGTCATTATCACATATGTGATAGAACTGATTAAACACTTTCCAAATATAATATTACCACAGAGATCATCGCTACCATAGAGGAGTAATAAAGTATTCATGAATCGGAAGTGACGAACGCCAAAGGAAAACACGAGTTATTCCTCTATATAACTAACTGAAGTGACTAGTGATAACAGATACATGGGCGAATATCTGCTCACTAATAATTCCCTCGAAGACCTAAAGTTTCTGTGTGACACTGTGAGAGAATATCTTACAATTCATAAAAAGAATTGACTGCAACTACATAAGAGAACACGAAAGAAAAACAGAAAAAAGTTCGTGCATTACCATGTTTTTATAAGGTAGGGGAGACCGGGGCACATTGAACCACCATGGATATATCCTTTATAAATAATATTATACAACCCAACGCTATACAGTGTTCAATGTGCCCCGGTCTCCCCTAAAAAACAAGGGGCTGTACGGAGTATTTCTATTTTTCCCGTGTTCTCTTATCTTATGACGCTTAATTACTTTATTGAATCGTCAGATATGCTCTTGCGGTCCCATATAACAACTTTTTGTCTTCGAAGGAATTATTAGTGAGCAGAAATTCGGCCGTTTATCTGTCATCACTCGTCACTTCAGTCATTCACTTAGAGAGATAACTCGTGTTTTCCTTTGGCGTTCGTCACTTCCGAATCATGAATCCTTTATTACTCCTCTATGGTAGCGATGATCTCTGTGTTAATAGTATATTTGGAACGTGTTTAATCAGTTCTATCACATATGTGATAATGACTGGCACCAATATTGTCCTTTAAAGTATAATAACTTGATTTGACACGTGCCGATTCTCCTGTTTGAGTTCTGGTACAGGTCTCAACCCCTAACAAACGACATTAAACTCTCCGAGTACTTCGGTTTCCTCCCACTGCTAAAGACCCCTACGCGCAAGCGAATCATTGAAATAAAATTAAAAAACATGTTAGTCCCGAAATGACCTAGTTTGTGTCGAGTGGACATTAAACCCAATTCTTTCTCTCTCGCATAGCTTTACAGCACTTCACGTATATATCTTTGTGCATCTTTAGCAGTTGGATGGCCGAATGATTAGCGCGTGCGTGTTGTTTCATAGAGTCTGTCATTGAGTCAACTGTCAAACCTTGTGGGTTGACTCCGGGTCCCCTGGTTTCCTCCAACTGCTAAAGGCCACTACGCGCAAGCGAATTATTGAAATAAAATTAAAAAAACATGTTAGTCCCGAAATGACCTAATTTGTGTCGAGTGGACGTTAAACCCCATTTCTTTCTCTCTCTCTCTCACGTAGCTTTACAGCACATCACGTATATACAATATAGCTGATGCGGGTAATTATAAAATTATTTTATCTAGAAACAAAATAACCATGTTGAAATACATAATAACGAAAATAGCTAATCTTTGTAAATCATATGACGAATAAAAAAGGGTTTGCATTCAATACAGAATAATTTATGTTATTGAGAAAAAAGCATATTTTATAAAGTCGGTGACGAGAAGCAGCTGTTTACAATCGAGTGATGATCAATACGCTCGCTGACTAACTCTCTTGCATTCCTCTGAATCACATACCGCTTTCACTCACTGTCTAACATATTTTATACTTACTTGGGAAAAAACTTTATTAATGATTAAGGATCATCAGTTAATTTAAGAAAGAATAAGCTCATTTCTTATTCCTGTTCCTAAAAACTTTGGTGCTTTTGACGCTGGGAAGAGTTTATTTATAAATGCATCATTTCATCTCAGGATGTTTCCTGTGACTTGTACAAGCGGCTGAGAATACCCGGTCTATGATTATATAAATGGTTATCGGGTAAGTCAATAAAATAATTTTCTTTAATAACTTTTTACTCGTCCTTCAATAGGCTGAAAAATAAGCTCTCCTCCAACATTTATCATGTATCAAGATATCGATAATAATGTACCCCTAATCTCGGATTATATCAATTTATTATCGCCATCGATAATGTTTCGTCACCTATGAGATCTTTATTAACAGTTGATTCCCAAGATGGTAAAATGATTTACCCCGGACTGCACGTAATCGAGTGTTATTGTAGAAATGTTCAAAATCGATAATTACTCTATTCATAAATGTTCTTTGTCATTCTAATGTTAGTAAACATTATATTTAAATCATGACTTGGGTGTTCTAAATCAAGTAGGAGTAAGGTCACCTGTCTTATCTCGTTGGTTTTCTCTGGGTCCTCCGGTACCCTCCCACTGCTAACGACCCTACGCGCAGGTGAAATATTGAAACAAAATTGAACCATATGTTAATCCTGAAATTCCCTGATTTGTGTTTCAAAAAAAAAGTATAATATAGATCGGACTCTAGTTTTGAATTGTCATTTTAAATCCCCTAAACATACCCTTTACAAGAGCTACATCGGCCTACGTCTTTCTTTGGGCGTGAAATATTATTCAAATTACATGTATTTATTTGACATTAATTAAATTACAAGACCATAATCAACACTCGATGTCATCACTGGCCTGTGATATTTACTGGATTTGAATATATTTTGTACTGAATAAATTTAACGCAAAAATGGATACTTTGTTTATTATCATACCAATAATATTAATGACGTCCGAGACTAGCCTCAAATTGAATCCGTAATATATCGGTTCAGAATTCGACGGTACAGCAACATACACTACTGTGTCTCACCCGACTTAGCCCCTATGGAAAACCAATCGCACTGACCTACTCACATTGGCCGCGACTCTTTAATCATGTAGCGTGATATTTTCAATATATAAAAATATTGTAATCGTTGTCTAAATCCCCATAGACCCCAGACGGTAAAATTCAAAATGATGTTTAATACCCATTAACATTAGCTAAACCAATTTGCTCACTGGTTTATATCGAACATCCAACCAACCTCTAATAACATATATATTTGATAGAACACATTAAAGGAGCTAAATCTCTCTTCTGTGGCACCGCGAAATGGACACAACTAGGTCACAGCGCATATAGTAATGTGATATGAATGTATATAAACTGATTTACAGTTAATCGTTTCTGTCTTTACTCTAATTTCTAATTAGTTATTTTCAGCGAAATACGCTTCTTTGGTGTCTTTTTTCCAGTGTACACGGGAAGAATTTTTCTTATACGTTTAGCCTTGTTCATCGATTTACTTCATTACAAATGACACGTGATTCGTGTGGCAATTTTAAAATTTCCATTTTGTCTTAAATGTCACGGTAAGATAACAACATCAATACTGATGTAAATGGGTCAGTGAGTCGTGTGTGCAATATCGAAGACTGTGGTTGAAATTGAGTCAGAGACCTGCCTCCTTTAAGTTCCTCCCTTAGCCATAGAATAGTTTTGAATGGGTAGTTCTCCTGTCAAAGCTAAGCTCTGATCCATTGTTATTATTAATGGTCTGGTATTTGTGAGGCGGAAATATTGATACCGCCAGTGTTAATTAAGTACTGAAAGAAATGATGTAAATTTGTCAGCAGTCAAACCAGAAAATGGATGTAACAGTTTGCTATTAATTAATAAAGTAGACGCGAGTATTACGGTCATTACACAAGGGTATGTTGACTTGATTTCGAACAATTTCGAAAGCACGAGTTCGGCAAGATTTCTAAACCTTCATTAACTTTTCTCTCTAATCGTCCAGTAATATCAAACCATACAATAAAAGCAATTACAACATGTTTGCAGTGAGTTTGACAGGGTTTATAATCATATTCCTTCATTAACTCTCTAATCGTATTGTAATTGTTCACATTATCCTCGAATTTACGTTCCAAGATTGCACACATTTTGAAGGCGTTAAAGCAGCACTCAGCAAGAAAGATGCACTTTCATTTAATGACAAAATTGAATTAGGCGATCAAAGAGAGTTATCTCACGGTTATCGTATTACAATTCATGGAGAGAGGGACGGAGAGAAATGGGGTTTAACGTCCACTCGACACAAACTATTTCCTTTCGGGACTAGAAGTTCATGGAACAAAGACATGTGCTATTTATATATATTTTTTAAACTGATTTGTCGTCCACCCGACATAAACTATTTCATTTCGGGACTAACATGGTTCATTTTATTTCATAAATTCGCTTGCGCCTAGAGGTCTTTAGATGCCGGATAACCCTGAGAAAACCCAAAACGTTGGACAGGCGACCTCACTTCTAGTCGCGTACAAGCTGTGAATCAACACCCCACCATTAAACTCAATGGTTGGTCTTATGATCTAATGCGGACGCGTTTAACTATTCGGTGCAAAAAAGAAAATTGGCTAAAGCCAATCTTTTTACAAAAATCTAACTCCCCACCCCACATAAACCAACTACAGTGGATTATCTTGTCAACAATAAGATTATTGTGTCTTGTATCTATGATGACAATCCGGTTACATTGTTTAATGCATTATGACAACCGAATACAAATGAGATCATGCTATAAAAAAACAAACGCTCTCTGGTTTGGTGCTCTTGTCCTGCATCAACGACATGGGATACTGGACTGGAAACCGTGACCAACAACGTAACCGCGGAACTGGCGAGCGACCCCCTACGTTAAAAGAGTCTTGGGGCAGCAACCCCGAGTTTTATGACATCTAGCCGTTCCGACATTACTCAAGTTACCTCTCTACGTTAAAAGAGCCTTGTCGTGAAGTACCACATGTTTTTGAAGCAACAACGCAGAGTTTTATAATATACAACCGTTGCGACATTAGTCTTAAAATTAAGTTATCTCGCTGTACCGCAGACACGTTAACAATTGCCATGCCCAATCACACATGACGATCTCCATGGAAACCTTGACATTAACATGGCAACTCGATTATCACAGGTAGACATTTTACCTGGACATTTGTCATGAAATTTTCTATTGAGGATTCTGAGAGGCCCACAGCTAGGTCAGTAGCATAAAGAAATCAGTGAAGAAATCTGTAGGGTATTGCATTAAGGGGGTAAGATTGGAGCGCCTGGATATAACCACCGTGAAGATATATTAACTTGGACCGTTTGTTACACGAAAGGTGAATAGCACTTATTAAACATGCATTATGCAAGAGCTAAATCTGCCTATTGCGGGTCTTTCTTTAGGCGTGAAATGGTTTCTAAAGTATTAATTAGACATTAATTAACTGATCCAGGCCTTAATCAACTCCCGATGGCATCAGATTTCTCCAATATTAAATATACTTTCGAACTATAATAGCAAAAATGGCTAGTTCTTTATCTTAATCTTACAAAATGCATCTTTAAGTAAAAGACAACTTATATTGTAAACATGTACTACGTTGGCTTAATCAAATAAGTAAGATCTAAACATTCAGTTTATATTGAAGGTTTGTTATTGCTTAAATGGCCGTATTTAACGTTTGGTTCCATAGCTAAGGGATGTCTGGGATAATGGCAATATTTTGTTAGTGACAAATTTGTCGAGATTCGTCTTTCCTTGTATATATTTGGTATGATTCGTCGTTGGTATCGGTTCTAGGCTCATTTGGAAATTTGAACGCTGACTTCTATGGATTTAGTTGTGGACTCGTATGTTGTAGATGTTGCTGTTGCGCATCATGTTTCATCTCTCTGATTATTGGTGATTTCGGTGGGCATGTCCTCCTGGTATGGCCAACTTCTCATATTTACTGTGACCCTACCCTTTTTTTGGATGCAGACGAGCAGATCGGCGTTATCGTTTATATTTCTTCTATTTTATGCTATACTTCTTTTCGCACTTGCCCGACCGTAGAACACTTGATTGAAATAATCATAAATTGCACCTTGAGTTTGATCAGATGCTTTTAAAGCTGTCTCGAATATGGTATAGGATACAACCGATTAATCCTAGGGAATCACGGTGGTCGAGTAGGTAAGGCGCTGGCTCGCTGGTCTGGATGTCGGTTGTTTGATCCCTGCATTGGCCGAGAGAGTTCATCCAAATTTCCCGGCGTGATCCCCCCTTGTCAATGATGCAGGACGGGGGCCTGACAAAGACAGCAGTCTAGTCGTTCGGATAGTACGAGAAACCGACGTCCCGTGTACACATTGGCGTGTACGTAAAATATACCTTGACAATTGGAACTCGATATAAGAGTAGGCTAAATTTCCCCCATAGCACACTGTATGGAGTATGCCCGTCTTCATTAGTCCAGTTTAGGAGCAGAGCAGTAGGACGTTACACCCCATTTCATTTCATTTTATTGCATACCGGTACTCCTGTGCCAAAGACTGATACAATGAGATCCATGTGGCTACCTGAGGCTAAGTAAAATGGCTTGTTTGCAGGTGGTTTGTGCGACAATATTCCCGAAAAAACATCCGCATGGAATTAATAACATATCCCACTAGGGTTGGGGGTGAAGTTGGGGGCGATTGGATGGCCGGTATCATAAGGTCTGTCATTGTGTCAACTGCCCTGGCTTCGCTCCCCCGGTTGTACTTTACAAGGAGTGGGGTCTCCCTCTCTCTCTTTATTCCACTGGGCAAATTTATCGATAATTTCCCACGGCTCAATATTGTCAGCTGGGATTTGAGACATGGTTATAATACGTTTATATTTTCCGTTTTATCTCGAGACGTTGACCGGATTGCCGTTTCATCTACCTAAACAAAAATATTGGTCGATTTTATTTTCATGATTTTAATTAGTAATCCTGTGCTTTTGTCTACAAATCGTTAAAAGGGTGTGGCAAACGAATCTCATTTAATAACAGGACAGTCCACGCAGACGTATCAAGGACACTGAAGGGTTTGTTTTTTTAGATTATTTTGATGTATTTCATTAGTAAGTCTGTACTTTTTAATGATTTTGAATTACCAAATCGTTAATGGCGTGTTGACAAACGAAACCCAGTTCTTACAGAGATATCAAGGACATTGAAGGTTCTGTTTTTATTGAAATTTAGCACAAATATTTTCTATTGTTACGTATTGATATACTCTGTGTTAGCATAATGGTTCAATAATATTTCATTAATTTGCTTGCGCGTATAGGAGGTATGTAGTATTGAGAGGAAATCGGAACACGCGGAGAAAACCCATGAGGTTGATCAGGCGACCCTACTCCGAAACCACACCACTTGACCCAAATGAGAGGGGGTTGGGGTGGTCTAGAGTGCCGCGCTTCGACCTCTAGCTGGCCGGTCACCTCTAGCTTGCGGCTGTGGTTTCGATCCTTGGTGTGAGCGTATGTGGCAAGGAGTAGGGTCGCCTGTACAACCTCGTGGGTTTCCTCCGGGCACTCCGGCTTCCTCCGACAGCTAAACACCCCTACGCGCAAGCGAATTAATTACAATTAATTGTATGACCTAGTTTGTGTCGAGTGGACGTTAAACCCCATTTCTCTCTCTCTCTGTGACCCAAATGACATACCTTGTGCTTTCACTGTCACGTGTTACACTACTAGGCGACCCAGCCCGCATATATTCACCGAAATAAATTCCCCTAGACGGCCTCTTATAAATTTTATCCTGGCAATATATACTGGATCCGGTCGTTGACCCGGAACAACGCCACTTGACCAAATAGTAAGTGCAGGGCGACTGCACCACACATAATTTACACAAAAACAAATATATGGACAAGCCACAATTCGCCGAAATTACAAACAAACGAACAATTCAAATAAAGTGAATGGACCCGGGGGCTAGCCGTAAGCGTCACTGTGCTGTACAGTCCTGGGCCTGCAGTGGCACAGACTTCACTCAGAAAACATCAAATGTCAGACTTAGTGTTTCTGCGGTCACCCCTTAGTCACAGAAACGAATTCCCTTATTAGCTCTCTTATAAATTGTATCATTGCAAAATGTATGTCTGTTCATTCGATTAGCTGTCATCACTATCTATCTCTCGTTGTAATATAAAACACGATATGCCGCCCAACCCCTTCAATTTGAATTCTAAAATGTCTTAGTTCATCAAATTGTTAAAACGGATACACTTCAAGATTGTGGCATCATATCTCATAAATAATTTGCAACAATCATGCAAAAGAAACATTGCATTGAGTTTAACTTTTAAAGAGAGAGAGGGGGGGGAGAAATGGGGTTTAACGTCCACTCGACACAAACCAGCTCATTCAGGGTCTAACACATGGTTCAAATTTATTTCAATAATATTTGCTTGTGCGTACAGGAGTCTTTAACAGTTGGAGGAAACCAGAGGACCAGGAGAAAACCCACGAGGTTGGACAGGTGTATCACATACAACTGGTAAATCGAAACCACTTCAGTTGGATGTTCTTACTTTACCAGTTCATAAATAGATATTGAAAAAAGAATACATTGGAAAAGTGTTTCAAATTACTATGTACCCTGGTTGTACGTGGCAAGGAGTATGGTCTCCTGTCCAAACTCGTGGGTTTTCTCCGTGTCCTCCGATTTCCTCCCACTGCTAAAGACCCTACGCACAAGCGAATTCTTGACATAAAATTATACCATATGTTAGTCCCGAAATGACCTAGTTTGTGTTGAGTGAACGTTTAACCTCATTTCTCTCTCATAAATATATTCTATGTGAAGCTATGACTGGAAAATCGCTTATCATTGTAGCAACGATACTTGACAACTGATACTAAGTTTCGATTACCCATTGTATTGTTATGGGTTGTTTTTTTTAATCTAGTGGGTATTCAAATCCAATTTTAAATCTCGACCATCAAATGGTTTAGCGATCTGATTATCGGCTTGTCATGACCTTAAATCTTCAAAGAAAGAAATACAAGATAGGCAGATTTTAGGATCGCACGCGATGCATCTTTAAATTTGATTCCCTTCCAAAAGAAAGAAATGTAAAATATAATCTCTATATCACAAAAAACACTTTAATCCTTCTTCCTGTAAGATGTGATCTTGTTTCTGCGAAATGCCAAGTTAGTTTTAAACACGCTTGCGATGTAAAAAATGGTTTCAAAAAATATCTACAATAAATCAAGTACTGGAATGCTGTATTCCATTCAGAAACATAACGATTGTGGTGAAAACACTCAAGATAAGTCAAGATAATTTAAATGAATTAACACTTAATCGATTTTAATATTTTCTGGGTCATTATTGTTACTGACAATACCTAGAAATATTGAGTCTTTAAGAGTACAGATAATAATGGTTGTTAAATTGGCATCTGTTAATATATTGTTCAGTGTATTGTAGATTTGTTTTTCAAATTACCAAATTAGTTTAGTCTAACAGATATCTTATGCATTTGAAAAGGATTGAACAACAGGCAAAGCCTATAACATAATCTACACTCATGACTTGATCACGTCCGTTATTACAAGAGTTATCCCCCTTTCCCTGACATATATTTAAATATTGATAAGTAGAATAATGAAATGACAAACAAATGGGGTTTAGCGTCCTACCGTTCTTCTATGATGGAAATTTTGCCCAGGCAGGGGCGCTACGGCCTATTCTTAATGTCATGGGATCTTTAACGTTCACGCCAATTTGTACACGGCGTCCTCGTATGCATCACTGACAAGGGGAAACCACGCCGGAAAATCTGGATGAAATGTCTCGGCCAATGTAGGGATCAAACACCCGACCTCCAGGCTAGCGAGTCAGCGTCTTACCCACGTGATCCCAAAATAGACTAATGAATCGGTAACACATAAGATACGGGAAATGACGTTTGCTTTCCATCCATATATCTTACCTTGCCGGTAAAACCTGAGGGGGATTGGTTTGCGCAATTCACTGCTAAAGGCTCCTTCCTACGTGCAAGCAAATTATTGAATCTCTCTTTCTTAACTATTGTATATATCTAATGTTAACGGGCTGAACATATATAGGGTAATAGTCTGATATTTCAGAGACCTATTAGCCATTTGAAAAAATATATTGTCATTTATTTCCGTATAGTTCAATCAGCCATTTAGGGAGCTTTCATACTTATTTGCCAGAGTACTTTGACATCCGTTTGCCTTATTTAGCCATCATGTTCTATCCTCTCACAACGTCTGGTCGTAAGGTAATCTTACCAAGCACTTAAAATGGTTTTATTTTGTCCTAAAAAGAGAACAGGCATAGTTTTCTTTGCAGGAAAAAAATGCGAAACAATTAGGAGAGTTATTGTGTCCCAAAAAGTGTCACGGACAGACGGAAGAACCAATTTTAATAGACCCCCGCATTCCTCGAAAGGCGGGGGAAACATAACTACTACACAATGACTACCAGAAATAGTGCATACTTTAAGACTTGTCCATAAAGTTCTAATTCTGTTCTTCGATTACTGATTACTGTTGTAGGTACGTCAAATTAATACACTGGAAAGTTCTTAATACGTAACCATGATGGATCAGTGGGCCGAAACGAAATGTGGTTTAACGTCTTCTTTTGCTGCACCGACTGGGATAGTGTAGTCGGGCTTACACCTACGGTATGCTATGGGGGATATTTTGCCTAGACAGTGGCGATATGGCCTACTGTAAAGGGTTCGTTAGGCCATTCGATAAATACAGAGAGAGAGAGAGAGAGAGAGAGAGAGAGAGAAATGGAATTTAACGTCCACTCGACACAAACTATGTCATTTTGGGACTAACATATGGTTTCAATTTTATTTCAATAATTCGCATGCGCGTAGGGGTCTTTAGCAGTGGGGGAAAACCGGAGTGCCCGGAGGAAACCAACGAGGTTGAGAAGGCGCCCCTAGCTCCATGCCACATACGCTCACACCAGGGAGGAGCCACGGTAGCTCAGAAAGTAAGGGGTTCCCTCGCTAACCCGGACGTCCCTTGTTGGATACCAGTGTTGGTGGCCAGACCTATTGTAGCAATATAGTCGTGGTGACATTGTTTTTAAAGATTATAGACAAGGAATGAGGAAATAAGATATTGTTTTATGTTTCTAACATATTCACATATATGCAGGTGTGTACTGAAATCAACTAACATTTGATTGACATATTGTTATATAAAAAAGGGTTATAGAAACAAAACATAGCTGGTTCTATATGCCAACAATATGATAACAGATATCTCATGCGCAATTTCTAGAGTAAATTTCCATAACCATATAAGGGTGGGTTTTGACGTCATTGGGCTCAATTAACCAATCTCTCTAATTATTTACATCATGTTTGATAATTAAATGTCCAAAACCAGTTGATACAAAATTTGGATACTCGTGAGAATCCAGCAGACTTCGATTAGATTCCAGAGGGTTACCATCTAAGAGTCCTAGGCACCGCGAGGTGTCTAGGTTGAGAAGAGTTTAGTTAGTATTGACTATAATTGTAATATGTACTATGCTTGTATGTTTACCATATGCTACATAAAAGGTAAAAACGAACTGTTGCATTGTTATAACTGAAGAAGACAAACGTCTTAAGAAACCAGTAAGAAGTCAATACAACGTGAAGGAGAAGCAAAGACAACTAGAGACAAATTCTAGACGATCACAAGGCTACGAAAATATGTACATGTTGTAAGAAAAGATGCATGGGTCATACGTAGGATGTGGCGACCGGACTGACAATGACCAGCTCTCCATGTCAGACAAAAAGACTCATGGTGCTACACTGTTTCATAAGGCCACCTTGTAAGGGTTGGGGGCCTAGTCGTTTAGATTAAGCAAATTATAATGCCCGACAAATATCGTTTGGAGACCGCGGTCTGTGTAGCATGGTCACCAAGAAAAATAAAGATAATTCCTGATAAAATGTCACTGCACTGTTGATTTTAAATATTAAAAAGGACTTGGTCTGTATTTTTTAATAAAAGCACAGATAATCTACTAGAACTTTAGATTTATGGTAATAAGCGGACAGCGAATAACTATTCTTATCGTTCCAGGAAGCGAATATCCGTTCTGAACATTTAGTGTCTCGTTTCGTAGTTTAGCCCGATGTACTTAGAACTTTGTTAAATAATTAAAATGAAGTATTGTTCTAATCTATACTGGGCTAATGGGTAATGAATATGCTAACTAAAAGTAACTGGAAAGTTACAATTCTTTGTGTCATATCAAGAGCGGTACTGACAATGTCACGTGCGATGCGTCTCAGCTGTGGGTGTTTGGTTATGTCGGACGCGGTTCTTATGCACCACTATTAAGAGTTTGCCATGTACAGTCGTAATAAAACCTAAAAGGACCAACAAACGTAATTAATCAAATTTGCAGCATGTCTCTGACATTTTCAGTGGTATGTCTCAGTAGGATACCTTCTACAATAGACTGCAAAATTGTCATGGATCAAAAATAAAGTTAATGTAAAAATCCCACGCTCAATCAGCAATCTCGATGTCTGCTTGTTCACACCGGGTCTCGGCGATGTAACGAATTAATGTAAACCCATGCACCTTGTTGAACAGGGTTCTGGGTTGTTTGAAGATTACTTGATTACTTAAATCTCAGCAAGATCTCAAACGCGATGATCTTACATGGTACTTTGTTAAAGTAGGGAATAATCTCCCATATGTAACAACCATTTAGTCCGCTAGAACTATGACAACCTGACAATTGAATTAAAATTTTGTTTTTATGATCGATTTCAGTAACTGCGGGTGTCCGCTTTCAAAATCTGTGAGTGAGTTTCGGTAACCCATGAGCGTTTTCAGAAATTCAAGATAGTCGCCATTACATCACCTATAACTCCCATAGGATTTAGTCTAGAATGCTAATTGAGGTTTCGTACCGTATGTTTCTTTGGCAAAGGAATACATCGTAATCGTTTATTATTTTGTATGGTGATTAGATGATACTAAATTCTATTATTCCAGACTATATGGCTCTTTTCAGGGTTGGCCACGTGGCACTGGAACCCCTGGTAGGCATGTATCTGGGGTTAGTGTACCACTCACGTGCTCCTATATCCATACATATATATCGTTTGTCTTTAGATATAGTTTGGTTTGGTGCAATAATGCCCCTCAACCGCCGCTAATGAGTTAAAGAATCCAAAACATTTGGGTAAAACGTTGAGGCGTAAACAAAGATCATCAGTTTCGGGGGCTACGTAAATTACGGAAATCGGACATATCGTTTCCGTGGTGTTCAGCTCCGGGGAACCAATGATCTCGTAGCACAAATCTGACGAAATGTATGGGCTTTTCAAGGCCGAAAGGACACATGAATGTCTACACATCTATTGTTTCGTGGGTTTACTCGGATTTCCAATTCAATAATCTATGCCGTCAACGTGTGTGCATGTGCATGATTCCTGAGTTGGTATTAGACTCAACTCACTACAAGAAGTACATTAGTACTGAGACTATATCATAACAAACATTGTTTTTCAAGAAGGAAGTCGCAGTACAGTAAGTAGTTAAAAGTCAAAACAAATATACTGAAGGAACGCAATACATTATTTTTGAGTAATGATCTCCCAGCTATTAAAATAACCAAATGGTTTTGATGTATGTTGAAATAAAGTATTGAGTTTTGTTTATCTGCTGTGTTATTTGGTCAATCTCTCAACGAGTTTATTTTTGTACACCCACATTTTCTTGTCGTCGCCACTGTCCGTCCGATTTTTAAGAAACTTAAAGAAGCTAAATCGCTAATGTTTGGGACCGTACCATTGACTCGAATAGGGTTTAATGTCCTATTCTTCTGCACCTAACATGGGCTAATGGAAGACGGGCATACGCCATACAGTGTGCTATGAGGGAAATTTTGCCAGGGCAGCGGCGCTACGGCCTACTCTTATATCGAATTCCAATTGCCAAGGGATCATTTACGTGCACGCCAATGTGTACACGGGACCTCGGTTTTTCGTCCCATCCGAACGACTAGACTGCATCACTGACAAGGAAAAAACCACGCCGGAAATCGAAATGAACGTTATCGGTCAATGCCGGGATCGAACAGCCGACCTCCAGGCTAGCGAGTCAGCGCCTTATCCACTTCGCCACGCGGTCCCGCAACACATAATAATGTATTCTGTATGTTTATAAACTGATGTACATTGAATCGTTACTGTTTGTACTGTAATTTCTAATCAGTTATATACGGCAAAAATCTCAATCGAATGGCATTCTCTGGCGTCTGGTTATTCTAGTCTACACCAAAAGTATATATTGTGCATTTTACCCAGAAAAGAATATTTCTTCGCCGTTTGATTTTACTTGTACAATATGTCTAGCCTCGTTCTTAAAGAGTCCCGTGTATTGCACTGAAACACATAGGTTCACGATTCCTGTAAGTAAGAGTTAGAACCCATATAGAAAATTCTTCATGGTTTAGAAAGGGCGTAGCCCTTTCTAAACCATGAAGAATTTTCTATATGGGTTCTAACTCACTTAGAACATGATCTCTACTTTCAAAACTTATACAAAATATAGTATGATATTTGTATTATTTATATTTCATAAAATATTTGGGGAAAACTAATTGAAATATGAAATTTGTTAAAGTTGAATAATTTGTAGGTGTGGTCATAGAGTGATTGACAATTGGGTGGAGTCATTCAATGTCACCTGTATAAGTCATGAGATTAAGAGATTAAAGGTGATTACAAGTGATTACAAGTAACTTTTGATCGTTAATGAGTACAACTTTAATCTTATTATGTTCCTTCATTCATTCAGTAGTAATTTTATAGTCACTATAGTAAATGTACTTCAATATGGATGTGCCAGATTTTGCTGTCGACTGGGCATCGTTTCCATCAGATGATGAACTAATTAGCCTATCGCAAGTGATGGATATTCCAACGCAACAACTAGTGGATATGCCATGTGTGACTCGTGATAATAAAGGACGTTTTTCTAGTCCTGTGAAGCAGGCAGATTTAGAAAATATACAAAAATGTTCAGTTCCAATCAAGACCAGAAACAACAACAAATGGGCGTTAAATTTATGGAAGGACTGGGTTGATAATAGGAACTCTAAGCCAGAGACATATTTTGAGAAAGGAAAATTAATTCCTACGGACATTAATACATCAAATGATGAAGAATTACAATTTTGGCTGCAAAGATTTATTGTTGAGATAAGGCGTAAAGATGCGACAAATTATCCACCAAACACTCTTGTTCAAATTGTTTCGGGATTACAAAGGTATATCAAAAATGATTGTAACAGAAATAATGTGAATATTTTGAGAGATGATGATGAGAAATTTAGTACATTCCGCAAAATATTGGATTCCGAAATGAAACGACTGACATCTCTTGGATTTGGAACAAAAGTAAAATCATGTGAACCAGTGCTTCCAGAAGAGGAAAAAGTAATGTGGGATAAGGGTGTTTTTTCTATGAACACAGCAGAAGGACTGAGTAACGCGATATTTTTCTATAATGGAAAAGCCTTTGCATTTAGAGGTATGGAGCAACATAAGTGTGTTGAAGCTGAACAATTTGAAATTTTGACTGATCAAAAAAACAAGAGAAAATTTATAAGATTCACTCCTAGGATACAAAAAAACTCGCAAGGTGGATTAAAACGAAAAAATGTGACAATTACACCAATTGAACACTATGAACAGCCAGATAATGAGCGTTGTTTGGTGAAAATGTATGATTATTATCTATCGCTTATTCCCCGTAACGGATTTCTATATAAAAAACCACTGACCACAAACGTAACTGATGAAAGTCAACATCCCAGGTTTAGTGCTGCCAATATAAATTTTAATAAACTTTCTCAAATGTTTAAAAAATTTTATCAACAAGCTGGACTTAGTATTGAGGGTCGAACAATATCAAACCACTCTGGTCGGGTAACTTGTTGCACAACTTTGTACAATGATGGTTTTTCGGATAAGGCTGTGACGTCAAGGAGTGCCCATAGAAGCAACGCTGTCCAGATATACCAAAGAGAGTTATTTTCTATTAAAGATAGTGTTAGCAAGTCTTTGGGGCCGCCTGAAATAAATGACATTAAAACTACCGGTACACAAGAAGATAATGACGAAATTCAGGAAATTAAGAAGTTGAAAACTTGCGTAAACCAAGATGTGCCTTCAAGTGCTAATAACACTCTCGAAATAATAATTCCAGATTGTGTAAATAAAGTAGTTTTGCGAAAAAAAGATAAAACTGTAACGGTTGAAATATAATGCATGTAAATTATATTGTAAATATTAAGATATAACCACAATTAAATTATATTAAATGTTGTTGTCTTTATCCTTTATTTAGCTCACCCTAAATCAGCAGACCGTGTAGTTAGCTTACTGTGTTAATCCCAATTAGCGATCACATACCATGACCTGAGCTGTGGGTGGGGTTTTCTACAGCCAATGGCAAGTACTTAAGATAACTTCATTCTTCATGAAATAGAACAGTGTCACATGGTCATTTTAAAGGTATGTGATTGGAAGAAAAATGAGGGTATGTTCTAAAAATGGATAATTGTTTATTTTGGTTCTTTCAATATTGGATCGTAACTTCCTGGATTATGGCTCCTGAGTGTACGCAATTGCGAGATTTTAGCTTGTGGAACGTGTAGAGGTTACATTTTTATCCGATTTAAAACACAATCGTTTAAAATGACACAAAATAATTCGATTGTGGTCACCCCTTTGAAGACTTTCTTTTAATCTGTCCCTTATGTTCAGATGCACGATGTGCGACAATATCAAAACTTCCAAAACTTTATCAAAATTCTCAAAATTTATTATTCGGAACTGAAAACAGAAACATTTCTGAAGAATTTTTTTCTTCAGTACATAACTTCCTCGAGATCTCCAAACGATTTTGAAAATTCCGTATGAATTTGAATGGAATATAAACATTTTGATTGTGGTTTGTACATATCGTGTATATAGCCATCTTATAATTGAATTGTTACTCTACTTTTACTTAACCTTCCCTTTAACTGAATATATATTTTGCTTTGTACTTTTATGGAGAGGGGGTCTATAGGCTTCTGCCTGTTCTCCAATCCAGTTTCTGTCAATAAATATTGTTTAAAAAAAAAAATAATAATTCGAACTGCCCGACAAAAACTTATGCAAATGGTGTAAACGTAATTTATGTAGTATATACCAAAGTTGTAGTTCGTCTAGAGGTCACCAATTTTTTTCGATTTTATGTTCATGTAACAACGATCATAATTCCTTATCGGACTGAAACATCCTGATTGTACGAAAAATCGTGCTTTTTGTCCGGTCTCTGATCATCTCTTGCAAAATGGCTTTAAATAGGATAGTAATATTATTTTAACGAGGACAGACTGTTACTCTTCGACATACCGACTTGTAGATGACAACAATGTCACGATGTATGAAAATTTATGGAGTTTTAACGTACTAATGTTCTACCCGGATATCAGCTTATGAAGTCGGGACAATGTTAAAATACCGGTCTGAATTAAATGGTGTCTCTATTTTGGCCAATAAAAGTGTACTTATTTCTCCATGACAAACGTGTTAGTGGTATGTTTCGTTAACAGTTTTAAGGTATCATGACCAGCAATATTTTATTATTAACAAAAGAATATTCTCGTAGGTGACTACAGTTAAACGAAGATCAAAACTTGTATATGACCAGTATTTCAAAGACCACAACAATATCCTTCAGTGAAAATGCATTTCGTGATAACGTACCAACAACCGGTATTACAAAGCCCACGTCGACATTTTTCGAGTAAAAAATGGATCGCGTGATAACGCACCACATTATCCGTATTACAAAGACAACACCTGGGACAACACCTTAATTTAGGCCAAGACCCTAACCTGCAAGTAATTTACAACCATCAACCTGTGAAATTATCATAGAGTCAAAGAGAATTTAACTGGTTACAAAATGGGACTATTTGATTAACCGGTTAGAAATATTGAATAAGTAGGAATATTTTCTTTGAAAAATGTTCCATTTTTGTTGCCGGGAACGCTAGTTGATTCCTCCTGTGACGAAAGTGAAATTCATAAAAGCTGCTTTTCTGAATTGTGGATTCTAGAGTATCCCTACAAACAGGGTACAGATGACTTAACAGTTAGTAAATTTGTGGGCGACAGTGTCAACTGAATCCCATGAAATGTTCGGATGAAATACGGAATCCCCATTGCAGGATTCTGAATTCTGGCCTACACCCAGCCCATAAAGTCTATTATACCAGCCCATTCCAGACTCCAGTGATGGCGTGGCTGCCCGTTAAAGCCACCGGCCAATTACAACATAACATGACCGGTTCAATAACCCCTCCCCATATAATGTTCAGTAGAAAAATTTTTTGACGAATTGTACAAAGTTATTTTGTTCAATTTACTCCGACCGGCCCTTCGGGCGATCGCCCGATGGCCTAATCCGCCCCTGGACAACACCGACATTCCAGTTTAAATGCATCCCGTGTTCGCGTACCAACAAGTCCACCTACTCTAGAAATTAAAATAAAGTAAAGATAAGTGATGAATGACCAGGAATGACCAATTTTCTTCTCGGTTAATCACAATTATCCATAGTCGCCATTTAGATTCTGCGCCATTGCGCGACGACGTCACACGCCGTATCTTGTAATCTATTATTAGATTCTGTGGCGGAGTGTGTTTGATAAATTACAGCAGACACATGGGCCACTTGAGCCAGGCGTTTTTATCATCGATTCTTATTCTTCAGTTAAAAACCCAAAGTACCACTGTACTATGGACCAGGAATAAGGGAGGTCAGTTTAGTCACTATCAGACAAAAAATAAGAAAACAGTCTTAGTTAATGAGATTCAAATTGTCCTAGATCTACCAATTGGTTTGCCTTAGTTCTCTAATCCAATTTAATTAACCGTATTGTCTGCAATCCCCATTGAAGTCGAGTATACTAAACGAGATACCATCACAATCATCATTATTCTGTTTTCACTGATGCTACTTAATGAAAACTTCTTCCACCAGCTTCAATATTCTGGCTGTAATTTATTCTAACCTGTTTTCGTACCAAGACAAATCCCCTCTCAAATCTCGAGCACATGCTACTAGAATTACAATAAGAATTATTGTTTTCTTTGGTTGGAACAAGTCTTCAATTGTGTTCGAAGAGATAACGTCATTTGTTTTCTGGGCGATAACAAAACCAAAAGAGAGAAGCAGTTACATTCTAAAAATATGTCACAGAAATAGTTTGGTCCAAATAATGTCTACGACAAAGACATTAATTTTACAATTCGTGGACATTCAAATTCTTTAATTGGTAATTAGACGAGATCATTATAAAAGCCAGGTTCGATCAGTCTACGATGTCTTTTCCGTGGACGCGGACGTTAAATAAGGCTATTTCACACACGCACACCCCTAAGTCGCAATTACATTACTAATACGGAAAACAGGTGAGCACAGTGAGTATCTGTGATGGGGAACAAGAGCAACATTAGCTTGCCTTAATGTCAGGTTCCATATCTTGCGGTGCGTTACGATACCATTGTCCCTATTGAGTCTACGACTTATTTTGTGCTGATACTTTTCGATACGGTCAATACGATTGCTATGACTAAAAGCCACGATGTAGACTGCACAGCAATGGCCCTCCAGCCAGGTAAGATTCCGGTGCTGGCTGAGAAATTTCTGTAGGGGTTTTCAGCGTGGTTTTACTTTGTTATTTTAGCAGTACGGTATAGGTCTGGGAAGGAGCTGTGTCTGGTCGTCAGGTGCCACGACAAACCGGTGTCCTAAGGAGTCTTCCGCAAGAATTCCAAAATATAGTAAGCCCCTGTGTCGCTATCCAGGCAAAATGTAGGACGTTAAAGTCCATTTTATTGCCTTCGATGAACATTTATTTAGGACTTCGAACTTCCAACGAAAGGGTTGTTATAATATTGAACATTCGATTAACATAACTCAAGTATCGGGTTGCGAGTTTATGACGAGCTAGATGCTCGTATGACCCCACTTCGCTAGAGGACAAAACGGTTATCACTATTTGTTACGTATACTTGAATTGAAAGATGTATTCATAAATCGAACATTTTCTATTAGCTCTTCCATGAGCCATGATCAATATCAGACTTACTATTTTAAAAAGAACGAGCGGTCGCCATGGTCAAGAGATAGTAAGAGAAAGGGCTTAAAAGCAATTTCTTAAAAATAGTGGACGACATATACAGGACATTACGCTGCGATACTCAAATTACTCGCTTGCGCGTAGGTTTTTTTTTAGCGGTTGGAGGAAACCGAAGAAAATCCACGAGGTTGGATAGGCGACTCTACTCCTTGTCGCGTACAACCAGGGAATCTAAACAACGTCACGTGACCCAATGACAGACCTTGCCATCCAAGTCTGTGTCATCTATTTATTTTGGGATGTCGACGAGGGTCATCAGCAAGCGAATTATTCAACTAAAATTAAACCATATGTTAGTCCCGAAATGACCTAGTTTTGTCGAGGGGACGTGGAAGGCAATTTCTGTCTCTCTCATATCGAGCAGCCGAAGCAGAAAATGTTCACCACTAAACACAGTCAAAGTTTTGAAGTGCCTGGTAGTGAAACTATGCCGTAAGTTTCATCATCGGTTACAATCAAAGGTAAATTGTCTCAAAGCATCGACTAATGAAATTGAATAGCTCTCATTAGTTAAAGAGAAATATTAATCATTAAAGGACAATATTGGTGCCAGTCATTATCACATATATGATAGAGCTGGTTAAACACATTCCAAATATACTTTTAACAGAGAGATCAATGCTACGATAGCTGAGTAATACAGGATTCCCAAATCGGAAGTGACGAACGCCAAAGGAAAACACGAGTCATCGGTCTATTTAACTGACTGAAGCGACGAGTGATAACAGATACACGGCCGAATTTCTACTCACTAATAATTCCTTCGAAGACCAAAAGTTGTGTGAGTCTGTGAGAGGATATCAGACAATTCATAAAAAGAATTGACTGTCACTAGATAAGAAAACACGAAAGAAGAACAGAAAAAGTCCGTGCATTACCATGTTTTTATAAGGTATAGAATGAATATAAACAAGGGAATGTACGGACTATTTCGATTTTTCTCGTGTTTTTTTATCTAATGACATTCAATTACTTAATTGAATTGTCAGATATCCTCTTACAGTCCCATAAAACAACTTTTGGTCTTCGAAGGAATTATTAGTGAGCAGATATTCGGCCGTGTATCTGTTATCACTCGTCGCTTTAGTCAGTTATATAAAGCGGTGACTCGTATTTTCCTTTGGCGTTCGTCACTTCCGATTCGGGAAACATGTATATCTCAGCTATCGTAGCATTGATCTCTCTGTTAAAAGTATATTTGGAATGTGTTTAACGTATATTTGGAATGTGTTTAACCAGCTCTATCACATAAGTGGTAATGACTGGCACCAATATTGTCCTTTAAACCTAATAAACATCTACACCAAGTTTTAACATTCTACCGGTGTAGCTGTATGCTTCGCTGGTCAGACGTAGAAAACCCACCTTTCAAACACCCCCCCCCCCCACAGCCGACTTATTGTCTCTGGTTATATTTGTAATGCTTTACCAAGGACTCCTTTCCACGTTGTGTATTTTCTTCAGTTTACTCAGATTACGGTTTCACACAGGAATAACAATGCAACAGTTAGTTTCTACATTGTTAGGTTATATGTTACAGGCATGGGTTACAATAAAATCCATTCTCTACTCTCTCAATCCTACTAACTCGCAAATGGAGTTTACTGACGGGAACCCTGATCTTACGGCTCTCCTGCGCCTTAACGTGGCATTCTGATTCCGTATGGCGTCTCCTGAACCTTAAGGGTATCTCCAAACGAATTTACATATTTTACCAATTAAATTGCTTATCGCTACTTAGCCTAAGCAGAAAATTCTCACCATCGAACTTAGTCATGGTATTGATTAAATGAATCCCTAATCTGATGTTCATCGAACACAAGCTGTTCAAAATCTAAAATAATCAAATTGCTTGTATAGTTTCACTACCAGGCGCTTTAAAACTTTTACTGTGTTCACCTGATAAACACTTACACCAAGTTGGAACATCCTACCTCAATTTGAAGGAAGACTATTTTGTTCCGAAGTTGCAACGAGACGGATTGAAGTATTATAGTTAGTCGAGGTTTTGATGTAATGAAGCCCAGGCGAAGTTTCAAGACTCGACTCGACTAGAATCAAATGTATCGAGCTTCAAAGTCACATCCAATCAAATTGCTTAGCTCCCTGCTTACCCGGAGCCGAAAATGTATATTAGCATACCTTGTCAAGACATTGGTATAATAAAACTAGGAAGTGGCTAAACGACCGGATACGGATACTTACGAAATTTTACTACGAAACCGGATCTCAACATTTCTCCACTACAAAACTGGATATTTGACCAATCCTAACCCTACTAACCCGCGTATCTTTTTGCCAATATGTCACTTTACTCTTAAATTCGAATTGTTTCATCGCCTCTAAAAGTGAATTAAGAGACGTAAATTCCGCACCAACAAGGATGCCTGTGTAGAGGCCACCATATTGGAAAAGACCGCTAATAACCACGTTATAAAATTGGAAAATCAGAGGCGATAACCGGTTTCGTAGTAAATTTTCGCCTGAGCTTAGCCTCCATCAAGTCATTCACCTAATAAACACCTACACCAAGTTTGAACATTTTAGCTAAATTCGAAGGACAGTTATTGTGTCTCACAATGTGTGACGGACGGACATTTTCATAATCCTCTGCTTTCTGCCCCGGCTGTTATTACAGAATAGCTGGTCTTTCTGCACAGATAATTGGGTATGTGGGCGTTCTCACAAGTCTTTGTTCAATTTTGAGAATCATGTACTGTTATCAAAAAGTGCGCATTCTTACGCCATAAAAACACCTGTGTCTGATGTAAGATGGAACTAGTAATTACTGTCTCCAGGCAAAATTTACTTTTCATAATGACATTTGAGAATTGGACAACCAGTTTATTATTTAACTGAATAACCACATGCCAATTTCTAAACAAACAGCTAATATCACTATTATTGTAATTTATTCAAATGATTGAGAGCGGTTCATTAGTCCGCTGCTGTAAGAAATATTATAAATATTGATATCAATAAACCTACTCCAACCCTTATAGATATCGGTGAAAATGAACCCGCGAGCTAGTGAGCATTCCCCAGTAGATTCATAGAAACTGTTAGCCCGACCTTATAACATTAAGTAGGCGTCTAACAAAATAAAAGTTTTGTAACTTTATAAATTTCGATGGTGTATATACTATGCGTCGTAAATGTTGTGGTCAACTTTAACAATCCAAATCGTATTACAGGGAACACGGTATATTCCCTCCGTTTACCAGGAATATCCAAACGTGTTGCGGTTACTAAAGCTTTACAGACCTGGATTAACCATTAGACAAGAAAAAGCACATGTTCCAAGGACGAAATATCCCACACCTGTTTGAATAAGATATAAAATTTATCGACAAAAAAATAAAATTGATACCGTATTCCAATTTATTAAGATGGTAGAAACAGGACTACACGGACACATTATTCGCAAGCTAGACAGAGTAAGTGGGACTCTTGAACATTTAAGTTTGTGACATTACAATATGACAGTCATGATATATGTCAAATCACTAGTGTCAGATGACCAGCTCTAATTGACAGTGTACACAGTGTCGCGACACAAACTCTGCATGATACCACGGAATCAACATGTTTTGCTGTCTCGAAATCTCCTCCACTACTGTCACTCAGAGATCACAATTAATGCAGTTTGTCCAAAACATGCTTCAATTTGATGAACTGGTATCGATTGGCCTCCAAAAGTCGCCATCTTCAGGACTGTCTGTTCGTAAGAGGAATGTTGTAACTCAAGGGTTGTCAATTACCAATATGGTTTGTATATGGGTTAATCACACTCGAGGAAGCTGTGTCTTGATTTATGATGTCTTATTAGAAGGGAAATATTCAACAAACCATGTTTAATTATAACTCTGATCTGAGATCAGACACACCATTCATTCCACAACATCTTGTATCTTTCGGCAATAATGTGTGTATTAAAATCGCATTTCAATTTGCTGCCTATCTTTGGAATCCAACGTGCTACTCTTCACTGCACTATTCAGTCAGTGGCGGTTCCACGTGGGGTAGATGCCCGTTAGATCTTTTATTGAGACAAGTGGAGTGGTTTCGATATTTCTGCTTGTACGTGACAAGGTATCGGCTCGTCTGTCCAATCCCCACCAGCTAAATACCCCGACGCGCAGGCGGACTATTGCAATAGTCTCTCTACTGGTTTAAAAGAAAATGTCATCCTCAATTATCCAACTGAGCCTCGTTTCACATTTTGGCAACCCACGTGTAACAGGACATACCGTGAACACATAGGCGTACGAAATTCTGATTTTGAAAGAAAGTGTTTCATTATTATCACGCCTAAGTAATAATTATCGCATATATACATACAGATTCTAGTGAAATAAAAAAATGTAACATCACAACAATCTGAATTGACATTTTAGTACAACATGCTTCATCATAATTTGGTCACTGACCAAAACATTTTATGATCACCTGACATAATTACACCAAGTAGTACTTTAATAAATTCGGCAACCCGTAATGCTACTGGGTGATTTTGCTTTGCTGCAAAACAAACATTCAAATAACATGTGCATTTTTAGATAGATTTTCCCATAGCAATGTGACATTATCCAGCCCGTTAGATCGTCTGACAACGGATTAGGTGTTTATGACTTATGGGGGATGAAGTTAATTTGTGCCACTCTTGCCTCAGATTAGTTTCATTAGCTCCAGTTGCAGCAGGACGTTAAACCCCATTTAATTTAAGATTAGTTTCCTTACACATACACCTTGCAGATAGCTTACCAATCAGAATGTTGTTTTTTGTTAACTATAATTGCAAATGATGTAGTGTTTGGTTGCCTACCACATACTTCCTACCGGTTTTCTTTACTCGACAGAGCTATTTTCATAAACACAGAGAGAGAAATGGGGTTTAACGTCCATTCGACACAAACTTATTTCAGGACAAACATATGATATAATTTTATTTCCACAATTCGCTTAAGCGTATAGGGGTCTTTATCAGTGACAGAAATCCCAGGAGGTTGGACAGGCGACCCTGCTCCTTGCCACGCACCACCGGGAACTCGAAACCATGCCAGTTGACTCAATGACAGGCTTTATTGTCCCCCTCCTTTCGAAGAATGGGTTCGTCCGCCTGTCTGTCTGTCACACTCTTTGGGACACAATCACTCCTCCTATTTGAGCTAGACTAACGATAATTTGTGGGTAATCGGGTGAAATATGTGTCGAATGGCAAGATAAAGGTACGAAATAAAAGAATCATCTACGAATTGTAGCTATTCATTTAAGAATAAGCCGAATTGTTAACGAATACATACCGGTCTCCACGATTGATGCCGATAAAGTTAAGCAAAATTTTACGTTATTCGGCACTAATAATCGTGGCTATTCGGCATATTCATTGATCATCACATGTTTTTAAAAAGCCACTGATCGCTGCTGACCCGCTAATTTGTCATAGGTAAATGTTGTCATGTGAGGAGCAGTTGACTGTTATGCCGGAAGCGGGTCGGTGCCGCTTTTGTCCCCGGCTTTGACGTGTGCTATGAATACCACGAATCGTAAAGAATCTTAAGAACAGTAGGACGTTAAATTTCATTTCATTTCCCAAATCGTAAACCTCAAAGTGATTCGTAACTAAATATTAGATGATTCTGGAAGATCGTTAAGATTCTTAACGTTCGTGTTGTTCGTAGCTCGACCAGGAAAATGTTTGTTTGTCAAAGCAATGCGAATTTGTAAGAATCGAAAACGAATATTTCAAAAACCGTCTGCAATATATCTTAACCGTAAAAACGGTGGATTCGGGACAGTTCGTAGCCATACGTGACAACCAGGCACTTGAGAGATAAAGAGGACTTCAGCTTTTGTAATTTTAGTATCCTGCTTCACTGTCAATAGTGATTAGCTCTGAATCGTTTCTATTGGTCCTCCACTTTCCTGCATATAATAGCCTCAATGAGCTAGTTTTAAAAACCCACCGCACACATGAGAATGTTTCTCGCAAAGGAGATAAACAACGATTAATGTATGTATAGTTTGTCTTTTTCTAGCAATTCTCTTTCTGTCTTTTGCATGGGCATTTTTTTGATGATTTTTGGTCTATATACAGAAATAGAATTATTCCTTAATTATGACAGTTGCCTTCACACGTTTAGGGGTTCTGTCTGAATTGGAGATACTAAGCTAATTAGGTTTCAAACCTAAAACGTCATAACCTGGTAATTCAAATTTGGACATAGTTTTAACTAACACTATCCACTCCGTCCTCGTCAGTTCCCATATTAGAACACTTGTGTTTAAGTCCAGGGTAGATTCTGTGCAGGAGACCAATCAGGAGAAGGAAGTGTGTGGCCAATTTCCCGGTGGTCAGTCTATAACTAATGCACGTAACCTCTTTATAATAAAGAGCGTTGTTGGGGTTCCATCAGATCACCATACAGCGTTCGTAGAGAGACGTACCATAAGCCGCCACGACTTAAAGAGACCAGGATAGCTAGACAATCTTTTAGGTTACTTAAGACTACCGTGAACAATGTACTCAGTGAGTAAGCTGACTCGCTAGTCTAGAGGTCCGGGTGTTGGTCGAGACGATTCATCGGGATTTTCTGGCGTGAATTTCCCTTGTCAGTGGTGCAGAATGGGGGCCTGACAAGGACAGCTGTTTGGTCGTTCGGATAGACGAAAACCACAGGTACCGTGTACACTGTGATGTGCAGTTGGAATTCGGTATAAGAGTACGCCACAGCATCGCTGTCCGGCCAAACTTTCTTTCATATCACTGCCTCGCGTATGCCCGTCTTCACGAACACAGTTTGAGCAGAACAGTGAGGCTTTAATCCCCATTTCATTTATATTTCTTGCAATGTCATATAGTTTCTCTTGTCCACGGGTTTATTTTGTCGGTTTTGTTTTGCGTGTAGTTCGGTCCTCATGCACTCACTAATAGTGTCACATTATTTCGTGACAAGTGTCACATTATTTCTGTTCCGTTATCTTGCAACACGTTTTTCTCAAAAGACGCCTGGCCCCGAGTTCACAAATCATTCTCAAATTCCAATCACTGTTTATGAGAAATATCCTTGATTAAGAAACACAAAATTTTACACCTGGTTTCTTATTTATGTGTTTGATAAATTAAAACAACAAAAGTTTGATACAGGGCTATGTTTTAGTTATCATACGGCAAACAATTTTGAGTCAATTTTTAACTTAAGTCTGAGTATGCCTTGTGAACTTTGTGCCAGATGCTTTCGAACCCATACCTTTCATCCTTTGTGTGCGATTCAAAGTAATAAACATGTTACTCCAGACCTCGAACTTCCAATCGCCAACTATATATTCACTGACCGTATACTTTTACTATGGTATCTTCAAGGATCGTTGAAAAATACGTATTTGATTGTAATGGTAGCTGTATACCAGAAATCACTTAGCTTACTGTACTTAGTTTGTGAATTATGAAAGCAAGTCTTTATTTTGATAGAATTTAGAGATATTACAATAATGGGAGTTTTGATCTTCATAAAATGTAATTATAATAGCCGTCAAGTTATTAGCCAAACAAATCATGCCGGAAGCGGGCTAAATATCCACACCGTTTTAAACTATATCTTCCGCGTGACAGCCCCAGCACGTGGCGCAATATTGTCTTTACAAATTATTGATTCAAAGTTCATAACCAAAAATATTAGCTATGATACGAGCTTTTTTTTAAAACAGCACGAATGTCTGTGATGATTTCATACATGAATTGAACTATAGGTTAGTACATACATTTGTCATATGCTACCTTTATAACGGTCGGAAATGGAATGTGTCTGTTGACCTAATTTGGTAATGAGTCCTTGCTGGTATGCCATTCATGAGGCATGACCAACCACATGATTAAAATTGCGTCAAATTTGACAAATTAGAAAATGGGTAGCGAAAATTAAAGATAAGAAGAACACTGGGAATGTGCGCGATGGTTGACAGCTGTTTGATGTAGGAATCTCTATCAGCAGACCCGCCCCAGCGAGTCTTGCTGGATAGGGTTTGAGGGAAAGATTTTATTTTTATCTATAATACATTGAACCATATGTTTGATGCATAAAATGTTTAAACGAAATGTGGTATTGTTGTATATGTGTGTAACCATCAGCTGAATAGGTGGCAGAATAAATACACAATATTTAAAGGAGCTAAATCGCTAACATTTGGGACTTAGAAATTGACATAAGTGAGTCGCATATGAATGTAAATAAACTGATTTACATTCAATGGTTTCCGTTTTTACTCTAATTTAAAATCAGTTATGTTGGGCGAAATAAGCCAACTGTCTCAATCGAATGCAAATTTCTAGCGTCTGGTTATTCCAGTCTATATACGCCATTTGTTTTGGTGCAATGCGTGTAGCCTCGACCCCGAGTCTCTGGTTACAACTGGGACTGAAACGCTTCGTGGTGCACGATTCGTGTACCAATGGTAAAATGTGTATTTTGTCTTAAATATAGGATATCAAAAGTCCATCTTTTTTCCGGTAAGATCAATGTTGATTTAAATTGACAAATAATTTGTGTTTTCAATGTTCAAGATTTTGGATGATATTGAGTTAGAGACTTAGCTACTTTAAACGAACATTATGCAAGACATAAATCTTCCTAGTGTAGGTCTTGAGGCCTGAAATGTTATCTAGATTATTAATTAAACATTAATTAACTGATCCAAGCCACAATCAACTCTCGGTGGCATAGGATTTGTCCGATTTGAAATAGATTAGAACGGGTTCAACCATATCTTGATTAATTCAAAAATGGACGGTAGTTGCAATTATCGCACACGTCTTGCCAAACCTTCTAAGGCTGATATCTTCGCTCACAATAGAGTATTTTGGATGAAATTTTCTAATTATTCATTTTACATTATCTATTTTCGAACTATTATATCAAGAATGACCAACTCTTTATGAAACTCTTAACTGATGTATCTTTAAAGTGGAGTCCTAGGGAGAGAATACGAAATAAATTAAACCAGATTCAATACCAGATGATCAATGGCTGTTAAAATATGCAGTAAGAAACGATACATGGGTTATACACCGGATGTAGCGAGTGGTTTTAGTGTATCGTCCGCTTTATACGTCCGACAAACGACCAATGGCGCTATTCAAGCGTATTATTGAAATACAATTGAATCGTATGTTAATCCCGACATGACCTAGGTTGTTTCGATCTCTCTCCCGGGTGTCCACATTTTTATATTGTTGACTGATTTTCCGGCGTGGTTCCACCATGTCTAGTTGTTTGGATGGAGCGAAAAACCGAGGTCCGATGTACACATTGACGTGCACGTAAATTATTCCTTGACAGTTGGAATAGGATATAAGAGTATGCCATAACGCCGCCGTTTCATTTCATCCCGACTGGTTTATAATCATTGTCGATATCTATGCAATATTGAGTATACAGTTTATCCTTAAAAAAAAACACCACTCACACCTTCCTCGTGACAGACAAAATAAATAGAATTGTATCAATGGAATGAATTGAAATACGTCATGTAATTAACGGTGCCCGGACAGCGGTGACCCTACCTACTCTTAATTGGAATCCCAACTGTTAAGGGGTCCTGTAGGTGCACGCCGATTTGTACACGAGAGCAGTAGACATTGTTTTCTGCCCGGTACTCAGCCCTGCACACCTGACAAGAGGGAAACACTGTTGGAAAAAACCGATGAACTTTCTTAAAATTAATGCAATTCAATCATTAATGATTTAAAGAACTAAATTAAAAATTTACGAATTTGCCATATCGTTATACAAGAGGTGTTCATATTAGATTCCATGTACAAATTGCGACTCCTCTTATCCATTCCTGGAATGTAGAAATTTAACGTATTCTGGCCTTTAGTTATTAAGCGTCAGCGGGTGCTCAGAAAAATCCCTTCTTGAATATGCTTTTATAAAAAAAATATAGGGGAAATGCGTTTCACTTTTTTCATTTTAATTTCTGTAATGTAAAATATATTGATCTCCAAAATTGAAATCTCTACTACGTAGTTTTTTTTTACGTCATGTTAAATGGGCTTTTTAATGCATTTTTGAATTTGTATTCATTAAATATCTTTACATACATCTAACTTTTGCAAAACATTGCAAACGTTGTAATGTTATGTTTATTATAAACCCTTGCATTTCTATTCACAAGAAATAACTGGTCTACCAAATTTCCTCCTTTATTATTAGAAAAGCATTTAGGTTAAACCAAGGAACAGAAGCGCTCTTAACGGTCAGATTTTTGATTAGTGTAAAATTGATCTTGTTGACTTGGCAACAAATAACTATTATACATGAAACTCTTTGCCATAAACAGATCAAAGTCTTCATTTTATAAAAATAATTTTCTTAGTTAAACATACATTATGCAAGAGCAAAATCTGCCTATTGTAGGTCTTTCTTTAGGCCTGAAATGTTACAAAAACCATTAATTAGACATTAATTTACTTTATGGATTAACAATTACTGGTTTATTAACATGCAACGTTTCGACGATGATACTCTTGTCTTTATCAAGCAAGGTTTGTGGTTAAACAGATAAGGATAATGATCTCTGATTGAGCGAGACTGTCAAATCCTGGGCAAGTGATAAGAACACCTTTGAAGTCTGTGTTAGATTTAAAAAGAAAATGATACATTTGCCAATTTCTCAACTGACCCGCGATTCGTGCACCAATTTTTAAAATGTTTATTTTGTCTTAAATATTGGATATCAGAAGCCCATCTTTTCAACATCAACTTTGATATAAATTGACCAATACGTCGTGTTTGCAATGTAGAAGACTGGATGATAATGAGTTGGTCACTTGCCTGCTTTAATTAAGAAATAAAACCAGAATATCTACGACCACTATACCACTGCTCTCGGGACACCAGTCAGGCATAAATGGCCTTTTTGGGCTTGTCTCTCTGAAACATGTTTTCTGCCTACTGGAGCTGTTTGTATATATCCCATTATAACAATAAAACGTTTTGTTTCTCATGGTTAAAAACTCTCTTAATTAATGTGGCGATTCTAATATGAAATAACGCGAAAGAAACTTAGTTTTATCTCTGAGACTCCCGTCTAATTTTACGAAACAAAAAATTTCATGCTACAGATCCCGCACCTCAGTAATCTAATAAAATGAAATGCTGTTTAGCGGCTTTTGTTCTGCTCCTATACTGAGCTATTGAAGACGGCCATACGTCATACGGTGTGCCATGAGGCAAGTGGCGCAATGGCCTACTTTTATATCGAATTCCAATTGCCAGGGATCTTTTACGTGCACGCCAATGTATACACGCGACCGGGTATTCGTCACACCCGTACGACTAAACAGATGTCCTTGTCAGGCCCTCCGTCCTGCACCACTAACACAGGGAAACCACTTCGGAAATACCCGATGATTTTTCGCGGTCAATGCGAAGCCAGTGAAATACCCACCGTGGTTCCACTTTAGTAACTAAAATAACACACAACTCCGCCAAGTACATGTTAAATGCTAACAGATTTATTGTTATTGGTCAAACGTCTTATGGTGAAAGGTGTTTCTTTAGGGGCATACACGACCAAACAGAATTTCTAAGTTGTTTATAGCCCGGCTTATGACACTAAGGTGTTACACAGTAGAATCCATTAGTGTTCCAAATGTGAGAAGATATTCTTTTAGATCAAGTTGAGCATCATTATTGACATCAGCCTCCTTAAACATAACCAGAAAATCTCCAACCTTACAGCCAACTGTGACATCTGAACAATATTCATTTACAGGAACGTTATGAATTGGTCGATATCTGTTTAACTCGAGATTTTGCAAGACTCCATCGTGATTGTAATCAGCAACTCGAAACACTGACGTAAATTCACGTTCAGAAACTAAACCGTTATCATTGATATCCGTTACCCTAAAATTCTCTTCGGCCCAGACAAATGATTTAACTGTAATTTCACCCGCTTCCGGGTTTCGTTTGTTGGCAAAAAAGTCGAGAAATTGTTCTAAGTTATACTGCGGTGGTCCAAGAAAGAATATCAATTTGGTATCTTCATGGGTAATTATTCCATCCTTGTTTGAATCGAGCTGAATCCATTCCCTTCTATGATTATAACCCGAAAGGTCAGGATCAGCATCGAATTCCTCTTGGGTAAAAATGCCATCGCTGTTTGCGTCGACTCTAATGTCTGTCTCTCTGGAATCTGTATACTCTATAATACCATTATCGTCGAGGTCTTCCCGATGAAACATTTCACGAAGATGAATTAAAGTATCTATGCTTTCCGATAGTGGTTTAGCTATAATAAATAAAAACGATACACGTTTACAAAGGTTTAATGTCCATATTACCAAATCATGTCAATTCAGAAACACGTTTGTATCAATGACAGACCTCTTGATCAACTTACCTGGCAACCGCTGGTTTTCAAATTCAGAGTTAAACTTCAGAGTACTGATGTTTGACATATGAATTATTTTTTTTTTTTAAACAAATCAAGTTATATTGATGCTTGCTTTTTGTTTAATTCTTGTATTTAAATATCTGCCAGATCTTAATAACGTTATGTTTGAAATTTGTAAAATGTCGGCGGATCGGAATGAGTGAATTGCAAACGTTGAATATGCAAAAGATATCATAACCTAGACCACCACACCACACAGAGACCAAACGAAACCATAAATTGAGTGTGGCGTAATGGTCGAGATTGAGACATTATAGCAACACGGGGATCAAAAAATAACGTCACATCTGTATTTTAATAACTATTAAAGTCATTTGACAGTCGACTTGAATGTACCCGTGCACAGATTCGGACGTGGTCCATACAACCTGAAAGTATCGTTTGACTTGTCATCAGAAAGTAAGGAACACCGAAGTATACCAGACTATAGCTTGGCGTACACGTAAAACCAATTGTTGACAACACGATGTATGATATACGCGCATCGTTAACTGAAATCAACATACCATGATTAAACCGTATTCCTTATTCCTTTGGATATAATGTATACTATTATAACAACTCTTTAATACTGACATGGTTTAGATTATCCGATTTACCTGACAAGGAGTAGGGTCGCTTGTCCAACCACTTTGGGTTTCTATGGTCCTCTGGTTTCCTCCAACAGCTAAAGGCCCCTACGTTCAAGCTAATTGTTGAAATAAAATGTTTGTTCTGAAATGGCCTAGTTTGTGTTAAGTGGATGTTAAACCCCATTTCGCCGTCTCTCTATCAACATCGCAAGCGATTATTCACAAAAGCTATATATATATATAACTATGAAGATACATACCTGAAGTTGTTGCTTCGCCTTTACGAACCAGCACAATAAACAAAAAATAAACACAAGTAAACATCTTGAGGATAAATGGTAACTTCTATCCAGTACTTTACATTTTATTTATTTAAAACAGGCATTCCGCGTGACAAAATAAACCATATGTCGCGAAAGCCAAATGGCGATTTGACAATCAGTGTAGCGTACTTTCGAAAAAAAAAATAAGGATGCATGGAACGATTTACCAGGACAAAGAAACATTAACTCACTTGCCAGGAAAATGAATATAAATAATTGTAAACAATAGATATTTAAAGATACATTATGGGAGATTAGATAACGAGGTCGTCTGAGCGACTAGACAATTTACCTTGCCAGGCCCTCTGTCCCGCACCACTGACAACGGGGAACCACGCCCGAAAATCTGGATAAACTTTCTCGCCCAATGCAGGGATCGATCACCCGACCTCCAGGCTAGGGAGTCGGTGTCTTACCCACTAAGCTACCTTGACCCGTGAAAGATAAACAGATTGAAACTCTAAAGACAGTTTATAGTCATAAAGACTGACTAGAAATATTACCCACTGGCACTTGCTATACATCGCTTTTACCGTAGTAGCAAAAATCAACATTTTGTTAACTTGACGGGGGTTGGATGGCCGAACGTATAGCACGTTCGCGGTGTATCATACGGTCTGTCATTGAGTCAACTGGCGTGGTTCCGATTCCCATTTGTACGTGACAAGGAGTGGAATCGCCTGTCAAACATGGTGAGTTTTCTCCGGGTCCTCCAGTTTCCTCCCACTGTCAGAGACACCTAGGTACAAGCGAATTATTGAAATAAAATTGAAACATAGGACGTGCACATATAAAAAGAAAGCGAGCTATTCAATTAATTCGGCAACAAGTGTCTTTTCAGAGATAAAATCATCAGAGCAATCACAATATACTGACATATATATTATCAATTTAAAATTTCAGTACTTATCGCCCTATTGACCTCTATACGCATCCATATTTCAGGGCTAAACTCATCTCAACAATCACAATTGATACCAAAGTATCTGTCTCGCTATTGACCCTTTAACGCTTCCATACAAAGTAGAGTTTTATTGGTCAAAAAATGATATTTCAAAGACGGAAAATTAAATGTCTATAACGGTAACGATGTTTGCTTTCCAATTTTAAAATGCTATGCTTTTAATGCAGAATAAATTATTACAGTTGGAAAAGTAGATAAATCATATTCTTGTTATCAGTAAATAATTCTTTATTCAGGGATACTAAAGGTTGTATTATCTACTTACCGAGATGGACAATAGACCGGATGGTATTCTGTGTGAATGTGTTTCGAGGTGTCGAATCAAATCAGGCACGTAATATGAAATCGAATAATAAACAAGATGATATAAAAGTGCGTTGTATGTCGACAAGTAACGGTTTTATTTCACACAAATAACCATAGGCTCACGGGCCTGATGACAGCTAGGGAGCGAGGGTGGTTCGGGACAGCGGCGCCGGTCTTCCTCGAGAGGCGAAGGAGCGGAGCTTATCTTGTATGGACCCCTAAGTAAGTTTTAAAATATTTGACGGCAGTAAATGCATTTTCCTTTCCAACCCTTAAACAAAGCAACTGGTCTTATATAACCTACTTAAGGTGGCTGGCTCGAATTCCAATCAACCTATCAATCGTTTACAGTCAACGAAGACGTTCGCGAGAAAATTTCGAAAATTTAACCGCAGCAAATGCGTTTTTTCTCTTAGCAACTCCAAAGTTGACCAATAGTTTTATAACTGAAATCCCACTCAATACCATCCTGAATTCCGATCACCCAATCAGACAAACTATAAATACTAATCGAATAATAATCGATGCCCGGAAAATGTCGTACAAAGTATAGAGTCTTGCCCCCAGACAAAATGTTTTAATCTATAATCAATTCAGTATAAATTTGTGGTATTCAATTAAATGAAAAGTAACCAGCGGCTGCCAGGCAGGATACGACCACATTTTCGAGAGATGGAGAGAGAACAAGCTATTAACAGAAAGTGATTTTTCCTACAATCAAGGGCCATAATTGATGAAGTTACAATTTGATATGCGCAAATATCGAAAGAAACCAACATCTTTGTGTTATAAACACGCATTTAGAGTTTCATTAAAATCCTCTACCCTCTACAGGGTCCACAACCTTGATACACCATATTTCTGCACTATTCGCGAACAAACGGCGGCCATTTTGTCCGACAATTTTGATCCGAAATTCGAACTCAGCCTTCATTGCGGTGTAACAGTGATATAATAAAACGTTGTTTAAAATCCGATAATATTGTGACATCCAGAGGGACGACAAGCCAAAACAAGGTGATTTTTCGTAATCAGGGGCCATAATTTAGGAAGTTACGATCCGATATGCACAAATATTGAGACGAACCAAGATCTTTGGGATCGGATTAAATTTGTTACCTATACAGGGTCCACAACCTTGATATGTCATATTTTTACACTATTAGCGTACAAGCGGTGGCTATTTTGTCCGCCAATTTTGGTCGGATTTACAGGAACTGTGGACTCGACCTTCATTACGGTGTAACGGTGATATAATCAGACGTTTTTTAAATCGGATAATAATTGTGACCTCCAGAGGGACCACAAGCTAAAAAAAGGGGTGATTTGTCGTACAATCAGGGGCCATAATTCAGGAAGTTACATCCGATATGGTCACAGATCACTAATTACTTCCCCATTGACTTTAATGTTAATTCTCGTCTCCTAGACCGGTTGTAACTTTTTCCCAAATATTAGTTGGGTAAAACGCTTTCTGCCACAGATGGAGCGACGTGCGGTAAACTCTTGCCCAAAGGCATGTATGAGGTTCTTCATGAAAAACTTGAGATACACAAGCTGTAAATAGAGACAGCTAACCATGCAATTTTCAGCCCTCCCTTTCAACGTAACCAACCTCACAACTCTTGTATCCTTCCGCCTCAAAATCATGAATATTGGCCAAAACCTGGCAGAAAATGTGTTTTCAAACCCTTTTCTTCGATTCTATACCAAAAACTCAACAAAAATCGCCATGCAAAAGGGGGAAAGAGAGAGAAAGACTAAAAATAACTTTCGCCCATGAATATTTAGTGATCTGTGTCCTATATGCACAAATATCGAAAGGAACCAATTTTATTTTTTGGATTACGGGTACTTGATTCACTGTACCCGTCTGTCCCCTGGCTCGTGTGCCTATGGTGTCGCATGGAAGAGTTCATGCTGGCGCATACACAACAATTGGTGAACGATTTCAGAGCGACGAGCAATTCATTGTTGCCAATTATAAAACTTGTAGTCCAAGACAAAAGTCCAGAGCTATTGTCATTGTAGTGACGTACACACGAGTAATATTGTCTTGCAATTAAGGGGCAATTACAAATGAAATGAAATGGGGTTTAATTTCCTAATGCTCTGCTCCTACTAAGCTAATGAAGGCGATGGGGCAATTACATATAGCTTACAAATTGCCCAAGAGTGATTGTGTGTGTCAGTTGTGAGGTTAAAGCCATACAGTAAATCTTTTGAACATGCATTTTATTTCAACATCAGCACTAGTCTCTCTAGCTTTCTACAAATATTAGTCTTGTTGGGTTGTCAGCATTTGAGAATAATATGTCATTGGCTAGATTACCCGATCATTTACATTATCATGAACAATGTCTAAGGGGAAAAGCTAGTTCTAAAACTAGATGTCGACGCCCATGAAATGTTAATTTAAGAATTGCCATTTTAGAAAATATTAGTATTTAATTCAATACCAAAGAGGGATTATATAGGCTTTGCTTGTTTCCCAATCCTAACATTCAATAAAATATTGTTTAAAAAAAAGAATTATGGGATTTATTTCGAGAAGGGGAGCAACTTTAACTTGATTTGGTGAATTCTACTTGATACGTTGCACTCGGCAAATCTCGACAGATTCCGGAACCTACATCTAGTCTCGGCTGTATGACAGTAAGTGATATGTACCTACGGCCATACATTTGCGATGCGGCTACCGGTTTACTTTAACAGGAAAACTTGACGCTATTACAAACATATAAGACACCATGGGCGCAGCCATGTTTCATCCGGGAGCTTTAAAGTATAATAGTTCCAAAACACCATGGGAACAGCCATGTTTAATTCGGGACCTTTAAAGTAGTTCCAATATGGCGGAATTCGTCATACAGCCGAGACTAGATGTAGGTTCCGGAATCTGTCGAGATTTGCCGAGTGGATACGTTGAAGACTAGGAGGTTCTGGGTGACCGAGACTATATCAGCACGAACATTAAATATTGTGACGCTGCATGGGCGTTATGTTAAAAGATAGATACAAATGTACATTTAAATGGATTATATAATAGCTAACTACTTTAAGCAATAACGAAATCATTTTCTGATTGCTTACTATTCCGAATAAATCAGCTCTCCAAAAGCAACAACATATTCTTTTAGATCAAGATCAGAATCATTATTGACATCAGCCTCTTTAAACATCTTTAGGAAATCTCCAACCTTACATCCAGCTTTGATATCGGAACAATATTTTGTTATAGGAATGTTACTAATAGGTCGAAATCTCCTTAACTCGACACCTTTCAAAACTCCGTCTCCATTATAATCAGCATCTTTGTACTCTGATTTAAACTCATCTTCGGAAAGCAACTCATCATCGGTAATATCAATTCCCACAAAATTGCTCTCTGCTCTGAAAAACGAGTTGACTGTAATGGCATTATAGTCTTTATGTGGTTTACTTTCTGATGTCGTCATGAACCACAGGAATTCATGTAAGTCACAATTGTAGCCACATTTGATCCAAGTATGTGATTCTTCCATCGTTGTCTTGGTCAGTGATATTCAGCTCCTGATCAGGGTGTAAAGGAGGCAAGTAAATATCAGGATCGAAGATACCTTCCTCCTCCAACTTCACCTCATAATCACACCTTAGGTATTGCTTCCTGCCAGTCGTGTACACTGTATAAGCATTATCGTTGATATAGTCACGATTAAACAATTCACGAAGATGAATAAGACGATCGATATCTACCCATTGTCGTTTATCTGAAATAAATTCTTGGTAGATTTGTGTCTGCTATAACCGACATTGTTATGAATTAGAGAAAGAGAAAGCGACAGAAATGGGGTTTAACGTCCACTCGACACAAACTAGGTCATTTCGGGAATAACATATGGTTTATTTGTTTTTCAATAATTAGCTTGTGCGTAGGGGTCTTTTAGCAGTGGGAGGAAACCGGAGGACCCAGAGAAAAACGACGAGGCTGGACAAGCGACCCTACTCCTTGCCACGTACAACCGGGGATTCGAAACCACGCTAGCTGGCTCAATGACAGGCTTTATGATACAGCGCACACGTGCTAACCATTCGGCCATCCAACCACCCTGAATTAGAGAAAGAGAAATATGTCTGCCATTAAAAAGACCCCCACCTAATGCTGAATAGATGTCGCTACGACAGCAACAAGATATTCCGACAGCAACAAGATATTCCGACGTCATATCCCGTATGTGTCTTCTATTAGGAGGATGGGGTTTGATGTAGTTTCAGTGGCCGACATTCGATAATGCTCTTTGGGGCGGGGGGAGGGGCAAATGGTTAGCGCGTGCTCACTGTATCATAAGGTCCGTCATTGAGTCAACTGGTGGTGTTCGATTCGCCGAGTAGTGTCGACTTTCTATCCTCGTGGGTTTTCTCTGAGTCCCCCGGTTTCACACGGAAAGACCTCTACGTGCATGCGATTGTTTCAAATGAGATTGATTGGGGATCACGGTGGCTAAGTGAGTAAGACGCTGGTTCGCTAGCCTGGAGGTCGGGTGTTCGATCTCTGCATTGGCCGAGAAAGTTCATCTCGATTTTCCGGTGTGATTTCCCCTTGTCAGTGATGCAGAAGGAGGGCCTGACAAGGACAGCTGCCTAGTCGTTCGGATGGGACGAAAAACCGAGGTCCCGTGTACACATTGGAGTGCACGCAAAAGATCCCTTGGCAGTTGGAATTTGATATAAGAGTAGGCCGTAGCGCCGCTGCCCGGGCAAAATTTCCCTCATAGCACACTGTATGACGTATGCCCGTCTTCCATTAGCCCAGGTTAGGTGCAAAAGAGTAGGACGTTAAACCCCATTTCATTTCATTTGAACCAAAGCTTAGTCTCGAAATCTCCTATTTTGTGTCGAATGGAAGTTACTTTCTTACTTGGCGACTATCCGATCAATCGCAAGAGATTTCCAGTAAACAGTATGACCAATTAGCATGGTCTAAAATTAAATGTGTTATTCTGGAGGGGGAAAATAAGTCAATTATCCCAAATACCTGTTACAAAATATATTTTGAAGGATGAAAAATTATGAACTAAAAGTAAACGCGATAAAGAAACTGCAACAATAACAGGTAAGAATATTTGAAAAAAATATTAGCAAAGTAAATGTAAGAATATTTACCAATAGGTAATTTACAAAGCAGAACGATAAATACTAACGTCACCCAAGTTAACATCACGAATGACCAGGATAAGCTTTTTGGAATGACCAGGATAAGCTTTTGAGAATGAGAATGAACTGTTATTCGTTTTGTGCGGGTCTTGGTTTAATATAAGCGCTGCAGACAATGCACAATTACATGCATTATAAACAGATAATAACAAAATTAAATCGTCTGTGCTGATAATGAACTACTTTTTATTTATCAACAAACAGATGCACAGACACTGGTGGGCAAGTAAGGGCGGAGAGGGAAAGAGGGAGTGTCGAGGGAGGTGATAAATTCCGAGCTGGTACATCGTTCAAAAGTATTGAGAGAGGGGAGATTTATGGGTTAGGATTGTTTAACTATATTGCAATAATTCGCTTGTGCGTAATGGTAATTGGCATTGGTAGAAAACAGCAGGACCTGGGGGAAAATACTCTTAATAAAGTGAAAGAGGAAAAAGAAAAAAGAGAAGATGAAATGGGTTTTAACGTCCACGCGTACACTCCACTAAGAAATAATTCAATTTTATGTCAATAACTCTCGTGTATGTAGGGGTCATTCGCAGAATGGGGAAAATGGAGGACCCGGAAATCGATATAATAAGCGTATGCCATAGTGCTGCTGCCCGAGCAAAATTTTCCTTACAGTACATTGTATGGCGTATGTCCGTCTTCCTAAGCCCAATCTGCGCAGAACAGTAGGTCGTTAAACCCTATTTCATTTCTATTGACATATCAGTATCTTTCTCGGTATTGACCCCTTTGTGCCTCCATACAAAGTAGAGTTTTATTGGTCATCAGAAGATCAAATCGTACATAACGATAACGATGTCTGTACAGTACCGGGTCTAGTGGGGGCAAAGTGGGATAAATGTCCCGGGGCCCACATTTAGCCCCCCCCCCCCCACACACACAATTCTGGGTAATACTAATATTTTATCAAATGAAAACACCAGGAGATAAAGAGCCTGTTTAAAATACTCAAATTGTCAACGAATTCTAAACGTCAATGGAATCGCTGCCTAAATTGTCTCAGATACACTGAAATTAATCTTAATCTTAAAAATAATTTCCTGGAGGAAAACACCCCAGGCACTCAAAGGGGCGGAGTACATACTAGTACGATCCGCGGCCAGTACGAACAATTTGAACAAACAACAATGGGGCCCCCGCACTGTTGGTATGTGCCGGGCCCCCCACAAGGTTAATCCGGCACTTTTTCTGTATGCATATTTGAAAATGTCAATGCTTTTTAATGCAGAATAAATTATTACAGTTGAAACCGTTGACAAGACTTCAACTTTACGCATGTGTATACAGATTCTAATTATCACTAAATACTATAGATTGTAAATAATTTTTGATTCAGAGATATTATAGATTGTATCTATTTACTGAGATGGAAAGTGACGATACACAAACAAACTACCATTGAGTATTCGTTGTAAATTTGTTTCTAGTTGAGTGTGGGGGTGAATGGCCGAATGGTAGCACATGTGCGCTGTATTATAAAGCCTTTCATTGAGTCAACTGGCGTGGTTTCGAATCCCCGGTTGTACGTGACAAGGATAGGGGTCGCATGTCCAACCTCGCGCAGGCGAATTATTTATATATAATTGAACCATATGTTAGTCCCGAAATGACCTAGTTTGTGTCGAGTGGACATTAAACCCCATTTCTCCCCCTCTGTTTGTGATCAAAGGTACGAGTCCATATTTTAGACAGTTAAATTGTGTTTTATTTTGAGAGACTGGTTAATCTAAGCTTGAGATCACGTGCTGTTAGGAGAGTTCGGAGCGCGACAGCACGGGCGCTAGTCTAAATTCTTTAATTGTAATGGTATGGGATTAAACCCTGGAATTTAAACCTTAAGTAACCTTTTTTTGATGTGTTTTACCTGGAAGCCATCCAAAGTCTCCGCTACATGGTCCGACGAGACGGATTGGAAGATAATAAAGCAGTTAAAAGACGAATTCTCAACGAAGTAGGCTAAGAATAGTAAGAAAGTTCTGTCAACAAACTACGTCATAGAGCGCGTGAATACTTCAACTTCCGCTGTAAACAAAGAGGTAGTTTTTTTCCCCCGTTTGTTGTTAAATATAAACAATGCCCGCGAGTTTAAATAGAAAGTTAAAGGTTAGAGGAGGACACAGGGCAAGTGTAAAAAGGTTTGTCAGTAAGGCTGAAGAAATTCTGATTAGTTTAACGTCTGAAAATTTAGAGCACGTATTTGATAAATTGAACCAGATTAGAGAAACTCTTCAACAAAAATCGGAGATTTTACAAACATTGGACAAGGAAATTCTAAACTCTGTTGATGAAGATAAAATCATTGAAGAGATAGAAACAAGTGATGAATACTCTGAACTTTTAACCTTAACGCTTCATCGTCTTGAATCTAACTTAGTCAAGGTCAAGCCAAGCAAAAAACAGGAACAAATATCGCTTGAATTACAAAATGATGCAGAACAACCTACTATTAGTAACCCACAGACGTCACAGTCACAGCAAGTAAATATTAATAATCATACAGATTATTCTGCATTACGTATAAACTTACCTAAACTGGATTTACGAAAATTTGACGGAGACGTTAGTAAGTGGCAAACTTTTTGGGATTCATTTCAATCGTCTATTCATGATAACACTGGTATTTCTACCATTGATAAATTCAACTATCTCTTAACCTTGGTAGAGCATGCTGCTGCAGATGCCATATCCGGGTTATCCCTTACTGCTGCGAATTATGAAGATGCTATTTCTCTCTTAAAACACAGATTTGGTAACAAACAATTAATTATAAACCGACACATGGATTTATTGTTGAACCTAAACCCTGTTACATCAAATCAGAATCTTGGAGGACTTCGATAATTATATGACACTGTAGAATTTAATATTCGAAGTTTGAAATTTCAATGAAATCTGCTTATCATACTACTCATCAGCGAGGACATGACTCAAGAGCTTTTGTCAATGGATCGGAACCTAGGGAAAGTAATTCTTCACTTACCTGTTTACATGCAACTAATACAACTTCGTCTCCAGTTCTTCTACAGACGGCCAGAGCTTATACCTTCAAGGAAAACTCACCACACTTAGGATTACCACTGAGAATGCTTTTTGACACTGGAAGTCAAAGGACTTACATCACTAAAAGGGCAAAGTATGCAATGAACCTACCTGTATGTGGACAACAGTCTATTCGGGTGAAGACGTATGGTTCTACAGACGAACTATTACAAACAGTTGACATTGTCGAGTTTTGTTTAAGACTGGAAGATAGATCAGATATAAAACTTACAGCATTTGCAGTGCCGTTTATCTGTGAGCCTATACAACACCAATATGTCATGCAGGCCCAACAAATGTATCCACATCTTCGTAAACTCTGGTTAGCGGATTATGTCAATGGAGAGGATGGTCTCACTGTGGATATTCTCATTGGGTGTGACCAATACTGGAAACTCTTAACTGGTAAAATAGAACGGGGGGAGAACGGACCTACAGCTATACACACCAAGGTTGGATGGATATTATCGGGGCCAACTACAGGACCTCCTTGCTCAGATGTTCACAACAGTACTCTTATTACAACACATGTTTTGAAATGTACTAATGCAGTATCTACATGTAAGTATGAGGACAGTTTGACGGGTGAATTAAAGACGTTTTGGGATATCGAGTCAATCGGAATTAAAACAAAGTCCATATATGAAGAATTTCTTGAGAAAATATCCTACAATGGAGAATACTACAAAGTACAGTTACCTTGGAAATCACCCCACCCTACCTTACCGGATAACTATGAACTTAGCCTAAACCGTCTACATAATCTACTTAAACGTCTTCAACGGACACCAGAAATCTTCAAGGAATACGACAGTGTGATAAAGGACCAATTAGAAAAGGGAATTGTTGAGTTAGTTCCTAAGAATGCATCTCAACAGTCAGACTTTGAAGAAATACATTATATTCCCCATCACCCTGTCATACGACAGGATAAAACAACCACTAGATTACGAATTGTCTACGACGCCTCAGCAAAATCAATTGGACCATCACTAAATGAATGTGTCCATGCCGGGCCTTCATTGACTCAGAAGATTATGGATATCATGATACGGTTTCGATCCTTTCGAGTAGCTCTAACCGGAGACATAGAAAAGGCTTTTCTAATGGTTCGTATAACAGAGGAACACAGAGACGTCCTTAGATTTCTTTGGATAGACAACACTGAAGATCAGAACGTCATTCCTCTAAGATTTACACGGGCAGTATTTGGTGTAACGTCAAGTCCTTTCCTCCTCAATGCAACGATAAAGCATCATATTGAAAGGTACATTGAAGAAGACCCCAAATTTGTACAACAATTCTTGAACTCTATGTATGTAGATGATGTAACCTCTGGATCGAGAGAGAGAGAGAGAGAGAAATGGGGTTTAACGTCCACTCGACACAAACTAGGTCATTTTGGGACTAACATATGGTTTCATTTTATTTCAATAATTCGCTTGTGCGTAGGGGTCTTTAGCAGTGGGAGGAAACCGGAGTGCCCGGAGGAAACCCACGAGGTTGAGAAGGCGCCCCTATCTCCATGCCACATACGCTCACGCCAGGGCTCGAAACCACAGCCGCAAGCCAGAGGTGACCGACCAGCTAGAGGTCAAAGCGCGGCACTCTAGACCACTAGGCCATCCCAACCCCCCTCTGGATCGAACTCTGAAGAAGAAACTTATGAGTTATATATAAAATCAAAGCACAGGCTCTCCGAAGCTGGATTCAATCTTCGTAAATTCTTTACAAATCATCCAAATTTACGTAAAAGAATTGAAGAGAATGAAATTTCAATTTCAGAGATTAACGAACTTAAACCTGACAACAAGGTTTGTGAAGATGTTGAGACATATACCAGAACGTCACTTGGAAGTAATCCTGCAGAAAATCTTTCCTCGACTGAACAGAAAATACTTGGTATTAGATGGAATTTCAGTCGTGATGAATTCATCTTCGATCTTTCAGACATTGTTGCAGAATCATCGACTTTAGAACCAACAAAGAGAAATGTCATTAGCATTGCATCCAAATTTTACGACCCCTTGGGAGTTATATTGCCAATAATAGTTCAATTTAAATTACTGTTTCAAGATATATGCAAGGACCAAAGGGATTGGGATGCACCTCTGGATGGAGAACAGGCTATAAAATGGTCAAGACTCATAGAAGGATTAAGGGACATGAAACCAATTATACATACCAGATGCTATTTTGGTCAAGAAGACACACTTACCTGCCAACTTGTTGGATTTTCTGACGCATCTTTAGCAGCATACGGAGCAGTGGTGTATTTAAGATTTACCACTAGTAGCGGAATTTTTACGAAGTTTATAGCCTCAAAGACAAGAGTCTCACCTATTAGTAAGCAAACAATACCACGATTAGAACTTCTTGCAGCATTAGTATTGGCAAGATTACTGAACGTTCTACGTTCTGCACTGAAACCTGTAATGAACCTCTTGGAACCCTTGTGCTTTTCTGACAGTAGAATAGCACTTTATTGGATAACCCAACCTAACAAGGAATGGAAGCAGTTCGTACAAAACAGAGTTGATGAAATAAGAACCCTGATTCCAAACTGTGAGACTAGCTGGAAACATTGTCCTGGACCAGACAATCCTGCTGATATTCTTACCAGATTTATAAACCCAGATGAGTTAGCAAAGTCATCATTATGGTGGAATGGACCTGTTTGGTTAACCAGTCCCAATGAGGAATGCCCAATAAACGAAGAGTCTTATACAGAACTTGGTGAAGAATGTCTTTGTGAAATGAAACTAGGTCAACGTAGAAATCTGAAGGTAGATGCTGTCAATTTGGTTGCTGCTAACGAAGGAACTGGAATTCAATTTCTGCTACAATGTACAGATTTCAGTCAGAAGAATAGACTATTACGAGTAACTGCTTGGGTTCTGAAATTCATTGATTTACTCAAATCTAAGACCAGAAACGATGTTGAAAAATCTATCTCATTACAGGATATTAGTAGAGCAGAGAATTTGTGGTTGAAGAATGTACAGGATACTTTAAGGTCCAGAGAAGATTATAATAAACTTTGTCATGAGTTCAACACCTTTGAAGATGAATCTGGAGTAATCAGATGTGGTGGACGATTACAGAATTCAAGTCTTTGTTACACCTCAAAACACCCAATACTTTTAGATAAATCTCATTGGTATACCACTCTTGTTGTTCGAGAAAGTCACAAGAGAGTACTTCACGGTGGGGTGAAGGCTACCCTCACCGAAGTTAGATCAAAATACTGGATAATACGTGGAAGACAGTTTACCAGACAGCTGATATTTTCTTGTACTGTATGTAAAAGGTATGCTGCGAAGCCTTATCAGTCACCAGATCCTCCTCTTTTACCATATTTTAGAGTAATGGAATCGCCAGCTTTCTCTTCTATTGGTTTGGATTACATAGGGCCATTGTACATCAAATCTGTATCCGGAAGCAGTTCGAAAGTATGGATTTGTTTGTATACATGCTGCGTTACCAGAGCAATTCACCTGGAAGTAGTACCTGATCTCACATCAACATCCTTTATCAGAAGTTTTAGAAGATTTACTTCTAGGAGATCGATTCCTTCAGTAGTGGTTTCGGACAATGCAAGTACTTTTAAGCCTGCGGCGAAGGAAATTCAAGATATTTTGAAGGACCAAATTGTAAATAATTATTTCACAGAACACAACATTAGATGGATATATAATCTACCAAAGGCCCCTTGGTGGGGAGGATTTTTTGAGCGGCTTGTAAGATCCATCAAAGAGTGCCTGAAGAAGGTCTTGGCTCAAGCCAGATTAACATATGATGAACTTCACACATCAATTACAGAAGTTGAGATGATCTTGAATTCTAGACCTCTTTCTTACATAACATCGGAAGACTCTGAAGAACCACTTACACCTTCTCATCTCATTTGTGGTCACAGAATCGCAGATTCACTTGACCCACAGTCTACTCCTGAAACCTTAACTAAGCGTATGAAACATGTTAAAATTGTAATGGATCAATTCTGGAACAGGTGGCGGAAGGAGTATCTTATGAAATTAAGAAATTCTCATTGTCATAATCGTGGAAAGTCATCTGGTGTACAAGATGTTTCGGAAGGAGATATTGTTCTTGTGCATGACGATGATCATCCCCGAGGATTCTGGAAACTCGGAATGATACAGGGTCTCATAACTAGTAAGGATGGACAAGTAAGAGGAGCAATGGTTCGTATTAAACATCTTAATCGCAAGCCTATGATTCTTCAACGACCTCTAAAATTATTATACCCCTTGGAAGTTAGCTCTAATCTAATGGATAAAGGTCTGATAAATGAAGACACTGAACCTACAGATCCTGATAACCTCGAAACTATTGAACCAATTGTATCTGACAAGAATATGGAAGAGTCACAAGATGGAACAAGTCGTCGACCAAAGCGAACAGCAGCTACTGAAGGGGAACGACTTAGAAGACAGTGGATAGCTGAATTAAAGAACTCTTAATTGAATTTATAATGTGTTTACTGTTTACTATTATGGACACTTGTTTAATTGTATTGACTTCATTTCAAAGTCAATAGGGAGGAGTGTTTGTGATCAAAGGTACGAGTCCATATTTTAGAGAGTTAAATTGTGTTTTATTTTGAGAGACTGGTTAATCTAAGCTTGAGATCACGTGCTGTTAGGAGAGTTCGGAGCGCGACAGCACGGGCGCTAGTCTAAATTCTTTAATTGTAATGGTATGGAATTAAACCCTGGAATTTAAACCTTAAGTAACCTTTTTTTGATGTGTTTTACCTGGAAGCCATCCAAAGTCTCCGCTACACCCTCTCTCTCCTTTCTCTTGTTTCTAATTGATTTCAAAACTTTGATTTTTATTTATTCATTTATAGTTGCTGCTGATGTCTGGTCCAATACAAGTAATTAAACGCGGTTTCTTGTCAGTTTCGCCTTTTCCGCTACCGAAAAGGTGAAACCAAGCCGGAAAATCTGAAGCAAATTGCTCAGCCAATCCGGATTCGATCCTTATCCCCCCTCTACCCACCTTGTTGGGTTTTTTGCGCAGAGCTTGCGTCTTGTTCCCAGAGTTACCGTGCACCTCCCCACACCTGTCTGTATTAATAACGACGAGACGTTCAACCAATTAATACGTCGCACCGGGAATTCAAGGAAGGGAAAGAAAACTAAACTATTGTGTCGACAGGGGTGTAAATACAAACTATCTGATTAAAACACAGATCCTATTTCGTTTGTTTTTTTATAGTTCAAAATTTCGTTTTACTTGTCTTTACTACACTAGGCTCTGAAAGAGTTATTTAACCCGTGTTCTGTTTGAAATGAGGGATTGGCCAATGAATAGATTTGTTACGGCGAGCTTTAGGCGTGTTTTCCACTAGAAACATCAATGTTGATTGGTTAATCAAATGTCTGACGTCATAGGTCAAAGCCGCTCGTATGACCTCTACAACCGGTCAGATCTTCATGAAGTGGAGGCCATAGAAAGTATTAAAAAAAAACGAAACGAAATGTAGATCTGTATTTTAATAAGATTTTTTGGGGGGCGGGGGGGGAATTGCCTAGTGGTCTAGAGTGCCGCGCTTCGACCTCTAGCTGGCCGGTCACCTCTGGCTTGCGGCTGTGGTTTCGAGCCGTGGTGTGAGCGTATGTGGCATGGAGATAGGGGCGCCTTCTCAACCTCGTGCGTTTCCTCCGGGCACTCCGGTTTCCTCCCACTGCTAAAAGACCCCTACGCGCAAGCGAATTGTTGAAATAAAATTGAAACCATATGTTAGTCCCCAAATGACCTAGTTTGTGTCGAGTGGACATTAAACCCTATTTCTCTCTCTCTTAATAAGATTTTAAATAACAACTGACATCAAAGTGTTATCAGATGGTCTTAAAACATTAGTCATCTCCCGTCTATTACATGCCAACTGCCCATGGCTTGAGCAATACAAATGGAGCAATGGCTTGACATGACATTAAAAATCTAAGCTGAGGTTATAGGCACTTCAATATTTCAAAATCTGATCGGAAGAAAAATCGAGCCCCGTTTAAACATCGGCGTGTACGTAAATGAACACCAGGCCCCAAGTTCACAAAGCATTCTCAGACTTAAGTCAAGAATTTACTCAAAATTGTTCGCCTTATTGTAGCTAAAATATAGCCCATTATAAAACATTTGTTGTTTTAATATTTCTAATACCCTAATAAGAAACTATATGCAAAGTTTTGTGTTTCTGGGGCAAAGATATTTCTTATAAACATTGATTGAAAATTGAATAAACTCTCAACTTAAGTCTCAGAATGCTTTGTGAATTTGGGGCCAGATAGTTGGTATTCGATGCACGGGTAAAAGTTTTCCATAAACATCAAAAGAGAAGAGAGAGACACAATGTAGAACACCGAGAGAACTTCCTCGGCGTTAAAAAAAACACATGTATATCCCCCACCCGCGCAACGTTCCATCCCGCTCCGCCCTATCCCGCTTGGCCTTACTGCCAACTTCAGGCAGGCTTGGAGACTTGGTTATCCAGACGCTTAACCATACTACACCTCATCTCACAGACAAATGTAGAAACTTAATCATTCACCCTTCCTATTCGCAGCCATGTATATACATCCGTTCATGTACATATAATGTTATATTGTTTTACACCTTTTACGATTTGTACATACGTTTATTTGATCTTATCCTATATAATTTTAAACATACTCGCTTGATACATAAAATACATTGTGAACTGAAGAAAACTACCCATTCCTTGTATATTATACCTTTGTTAACAATTAAACTTACAATAAGCAATCAATACCATGAACGACGAAACAAACTATCAAAATATTGTAAAATCTCGGGACTATTTTTTGGAAACCTAACATCGAATTCATCATGTAACCACAATATGAATAATTTTCCAAATAGGAAGCAGACACTTTTAACAATTAGTGCTTACATCTTATTTTCAGTTACTCGTATAATTTATATTTTGCTACTTTTGTCAGGAGACATGGAACTAAACCCAGGACCCTCTTCATTAATTCATAATCAACTTTCAATTGTCCATCTGAATGTAAGGAGTCTCAAAAACAAAATTGATCTAATAGCCGTAGAATTAAGAGTTTTTGACATTATAACAATTAGTGAAACCTGGCTCGACAGAAATACCTCACCAGAACCCCTTTCTTTACCTTCTTACTACGCACCTATTAGGAAAGATAGAAATAATCATGGGGGAGGACTTATTATTTACGTTCGTAATTTCATATCGTTCAAACGCAGGACTGACTTAGAAAACAGTCACATAGAATCTATATGGATTGAAGTAAACTGTAATAATCACAAATTTTTACTTGGTAATTATTATAGACCACCCTCGTCATCTTCTAGTATAAACCAACAAATATTTAACTCCATTCAAAACGCTGTAACGGACCCCTTGGACAAATGCATAATCTTAGGTGACTTTAATATCGATATGTTAAAAAAACCTAATAGTTTTATTCACGATGCGATCAATATATTCGACCTAACCCAGCAGATAAATAAACCTACTCATTATTCTAGCAAAAACCACTCTTCTTTAATAGACTTGATATTAACCAGCTCTACTTTACGAATAACTGAAAATGGTGTACTTGACAATTTCTGTAGTGACCACTGTCCGGTATATTGTAAATTGGCTTTTAACGTACAAAAACAACCCAGTTTCAAGCGAACGGTATGGAATTATGAAAACGCAGACCTTGTGGGCATAAAAAGGGACGTTATAGCTACCAACTGGTACGATCTTATCAATAATTCAAATATAGAAGCATCATGTGTTCAATTTACAAGCACATTGGTAAATATAGCAAAAACAAATATACCGTGGAAAGTAGTAACAATTAGGCAACATGATAAACCCTGGATGAATGGCGCAATAAGACGCATGAAAAAGAAAAAAAATAGATTACACAAAAAAGCGGTAAATAGAAATTTAGACTCTGATTGGCATAACTTTCGGAAAATTAGAAATGACTACATAGACTTAATTAGAAAAAGCAAAAACGAATACTTTGATAAAATAGACAAAAAGATTAGTGACACAGACAACTTTGGAACGAAAACCTGGTGGAAACTTATTAATTCATATACTAAAACACGTGCTGCTTCTACGAACGAACCACCGCCATTAACTGTTAACGGTAACACTTTGTTTACTCAATCCGAAAAAGCAAATGCCTTAAACTCATTCTTTATCAAACAATCACAACTAGATGACACTAATAAATCTCTACCACTGCTCGTTACAAACCCAAACTGCATCGATAAGATTGTACCACATCCAGAGGAAGTTAAAGACATAATAGATAGCTTAGATACCACAAAAGCCTCAGGGCCGGACGAAATTAATACTCGAATTTTAAAATATATCTCCAATGAAATCTGTCTTCCGCTTTGTCAACTTTTTAAGCTCTCATTAGATTTACATATTGTACCAAACATTTGGAAATTTGCAAACGTGGTCGCTATATTCAAAAAAGGGTCTCCAAATGATTGTAGTAATTATAGACCAATCTCTCTCTTAAGTATATTAATCAAAATTTTTGAAAAAATCATTCACAAACATGTCTTTAACTTCCTTAAAGATAACACCATACTAACACCCGTGCAGAGTGGCTTTCTTCCTGGTGATTCTACTATATTCCAACTAATCGACCTAACACACTTTTTCTGTCGAGCCATTGACCAACATCAATACACTAGAATAGTCTTCTGTGATATCAGCAAGGCTTTTGACAGGGTTTGGCACACCGGACTCTTTCATAAACTAGATGCTGCTGGGATTCGAGGTGAACTACTACTCTGGTTTGAAGATTATTTAACAAATAGACAACAATGTGTAACCATAAATGGCACCTCATCGGACCCCAGAAGCATCCCAGCCGGTGTACCCCAGGGATCTGTACTAGGACCTCTTTTATTTTTAATATATATTAATGACATTGTAAACAATATAAATTCAAACATCAGATTATTTGCTGACGATACCTCTTTATACTTAAAAATTGAAGACCCAGGGGCAAGCGCCGCTATCATCAATGATGACTTAAAACGAATCAAAAATTGGGCTGAGACATGGCTAGTTACCTTTAACCCCCTAAAAACAGAGGCACTGACTATTACTACTAAACCCCACATAGCTAAACCACCGTTATTTATGAACGAGGTACTAATCAAAGAAGTAAACGAACACAAACATCTAGGTCTAATCTTCCAATCAAACTGTAAATGGAATAATCATATAGACAGCATTGTAAGCAAAGTATCAAAACTAGTAAATTGCCTTCGTTCTCTAAAATATCGATTAAATAGAAAATCTTTAAACACAATATACTCATCTTTTATCCTTCCACACTTTGATTATGCCGATATTATCTGGGATGGGTGCAGCGAGTACTTAGCTAACAAACTAGAATCCCTCCAATTAGATGCACTACGCACTATCTGTGGGGCAGTTAGAAGTACTAGCCATGCCTTACTCTACAAAGAGACTGGATTTGTTCCACTGTCGGAAAGACGCCGTCGTCATAAATTAAAATTAATGTACAAAATTATTAACAACCTCGCGCCATCATATCTCTCTGATTTATTAGAACTTTCCTTTAATCGTGATAAATATTCTCTTAGGAACCAAGATAAATTGAAAGAAATCAGATGCAGAACCGAAATTTTCTCTAAGTCTTTCATCCCGTCAAGTATACGAGAATGGAACAAACTCAATCTTGAAATTAGAAACTCTCGATCCCTAGCTATCTTTGGAAATTCACTAAACAAATTTGATACCACCGTGCCACCATATTACTACCTGGGGAAAAGAATATTGCAAATAATCCACTGTAAACTTAGATTATGTTGCTCAAATCTGCAAGGCCATAGATTTCTCAGACACATCGATGATAACCCTACTTGCCTCTGTGGTCACAACTTCGAAGATCCGGAACATTATTTACTCGTATGCCCCTTACATTCAGATGCAAGAAAACAGACAATCGACAACCTCCAAAACAACCATAAAACAATCAGTTGTCTGTTGTATGGGTCAACAAAACTTAGTCCTGAGATAAACCTACTTATTTTCCAAGAAGTTCAACAATTTATTCTCTTATCAAAAAGATTTAAATCTCCATAAACAACGCTTAAGTTATTTCCAGTCCCCCATATCGTAAACTCGTCCAGTATCCTCACAATTTTTTCTTTTATCAAAAGATTTAAATCTCCATAAGCAACGCTTAAGTTATTTCCAATCCCCCATATCGTACACTCGTCCAGTATCCTCACCTCCCCTAATTGGTTTTTGGATAAATTGAACGATTGCACGTTGTACAGGCCTTAACATACCCAACATTACCAAGCAGTACTTTTAAATAGATAGTCACCAATATTTCCACTAAAATATTTATTATAAAACAAAAAAAACCCAACAAAAAACAACAAACAAGAGTCTCTATATTATCCATTATGTATCATGTTCTATATTTATGTAATTATGTATGTATGTATATATTTTTATAATGTGTACATGTATGTAAATCAGAGAGAGGGGTTACACATAGGCATAGCCTGTTCCCCAATCCAAATTCAGACTTAATGAATAAAAATATTGTTTAGAAAAAAAAAAATCCCGCTTGGCCAGTCATTATAAATGGTTTAAAAAAACTATATCGGTATAATTATTGAAATATTCAGTGTTTTATCTTTATATGGCTCGATGGATTTTATCTAATTAGGTAGACATGTTCAGTTTGTGGTGTTTATTACAGTTCGTTAAGCTAAGGATCATCATCCGCAAACTCTCAATGGTATGTAATAGTATGTATTATCTTTCTGCAAGAGTTACTACAGATTGCCACTATTGAGTGATCGTGGAACTGTTTAGGAGGGCGGAAGGTGCGAAATGTTTAACGTCCACACAGTACAAGCTATGTCATTTCGGGACTATTTAAATAATTCGCTTGCTAATGGGAGTCTTTAGCAGTTGGAGGAAAATGGGAGATCAAGATTTGACAGGCGACCCCTATTCCTTGTCACGTACCAGAGGAGAATTGAATCGCAATTATAAACAGTTAAGTGCGTGGGTTTTCATGCACTCTCATATCTTTACTGGAGCCGCATTTGTTACAGTAATAGTTCCGGAGCACGTGAATATCAAGCACATATTCTGGGGACAAGTGAACACAAAACTAATAGTCTGAAGCCAGATGGATCTATTTCGTAAGGCCTCTTCCAGAGAAGTAAACAAGGCTAGCGATATACCAAACCGCGCAAAGACCAGTTTAACCGGAGCGGGGTCCTGGGCCTCCTGGGCCTGAGTAGAATCGCGGGACCCCTAACACGACGAAAGATTATTTCATGTCCGTTTGAATGGCACGCATACGTAACACACAATTATACGGTCTGTAATACATGAAAAATTACGTAATGTCAGTTCCGAATCGCATGCAATGCGCGGAAATGACATAAAACCACGGGGAACTGTTATAACTAGTGAAATCGCCACTAGAAGCCTAGACCAATCATCGAGTGGAACTTCACAGAAAAGGTTGAGGAATAGCCCAGTCTCCACCCTTTCCCTTTTTGCCATGAACCACGGGGCCCTGGGCCTGGGCCCCTCCGGCCCATACCTAAACTGGGCCTTGCAACCGTGGACCTAGTCCTAACCCCAACCCAAACCAGTCTCGTGTCTAACCTTATTTACATCGCAGCGACCTTAACGAAATTTGGAGGTGGACTTATTAAATAGATCTAGCCGTCTGAAGCCTGCTACCCAGCGATATTATCGAATGACGTGTGCGCATACAAGCCATTTGTAGGCGACTGTTCAGACATAGGCACTTACACCACATGACACTTTAGCTTGCGCTAAATAGTGTTGCCAGAAAACGTAATTGATAGCGTCGATTGCCTTTATTTTACGCTACTCGGTAGAGATGTGATTGGACGATGAGAATGGACACACTCCGCCAAAAGTCCAATTTTCAGCCAAAGTATAGCATTGCTTGAGAGGGATTCCTTGGGCCATCGCTTCAGGAATTTTTGTTAGTTCAATATCCAACACTCTTAATTTATTTTCCTGAACATGTCCGTCTTTATGGACCATCTACATTCTTGTAATTAACCCTTATTCGTTGTCACGATTCATATTTGTTTACAATAATTGTATGACGTATGGGATATATTTGGTGTAGGGGTGCGACTCTTACTTGACTTGGTGAAATGTTTTAGATAATCAACCACATAAAAAAAAACCAAACTCCCGGTTGCATACGGACAATGGAACTTTTTGGATAATCAATAATACATTAACTTTTGTGACCCTGAATGGGCGTTATATAAGGAACATGGATATAAGTATATATTTAAATAGATTATATAATAGCTACTGCGTCAATCATTTTATGGTTGCTTACTATTCCGAATCCATCAGTTCTCCAAAGGTAACAACATATTCTTTCAGATCAAGCTGAGCATCATTATTGGCATCAGCCTCTTTGAACATTACCAGGAAATCTTCAACCTTACAGCCAGCTGTCATATCGGAACAATATCTAGTTATAGGAACGTTACGAATAGGTCGAAATCCTCTTAACTCGAGATCTTTCAAAACTCCATCTCGATTATAGTCAGCAACTCTGTATTCCGACTTGAACTCATCTTCAGAAACCAAATCATCATCGTCGATATCCATTACCACAAAATTTCTCCCTGCTCTGGCAAACGATTTGATGGTAATTTTCATGTTGTCCTTTGGCGGTTCCGTTTTTAACGTCATAAACTCAATGAATTCACCTAAGCTCCATTCGTTGCCAGAATCGGATGAAATGACAAAGAACGCAAGTTTTGTATCCTCGTGTGTGATTATTCCATCGTCGTTTACATCAATGACATCCAGCTCCTTGTCAAAGTCGTAACCAGTCAAGTCAGGGTCAGCATCGAATTCCTCTCGTATCGGACCTTAAATCTGTCTGCCTGGCATCCGTGTACTCTAGCTTACCATCATCGTCGATATCTTCACGATAAAACATTTCACGAAGATGAACAAGATGGTCGATATCTCTCCATTGTGGTTGATCTGAAATAAATTCATGGTCAATTAATGTCTGGGATCGACATTGTTATGAATTAGAGAAGGTGAAATATTTATGCCGTTTCGCCGTTAGTAAGACCGCCACGTTATGGTGTAGGCATGTCGCACATCGTCCGATTTTCCCGCCATCTTGGAAATATCATCATGAAATGATGGAAAACAATCTGAAATGTAGTCATTAACCCTGCCAAAATTAATATATTGTCGAATCACTTTTGATATGTCGATAACATTATAAATAAGGTGAAAATAAGAAAAATAAGTTACAATATTATCACAAAATGGCTAAGCTCAAATAATGGCCTCACATACTATGAAGACCTACCCAGAAAAAATGTCAAAATTGTTTTGTTTTTTGTAATCCAACAAAATAAAGCTTATTCCACGATTTCTACCCGAAAAGCCAAGGGATTTACATTTAAGATTGGACTATTTTGGTGGGGTGGTGGTTTAAAGTTTCAATGAGTCGTAAAGCGTTTGCAAGGCTGACATGATTAATTATCACCGCGAAAAGCCCTTTATGGGTCGTGTTTACGTCAAACCTCGTGAGCTGTTAAAATTAAATGTGTTATTCTTGAGGGAAAAAGTTAGTTTAAGATATATTATGGACGATGAGATAAAGAGCTGGTATTCTTCGCTATAATAATTAAAAACAACTTTGAACTGAGATTTTAGCGATTGAAGTGTGTGTGTTTAGCCTCGATCATCATTACTTAAGTCAGTACAATAAAAACATAGTCTCGATTAATAATTTAGATAACATTTCAGGCTTAAAGTTACATGCAATTGGCACATTTAGCTCTTGCATAATGCGTGTTTAACAAAAATAGCTGTTACAAAATTATGCATTATGCAAGAGCTTTCTTTAGGCCTGAAATGTTATCTAAATTATTAAATATACATTAACTTACTAGCCTGTGATCCTTGGTGGATTATGATCCGATTTACTGCACAAATTTCCTTCTCGATTTAATTATTAAATTGATAATCGAGACTATATTTTTTATCTTACCGTCTTTAGATATGATGATCGAGGCTATAGGCGGAAATTTTCCCTTTGTTTAATTGTCGGTTCACAGTGGATCAATTTGACTGAAATTTTCAGCAAATTGCCTTTTCAGTTTATAGTTTTTCACTATTAGAGTGAAAACTGCCAACTCGTTATCTAATCTCCCATAATGTATCTTTAATGAAATAAAACTAAACGCAATAAAGAAACCCCTGTAACAATAACAGAAGACAAAAGTATATGAAAAAAAATATGAACTTTGGAAAATGAAAAAAAATAAATGTAAGAATATATATATACCAGTAGGTGCCGCTTCTGTTCCACAAAATAGAACAATAAAAAATAACGCCACACAAGTTAACATCATAAATGACATGGATAAGATCTTGGGAATAAGATCGTACTTTGAATGATTCTGCGTTTTTTTGCTGGTTTAATAAGCGCTGCAGACAATGCAATTACATGCATTATAAATAGATAATAACAAAATTAACTCGCCTGTGCTGATAATTCATTACTTTTTATTTATCAATGAAACAGATGCACAAACATTCGTAAGGGCGGAGAGAGAGAGGGGGGATTTTGGAGCTGGCACGTTGTTGAAAGATAATGAGAGAGAGAGAGGGGTGGGATTTTGGAGTTAGGATTGTTTAACTATATTGCAATAATTCGCTTGTGCGTAATGGTATTTAGCATTGTAAGAAATAGTTCAATAATTCTCGTGTGTGTAGGGGTCATTAGCAGAGAGGGAAACTGGAGCACGCGGATAAAACCAAGGGGGGAGGGGCAATTACAAGTAGGGAATTGAAACCATGCCACTTGACTCACTGATCATTCAGCCTCTGTCAGTTTACAGCAGTGTCTGTGGAAACGGTTTGTTCATCGAATCTCGATGTGTTATACATTATGATAGTTTTGTAGTTTTAATGTCCAATGTTTTAATCTATTGCTTAAGATCTCGTGTAAATAAAATACATTCCACCAAACGACCCGTCATGTTAGGCACATTTTAAAACGTACGCTTTTAATCCTTAAGAACGCGTCCGCGAGAGGACCATGCAGAAATCGAAAAAAACGATAACCCTGGGGGGCAGCAAATATCAACCGTACTTGGTCTATGGGGACCCCTAGGCGACTGAAGTCACATGATGAAGTGAAAAAATTTTGAAGTGACAACTTCCGGTATAACTGGAAATTGTTGTTTTCGGGCAAAATTTGACATATTTCGACCAATTTTTTACCCAAATTTCAAAACGCTCCTACCCGAAAAGTTGTGTCTCTAAATTTTTGAAATTGGTCAGGTATGATAGGCCTAGTAGTCGTCTTAAAATCCTGCAGTCGTTTGGGATTGTATGAATCGTGTGAAATTTTCTGTGCGTGATCTTAAAGTGGTCATTTTACGTATGTTGAAAACTATGCCATCCTAAAACGCATGTAGCTACTTCTTTGCAGGTCTGACATATAATTGCTTGGTGTGGTTGTGAAGGGCATTTCTCAAAGTAAATGTCAGAAGAAAAAAACTGACCGGAACGCAACCCACTAGAGTGCTGCAATAGTTTGAAAATATGTAAAAACGGTATTTTCCACAAATTTGTATTTTCACTGATGATGGACTACTATCATCAAGAGTTCAAATGACCATTGATTATCAACATTACTAACATATTTTGTTACTTGGACGTTCCTTGCGCCAAATATACTATCTTGGTTAAATATCATGAAGTTTTTGTGACAAAATCGGACGTTCGCGGTCATTGTAGAAAAGGGGCGTAACTGGTGTATAATTTTGCAGGGTCAAGCAACGATTATTCTAATCTGTATTCAGTAGTTAGTAGCACAGAAGAGCATGAATCCATGGGTTGGCACGGCAAGCTTTCATATTGGCACAATTTAACCAAAGCAGCACCTTTTCAGCAATGACCAACGATTATCTTCATTAGTTATAATATTTCGGTATTTGAACGTGCCTCGTGTCAAATAGATATTGTTTAAGGGCAAGGTAAAGTGACACCATTTTGTCACAACACCTGAAATGATGAAAAAATTATTTCAAAAACCAAAACAAGGGCCCTTGGATACAAAAGTCTAAAATAAAAAACATTACTCACAGACCATTTTTTTACTACCACTGGCCCTTTAAACTCATTCTAGGATCACTGAGGCCTAAATTTATGGTGAAAATATCGCAAAATGTCCAACAAACGCGGTTACACCTACAACATTTATTTTAACTTTCTGACGTTACTTATTACACTCAACTATTGTCCCATGGTGTGTACAACAACCGTCAAGACTCGCTTTTTCTATTAACCCCTCTCTATTAATGTAATACGTATTTCATCACGTTAGGTACATACTCGCATGTGCTTTAGCCATTTTGTTATTTCGTCTCCACCTTCGTCTCAAGAGACCCTCCGTTGACATATCACTGAAGCACGAAAAATTGCCAGGTTGATCAAACCTCCTGACCGAATACAAATCGTGGGGGATCAATTATTTACATACCTATGTATTTTTTAAAGCCCTAACCATTTCTTTTCCTTTCTGATCACCCATTAAATACAATACATAGTTCCGAAAACAGTGCAAATGACCTTCACCTTATACAGACATTACTCCGCGTTCAGTGAGTTTCTGTCTTAATTTTATAATTCGCTTTTGTATGTGTCATATTATGTGTTATAATGTTTGGCACATATCATTGAGAGTATGTTGCCTCTATTACAATTTGTTGATGTAGTGTAACTTTGGGAATTTACATTGGCTGCATCGGACTATTGCCATTCGCTGTAGCACTTCCAGAAGATGCCATTTGGCCCCCAAATGTCAACAATTATGAAATTTGACAAAAACTTTATTTTGTGAATATTTTGAGAGAAATGATTTGTAAGGAGAAAAATTGAAAGGTAATGTAGCATCATGTTGCATGGATGTCACTTGTAATCGGATAGCCGATCTCTGGAGATGTGGGGTTTTTTCGAAGGGTGGGATGAACTGTCAAAAAAGTTTGTACATGTGGTTTCGTCGTCAAGTGACTTCAAATTCGTTGAATAAATTTTATTTTCATATTGGTAAGTACACACTGCATTCTTGCATTGCAACTTATATTGTGGTGATATCCATTTGAGAAAATAATAGTTTTTAATGGCTTGTCCTGTATTTAGTTTGGGACTACGGAACGCCATAGGTAGCACGTGCCAAAGACGACAGTCTTCAGTTTATTTGACTAGACTAATCATTTTACTAAGCTTTTTGAAATTAAACCTTTGCATTAGGTTTATTCATATTGTCAACTTCAAAATTAATTGTTGGATAATTTCAATTTCTTCTAGTGCTACATTTTGTGGGTTTTGTGTATGTCAAAATTATCATGTTTTTTTAGCCTATATTGCCTATATTATTACTAATTAGGCCTAAATTATTTTCTGTGGCTTAGGTATACTTTTAAGGCATGGTTTGAAAAGTTTTCATGTTTAAAATTCTTATATAATTATGTGTTGTTTATTTACTCTTCATTGATATAACCACTGGTACATTTTTATTCTTATTTTACAGAATTCGACAAGATAATCTACGCAGATTATGGCGGGCGTGTTGCCTTAATTACAGGAGATAAATATTTGAGACTTAGAAATTGACACAAATGGGTAACACCGTATATAATAATGCAATATGAATGTATATAAACTGATTTACTAAAATTTCAAATCAATTCTATTTTGCGAAATATGCCAGATGTCTCAATTGAATGGCAATCGCTAGCGTCTGTTTATTCCAGGCTACAATGATAGTATTTATTGTACATTTGGTCTCCAGATAAGAATATGAACACCCCCCCCCCCTCCAAAACAAACATTCCTATTCAAATAAAATATGTGAATATGTGTGGATTTAAAGTCCTCCAAACTGATGGCAAATGTATATGGTGGCTGTCTTTTTTTAAATCTAGAAGGCCTAAAGCAACCATCATGCCAATAAAAACAATTTCCTATCTTGACAGTAAAGTTACACTTTTGCAACATGATGAGTGTTGTGCATGGGCAGGGTACAACGTACCAACCCTTCTAGAAGACGTGTACATTGTACATCTGTGAATGGATGTGATTCATTTCTGTCAGCATCTAATTAACTAGAACATCTGATATCACCTCCCATTGGAAGTTTGGAAATAATGCTGAATGCTTTACACATGTACATGTATATTAATGTTTGATTATAGAATTTGTGTATGTGTTGGATTTAGAAAATGAATTGAAAAATACACCTTTACATTATTTATTTTTCAGAAATATAGGAATACTTGTCTAATGAATGCCAGGAACTGAGATATGATTTAGGATTTGTTGACTTTAATAACAGGTGCGTATAACAAATTGTAAATAATGTGGATTATTCCATTTGATGTACATACCTGTACATTACTAGATGAATGCTTTTTGAGTAAGGGGAGTTGGATGGCCGAATGGATAGCATGTGTGTGCTATGTTATAAAGCCTGTCATTGAGTCAGCTAGCTTTGTTTTGAACCCCCGGTTGTACGTGACAAGGAGTAGGGTCGCCTGTCCAACCTCGTGGGTTTTCTCCGGGTCCTCCAGTTTCCTCCCACTGCTAAAGACCCCTATGGGCAAGCGAATTATTGAAATAAAATTAAACCATATGTTAGTCCCAAAATGACCTAGTTTGTGTCGAGTGGATGTTAAACCCCATTTTTTTTCTTTTTAAGTAAATTGGGTATCCGAAAGATTAACGTGCACATTTGATCACAAGGTCTGTCATTGAGTCAAGTGGCATAGTTTAAGTTCTCTGCTTGCATGTGACAGGTAGTAGGGTCACCTGTACAACCTAATGGGTTTTTTCCCAGTCTTCCTACTGCTAAAAACCCCTACATGTTATCAAATTATTGAAATAAATTTAAACCATGAGTTAGTCCCTAGTTTGTATCCAAAGGACATTAAACCTCTCTGTCTGTCTCTCTGTCACTCACAATAATACATTTATCAAATTCATGAAAATCCCCCCCCCCCCACACACACACATACCCCCCAAAAAGGCTGCTTCTATTGCAATTAGAAGTTATATCAGGAATATGAAAGCTATGTGTATAATGTAGAACACTGGTAAATGCTTCACATTCATATCTTTGTGAAACTCATATCATAGGGCCAATATTGCTATTCACTGTGCCACTAGTGGTACACCATACATCTGCAGAGAAAGTAGTGCATGAAACAAAATGGCCTTTTGTTTACAAAATATTTGAAAACTTTGAGGTCCTATAACTAAGTTTTGATAATTTTTTTTCAGATTTCAAGTCTTGATGGTTGGAGTTTGATTATCTGAGCAACTTTTGGCCGGTTTAGTTTTCCCGTGTTCTTTTTTATAAAGCTTGTAGCTGCGCAGCCCTGACTTAGGAATTTCCTTTATTATTTGGTAAATATTTTATTTCAAAGTCATTTTTTTTTATTTCCATCCATTTTTTATTGTTCTGTATCATCTCAGGCACATTTAGATACCAACATATCAGCATTAAATCTTGTGTAAGTCCCTTTTTGAGAACCCCCCATTTTAGGTGTTGTGACAAAATGGTGTCACTTTACCTTGCCCTTAAAATCATATTTATGTGACACAATCTGACGCTCGCTTGATAGCCAAAGGGAAGGGTCATATGTCGTGTATAATTTTGCAGGAATCAGACCACTGTTATTAAGATCAGTATTCAGGAACAGATCATTGAATAGATTTATTGACTGACATGACTATCATAAACTTGATCTATTAATTTGTACACCTGCTCATGTAAACAAACATTCAGAAGTATTCATCTAGGGACATTTAATGTTTGATATTGAAATCTCTGAAGGGAAAGATGGCATAGATCACAACAGGATTTATGGCACTCCAGGATAATGTTGACCGCGTGTGCCAACCTCCTACATGTCTACGTTGGAGCAGAAGTGCTTACGTAAATGCTATCTGACCTTCCTTCATGTTTTTGGACCAAAGAATAATGTTTTATTTTGTAATACTGTTTTTGGTCTATGTCCTCTTCTCCTTCGTGGATTTCAGTATGGAATTATCATAGCCTCCCGATCTCCAATACCTCTCCGTGAAAATTTCTAAATGTTTCTGACCAAAATAACCTATTTGGCACAGTAACAGTGGTAGAAAAGTTGATATTCAGGGGGTGACTGGGCACGTGAGCCCACTAATCCTATGCTTGTTGTGTAGTCATCTTGCTGATCGTGTAACTATGATTTAATGTCACTGGATCGTGTACAAACCCCTCGTCCTTAAAGCCTGTAACAAGAGCAAGCATGTATGCCTCAGAAACACTTCAAGACTTCAACCCATGGACGACTAATAGTTTATGATCACGAAGTTGATGTGGCGTGGCTCTCTACCACTCAAGAATTATCGCGTTTCAGGTTGTCCGGTTCTCCACAAAACATTTCCAGTCACGAGAATGTACTGAAGATGCTAATTCGAACCTTCCACAGCTATCGGCAGGGTAGTGAGCTTTTACCCAAGCGCTGAAATATGCTTACTCTGAATGGTGTATCATATTTCACCTTTCATTACCATATCATATTCATATAAAATGAATTATTCTATGTAAATTGCACGACACTTGTCCCTGGTCTACATGGGCTTTAGATCATAAGGTCAGTTATTGAGTCAAGTAGTGACACAACATGCAAGTGTGGTGTTGTTTGTCCAACCGTGTGGATTTTCTATTTTCGCACAAGCGATCATTGAAGTAAATCTGTAACATATGTTAGTCCCAAAGTGACCTAATTTGCGTCAAGTGGATCTTAAACCCCATCTCTCTCTCTTATGTCAAATTCACCCTTGCTAACGACTGAATGGTATATATATTAACTTTGTTATGATGTCCATAGATATGCATCACCATATGTTAGTCCCAAAATGACCTCGTTTGTGTTCAATGGATGCTAAATCTCATTTTACTCTGTTCTTCTCATGTCTAAATCATCCTTGATAATGACTAAATGGAATATATTAAATTTGTAAAGATGTCCATACATATACTTCATCTGGGGTATTGATAAACGGAACATTTTATCCTATTTTTGGGTGTTTTTAATTTATTTCTGATGTATTTATTATGCCCGTTCCGGTCATTTTTATTTTTTATTTTGTTAGTGGGAACGTTGCTAGATGTGGGTAACATTCAATTTTTTTCCTAGTCCCTGCAAAGAACGAGCTATAGCATCTCAAACATTGGTTTTCATTAAATTCAATTTTCAGACAGAGTTGGGTATCATGCCAGTACCAAGGTAGAATTAGCAGTAGAAACTTTAAACTCGGTGTATAGGAGGAACCTGAGTGGTCCTACTAATGCCCAAAATTTTGTATACCTAAATCAATTATTGTCCGAATAGCAGATCATCCGAATTTGGTTCCAAAATCGCCAATTTTTTGCTTATTTTTCTATTAAAAAATATATTTCCAATTTTTCAGGTCGGTATCAACTGAATCAATCTAATATTTTGTGGGGATGTATCTGGGTACTAACCCATCTCACAGAAAAAATTTGGCCCAAATCCCTGACCCAAGGGTTATCACCCCCTGCATGGTGCTCTCGCGGACACGCTCTTAATATTGTTTACTATCAAAACCACTGAAGAATGTGAAGAAGCGGGCAACTGACAAGCAGTTCTTGCTCCAGCAAGTCAACATAAGAGTATGTCCAGTTTCGACTAGAAGGAGTTTGAGATAAATCTTTTTACTGTGGCTTATTTAACCTTCCTGCGAATCAATACATAAATATACTATCTTCTCAGTGGATGGGGCGATATGGAAAATATTGTCGAATATTGATCATGTCGTGAACGTGACCATGTTGCCAGGGAAGAGAGGAGGTAACGGAACGTGTATTTTGACAATATCCGCCACTTCAGCCACTCTTTACTATGTATGGAAAAATGTTAAACAGGATATATTTGATGTGTATGTAGATCGTAGAATAAATTATTAATGTTTTTGAATAAAGTTATTGCTTTATTTCTGCTATATAAAAGCTATGTAATACAGTATTAATGTTCATGTCCCTACACTATATGGAGATAACGTATCTAAAGCTTCGGGAATTTCAAACTATTGTAGCAACGGCTACATGTTGTAAAACTTTGGGTCTTGGCTTCAGGAAAATGATAAGGTATTCTGCCACTATAAGGCTTTATTGAGTCTAAAATAAACTATGCAAACAGCTGCGGATGACGTGCATATTTGCATTTTATGTTGTCGTTTACGCTGTTTTTGTTGACACGTTCAGTACATGCAATATTTTAAGCATGGCTAATACAAATTATCACGGATAACTAATTTCACTTATGTATAAAATTATGATTATAAATGTCTGGAATCAGTAAATTTAAAATTTTGTAAGAGAATGTTATCAGTTAGTTCTACAACATTAAATGCTGCCGTTTACGGTGAGTTAGGTTGTGTTGTTCAAGCTTAATTTAATTAAGTATTGGCTTAAAGTTTTGAAAATGCCTGAGCATAGGTATCCAAAGGCGTGTTATAAAATGCTTTTTGATCTACATCTGGCTGGTAGGATAACTCACGTTAAAACTATTCTAGATAACCTAGGTTTAAGCTATGCTTGGATAGCACAGGGTATCAACGACGTACCAATGTTCTTGCAAAATGTTAAAGTAAGTCTGTCAGATATTTGGCAGCAAGAGTGTCATGAAAATTTATATTCAAATGAGAAATTGATTTTGTACAAGCAATTTTAAGTCAACTTTAAACTGTGAAACCTATTTGAATAATTTCTTAAGTAAAAACTTCAGAAATATCTTAGCACGATTTAGATATGGGTGCCATAAATTAGATATTGAAACTGGTCGATGGAATGGCATAGTTAGAGATGAGAGAAGGTGTGAATATTGTTTCAATATTAATCAAATTATAATTGTTGAGGATGAAATTCATTTTCTAATAGAATGTCCATTATATAAAACAATAAGAGATAAACTTCTTGGTAAGGATAACCTTAGAATTAGTTCAATAGATTACTATATAAAACTTATGACAAATGACGGCTTGGCTGATGTTATAGCAAGGTATATATATATAGAGCTATGAAAATAAGAGATGACTATGTAGGTGAAATTTGAATGTGTTAACATTTTATATTTATTTCCTCTTTTTGTTGTCTTCTCCAATATGTATTTATTTTATTTTATTTAAACTTATTTGTTATCTATATATTTATGTCACATGTAATATGGGCTGTAGGCCTGCTACTGATGTTAATAAAAAAAAGAATAAAAAATTATGAGCAGTTACTAATGAATCATATGATTTCGTCTTATCTTTGGTTTTCCAGTTTATTAAATTAAATTAATAACCTGCCCTAAACCATTTTCTATTTCCCTTTATGAAGATATAACTGACTGACCACGTAGCTACATTGTAAGGGCATGGGAACCGCGTGGTTTTTAACAACTTTAAAGAACCTCAGAAACTAATACAAGAAAGGCAGAGAGAGAGATGGGGTTTAACGATGTCATTTCGGGACTAGCATATGGTTTAATTTTATTTCAATAATTCGCTTGCGCGTGAAGGTCTTTAGCAGTGCGAGGAAATCGGAGAGCCCGGAGAAAACCCACGAGGTTGGACGGACGATTCTACTCTTTGACACGTACATGCGGGGAATCGAAACCACTCCTCTTGACTATCGATTCACGTGATGGGAAGCTTTCCTGGTAAAAATGCTTTTAAATAGCACCATTAGTGTAAATATAAAGTAAAAAAAGTTTGATATGAAACAAACATGATCTCAGATTTCCTCTCAATGTAACGATAGTTCGTTGGGTTTTTTTCTATTAAAGCCTAAGTAATAAGATTGTGACATTTCTTAGAGATTTGTATAATTGTAAAGCTAGTTCTAAACGCAATATCGCAGATTAACATAAAAAAGGTGGCTGGTACGCCAAAAGTCTAGTGAATCACCCTTAAATCCTTGGACTACGAGCGATTCTGTCGAAGCCATCACAATCTTAGTGCGCATGGGGCGACTGAACTGTTAAAGGATTGTCATAGTGGATCCTGTGCCAATTCAAAATAGATGTAATGTAGTTAAGACGTGTCGCCATGTCGAAGGTTCACATGTTATAATTACCTGGTGAGATGGGGGTACTGTAAGTGAATGTGCGTAATAGTCGGGGATGATTTATGTGATGGCCTTTTTGTTGATTAAGAAAACATTTGCTTCTAGCACTGTAGTCGATAGGACAGCAGTTTTGCTTAGCGAATGTCGCTGGGAATGTTTATGGTCCAAATTGTCATTTTGGAACAAAACCGACAAGTTATTCGAAATATTTATGTAGGCTACAACAAAGTGGTATTTATTCTGCTCTATTTTTCAATACACATATGAGACATATTATAAATGTCTTGATGGGGCTTATTTGCATTTCATTTGAATCTTTTCTTACGAAAGAAATCATTTAAATTCTCCAATTCGGAACTTGTTTTGAATACAATGATCCTACAATATACCCGTTTTCACCTTACAATAAGGCAAGATCTATATTTTAAAAACAGCGGCTGCCAGGCAAAATACGCCAATACATTTGCAAAAGATGGACAGAGAACTAGCTAAAAACAAGACTATTTAAATAATTCGCTTGCTAATAGGAGTCTTTAGCAGTTGGAGGAAAATGGGGGACCAAGATTTGACAGGCGACCCCTATTCCTTGTCACGTACCAGAGGAGAACTGAATCGCAATTATAAACAGTTAAGTGCGTGGGTTTTCATGCATTCTCATATCTTTACTAGAGCCGCATTTGTTACAAGTAATAGTTCCGGAGCACGTGAATATCAAGCACATATTCTGGGGACAAGTGAACACAAAACTAATAGTCTGAAGCCAGATGGATCTATTTCGTAAGGCCTCTTCCAGAGAAGTAAACAAGCCCAGCTTAACCGGGGCGGGGCCCTGGGCCTGAGTAGAATCGCGGGACCCCTAACGCGACGAAAGATTATTTCATATCCTTTTGAATGGCACGCATATGTAACACACAATTATACGGTCTGTAATACATGAAAAATTACGTAATGTCAGTTCCGAACCGCATGCAATGCGCGGAAATGACATAAAACCACGGGGAACTGTTATAACTAGTGAAATCGCCGCTAGAAGTCTAGACCGATCATCGCGTTGAACTTCACAGACAAGGTTGAGGGATAGCCCAGTCTCCACCCTCGCGCGGCTAGATCTATTAACTTGAAATTTCCACCTGAAATTGTTTCTCTTTTTGCCATGAACCGCGGGGCCCTGGGTCTGGGCCCCTCCGGCCCATGTCTAAACTGGGCCTTGCAACCGTGGACCTAGTCCTAACCCCAACCCAAACCACAGTCTCGTGTCTAACCTTATTTACATCGCAGCGACCTTAACGAAATATGGAGGTGGACTTATTAAATAGATCTAGCCGTCTGATGCCTGCTACCCAGCGATATTTTCGAATGACGTGTGCGCATACAAGCCATTTGTAGGCGACTGTTCAGACATAGGCACTTACACCACATGACACTTTAGCTTACGTTAAATAGAATTGCCAGAAAACGTAATTGATAGCGTCGAGCAATACGTTATTGTCAATTATGAAACTGGATATCTGCGACAAGTCCAAATCCAATGTAGTGAAGTACACAGGGGCAATTACAAATAGCATGCACTTTGCATCGGTGGCCGAATCCAAATATACCGATGCGAGTATTGATGTTTGCTCCAAGATCAGGGTAAAGAAAATTCTTGAAATGAGCACTAAGAAACTCTTGGATTTTTCGTTTAAAGTGGTCACCCCCGTTAACCGCCAGTCATGAAATTATGAAACTGGATACCTGCGACAAGTCCAAATCCAATGTAGTGAAGTACACAGGGGCAATTACAAATAGCATGCACTTTGCGACAGTCGCCGAATCCAAATATACCGATGCGAGTGTCGATGTTTGCTCCAAGATCAGGGTAAAGAAAATTCTTGAAATGAGCACTAAGAAACTCTTGGATTTTTCGTTTAAAGTGGTCACCCCCGTTAACCGCCAGTCATTACAATTGCCTTTATTTTACGCTATTCGGGAGAGATGTGACTGGACGATGAGAATTGACACACTCCGCCAAAAAGTCCAATTTTCAGCCAAAGTATAGCAATTGCTTGAGACGGATTCCTTGGGCCATCGCTTCAGGAATTTGTGTCAGTTCAATATCCAACACTCTTAATTTATTTTCCTTAACATGTCCGTCTTTATGGACCATCTACATTTTTTAATTAACCCTTATTCGTCGTCACGATTGATGTTTGTTTATAATAATTGTATGACGTATGGGATATATTTGGGGAAGGGGTGCGACTCTTACTTGACTTGGCGAAATGTTTTGGATAATCAACAACATAAAAAAAACTCCCGGTTGCATACGGACAATGGAACTTTTTGGATAAACGAGAATACATTAACTTTTGTGACGCTGCATGGGCGTTATATAAGGAACATGGATATAAGTATATATACTATTCAAAAAAGTAGGGGATATTTGATTTTGGGGGCATAATACTAAAATATGCAAATGACTACGAAAAAAGTCACTATAGAACCTAACAGAAGAAACATTTCCAGTTACATGTGACGCCCAAACGCACCAATAGCTACCGCATGGAATGCAGGTGATGCTTGGGATCATCATGGGGGTCCAACCCAAGATTTGCACGACTCTGACTTTGAATGTTACAGTCATTGTGGCATTGAATTCCAGGGTGGAAACATCAGTTTAATTGTTTTAGTGACCAGAAAACAAATTTTGATATGCGTCGGTTTACCCAAAATGAAAGGTTACGTGCCCTTGGCATGCTACAGATCGGCACAACACAGGCGGTTGTGGCGCGGACGATGAATGTTTCTCAGTCTGTCATAAGCAGGCTATGGTCCAGATACCGTGATACACAATCTGTACAGGACAGACCACGCTCAGGTCGACCAAGGGCGACAACTCACACTGGTGTGAGAGTGAGTGGCCAGACGATTCGGAATCGACTGCATAGGGGTCACCTTCGCACCCGACGTCCTCGCGTGATCCCTTGTTTGAGAGATCATCACATTCAGGCAAGACGTCGTTGGTGTAGGGATCGTCAACACTGGGATAATCGACGCTGGAGCAATGTGATGTTTTCAGATGAGTCAAGGTTCACTGTTGATTTTTTGGACAGCCGTAGGAGGGTGTGGCGTCGTCGAAACGAGCGCTTCCAAGACGTTAACGTCATCAGACATGATCGATTTGGGGGTGGTTCTGTTATGGTGTGGGGCGGCATCACTGTTGCTGGAAGAACGGCTTTACATGTTGTTGCAGGGCGTATTACAGGCCAGTACTACCGGGACAACATCTTGGCAGTGCATGTTGTGCCGTTCGCACGACGTCATGGCCGCCGTTTCATCTTCCAGGATGACAACGCAAGATGTCACAGGGCCAGGATCGTTACAGGTTACCTCCAACAACAGAACATCGCCACATTACCTTGGCCAGCACTGAGTCCCGACCTCTCCCCCATCGAGCATGTCTGGGACATGCTTGAACAGAGGTTACGTCAACGTCAACAACGTTCTGCCAATGTCCAAGAACTTGCTGCTGCGTTGCAACAGGAATGGGACAATCTGGACCAAAATGACCTTAGACGTCTCATTAGGAGAATGCCACGTCGTATCAATGCTTGTTTGGCAAACAGAGTATCATTTTACCCTTATAATGGTCAGTCTGTGCCTTACTTAGTCTAACGATCATTTGGAATAAATCGATGAATGTGAACTTCATTTCATTTTGTCATTTGTTTCTTCGCCAGTTTCATTAGGTGACTTTAATAACACTTAAAAATCAAATATCCCCTACTTTTTTGAATAGTATATTTAAATAGATTATATAATAGCTACTGCGTCAATCATTTTATGGTTGCTTACTATTCCGAATCCATCAGTTCTCCAAAAGTAACAACATATTCTTTCAGATCAAGCTGAGCATCATTATTGACATCAGCCTCTTTGAACATTACCAGGAAATCTTCAACCTTACAGCCAGCTGTGATATCGGAACAATATCTAGTTATAGGAACGTTACGAATAGGTCGAAATCCTCTTAACTCGAGATCTTTCAGAACTCCGTCTCGATTATAGTCAGCAACTCTGTATTCCGACTTGAACTCATCTTCAGAAACCAAATCATCATCATCGATATCCATTACCACAAAATTTCTCTCTGCTCTGGCAAACGATTTGATGGTAATTTTCATGTTGTCCTTTGGCGGTTCCGTTTTTAACGTCATAAACTCAATGAATTCACCTAAGCTCCATTCGTTGCCAGAATCGGATGAAATGACAAAGAATGTAAGTTCTGTATCCTCGTGTGTGATTATTCCATCGTCGTTTACATCAATGACATCCAGCTCCTTGTCAAAGTCGTAACCAGTCAAGTCAGGGTCAGCATCGAATTCCTCTCGGGTAAAGACACCATCCCCATCCGTATCGGACCTTAAATCTGTCTGCCTGGCATCCGTGTACTCTAGCTTACCATCATCGTCGATATCTTCACGATAAAACATTTCACGAAGATGAACAAGATGGTCGATATCTCTCCATTGTGGTTGATCTGAAATATATTCATGGTAATTAGTGTCTGGGATAATCGACATTGTTATGAATTAGAGAAATAGAAATATTTCTGCCGTTCCCCGGTTAGTAATAATAATAATAATAATGATATTTGTATCGCGCAACTATTCAATCCACTAGGCGCTAGAAAATGTTCTGACTTTGGAGTGTTAATGATAATGACCAAATAACCAAGTTTTCACTTTGGATTTAAGACCGCCGACCTATGGTGTATGCATATCGCCACGAAGGGCTTAACAAGGACAACTGTTTAGTCGTTCGGGTGGGACGAAAAACCGAGGTTCTGTGTACACTTTGGCGTGCATGTAAAAGATCCCTTGGCAGTTGGAATTCGATATAGGAATATGCCGTAGTGCCGCTGATCGGGCAAAATTTCCCCTCATGCACACTGTATGGCGTATGTCCATCTTCATTAACCCAGTTCGGTGCAGAAAAGTAGGATTTTAAATTTCATTTCATGTTGCCACGCCAAGAATATATTTGCCAAACGTCATATCTGTCATGTGTCTTCTACTAGGTGGGGAGTTTACAAAATTTGATCGATAAGTAATAAACATACACTGAAAATTGATAATGCTCTTTTATACGATATTTTATCAAATACTAGAGTCGTAAAGCGTTTGCAAGGCTGACATGGTTTATTATCACCACGTAAAGCACGGCGCGATGCCGTTGGTGGGCGATGCCGTTGATAGGTTGTGTTTACTTGGAGGCCAATCCCAATAAGTTCCCGCCAAACCTCGTGAGCTGTTCAAATTAAATGTATTAATCTTGAGGGAAAACGTCAGTTAAAAATACATTATAGGAGATTAGGTAAAGAGCTAGAAGTTCTCGCTATACTAGTTAAAAACTAGATAATGTAAAAGGAATTTGCTGAAACTGTCTGTCAAATTGACCCACTTTGAACTCAGATTGTAGCGATTGAATTTTGAGTCTAGCCTCGATCATCATAATAACTAATAAACTCAGTACAATAAAAAAAAACATAGTCTGGATTATCCAGTTTTTCATTTAATTATTATTGGGCGTTAAGCAGCAGATAGAATTCTAATCCAGTAAAATGGTGATTATGATCTGGATAAGTTAATTAAGGTCTTAGTAATAATTCAGATTACATTTCAGGCCTAAAGATACGTGCAATTTAAGTCTTGCATAATGTATCTTTAACAAAAATACATGTTACAAAATTTTGAATTTATAATTTGAAGGATGAAATATTATGAGCTTAAAGTAGCTAATAAGTCTCTTACTCAGTATCATCCAAAATCTTCAACATTGAAAACACGAATTATTTGTCAATTTAAATCAACATTGACGATGTGATCTTACCGGAACAAATTGGGCTTCTGATATCCAATATTTAAGAAAAAATAAACATTCTACCATAATGCGAGACTCGAGGAACGAGGCTAGAAACATTGCACCAAATCAAACGGCATATGTAGACTGGAATAACTAGACGCTAGAAATTTGCATCCAACTGAAACTGTTGGTTTATTTCGCCGAACATAACTGATTGTGAAATAGGAGTAAAAACAGAAACCATTGAATGTAAATTAGTTTATATATTTTCATATTGCAGTATTATATGTGTTGCGACCCACTTGTGTCAAATTCTAGGTCTCAAATGTTAGCGATTTAGCTCCTTTAAACTAAACGCAATAAAGAAACTCGCTGTAACATTAACAATATTAACTCTTTAAATGACATCTAGAAACACGGTTAACTATTAACAATAAAACACAACACAAGGTATATATGGATATAACCACTTCTCTATAATTTAATAACAACGTTTCGTAATACATATAGGTCACGTTTTCAAGTTAATGTGTTACGAAACGTTGTTATTAAATTATAGAGAAGTAGTTATATCCATGCATACCTTGTGTTGTGTTTTATTGTTAATAACAATATTTCAGATTAAATTATTTAAAATAAAAATATAAAGTTTGGAAAATTAGAAAAATAATTGTAAGAATGTTTACCAGTAGGTGCCGCTTCTGTTCCACAAAGCAGGGCAAAAAATAATAACGTCACGCAAGTTAACATCACTAATGACCAGGAAAGCTTTCCAGAATAATATCTGAATTAGACCGATTCTGTGTTTTTTGCTGGTTTAATAAGCGCTGTAGACAAAGTAATTACATGCATTATGAACAGATAATAACAAAATTAAATCGCCTGTGCTGATAATACATTACTTTCTATTTATCAATGAAACAACTGCATAAACAATGGTGAACAAGTAAGGGCGGGGAGAGAAAGAGGGGGTAGAGAGTAGGTAATTTCGGGGTGGCAGTGTTCAATTGTATTGCATAGCTTGTGTGCGTATATAGTGGTATTTAGCATTGGTGGAAAACAGGAGAACCTCGAGTGAAAGAGGGAAAGGTGAGGGTGAAATAGGGTTTAACGTCCACTCGACACCAGTGGACTCCGATGATATATAGTCGCTAACAGAGGGGGCACACTGGGAGGGGGGGGGGGGGGGTGGACCCGTATAAAGCCAACAGGTTAATATAGATACTCAACCCTGTGGCTTGTCACTTACAGGCAGATAAATCGAAACCGCGTCGCTTGACTTAATGATCTCCCAGCTTCCGGCAGTGCATAGCAGTTCCTATGAGTTGCTTGCAAGGGTTGGGCGGGGGTTCGAAGAACGGATATCTAGATCATAGAACACATTATTAACGTCATTGGATAACGTTATTGGTCAACGCTATTGTTCACGTGTCTGTCTGTGGTAAATAGATATACCACACCTAAAAGTCTGGCCATTTTAGACTATTGTAGCAACGGCTATATTGTAAAACTCTAGGCTTTGATTTCAGCAACATGACAGGATCATCTGCCTATATTCTAATGGGTTTTTTTCCACATGCAAATTGTTGAGATAAAAACAAGCGGTATAAATCGTGAGGGATAGAGTCTAAAAAAATCATCCAAACGCCTGCCGGTGGGTATATTTGCATTGTCTGTTGTACGTCTGCGCTGGTTTTATTTTCGACGTGTCCAGTGCATGAAATATTTTAAGTATGATTAATATTAGTTATCACGTATAATTAATTCCACGCTTGTATATTATAAACAGTTAATTAATGAATCATTTATTTCGTGTTATCTTTTAGTTTTCTGGTTAATTGATTATCATTTATCTTCTGTTATAAAATAATATTTTCTGTATGCCTGTATGCACTTAATCAAATTTATAGCTGGCCACGTGCCTACATTGAAAGGGCACGGGAACCGCATCGTATGTAAAACCATTATAGAACCCCAGAAACAAATACGAGAAAATAGCGGGACAACTGGGCTTTAACATCCACTAGACATCAACTGGGGCATTTCAGGACTAACATATGGTTCAATTTTATTTCAATAATTTGCAGTAGAAAGAAATCAAAGGACCCGAAGGAAACCCACGAAGTCGGACAGGCGACTTTACTCCTTGTCATGTACCAGGTGAAAATCGTAACCCCCCTGTTTGACTCAAGGGCAGACCTTCTCATCAAACGCAGTCTCAAAACCCTAGAAACACGGGGCATTGTAAACCATAAAGAAAATCATGTCAACACAATGACATTATATAAAATAGCTATGAAATCAAGATAACGAGAGAGCAAGATAAATAGGGTTTAAACTTCCATTCAACACCAGGGCTGTTTCAGTTTTAATTCACGAATTCGCTTGCGCCTAGGGATCTTTAGCGGTGGGATGAAACCGGTGAACCAGTAGAAAACCCAGGAGGTTTTATATGCGACCCTACTCTTTGTCACGTTCAAGCGGGTAATTGGAACCACGCCACTTGACCCAATGACACAAGGCAGAGTGGGTTTATTTATAGAACATCTACTAACAACTTTATGTTTAGAAATGTTGACATAGCTAACGAACTTTTGTTGTACTTTAGTATTTGTATATCCCCCCCCCCCAAAAAAAAAAACAACAAAAACCAACAACATCGTGTTGTGTTCCCTAATGCGTTTGGAAAAGGCAAGGCGTGCATTTTAGTTTAAAATAAATGAAATATGTCGCAGTGTAGTAGGATAAATTTCGATCCAATAGTAACCGTGTAATATATCGTGCAGTATTGCAGTATTACTTAATTCAGTGCACTATATTTATGTCCCACAACTACCTCCCATGTGAGTAGCTACCTTCAAACGTTTGAATTTGAAGTTGAAAATGATATTTTTTACCAATTTCTCAGCTGGCAATAGAGAATTATAGGATTTATAGGATTATTCTTTAACAAGGTAGGACCATCGATTTTAAGGTTTTATTTTAATACATTTTAAGAATATACCAAACTTAAAAATATAAAATTCTCGCTTTAACTAGTCCATCACGTTCGGGAGGGTTGGATGGCTGGGTGGTTAGCACGTGCGTGCTGTATCATAAAGCCTGTCATTGAATCCACTGGAGTGCTTTCGAGTCCCTGGTTGTACGTGACAAGTAGTAAGGTGGCCTGTCCAGCCTCGTGGGTGTTTGTCATGTCCTCTGGTTTCCTCCCACTGTTAAATACCCCTACGCGCAAGCGAATTATTGAAATAAAATTAGACCATATGATAGTCCCGAAATGACCTAGCTTGTATTGAGTAGATGTTAAACACCATGTCTCTCTCTCCCCCACTCTACGCGCAAGCGAATTATTGAAATGAAATTGAACCATGTGTAAGTACCGAAATGACCTAATTTGTGTCGTGTGGACGTTAAACCCCATTTCTCCCTCTTTCTCTCTCTCTCTCCCTCTCTCGTGTATATCTATTGTCGTATGGTTAATAATCGTTCATCTTAGCGAAGTTTCAATAAAAAAAAAATCCCCTCAACTGGATATTATCATATGAATTATAATGAAGCTCATCACCAGAACCGGATCATGAAAGATATCATTAAACGATATAATGAAGTAACCCAGCCAACCGTCAAACTAGATGTTATGACAATATATATTTGTGTTACATGGGGAAAGCGAGAGAGAGAGAGAGAGAGAGAGTTAAGGTCCACTCGACATAAACTAGGCCATTTCGAGACTAACACATGGTTCTATTTTTATTTCAATAATTCGGTGGCGTTTAGGGGTCTTTAGCATTGGGGAAACCGGTGGACCCAGATATAACCCACGAGGATTGGCAGGCGACCCTACTCCTTGCCAGTGGAATTGAAACCACGCCGGTTGATTCAAAGACAGACCTTATGATATAGCGCGCAAACGCTAATCATTCCCCCCCCCCCGACAGGGAAAGTGGTCTCGCTTCCAATATCACAGCAAAGAAATACTTACTGGAAAATAATTAAACTTTTAAGTAAAATTATTTTATGTTTCTCTAGTTGTCATCATCTTAATCTGATTTGAAAATCTGATCATCTAACGTCTCTATTTCTTGGTTTATTTTGTGTTATATTTCCCCTTCCACATATATTAGAGATTTTATTCTGATACTTATTACGTTTTGCCCAAAGCTCTACTTCATATGAACGTTGTCTTGCCGGGGACCAATTTTGTAGAGTGATGATCAACTGTTTCAGTATAAATCACATTGTAGTCTTCAGTTGAATGTTTTCGTTGGCGTTTTTAATTTTTTTTTCTGGAAACCAATAATCTGCCAAACTTCATCCTCTACTCTTTATAATATGTCGTTGACAGAAGCCATGCTGACTTTTAAAACCATAACTTCTTTATGTAATATTGTATTCTGTTATAGATTTTTTACCAGATGTTATTACTAAAAATACAGTTTGAACATGCAAAACGAAAATGATTTGTTTTGCACCATGGCTTAGACCGGTGGTTCTCAACCTTTATTGCCAACGATACACGTTGGAACACATACAAAATAGCGGCAGACCAACTGGCTAAATATATATAACACATATTTGAATTTTGCAAAATAAAACCATGGCAAGTCATAAACGGCATACAACCATAGAACAGACTAATCATAGACACTCAATTTGATTTGCTGCTCAACTTTCATCCACGATTTGATCATTGTTTGATATTACACCGACTTAACTAATGACTGACTATTCATTCACTAAATTCTCGGTTCAGAGTCCATCAAGTTGACTGAAATCGTTGCACTATTAAAGTTGCTAGAGATTGTTATCCACAAAGTTGTGTTTGTATGTGTATGATGTTATTTGCAATGGACAAATATAGGAACAAAATAACAAGCTCATAAATATTTTACACATTCTTTGAATAAATAAAACACAGCTGTTTGGGTCACCGTGCCATCGCTATCGATTGTCATGGTGATACCCCCTCGTAATAGCTCGTATGTTTTTGTTTTGTGGTTGTCAGTTAATATTACAAATCGTTCACGGTACACGAACACCATATCATAAGTTTTACACGAAGGGTAGCTTTCTTGGAAGAAAGGCTTTTAGCTAGCATACCTGGCAGCAATAGTGTAAAAATAAATTCAAACTTCAAACAGCTTGACATGTTACACACTCAATCTCAGATCTCCTTTCAATGTAACCATAGTTCATTGATATTTCTATTTTTAGTCCAAGCAATAAGATTGTAACGATTCTTGGAGATTTGTTTAATTGTAAAGTTAGTTATAAACTCAATATCGTGAAACAACATACACAGCGGGTTGGTACGCCTGAAGCCTGGCGTACATCCGTGATTTTAATCGCTTTGTGAATCACCCGACAATCGTTGGACCACGAGCGATTCAGTCGAATTCGCCACAACCTTTGCGCGATTTAGGCGACTGAACGGTTCATGTATTGCTACAGTGCCAATTCAAAAGGCATGTAAATGTAGTTCGGACCCATGTTGTAAGTTCACATGCTATAGTAATCTTGTGTTGTTTCATCAAAGGAAAATATATACAGCTCTTGGTGTATTAATTTTATCGACAATAATATCCAATATAAATCATCTCCTTCAATTCTATAATGGCACTCGCTATTAATAAATAAGACTAAGGTCAAATCCATATTTTCAAACATTGCTATATATCTCACGTGCGTGTACTGAACGCAATGGGGAATCACTTGGCTAAGTAGGTAAGACGCTAGACTGGTGGCCAGTCTTCTCCACACACCAAAAATTGGCCAGTCCTCCCAAAAAATAAAACGTAATCTCTAGAGACTGGGCAAATAGAGCTTCATTCTCATCTAGTAGGTCAATCTGCATTATGTAGGTCGTGTGACGTCGTGCACGTGATAATAAACATGGCTGTCGACTAACTGGCAAACTGGTGTAGGTGCGAGATGTTTGTTGTGGATAACAGTTATTGTTATTTAGTGATACTTTAACGATCTAAGAATTTTGTTGACGGACAATATCTGTCGAATGAACGGATACAACGTATGGGATGAGGTGAATGAACATAAATAATTACACACGACATCATTATAACATCGAGACTTTATTTACAAATTCGTGTCACGTGACTCGGGGCTTGCTTGGCAACTGTCAATCATTCCAAATAAGGAACAACGTAAAACAGGACAGGAACGCCCATTTTATTGTGAAGCTCGCAAATTGTCCAGTCTCTAGTGCTGGTTACAGGTTTACTCAAATTTTTTTTTTTATACAAATGGAAACGAAAGTGTTGGTTTACTAAAAATTAATACTTTTATATAAATCGAAATGTAAAATAAATAGAAGAGACTGGGCCAGTCTAGTAAGACGCTGGCTCGCTAGCCTGGAGGTCGGGTGTTCGATCCCTGCATTGTTCATCCCGATTTTCCGGCGTGATGCAGAACGGGTGGCCTGACTAGGGCAGTCGTCTTGTCGTTCGGATGGGACGAAAACTCGAGGGCCCGTGTACACATTGGTATGTACGTAAAAGATCCCGTGGCTGTTGGCATTCGATATAAGAGTGGGCCGTAGTGCGGCTACCCGGGCAAAATGTCCCCCACAGCACTCTGAATGGCGAATGTCCGTCTTCATTAGCCCAGTTTATGAGCAGAGCAATAGGACGTTAAACCCCCATTTCATTACCTTTCATTACTGAACGCAATGCTTGTTATTGTCACTGACCACAGCAGATGGCACTAAATCGGACTTTACACACAGGTGCTATAACTTGCCGCATTCATTAATCGTGGAAGGTCACTAAAAATTGTATTCTCAACAAATTCATCTTGAAAACACAGAAATCAATGCCACATATTTGATTTGATATGCTTGATCAAATTAGATTTCCGCTTCCGTCATGTTTGTTCAGTTTCAGTCTTAAGTGGCTTTCTGTGATGGAACCTGACAAAAACAAGTTCCGATAGAAAGTCATTGAGAATAAACCGATGAAAATACTTGTGACATTTTGTGTTAGACGTCTCCCAATTCCACGGTCACTATTTGAATATACTCGACATCTTGTAATGGAAATAAATGAATGTAAACTGCCATCAGGAAAATAATTAACCAAGGAGATGGGTGTCCTACTCTTCTCGAAACTTGCATAATTGACAGAAAACGTGGATGTCTGGTAATTTCTTAAAGTTAAATAGTGACAAGACTAAATATATTCCTATAGGATCAAATAATAATCTAAGCAAAATATCTGATTGTAGATCCATAACTATTGCTCAGTCTGTTATTTTACCTATTAATTCTGCAAGAAATATTGGTGTTATTTTTAACACAGAATAGTCAAATTAACAATGTATGTAAAAGCTGCTATATAAGGAGGTGGTTGCAGGACTGTAGAGGGTCCAAAATGTATATTTTGGGACAAGAACCAGTGATAATGGCGGCCATCTTATAGGTAGCTATAGTCTATAAGATGTCTGTGGACAACTGATTTACTTTGCGGCGAATGTGGGTGGCGGTGATGCTGGTACATTTTAGGAACAAAAACCACATGGTGTTCGAAATGAGTCTTTATGCTACAAAGTGGTCTTCTGCTCCGTTTTGCAACAGAGTTAACATAATAATAAATGTCTTAAAGACGCTTATTAGCATTTCTTTTCAAGGACCCTTTCTTATTCAGGACTTCATTTAAATTATCGAATTCAAATGATCCTGCAAAATATTCGTAAAACTAGTTTTCACACCATTGCTTAATTCCAATTATCGCGCATGTACGACTTGCAAGTGAGAATCATTTTGGCACCGATTCATATAAACATACTGAAGTATGTACCATTAGTTGAGTACGAAACGTTTCAAGGCATATTTGAATTCAAGAGAAGTTATGAAAATAGATAATTGTAATGATAAGAAATGATGCAATGGGACCATGTTTAGGAAAGGTTGTGCAGAATGTTTTTGTTCCCCAAAATACAAGCAGTTGTCCAAGTAGCATCATAATTTATACATTTATTCAGATATCTTCACTGCTATAAATCTCATATTTTTTATAGTTTATAAGATAATCATTACGTATCATCCCGCGAGGCTTAGCGGTTATCCAAACATTTATGTAAATTGCTAGACATCAACGTTTTAGTAATCTAAAAGATGCTCATCGTCTATATCAAGAATACCACATTTCCCGCCAATTTCAGGCATGACCACAAGTTCAAGCATTCCCCGCCCCCTAACGAACACGAACCCTACAAAACAAGGCATATTTCCACGGGCGTCATGTATACTATGTTAGCGATACATACGAATTAATGTTTCACTAATCTATAGGGGGAGCACCAATTTCGAACCACATGGTATTTGTCCCCATAATTACATTTTCCACTCCTGCCCCTTCCATATAAAATTTATAACCAATTTTCGACATTTCAGCCTAACAACACAGCTTAATATACAGTTTTTGAGACCTATACATGTACAGTACCTGAAATGGTCATCGCTGACATACTGATCTTCGAATCATACAAATATTTTAATGTTTAAGCAGGGGTTGTTAGGCGGACGCCAGTGATTCTAAGGCAATATTGAATATGATATTATTTAAAATATATTAAATTTAATCTCTTTAAAGAGTCCATGCTGTTTTTTTGGTGTTTATGTTTTTGACTTATTAAAATATGGTATATTTTAGTCTAATAAATATCGTCCTTGAATATTGAAGTTTTATTCTGGACATGGTTGTTATTGTATTTTAAAAATAACTATAAAAAAAAGAACGATCTATATTCCTAATATCCTTGAGTGGCATGCAGTGATTGAGGCCATTATAAACAACACAAGACAATGCATATGGAAAAAAAACAATCACTGGTTTATACACATATAGCACGACGTTTCGACAAGTACTCTCTTATCGTTATCAAGAAACCAGGGATTGTTTTCCACGTAAATTGTGTTGTGTGCTTTGTTTGTTTTGAACCATCTTCCTGTTTGCGTCGTAAACAAAGACTTACGGGGAGATAAAAAAGCAAATATCCCCGAACAATCCTTACTTTGTGAAACGGAAAGCATGTTTATATTCCACCAAGATATGCTTGGATTTAAAAAAATTGATAAGAAAAAATAATATATATTTCGATACATATCTTCCGGCAAATCATAATTATCAAAATAAACATTTATATTTTGAAACGTAAACAACGTGCACTATCATTGTAATTTATTGCATGACTCGAAAAGCCGGCTATAGAATCGATCAAATGAAAAGTTAATTGCAGCATAAATTGTATAGGGCCCTGTTAGAATCACGGTTGTTACAAGCTGCTGAAAACCTTCCAATCTTTATAATGTAACTTAACAACCAATTTCCTTGAAGCTCAAGGTTGCTTTTTACAAACTTTATTATTAAATGCATTTAGTTTATGCGTTAACCTTCTGTGAATTAAAGTGCTTTTGATTTTTCATGTTCGCTTCAGAAGAGAAAATTTTAACGAAGTTCATAACGAAAAAAAACCCATTCATCTACAGCATCACAAACTATGCAGCAGGCATTGCTTGAGTAGAACAAAGCTGATATAGTTGTCAAATAAAGTAACCATTCATAATTAAACGTGCATTATGTATTCAGGTAAATCTGCCTATTACAGATCTATTTTTAGGCCTGAAATGTTATGTAAACTATTTATTAGACATTAATTAACATGAAAATAACATAATTAACTGTCGATGCCATCTTATGTTCCGATTTTCATTGAATTTGAATCCGATCCGCTGTTCAACGTCCGTTGATGATTAAACACAAGAATTGATGATTAACATGACATTTGCAACCATGGCAATCGAGGCTACAGTGATTTTAAAGAGATTTTTTCCGACTTAGAGTGAAGCATAATTCTGTAACTTCACCTAGTTTTCAACTATTGTATTGAGAACTACCAGCCTGTTATTTCACATCCCATAATGTTTCTTTAAAACGGCAATTTCATATTTTTTAGTTATATTTTTAAAATATATTAAAATAAAGCCTTAAAATAGATGGTATCTATAAACAGGCCTACCTTGTTAAAGAATAATCTTATAATTCACTGTTGCCAGTTTCAACTTCAAATTCAAACGTTTGAAGATCGCCATTGCATGGAGGGGAATGGGAAAACAAGGGAGGTAATTGTGTTATTATTTTCTGTGTCACCGATTTTAATCCCTCTGAAATATTGCCCATGATCGTATAATAGTGAGTTGACAACCTTTTGAGCAAAAGACATAGAAATAAATATGTTTTGACTCTCTTAGAAAATATGAAATTATCACTTTAAGCTTAACTAATAATGTACAAAATGTTCAATAATTTCGTTTCCTTGTTATTATTTTTTAAAGGGTTATAAGGTCTATCATCGAGTCAACTGGTGTAGTTTCGATTCCCCGTTTGTACGTGACAAGGAGTTGGTACTTGGTTAGCCTGGCCTGTTTGGTGGGTTTTCTCCGGGTACTTAGATTTCCTCCTACAGACGTTAGTCCTGAAATGACCTGGTTTGTGTCCAGTGGAGTTATCCCCCATCTCCCTCTCTCCCTCCTCTTATTTTAAATATTTGTATTGGATTTGTTTTTTTTAAAGGGTAAAAATTGTAATTATTACATATTTACGTATGTCCATTTTTAAAAAAAGAAGTCATAATGTACATTAAGAAAATTACCCCCAAAATGGTAAAAAATCATAATTTTAACTATTTTCATATGCACACCACATGTTTAAAAAAAAAAATCAAAAGATACGATCAAAACCATAAATATACACATCTTATGTTTTAATTGCACAAAGTATCAAAATATATCATACGATTTTCCCGGAATGACATGCTTTGTCCAGGGCAGTGCCAAGTCGTGGGGAAGTTACGAAACACCGAATCCCGTGTATACCTTGAGGTGCACACAAAATAAGCCGCGACAGTTGGAATTCGATGTAAGATGTGGGGCAAAATTTCCGTCATAGCACACTAAATGACTATCATCATTAGTCCAGTCGGTGCAGACAGGTGGGGGAGGGGGGAGAAATGGGGTTTAACGTCCACTCGACACAAACCAGGTCATTTCGGGACGAACATATGGTTTAATTTTATTTCAATAATTCGCTTGCGCATAAAGGTCTTTAGCAGTGGAAAGAAATCGAGGGACCCGGATAAAACCTACGAGCTTGGACAGGCGACCCTACTCCTTGTCACGTACAACCGGGAATTCGAAACCACGCACGTGCTAACCAATCGGCCATCGACCCTCTCCCCCAAACAGGTAGGGCGATTAACTCCAGTTAATTTCATATACACATCCATATGCCTTTTTACAGGATGAATGTATACATTACCTACAATATATTCCCGACGATCTGATGAAATGTTACTCAAACAGGTTATCACGATGCAATATAAGTCGCTTTTGCCCAGGTGCCGTCTAACATTAAAAAGGGCTGATACCATGCGTTAATCTACATCCATGAATAGTTTCCGATTTAAATTATCGTAAAATTCTTATATCTATAAATATTTATAGATGTGACACTAATTAGAAAAAAATATATCTGGTGAACCCTCTGTAGAATTATTTATGACAGGGTAGGTGTTGCGTTGCGTAACTTTTCCATTGTGCTCTTCTCCTGAGGATTATCTGTCTGGCCTAGCAGAAATTAATGGACACGATTTGTATATTGACAACAATTTAATTCCAGACATGTAAATAAAAAATGGATGGTTATGGGACTGAGTTAAAGGGGCGTTATGTAAGAGTAGATATAGAACTGACAGTTCTCGCTATACTAGTGAATAAATAGGCGTGGTTTCCCCTTCTCGGGATTAGATAAATATTTGAATGTTTTGATAAAGGATCAGGACTGTGGGTGTAGAACTATAGTCTGTTCCAATTAATTAGTATAACTGGTGTAAACTTCTCAATTTAATTATTGTTACTGGTGAACACTTTCCACTATCAATATGTTGGGCGAATTCGTGAAATCAGTTTACTAATAAATTTACATTGTGGGCTGTTTTGATGTAATAAATAATTTGAAATTAAAACAAATAAACTATTTATCAGTTAGTAACTCATTTTAATATATGCCCTTACGATGTATTACTTATTTATTATATATTTGTACTTATTATATATGTATTAATTTGTATATTATTAAAATTCTGGAAATGGTATAATATAAGAACTGCTTTGTTTATTTTGATGTTTTCAATTACTAAATTCCATTATTAGAACCCATAGTAAATTATTTTTACATGTAATCTTTTTTACTTATATTATTTAAATCATTTTGTTGAAGTGTCAGAAACGTGTTACAGACTATACTTTAAACCCCCTTTGTTTATAAATCAGTCATGTCCTGGTGGACCCAGACTCTGAACAACAGATGTGGGGAAAGTGAGGTGTTCCCCATGAACTTATTCGCCTGGAGGTCGGGAGTTCGATCCCTGCATTTGCAGAGAAATTTCATCCCGATTTTCCGGCGTGGTTTTCCTTTGTCAGTAATGCAGGATGGAAGGCCTGGCAAGAATAGCTGTCTAGTCGTTTGGATGGAACAAAAACCCGAGGTCCCGTGTACACATTGTCATGCGCGTAAAAGATCCCTTGGGGTTTGAATTCGATATAAGAGTGGGCCTTAGCGGCACTGCCCGAGCAAAATTTCCTTCATAGTACACTATATGGCGCATATCAGTCTTTATTAGCTCAGTTCAGAGTAGAACAGTATTCAAATCCACTAAATAAAGCGCGCTAAGATAGCATCGAGAGTTGATTATGGACTTGATAAGTTAATTAATGCCTATTTAAGAACTAAGATGACATAAAAAACTGCAATAGACAGATTTAGCTCTCGCGTAACGCATGTTTAATCAATAAACATAGGTAATATTTGTAGTTTATTTTTAGCCATGCAATGTACGGGACGTATCGGTCGTATAGCTGCCAAGACTTGAAGCCTTCGTCTATACATGATGATTATGTTGGAACTGAAATAAATGATGCGAGATTCGGATTATCAGCCAGTTGATTTATTTATTGTATCCGGCCACGTGAATGACACTCGATAAGAGTTAATCCGGGATAAATACGATTAGAGTTTTAAGATGTTTTCCCGTCAGTTCTCAAAAAGAATCGCCAGTAACACAAAAATATTCGCCAAAATCATATTTTAATCGCCATTTTCCTACTCCTATCGCAAATTGCGACTTTGGCGACCGACAGTATGAGCCCCGGGCCGTATCTAGCGGTGGTGCAGGGGGTACATTGCACCCCCAGAAAAATAAGGCGCTCCAAGAAATGGTGGCCCCCCCACCCAAAAAAATAATTTGCAATCTTTCAATTATAAAATGATACATGTACACTTGATTATGATCACACAGTGATGCTGTTAAGGCACTGATCAGTCCTTCGGTTTTAAGGGCGCCAATACGCCAATGGCAATGTGTTGGTTTGCCCTGATCGCAACATTCTAATATTAGGCTACTTACGTGTAGGCTATGGCGCTCCACCACTCTGCTGCACCTCCACTTTAAAAACCCCTTCATACGTCCCTGTATGAGCCCTGTATGTAACTGAAATAATAACGTGTTTAACGGGCGGCTCGCTGACCGTTGAGACTAACCTACAATTATATTTGTTGTTTATTCTTGAAGGAGCTAAATTTCTATTATCTGGTTCTTATAAATGGGCACAACTGGGTCGCAACGCATATATTCTGTATGAGAGAGAGAGAGAAATGGGGTTTTAATTTTTATTTCAATAATTCGCTTGCGCGTAGGGGTCTTTAGAGAAAAACCCACGAGATTGGAAATATACTGTATAATGTAATATGAATGTATATAAACTGATTTACATTCAATCGCTTACTGTAAGTTCTAATCATTTATGTTCCATTTCAAGATTTACTGATGGATGCAGAATTTGTTCATCTGTGTTCGTGGGGGGGGGGGCGAATGTTTAGCGCGTGCGCACTGCATCAAAAGGTTTGTGTATCTAAGAGTTCTTATTGAGTTATATGACGTGTTCAGTTGATCAGATCTTTGATATATTTAAGCGATTGGTTACGTTACTTGATTTGCTGTTGCAATGGGACTCAATGAAGATTTTCAGGATAGCGGCGATGTGTTCTGGATTTTTTTTTGTACTTGTTAAGACTCTGACGGCATGATTATGAAGGTACTGAATTTCAGTACAGCCCTCCTGAAGTTTTCATATCTTTCCGAGATCACGTGTACACATTGGCATTGGCGCGCACATAAAAAGAACCATCGACAGTTGGAATTCAAAAAAAGAGCAGGTCGTAGTGTCGCGATCCGAGCAAAAATTTCCTTCGTAGCACACACTGTATGACGTATGCCCGTCTTCATTAGCCCTGTCGGAGCAGAACACTAGGTTCCCGACAGTTCTAGATACTAATCAATCTAAGTTCTATAACTTGAGTGCAGTATTCCATAGTACCAAGACTGTCTGTGTATATTGAACGCGCTGTTATATAAAAAAGAGGAGTAGATTCCATTGGTTAATCGTTATCTTCCGTGTATGTATGTTAGATCTGTATAATAACGTTCAGTTTCACAGCTCGGTACTTCTACAGACTTTATTAGTGATGAGTACACGACAAGAACACGACTACGGATTAACCATTTAGACATGGATTACCGTCGGTAATGTACATTTTATACTATCATTTAAAAATGAGCCACATTTGTTGTTTTTTTTAAATTCAGAATTTATTGTTTTCGTAAAGGGTTTAAATTAAAATGAAATAGGCTGATAAAGACGGGCATACGCCACACAATGTGCTATATGAGGGAAATTTTACCCGGGCAGCGGCGCTTAGGCCTACTCTTATATCAAATTCCACATGTCAAGGGATCTTTAACGTACAGGTTAAATTACAGCTTTTTGTTTTAAATGAAAAAATTGAATTGTGTTTATTGCTGTGATTATTAAACGAACATCGACTAATTTTAGTATTATTTCTGACACTGTGTACGTTTACTGAAACGGTGCTCGATTTTTGCGCCGTCAAACGAATTCAAGCTTGGAGGTGATTAAAGTAAAAGGTAAAATGTGTTACCACAAAGAGATAACCTAACTTATAAACCTATAACAGTAAATCTCTTTGATCTTTGTGGTTTATTCTATGCCCGGAACATTTTGCGGTCGAATTATATACAGGGGAAATTTGGGGTTATTCTTCTGAAAGTTTTTCTTTAATTAAATCTGTAACGGGTTATTATTTCAGGGTATATTTTATATTTTTTTCTTTCCCTAAAAACATGATATATTATAAGGTTTTTCTTACGGGAATGTAAACATAGACGGTTTATAAGAAAGATAAAGTCCTCGATTTCGGTTATGCCGGGGAAGGAAGGCTTAAGAAAAAACACCAGAAAAACTAAACGCAAGCGAGGCAAGCAAGTCCCAGGTTTTCTTTTTCTCGGGTTATTTTCTTCGGTCTTTCTTTCCTCAGGATAACCCCAGTCACGTGCTTAATGCTACACATATTCCCTAGTGTAGCCGATTAGAGAGAGGGAGAGAAATGAGGTTTAACGTCCACTCGACACAAACTAGGTCATTTCGGGACTAACATATGGTTTAATTTTATTTCAATAATTCGCTAGCGCGGAGGGGTCTTTAGCAGTGGGAGGAAACCGGAGTTTCCGGTGAAAACCCACCAGGTTGGACAGGGGACCCTACTCCTTGCCACATTAGGGGATTCGAATGTAGCCAATTAACTAAAAGGTCAATTTTCATATTTTGTACAATAACTGTGTAAGTAAAATAAGGTTTCATGCCCTCCCTACTTTTCTGCATTTACTGCGATAGCAAAGGGGGACATACGATATACAGTGCGCTAAGAGGGACAATGTCCCTAAGAGGGACATTTTGCTCGGCGGCAATTGTATTCGAACGTGTACACAAAAGGTCGAATGTTCGTCCCATCCGGAAGACTAGACGATATTCTTTGTCAGGTCCTCCGTCCTGCAACATGATACTGAGACAAACCAGAATACAACCAGGGACCCCAAGCTCTACTCGCTGAATAACCGCGCTCCGTATTCATAATAAAATGAAACTTGAAAATTAACAACTAAATACTATACTTAATGGAAATTATTTTCATTTCACTACATATTAAAATTTACCGTTCGCCATTTTGAAATTGTTTGAATTGTAATTGTTTCGTACGACTTATATACATCAGAGACCCGTTTCACAAAAAACTTAACATATAAAACTTAAACAGGTTTTAAATAAAATCAAAATCAAAAGGAAATTTTAATGTTTTAGCCGTTAACGAAGATTGGTGAACGAAACTAAACATATCCCATGTAGGAGCATACTATAATCGTTGTAGACTGCAATAACCAGACGCCAAAGACTGCCATTCAACGCAGACTGATTGGAAATTGCAGTAAAACAAAAACCATGCAATGCATATCAGTTTATATACATTCATATTACATTATTAAATGCGTTACAACCCAAATGGGTCCTGCAATCGAAAGGGATTGGATTTGAACGATCTGAAAATGTTCGTCATCCTCAGTAGATCCCAATGAATATAATCCAGGTTAACGCTGCGAGTTGACCCTCAAAACAACACAGCCATCTTCTAGAGAAACCCGGCAGGTAAAGGTATGCGCCTTCGTCTGAAAGGATTAATCATGGTCTGCATTTGCACTGTCTATCGAATACACCATTGTGTGTCAACAGAGGTCAGGTAAAATAGTATCTACCGAGGCACAATTTTCAACGATAAATTTTTATTCCACAAGACAGGCCAAGTTGCAAGTTCATTTACACGTACTGGGCTAGCCGATTTCTCTAACGCGTGAGGGGGGTTGGGATGGCCTAGTGGTCTAGAGTGCCGCGCTTCGACTTCTAGCTGGCCGGTCACCTCTGGCTGTGGTTTCCATTTCTGGTGTGAGCGTATGTGGCATGGAGATAGGGGCGCCTTCTCAACCTCGTGAGTTTCCTGCGGGTACTCCGGTTTCCTCCCACAGCTAACGACCCCTACGTGCAAGCGAATTATTGAAATAAAATTAAACAATATGTTAGTCCCGAAATGACCTAGTTTGTGTCGAGTGGACGTTAAACCCCATTCCTCTCACTCTCTCTATCCCGTGCGTTGTAGATCCTATGATCTGTCAGTGTGTCACGTGGTTTCCCACGTCGCATGTTCAACCTCCTGGGGTTTCCCAGGATGACCCAACTCGTTGTAAAAGCCCCGTGCGCGACATTGTATTTGTCCGGAAATGACATAGCGTGTGTCGATTGGACATCAAACCCTTCTTTGTTAACGAGCACGCACATACGACCTGACCTTTCATCCTACCCCCACAACTAGACCCTATTTCTTGCCTGTACCACGAAAAGCTTTGTCAGAAAAGGAGTCTGTATTTACTAAAACACATTGGACAAGTTTGAAGAACTATCAGAAACGACCTGTTTTGAAAACCAGTGATGTTTTCACTGAAACACTATTGCTTCCATTGACGCCTACCGCTTTTAAAGTGTCGCTCTATGTTATACACATACACAATTGAGAGGAAACCTCAAATTAAATTTGAATATTTCACCAGCATTCTAAATTTCATCAGTGTCAATAAATTTAGCCGCCGTTTGAGTTTTATTTGTGTAACTGATTCTACGTCTGACACTCAGTGTCCCTAATTTTCACGTAAAAAATCAATTCACACATTTTATCCTTTAAACGACAGCAGACAGATCTTAACCTAAAGTTGTTAGGCGTGTTGTTTTAAATTCCTTCATATGACATTATATGGTGTAAGCCCCGTCTTCATTAGCCCAGTACCAGCAGAAAAGTAGGGCGCAAAATACCACTTCGATTCTCCGGTTTAACGTGACAAGGGGTAGGATCGCTTAAGCCTCCTACGCGCAAGTGAATTATTGAAATAAAACTGAACCATATGTTAGTTCCTAAAAGACTAAGTTTGTCTCGAGTGGGTGTTAAAGCCCATTTCTCGCTCATTTCTCCTCCACTTTCCTTTGAATGTTATGACGGAGTAAATAATGTTTACCGTCCCACTCTTTTGCACTGTGGCTCTGGTTATGATAAAATAAATGAAATAACGTTTGGCACCCCACCATTCTAAACCGCGTCTTCTAGTATGATAAAGATTTTCTGTAACCGACTGATCTGAACCTAAAGCTTTTATCTTTGGCCTTTTGAAAGTTCTGATAAAGATTATCTTTAAACGACAGACAGAATTTAGTATTCAGTAGTTATATTTGGTCTTTTCAAAGTTATGATAAAGATTCTTTTTAAAGGGAAAGACAGAATTTGACTATATTTAGTGTTATGACTGTTACTATATAGATTCATATACTTCCTTGTACTTACGATTTACAGTTTATAATTTACACGTGTTCAGTACGTAAATACTGGTTACCAATTCTACTTTATTCCCAATGATGGCCGAGTGCCTATGGGGTTTTGTTGCGTAAAATGTGTTTGAGAACGAATGACTATCTGATTTGTGGTTTCTAGAATAAAGGAGTAGGCGATTATATTTTGTTCTATTTAGTTCAATTACCACTTGTTAATCTATTTAAAACGATGAATTCAATGAAGTGCTCTAAAAAAAACAAAAAGGAAGAAACAGAAATCTATACGCAGCCTTTCAGTGCGGTAATTAAGCATGTGAATCTTGCCAGGATCTCGAACAAGAAGGGATATTGACGTTGTAGAAAACACGAATACTTAAAGAAAGCGACATTGTTCATTTCTCATTACAATGCCTGGATGGTACTTTAGGCACAGATATAAAAGAAAACACTTCCTAAACACTCACTCTACCATTGGACTGACAAGGGGCTTCTTTCCCTTCTTAACAACCGATTGAATGATATATTATTTAATGGCACGTAAGCTCCAACGGGAATATATTGCGCCAACGAAGTAATGAAAGTTTGAAGTTTTAAAAATATAGTCTCGATTTTCAGGTACCATTGCTATTATTATACAGAAAGTCTCGATTATTCATTTTATTATGACGTAACGGTAATAATCCATTCAAAATCTAAGGAATCTGGTTGTCTAGAGAGTTTAGGGACATGACATGTGAATAAATGTCAAAATAATATTTTACATTAAACTAACGAACTTAATGATCGATAATAAATCAAACAATCTTATTTTGAGTTATGTATATAACGTGGCTCTCTCGGCTATTATTCTAGATATAATTAATTGACACGTATACTAATACTATCTCCCTGATTATGTCTACTACATCGTTAACACAGTTCATCACGTCCATTTTACATACCGATAGTTCATTGGCCAATCACGCTATTCTATCGACATTTTGCCTAATAGTTTGGATGCAGCTTTGGCGGGTGTGGCGCGCCAGACAAGGTAAGCTTACTCTTCCGGACACCTGTTACCACTGTTTGTCGTGTATTTTGTACACGGGGAGCAGTCCATTTGCTGATTACACTATTTTGCCTATAACGTTTTTTAGGACTTCGAACTCTGTCTAATGGTTTGGATTGTTCGTACTTGGTTTTATTTTATTTTTATTCCTATTTATATATACTTCAGGATATACCCTTTTTTTTAAAGACTCGGGCCTTGATTTTCGAAAAAGGATTACATGCACTAAGTTGAGGTATTTTAGTCCCGTCCCTGCAGAAAAGTAGGATGTTAAAACCCACTCATTCCCTTTTAAAGGTTAAAATAATTTTCTAAGTTTATAGTTTAATAATTTGAAAGTAAATTTGCATGATCATGTTGAATTTTGTTGAGATATGAAGTGGAAGAAAGTTCATGGAATATATGCTATTTATCATTATTGTTAATATGTTGGAAATATTATCTTCGCCGTTTTTTAATTATATTTTATTCGATAAGAATAAAGATTGGGAGACAGGCTAGACTAATATCACGTATAACTCCGCATATATTTCCTCATGGTGTTAAAGTGAAATATGTTCAATTTCAAAATGTCCTACTTACTTACTTAGCGGATGTTTGGGGTTCACGCGTGGTTAAATGCAGACAGGTTAGGAGCACCTGTACATAGCCCAGTGAGAAACCCACCTATCAAGGGACCTTAAACATACATTATGGGAGAGCAAAAACAGACTTTTGTCGGTCTTCCTTTGGGCCTCAGAAGTCATAGAAATTATAAATTAGATCTTTATTTAAACAACAAACCTAAAATGAACTCTGTAGACCCACGGATGGCTTGGATTGGGCTCGGATTAAAACAGGATTTCGTTGACTGATTTAATCACTATGGCGTCGTGGGCGGGGCTTCTCCGTGACGTTGACGTCATCATACTTCCGGACTGTTTTCTATTCGTCTGCTTAGGGAGTCGCTTCGGCCTACCTGAAGTACAAAAGAGTACACGCAGGCAACGCAAGAAGTCGGCTATTTATTATATAATTTATTTACAATACTGCCTCGTTATTTGGCCCATTCCTTTCAAACTTTAATATCCTATCGCAGACTTTCTCTTCTTATCTATATATTAAAATCTTAATTCTAATTTATAGTAAAAAATAAATGTATACGAATTGAATTGCAGTCCTGTCTCAAACCGAATACGCTATCAGTACTAGTCATTGTAAACATTACTTGATAATCGAGACTATATAGGTGGAGTTAACGCCTGTCAATCAACAATCGGCCATAATGGGAAAAGGGTGTCGATGAATTTAACTCCCATTTCTAGTTAAAAATTATAGTGGTAACAACTTTGTTCAGGATAAAGTAATTTGACTGAAATTTTCAATATATTCTTGTTTCAGCATCTATTTTTGAACTGTTATAGCAAGAATGGCTAACTCCTTGTAAAAATCTCCCATGTATCTTTAATTGGCCCTAACTATGGCACATAGCAATGATGGCAGGAACCAAGCATTATAATGGCAAGGACTAATGTCAGATTTCTCACGGTACCTTGTAAACTATGCCCTTGTTTTTACCTTATATACATTTTGTACATTTATGCAGGGTAGCATATCGGTGTGTAGGGTAGAAATTAATTACTTTAGCACATCCATTGACTTCGTGCGTACCGAAATCACAATCACGACCTATACCAAATTTAGTGAAAGTTGCCACTTTACCATATATCTGAATTAATATTTTAAAAATTAATCGAATTCTTGCAATTGAATTTCAAACAAATTTTAACCATTAGCAATAATGGTCCATCTTGCAGTTTGATCATGCGAATGTCGATCTGTGTATTAGCCTCGGTGCATGTCTGAGTTTCCTTCTTTGTGCGAATTGGCCTACCTAAAGCATTGAATTCAGCCGACTTCCTTTTTTAATCATACAATATACACCATATGGTCCTTCTCACGAAACTTTGCTGGTTCATGATATCAATACATATGCAATCTTACATCTATTCAGGAATCTATACAAATTGCTTTTTTTATATCAAATAATCCCCATTTCAAATTTTCTTATTTTATGTGTAAAGAATCAAGAAAAAAAGATAAATACTTCACGTTTTTTTGTCTCCAGGATTTGAAGATACGAAAGTACCATAAAAAAAACTATAATATCCCCACAGTTTTAAATTTATTCTCTTTACTGATATCGGGGACAAAAATAATCTGGATTGTGTTGGGTTTTTTTTGTTATTTAACCCACCTTTCCTTGGTCATACAATACAAGTAATGGCGTCATTGAGATAAATGGCAATTTTAGATGTCATTTTCTCTTAGTGATCTTAGGAGACAAGACTCTTAATTGTCCATGAGATTACCCAGCAAATGCGTTGTTGGTTTAAAAACTAATGAATAGACAATCATTTTGGAACTGATATATTGTGTTCTCATTTTTCTGTTATTTTACAAAAAAGGTATAAAGGAAGTAGTCAAGTCACCTGAATGCGATACTTTCAGAAAAACCAATATTTAGCGACCAAAATAATAATCTAATGGACTTTCTCTTCGGACTTTAGTGTTGGCATATAACACAGTAAGCGAAAAGTAGAATAAAAATAACGCCTACTCCCGTAACCACTAACTACCGAAATCTTTGCAATATGCTCTGAACTAATATGTAGGGCTTATCGCATCACACACTAACAGAACACCTCCACCCAATTCGAGACTTTGGATTTAATCTCAATCGAAGCGGTTTATCCCGACTAACATTCATTGTTCTGGATTCCAAACAAAACGAATTTTAATACACTAAAAACTGAAACAATTCGATGACAGAAGTTTTAGTGTAGTTGTTCCTAAATTGTGGGATGACTTACCACTGAAAATTCGACTACTTTCAAATCACAGCCGAAGACTCACTTATTTCGAGAATGCTATGAGAATTAGACTTTCTGTTCATTGTGTATATAACTATCGTCTCATAGCGCTTTGAGCATGCTTTAGGATTCGGCGCTCTACAAATGTATATTATTATTATTTAAATATAAATAAAATGAAACGAGGTTTATCCTTCCACCTTTCTGCACCGACGGGCTTAATGAAAACGGGACAATAACTGCAGTTATTTCTATAGTTTCCCTTATAACTTAAGGAAGTCCGTTTACTGTATACATTACCTTAGTATTATCACGTACAGTATAACAATATATGGCCTTATATGGATATCCTGGTGGGCCTGGCAAGGGCAGATGTCTAGTCTTTCCGATGGGGCGAAAAATCGAGGTCCCGTGTACACAATGATGTGCACTTTAAAGATCCATCGGCAGTTGGAATTCGATATAACAGTAGAACGCAGCGCCGCTGCCCGGACAAAATTTCCCTCATAGCATACTGTATGGCGCATGCCCGTCTTCCGAAGCCCAGGTAAGGAGTAGGACGTTCAACCCCATTTCATTTCATTTATTCGAATATTCATGATGTAAAGGGTTACCCTCGAGTACTTGCTGTTTTTTGTATCGGATGCTATAAAAAACATATGAACCTGCAATGGTTCGTCACAGCTAATATGCCAAGATGGAAGCAATGATTTTTCAACTCGTTGCAAGACTGTGGCGATCCATGAAAAAAACCTTCCAGGATAAGAACGAATCGATCAGTTTAAAACGTTGCCCAATACCACATACCGTCCATCACGACATCCTACTTATTGTTGCAACTACATCGTCCTTTGGGCACAAAACCACTAGCAGCACAATTGATTACATTGTATTATTACAACAAAAAATGGATAATTAAAGGGGTCGTATCCAGTGCCGTTCAGTATATTTTACACGTGATACAAGTATTTGGTATTCAATTCCCGGTTGTACGTGACAACAAGTAGGGTCGCCGTGTCCTCCGGTTTCCCCCGCTGCTAAAGAACCCTACACGCAAGCGAATTATTGAAATAAAATTAAACCATGTCAGTCTCAAAATGACCTAGTTTGCGTCGAGTGGACGTTAAACCCCATTTCCCTCTATATATATTTGGTATTCAAAACGTTCTTTTGTCATTAACTTAATTACAGAGTCTTCAATAATAACACTTTCTGTTGTATTCCCCGGTGTATCTTTCCACCATAATCACTGGAATTATTTTTCTCCTTAATGGACGTTATTCCCTAGATATTTCTATAAATTACTAACATTGGACCCAAGGATTGTAAAAATCTTTCACTTACTAATTTGAAAATATTATCACTCTCATGACAAAAGATTGTTAATTTGGAAAATTGAAGAAACGGATAATTGTACAACTAGTTCTAACTACAGATGAATTATACATAAATAATTACCATATTTTTAGTTCTCGTATCTTACATCATAATCAGGTCCACTGGGTGCATTGATGCCAGAACGTTCTAAATATTTCTTATGGTATTGAAAACAGGACTTATTGGTCAATTTAAATCAACATTGATGTTGTTATCTGACCGAACAGATTGGCTTTGAGATTTAAGACAAAATGGCAATTTTAAATTTGGCACCCTATTTGCGTGCCTAATGCTTTCGAGTGTCATTTGTAATGAAGAGACTCTGTTAACGGTTTAACATATTCTACTGGAGAATACTACCGGTGTTGAGTGGGAAAACCCGACTGTAGAAGACTGCCATTCAATTCGGATTTTTCGCGTATTTCGCCGAACAAACCTCATTAGAAATTAGAGTAAAAACAAAAACGCCTGAATATAACTCAGTTTATATACATTCATTTTATACTATTTATCTGCGATTCGATCAATATGTCTCCATTTCTAGTTGCCAAAGAATAATGATTAGATCTTTGAGGATAAAATGATAGATTGTAATTCTTTATATCGCTGACTTTGTCTTATATACTATGGGGGTGGAGAACGGATGGCCTAATGGTTAGCACGTGCGTGCTGTATCATAAAGCCTGTCATTGAGTCAACTGGAGTGGTTTCAATCCCCGGTTGTACGTGTCAAGGCTAAGGGTCGCCTGTCCAGAATCGTGGGTTTTCTCGGGGTCTTCCGGTTTTTTCCCTCTGTTAAAGACCTCTACACGCAAACGAATTATTGAAATAAAATTAAACCATATTACTAGTCTCGAAATGACCTAGTTTGTGTCGAGTGGAAGTTAAACCACATTTCTCGCTCTCTTATATGCAATCGACAAACATCAATGTTCTTCCGAACCTCTTAAATAAAAGAGCTCGGGGAGAGACAAGGTATAGACGTTGGGGTGCGACGAAAAGCCCAGGTACTATGTACACTTTGGCCTGCACGCAAATAAAAAATCCCTTTACAGTTGGAAACTGATATAGCGCCACTGTCGAGTCAAAATTTCCCTCGTAGCAAACTCTATGGCGTACGCCCGGCTTCAGTAACCCATTTCATTTCTTTATTTCTGCCATAAAGTAGGTGGGGGATGGCCTAGTGGTCTTGAGTGCCGCGCTTCGACATCTAGCTGGCCGGTCACCTCTGGCTTGCGGCTGTGGTTTAGAGCCCTGGTGTGAGCGTATATGGCATGGAGATAGGGACGCCTTCTCAACCTCGTGGGTTTCCTCCGGGCACTCCGGTTTCCTCCCACTGCTAAAGACCCCTACGCGCAAGCGAATTATTGAAATAACATTGAACCATATGTTAGTCCCAAAATGACCTAGTTTGTGTCGCGTGGACGTTAAACCCCATTTCTCCCTCTCTCCATAATGTAATTCGTGTTAGTGGATTGGTATATTTTATCTTGAAGTTCGTGTCAATTCATATATAAAGGAGATGCCATAAAAGGATTTGTTAATTGGACTTAAAAGAAAATAAGCATCGATGTGAACACGGGGGTTAAAATATCTCGTGATTGTGGGGGAAAAAGCATCTCCATTAATTCAGTAAATAAAAATGAATGTTTTAAACGCCCACAGCTCCTTAAAATGGCGACTTCTATTGATTTCCGACAGATAATTGATGTAAGCACTATCTAAACCGTTATAGACAGCGCGGGCCGCTTTGCTGTGGGTGGGGTATATACTTTGTCTCAACTAATGATCACCATTGGAGTATTGTTCCATTATACATATATATATCTCCTGCACCACAAGGGGTTCTAAACCAATTTCAGTTATTGGACAATAAAATCGTATGTGCATTACAATAAAGGGATCCTGTAGACTTTATATAATAATGATGATTACATGCGAAGCCGCCATAATAGAATAGGTTCTTGTATTGGAATAAGTTACTTATTAACATCTATAATCTATATTCTAGCCCATATCATTATCTAATTCCGACAAGTCTACATTTAGATATGCTTATATGACGTATTTTCATAGAATTTTAAATTACTTGTATTAAATTTCAGAGTGGCCCACGCGGTTCTGGAGGGAGTACAATGTTTTAAGCCATCGTAAAACAATTAAATGTTCTGTATATAAACGCGTTTAAGTCAGGAATGCCCACAATTCACTATAGCGAAATATTATATCGTTATAGTAAATCTATGTTTCGTTATAAGGAATTAATATTTCGTTTTAGCTAAATATTATTTCTTTTTAACTAAATATTGTTATTTCGTTTAAACGCATTAATTATTTGGTTATTTTTAATGAAATAACTAATTCGTTTAAATAGATTAATCCCGATGAATTTTCTGGGTGAACACTGAGATCGAACCAGCGACATCCGGGCTAGATTTCGTTAAAACGAATTAGTTATAATAAAAAATATATATCTATTCGTCATAACGAATTAATTCGATATAACGAAATATTAATTCCGGTAGTATATCGTCTAATTTGTCACTGTATTCCCGCTGCTCTGGTGTACGCTACAATATACTAATATATCGTATACGTCTTACATTGTTGCACCCAGTATTAGTACAGATTTATATGTTGACAATAAAATGAATACCATAATATTACTTTCTTGGTAACAAAAATATCAAGAGATAACTCATATTTCACATGGTTCTCTTCTGGATTAGGTACCACTGGAACTATGATTAAATCGTCCTGGAAAAGTAAAACTATATCTGGATTAATTTATTGAATATCTCTACTTTCAGGGAATGAAGACAACGAGTATGTCTAATGTAACACCGGAATCGTTGGTTCTGTCCAGTATACTGGCGGAGTATAATGATACTAACGGCACTGCCCGATCCATGCTGGAAAGGACCCCTGTACCACCACCTCAAGCAGACCTCGGCGCAATCATAGGATTGTCCATACTATTTAGTGCAATAGTGTTGGTCGGTATCGTGGGAAATGGTTTGGTAATATTTGTTATTTTAGCTGATCGTAAGATGAGACAATCTGTGACTAACATCTTTATTATGAACCTCGCTATTGCGGACTTCTTTATCATGGCTTTTGGTATTCCAGAACTAGTTCAGTTTATAATGAACCGCGGATGGATATTAGGCGGTGGCCTGTGCAAATTTAACCGATTTACTCTTGTTGTGTCTTTGTATGCTTCCGTCATGTCACTTGTGTCAGTTTGTATTGAAAGGTAAGTTTCATTCTTCACACTAGTTCCATATCCCCACTCTTGGAAAAGTAGATTAGAGTTTTAACATATTTTAAGACAACTGTTATAGCTTGGACACGCTGGGAATAGTCATGATTTGTACAGAACAATTGTATAAGAAGTTTGACACTGGTATAAGCCATTGTAACACGCACTAAGTCTAAAACGTCTTTCATCATTACCTGACTTTGCTCAATGTCGTTTAAAGTTCACTTTCATCTCCTCTAATCTTCACACTAGTTCCATATCCCCACTCTTGGAAAAGTAGATTAGAGTTTTAACATATTTTAAGACAACTGTTATAGCTTGGACACGTTGGGAATAGTCATGATTTGTACAGAACAATTGTATAAGAAGTTTGACACTGGTATAAGCCATTGTAACACGCACTAAGTCTAAAACATCTTTCATCATTACCTGACTTTGCTCAATGTCGTTTAAAGTTCACTTTCATCTTCCTCTACTCTTAGGGGTTGATAAGTAGAAAAGCCTTGGGCTTCTCTTTTTCTAGATCTAGCGTGGGGGGGGGGGGCTGGGTCTCTCGTGGGGAGTTTCCGTATTATAACTGATAAACTGCTTAACATATATTTATGAAACTGTGTACATACAGCTATATTATAGATTTCCCCGCAGCAGATCTCATAAACCGTTCAAAGTGCATTCTAATCTTCTTTCGTCATTTATACATCTAGAACTGGGCATACAATTTATTAGTTTTCCGAACCACTTTGATAATTCCAAAAACATGGTTTGTTGTATTTTGTAATATTGCTCAATATGTACCGGCTATAACCAGGTTACATAAATGGTTGCCGGATACTATTTACGTCACAGTTTAATAATACGATCCTATTAGTTTTCAAAATGGTCAACAGTAAATATTCGCTTTGCCGCAAAAATAATGAGAGGATTGACATTTGGGCGAGTTAATGTTCTGCTCTGATTGGACTAATGAAGACGGTATATCAAAGTAATAGGCGGAGGCGTAAATTGAGTAAAATTACTATATACTTCCGAGGAAGACAACACACGTGTAATCGACCCCTTAAAGGTCACTGAACTTGTACAGTGGTAAAAGAAGGCGTTCACTTGTTACAGAGTGAAATTGCACTTTAGCACTGTCATGCCGTTTGATCTGTGGATTGTTCTATTTGCCATAGTAGTGGCTTGTAGATTGTCAATACCACACAGATGAATCATCCTACTAACGTCAACGGACATGAGATGTTGAGTATTCAAAATAAAAGAACTTTGCTGAATTTCTGTAAAGCATTTAAGTTTTGAGATTAGTTGAAAACGATTATGTTATAGTGTCTGCAGTCGTCCTGTGCCATTTAAGTCATCTGAAGTTTCCTGCGTAATCTATTCAAGTTAGCTTTTCAATCACAAGTTGAACTCAGTTAGAACTACCGACAGCTCCATCGTATAAGTTAGCCGTAGCGATTTAAAGGGTCGTTTAAATAATTGGCTTAGTGCAATTGAACCTCCTTAACCGGGGCAAAACGCCTGATTAGTTTGCTATTTATCGTGTAAATCCCATTTAAAAAAACGATATCTTGCATTCATTCCAATCATAGGTTGTTTAAATTGAATCATTCATTATCGGATGAACGCATCGTTGAGCATTATACTGGATGTATTATTAATACGTGATTATCTATCAAAATTATTACAATTAAAAAAAAATACATGGATGATTGCAACGAGGAATAATACACAATTATTCTATAATTGTAACCGATGCTTATAATGTAATTTAATTAAGGATGGGTATAATTTAGATGTTGTTGGTGTCATTTATATTCAAATTAATATCATTATATAGCGAAATCGTTATTTACATTCCATTAAACGGAAATCATTTATACTGCATATTAAATTGAATCCATTATTGAAAGAAATGAGGATAAACGTCCATGTGTCAGGTCATTCAGGGACAAAGATTCAATTTATCGCTTGTGCACATGTAAGTGTCTTTAGCGGTAAGAAGAAACCTGAACAAGAAGAAAACTACTCTTAGTTACAAATAAGTATAAAATCAAAACCATTACAGGCTGTGAAAGTTCCTCGGGATTTTTGACGTGACCATTCCTTGTCAGTGGTATAGGACGGGGAGGGGAAGGGGCCTGACAAGTGTCATGCAGTGTTCTTTGTGAGGGATAATTTTGTCCCGGAAACATGCACATCAGCCAACTCTGTCCAATTTCTGTGCGGCTGTTCTTTCGATCCGAACGACTAGACCGCGTCCCTTGTAAGACCCTCAGTCCTGCACCACTGACGAGGGAAAACCACGCCCAAAACTTACGAGGTCTTTTCGAACCGGTAACGAAGCTGTAACCTCAAAGACAGCAAAGCAGCATCTTAATCACTAATCCACCACGGTCCCTCATGGGTATACACAAATGAACCTGACTAATTGTAGAATTCCATTTTGGTACTAACGCTGCTACAAGATCAATTGTATACTTAAGCATGCGTAAAAGTTCCGTAGATTGTTGTAGTGACGCCTATTGAAAGCCATCTTCAACAGAAGGCTTGATCTCGTTTTAACTCCGTACATCTTATCAAGGCCTTGATACCCTGCACATTTCGGCACCAATGTGGAAGATCCAGTCATATTTCAATTTATTGCTTATGCACATGTAAAATGACACATGAAAAAGAAGAAAACACAAGACATCATCCAGGGAATCATACTCGTCGTCATAACCATTACCGGCTGTGAAAGTTCCTCGAGATTTTTTTGACGTGGCCATTCCTTGTCAGTGGTATTGGACGGGGAAGTTTGACCTGAAAAGTGTCATGCAGTGTGCTTTGAGGGACATATTATCCCGAAAGCATGCACAACAACGTCAAGATGTTGTAGAACTCACAGTTGTTGCTTCAGGAACACGATTGCAAGCAAACATCATGACACTCAGAAACATCTTTCAGACTTAACAGATAATTAGTGACCACTAATAAGCAAATGACCAATGAGACGAAATATTTGAAAATGTCAGATATATACAATGTATGAATTATTTAGATGAGCACAAGCGGCTATGGCAATTACGGATATATTTACTGACACAAAACGATTATATATTCTCCTCACGCTAAGATAATTGGAGAGAGGGCGATTGGTCTGGCGATTGCGCTTTAACGCATAAGGCATTTCGATAAGTCCATCGTTGTGCTTTTGATCCCCCGGAATCACCTAGTTTGTGTCGAAATTACCAACTCCCTAAGCCTTTCTCTCTTGGTCAGATTTCTCGTGACTAGGAGATTATACCCTGTGTGTTAATTCATGTAAAGCAAGAGTCAATAATACACCTACGCCCTTCCAACAAGTCTCGTTATTAAGACAATTCTGACAAACAAACAGTAGCTAGGATAACCATAATCCAAGCTTTATTATATCCGGCATTGTATTTCTTCTAATACTACCAGCCTGTTGTGCGAAGCGACCTTATTAGTCATTGAATGAGATGATCCCTTTACAGCATCTATACTCCAGAATATACTACTAATTAGCACTGTTCTGGTTAAGTTAGACCTTTTAGCTTCTTGTGTTGTTGACTTAAGACGGGTGCATCAGAGCAAGTATGTTTTCAAGGTCCATATTGTCATTTCATCTAATGTTAATAAATGGTGAGTCGACCACTTATGTTGAGCATGGCTAAAATGAAGCATTCACGCTCTTGGTAATGAGGAGCGTTATCAATTGTTCCGAAAGGTTAACCATAATACCATATCCTGTGCACGATGCAGGTGCGTCCTGTAGTCATAATGGTAAAAATTGGATGTAGCGTAACGAAATGATCTCACATATAGGCAGCCCCACATCCTACAATAACTTCTAGGGGTGATGGTGGGGGCATCAATGTGCCTGTCCCATTCTGTCGACGACTGCCGGATTTGTAAACACGCATCTAACGATAGACGTACCTAATTTATATTTTGTTTACGTGTTACTTTTTATAATCTAATATGAACATCATCTAATAGTCAAATCACATTAATTTGAAAAGCACCTTTCATCAATCATCAGCGAAGAACTCAAATAACATTTATTTTGAGGCGGCTATGACACGAATAGTCAGATGAAATAAATTACCTACAGATAAAAAGCGGGTTTGCGCTAGTTTCAGATCTGGGTAGATTTCACATTAAATTGTGTGCTTCAGAAATAAAATGAACTAAAACAGGGTTTAACACCCAACTTCCATACACTGACTAGGCTAATGATGACGGGCATACACCATATAGTGTTGGCAGGAGTGGAGAATTTGACTGAATTATTCCGCATATTCACTTTACATTTTCTAGTGTTTAGAGTGAGAACAATACATATAAGAAATGATTCAAATCATCAATCGTTCGTCCATTGAACTGTGCTGTGTTATATTATGTTCAATCGCCAATTAAATGTTTCAGACGTTCGGTGGCTGTCATGGATTAGTAATTGTACGTGTAATAATTAGTTATGCGTCATTAAAAGAAAAAAAGTCTAATTGTGTAAATGATTAATATCATCCTTGCATCTTAACAATACTCTGTAGTTAAATTGATTATATGTGTAAAGTTTTCGTCATGGGTCATTGATGGCGGGAGCCCCAGTCGATCAGCGAGGAAAGTGCTGGTCCATTAGCCAGGCCCTGAGATTGCTCCCGCTGTTGGCTAAAAATGTTCCTTCAGATTTCCAGGAGTAGTTTCCCCTTGTCAGTGGTGGTTCAGAACGCAGGGCATGACACGGAACAGCGTGTGAGACAGTGTACACATTGACGTGCACTTCAAAGCATTCGAAATAGTAGGCCGGAACGCCGATACCTAGGCAAAATTGACCTCATAGAGTATGCCCGTCTTAAGTATATCGATTGGTACAGAACAGCGGGACGTATAACCCAATTTTTGTATTCAACTGATGGCTTGTATTATTGTACCAGTAGCAACACCCTCCAGCAGTTAGCATGTTTCATAATCACCTTTGATAAATCATTTTTAACAAGGGTCGGGTCCGAAATGAATTAGGACGATACCCAAAAGGTATCAACATCTGCCAAATGTCGGCATATTGATGTTTGAGACTCCAGTCACCGATTTGTTTTAATTCGAAACGCTTCAAAGATCCATCAATAGTCAATATTAAATTATCTCCTGAAAACACAAAAGAGAAACTTGGTGCTTTGTGTGTTTATTGCATTACACTCTTGTTATCCGCTATCAACACCAGACGAGTTGGAATAAAATGGTTCCTGACCAGCTGCTAATTATTACATCAAAGGCAGGACACATATTCAAATTGTCTCACTTTTTAAGTAAGTCGATATCTCTTGTATTTCAAACAAATTCAATCTTAGTATAAAAATAGAATGTGAACTACATTTAATTGAACTAGTTCCATTGCTTGGTGATTTCCCCGCTTGTTGACCTCACAACTGTGGTGCAATTTCTCTCCGCGTTATGCTAGCTTCCATCTAAGAAACTTGCCGCAAAAAACAGTCGTGCATTGAGCGGCTGGTCTTGCAAAGCAGGTAGGGAACGTTATCACTTCCTTAAATGTCAATCACACAACTTTAGAATTAGTTGATTCCTAAATTAATGAGACAATACTCGTTCTTTAGGGGAGGGCGGGTGAGGAGGGGTGCCATGTGTGCAAGAATAAATTCCAAACACATCGGTATGTATCGACGAACAACGCATCTAACAAGGCACCTACATACCCGTGTCATGCAGCTTAATCTTCCTGATGCGAAGAGTATCGAATTATGATTTGGTTTTGTTTTAATTTATATACCAGAATACTGTTTTAAAATGAAAGAGAGAAACGCGGTTTAACGTCCACTCGACAAAACATGTCATTTCGGGACTAGCATATGGTTCAATTGTATTTCAATAATTCGCAGTGGGGGGAAACTGGAGGAGCCGGAGAAAATCCACGAGGATGGACAGACGACCCTACTCTGTCACGTACAATTAGGGAATCAAAACAACGTCAGCTTATTCAATTACATGCCTTATGATGTAACCATTCGGACATTCAACTCCCGTGATTATAACGATGTGGGCGGAATTCTGTATACGCCCCTTATAGGGAAAAAGTTTTAATCCTCACAATGACAAGAGTATCGAATTGTGATCTAAAATGTTTATTTGTTTTAGTTTTCATACCAGGATACTTTTTTTTATAATATGTTGACTGAATTCTTTTTATACGCCGTGCAATCTTTAATCCACCAATAACACCAGGAATCAAAGCGTGTTTCCTTTGTTAACCGAGTTCTTTGATTAGGCAGTTGCTACAGAGTTTAACAATCAATGGTCAGTGTGGGAAAAAGCCGATTACATTCCACCTCAGGAATTTGCTTTACACTTCCCCCTTTCTAGACTAAATTGTCATTTAATCTTGTTTTCATTGAAAATGATAGCTTTAGGATTTTCTACGCTCTTGATTCGATAAGTATTGGATGCGCTTAAGGCGAGAGAGTGGGAAAACACTGTGAAGAAAACGACCTTTAACTTTCTGGATGTAAAATAGATTAGTTAGAATTGAATTGGTTGTCGGGGGAGGCAAAGTAAGAAAGCTCTTACATCTTCTGCTATTAACCATGGGAATTAAAGTCGATGGAAATACCTCGAACTTCGTTCAGGTTTTTTTATTGGCCTGAAATCAAAGCTATAGAACAATGGAGTCATAATTTGATAAGACTTACACAGGACACTCTTTACCTTGATGAATCAGAGGGCATATGTTTAGACTAATGCACTTATTGTTACTCGTAAATGTGGCTAATGCAACACATACTTTATCTTGTCTTATATTCTCGCTAAATAGTCAGGTTTTAATGAATTCTCTGTTGTGTTTCCGGCCAGTGTGGGAGACAATTTTATTAAAATACTGCCAGTATAGCGCCAGTGCACTACCACCTACCTTGTGCTGAGCCAGGGTAGTATCTAAATTTTTTGATTTTCATAGAAATTTGTTCAACGTCCTATTTTCCAAATGAAAATCGTTGTACAAAATAAACTTAGGATACGGCAATTTTCTAAATAAAGGATTTCATCGTACACATATTCCGTGGAATTTTTACTGTCTTAATAGAACACGGCGTTGATCCTTCAAGAGCTTTATCTAGTCACTTCTTTTCATTAAAAGACTCTTCTTCTGACAAGATGAGAAAAGGGCTTATTGGATTGAAGGACGAGTGTTCAATTATTCTGCGTCCAACGAAATACAGATCAGTCATTTAATATCTTCCAGTCAGTGGGTCGTCTTTCTTCTATATTCTATATTCCAGTGTGTTATTATGTTATCACTGACACCCATTCATCTAAACCATTGACCAAACACTGGATAAATTTATTATATAACGAATCGTGTGTTAAACCTAAATTAAGTGCGACTATATATAGTTAACACCAGGCGCCAAATAATTTTATTATTTAAAGGCACTTCGGTTACTGTCTTAGATATACAGTAGTTAAGATTTTAATAAAGAGAATGGTAATTCTTGATATACCAGTTCAATAATAGGAGATCAAAAAAGGGAAAATATTAAAATTTCACTCAAATTATATTTGAATCTGAACGAAATTATCACTGTTGGAAGTTTGGACAAGACAAAAATAGGCACCAACGGTGTCCGCACCGTCTACAGAGAGAGAGAGAAATGGGGTTTAACGTCCACTCGACACAACTAGGTCATTTCGGGACTAACATATGGTTTTTCATTTTATTTCAATAATTCGCTTGCGCGTAGGGGTCTTTAGCAGTGGGAGGAAACCGGAGTGCCCGGAGGAAACCCACGAGGTTGAGAAGTCGACCCTATCTCCATTGCACATACGCTCACACCAGGGCTCGAAACCACAGCCGCAAGCCAGAGGTGACCGGCCAGCTAGAGGTCGAAGCGCGGCACTCTAGACCACTAGGCCATCCCAACCCCCCGCACCGTCTACAAGAATTACCTACGGTATCGTCGATTGTCACTGCCAGTCCTTTCATCGGCTTTCAAGATGGACGCTAAAATCAGGCGCGGATGCAGGATTTTTTGCAAGGGGGGGGTGGGGTCTAGGTTTGATAATGTCTTAACTAATTGCGCTGAAGCAATTAACGGGGGGTTTGGGGGCCCTCCCCCAGAAAAATATGGTAAATTAGATTCAATTTGGTGCATTCTGACGTATTTCCGGAAGGTAAATTCCAAAATTACAGGTCTAAAAATCGGCAATAAAATCGGATAGATTTAAGTTTCAAATTTTCAAGCCTGAGCAGCGGGGGGTCCGGACCCCCTGGACCCCCCCCCCCCTCCGGATCCGCGCCTGAAAATGGCCACCCGAAGTTGATGTTTTGCTCAGAAATATTTGTAGTTGTCCGATTTGTGGCCCCAAGAAGGTGCTACTGCACAACATCGGTCTCACCCTTGCAAGCCGCTTTGACTGCTGGGCTAAACCAAATGTGTGCGATGGTGCACTACCAAGGCACAATGAAAAATGGCCGCCATCATGGATTTTAAATTGGCCAATCGGGCAGATTTGATACGTATCCCTAGGAGAACAATTGTGCCAAATTTGATGCTTGATTCGTCATTTGCACGATTCTGCTGTTATCTATCCCACTATAGAGGGACCACACTGATCAGCAGTGAATATTCGCCAGACCGCTACAGTCACTGATAAGGATGACATCGATGCGACTTAACGAGTCCCCAATATTAACTTTTGTCCTCAGAAAAAAAAATTCTAAAGCACTTTTTCATGTATTAGAAAAATAAATAAAGATGTTTGAAGTATGTATAGGTAAAAAATATTTCCTATTTAGTGTAAATGGGTATTAAAATGAGAAACAGTTACGTCTTATGTAAACAATGCAGTACGCGCCATTGAGCCAATGACTGACGCCGCGTGATGTGATTGCACGTGCTGAAACGGATTGTAGAGGGGCGTGGAAGACTATTTTGTAATTAGTTGTTCTCTTAAGCTGTACGTTGTAATGAAATGGGGTTTAACGTCCCACTCTTTTGCACCTAACCTGGGCTAATGGAAGACGGGCATACGCCATACAGTGTGCTATGAGGGAAATCTTGCCCTGGCAGCGGCGCTACGGCCTACTCTTATATCGAATTCCAACTACCAAGTGATCTTTTACGTGCACGGGACCTCGGTTTTTCGTCCCATCCGAACGACTAGGCAGCTGTCCTTGTCAGGCCCTCCTTCTGCATCACTGACAAGAGGAAATCACGCCGGAAAATCGAGATGAACTTTCTCGGCCAATGCAGGGATCGAACACCCGACCTCCAGGCTAGCGAATCAGCGCCTTATCCACTTGGCCACCGTGACCCCCCCCCCTTGTACGTTGTATTTCAAACCCTTACTTATTGATCTCTTGAGGACCAGCAGAAGCTATAAAGCTTCTACAAAAAAACCTTCGAGGTATCTTGTAAGACATTGTTTTGAACAACAAATATTCTTTCAAAGAGCTTGAAATTTTTTTGCAATATAGTATTTCGGTTTTTCACTAGTAATGGTTAACCCACGGCTCACATTTAAAGGGTATTGTTTAAAGCGTCGACACCACAAACAATTCATTAATCAACATATAGCGCTCTTGGAATCAATTTAAAAAAAACTACTATGCGTACGAGAGCTCTGATGGACATATTATGGACACATTTAAATGAGATGGGGGTTTGACGTCCATTCGACAGAAAATATGTATATTAGATAATTCGCTTGCTCTTAAGCAGCGGCACAAGATAAAAGGCCTCGGAAGTTAAGCGTTCAACCCTACTCAGTGCCACGAAACCACGTCACTTTACTCAATGACAGACCTTATGATCTATTATTGAATTATTCGACCACCCAAAACCTTTAGGAGTCTCTTTAATATTTTACGGGCGTAATATTCAGGAAACGAAAACAATGACTTTAAACAAACACTTCTTGTTCAAGTTTTAATTTGGTTTCTTTATATTTTCATTTGAGTACAAAAAGCGTTGCGTGGGATATTAAAATTGGAACCAGTACAGAGCGACCTGGTTGTATAACGGCCGGAGCTTTTATGTCCTTAAGCAGGATCTGTTTTTTTTTTTGTTAAAACATATTAAATTGAGTTCTTTAAATTGTCATAAAAGTACATATTGCATTGGAAGTCATACTGAGTGACATGATTGTATAACTGAGCCTTTATGTCTGTCAAAAGAGTGTTTTTACAACATATTATTTTCTGATTTCTTCAGACGGTTGGTTCCAGATTGAAACGAAAAGTTGGCATATATTTTGTTTTCAAAATAAAGTACAATCATCTGCGCATCATCTGAAAAATATAATTACCTAAATACAGCTGGGGTTTCTTCGTGCAAAGATGTTAAAATTCACTTTTAGACCTGTTGGTTGTTGATAAGGTGCTCGCATACGAGTTTGTGTTGACCGCCCATTCAAATGATCACTGTGCAAAGTGCTCTTTTTTCTTATCAGCGATATTTTTATTCAGATTTGTATATGGATTGGGGAACAGGAATAGGCTATATTAAACTTCTCTCCCTTGTTAGCCATTATGGTAAAGTACGTTATGCCCCGTACTAATCCACAGGCGGTGGCCCCGAACGGACCAGGATTGCCAGATGGATTTACATCTACCTAGCATTAATGACAAAGTGGGTCAGACTGCGCGAGCTTCTCCTTTGGATGGATTTTATCTTGGACGCTACGCTGCAAAAGGAATTGGGTCTTTATTAAGGAAACGATATGGAATATGTCTTCCAATCCATCTCACGCCTCCAACCAATACTGGGCTAAGCCTACCTTGTGCCTTTCTGGTAAATTCCGTAGGACAACCCCTAAAAGAACGAAACTTGTTAATCACATTGTGGTTCGCGGCTGTATTTTGAAATGTTTAGATAGCCAATTTACTTTATGTAAGTAGCTAATTACTCGTAGTTCGTATTTTCTGCAGTTATTTCAATACATCGCTGGCGCGTATGGGTTTTTAGCAGCGGGTCTGGCGAAAGAACGACCCGGAGAAAACACACGCGGTTAGATAGGCGACCGTTCTCCTTATGAGGTACAAGCTGAAATTCGAAACCACGCTACGTGACTCAATAACATACATTATGATTTAACGAGCACCACCTTTAAATAACGCAAACAATGCGACATTTTTACGCGACATTACATTTTTGATGTCGTGGTGTCGGGTGAAAATGTCGTTGTGTCGGGTTGGAGTGTCGTGAAGGGCGACATCACGACATGATACCAATCAGCCACCATAGTTTTTTTGTGGTGCAATATTATGTAAGATTGTTTATACCGTAGTAATGTAGATATAACTGTTACTGAATAGTGGATTTCAATAAAAAAAAAGATTTGAAAAAACATTAAAAAAAAAACACAAAACAATAGTGTTATGGTTCCACGAATAATGGTACGTGACAAGTAGCATGGTCGCCTGTCCAACTTCGTGAGTTGTTAGTCTCGAAATGACCTAGTTTACGTCTTGAGTGGACGTTATACCAAATCTGTCTCCCTCATCTCCTCTCTCCATGACTATAATGTTAAATCGGTGTAAATACGAAGATCAATCACAACGACACCTTAATTCTAGGTTTACAGATTTTTGTATGAAAGCCATAGAGTTCTATTATCTTTAATAATCGCCTAAGATTGCTCCAACGTTTACTGATGCTATTATCTCGAGTTATTGGAAATCTAATATAAAACTTACACCGAACTTCTGGCTTAGGTAATGAATTCCCGTTATTAATTGCGCTTTTTGATAAATTTTGACAGGTTAATATTGTTTCATTTATCGTATGTATTAGACAGTGGCAAAGTCGATAGGTTTAATCGTATGCTTGTAGTCGGATGGAAAATTGGTGTTTTTGTCCTATAGTCCTCCTATGACTCCTAAAACAGACGACGAGTTCATGTCGGCCTAACGGGGTTGCAATTTAGCTTTTATTCGTAAGGATGGGAAAGCTTCAGGTCTGCGCAGACAGTGCTGTGCGTGAGGGACACTGTGCCCGCATTTAAGTTGTTTCAGTGTGTTTTTTCAGTGGTGCAGGATGGACAAATCACCAAGAAATGGAAATATACTTCACGCAAATTCCTCTCCTTTTTTTACTACAAATATTGAATTTGTTTGAAATACATCGACTTAGTTAAAAAGCTTGACAATTTGCCTATGTGTCTCTAGCTAGTACTGTAATAAGAGCACAATATTGATCCGTGAATTGTCGTATGTGTTTGTAAGATTTTAATACATCTAACAAATTTTATTAGACACAAAATATCAGTTTGGAGTTTATTATCTGATTATTGTCCATTAGAATTTAATCATCTCGTGTCTGGTTTTTCTTCATTAGTAATGTTTTCAAAAGCTACACATAAACATCTTTGGTTGTTCCAATTATCAATCTGACAATTTTGAAAAGATCAGTTCATTGTAGTATTTCCATTCTACATAACTTACTGGGCATGAGGATAAATCAAGTATGTGAAATGATATGAGGTTTAATGTCTTACTGTTCTGCCTCGACTGTGATAATGAGGGGGGTTGGTCTAGAGTGCCGCGCTTCGACCTCTATCTGGCCGGTCACCTCTGGCTTGCGGCTGTGGTTTCGAGCCCTGGTGTGAGCGTATGTGGCATGGAGATAGGGGCGCCTTCTCAACCGCGTGAGTTTCCTCCGGGCACTCCGGTTTCCTCCCACGGCTGAAGACCCCTACGCGCAAGCGAACTATTGAAATAAAATTAAAACCGTATGTTAGTCCCGAAATGACCTGGTTGTGTTGAGTGGACGTTAAACCCCATTTCTCTCTGTGTGCTAATGAAGACGGGCATGCGCCATACAGTGTGCAGTGATTGTGCCCTGACAGCTTCGCTACGACATATTCTGGTAACTGATTGCAACTGCCAGCAAGGGATATCTTACTTGCACGCCCATGTGTACACGGGACCTCAGTTTTCCTCCCACCCTAATTGTCTGGACTCCATCCTGCTCCTTTGAAAAGGGAAAGGCCGGAACATCCCGTTGGGATCGAACCAGCGTCTAACTAACTGGATCAAAATCTGACAAGCGAATTATATAATTTTACATTTACATTGTTGGCGTGACCATTTCAACAAAATTATTACTGCACTGTATTCTTTTGAGGCGTTTGTTGTTGCTATCTCAGTAGTAAGACAAGTATCTTCTTAGTAGTTAAGACGTTTTTCCGGCGTGATTTCCCCTTGTCAGTGATACAGAAGGGGGGCCTGACAAGGAGAGCTGCCTAGTCGTTCGGATGGGACGAAAAACCGAGGTCCCGTGTACACATTGGAGTGCACGTAAAAGATCCCTTGGCAGTTGGAATTCGATATAAGAGTAGGTCGTAGCGCCGCTGCCCGGGCAAAATTACCCTCATAGCACACTGTATGGCGTATGCCCGTCTTCCATTAGCCCAGGTTAGGTGCATAAGACTAGGACGTTAAACCCCATTTCATTCATTCAGTTAAGACGTTTTCTTACAAGGAATAACAATGGGGCAGTTCATTGTTACATCTCTAGCTGGCCGGTCACCTCTGGCTTGCGGCTGTGGTTTCGAGCCCTGGTGTGAGCGTATGTGGCTTGGAGATAGGGGCGCCTTCTTAACCTCGTGGGTTTCCTCCGGGCACTCCGGTTTCCTCCCACTGCTAAAGACCTCTACGCGCAAGCGAATTATTGAAGTAAAATTAAAAACCATATGTTAGTCCCGAAATGACCTAGTTGTGTCGAGTGGACGTTAAACCCCATTTCTCTCTCTCTCATTGTTACATTATATATATTTAAAGCTGGATACATAGATTACAATAAAGTCATTCTCTCAAGCCCGCTTCCATGCAGACCTCTCCCTTTAAAAACCACATGGCTGTCTGATAACGATAGTCTTGTAGAGTTGAGTTTGGGCCTTCAATTATCTAATTGGTTAAATAGCCTAATGATGGTCGAAAACCTCCCTTATATGGATAGTGGAAAGTTAACAGACGTTTCACACATGACATTTTTTTTTATTAACCTAGAATTAAATGTTTACCAAATTATAACTATTTTTATGTGCAAATCTGTCACTCATTATTATAGTGCATACATGTATTATGAAACATGACTATGCAGTGTGGGAATCTGATTCATTATTTAAAGATATATTGATAATACAATGCTACTTATTTAAAGAGCAAAAATTCTACCAATCGTACTACACTTGTTCATTGAAGTTAATGAATCTTTTATCTGATGTCCAAAAAAGGGGTATATTTATTCTTAGCATTGGTTTCTTTCTACGAATGTTTATTTCTAGCGAATTAATGCTCCAAATGGATAATGGACGAAAAACACCATCAATATACGTTAGTTTTCTTACCCGTCGTTCTTATCAATGACGCTAATGCGCTCTTTGGATATCCATGGTGGTACTATTATTGTTAATATGAGAAAAGCATGCTAATCAAGTCCTCGAAGCCGCTAACTTGCCAACAAAAACACCATGTGGAATATTGATTAACATGCACATGGCCATTTTATTCCATTTCATTTTGTACGTCTTTCACGGAATAATACCGTGTGTTCATCTCATTTTCTTTAAACGGGTTTTTATGGAAATGACCGCGGTATGACTAATGGAAAGTCAAACAAGCAATAAAAAATTCGTTGAAAAATACATTTTCTAAAGCAAAATGCCACATTCTGCATGTTTTATCAATCGAATTATTTTGCTAATAGCGTATAAAAAATATACATAACAATAATATCATTATCCCATTACAGTCCATAGTTATAGTAGTTGTTTGCTTAAAGTTGGGTTCCCAGATAAGTATTTATCGGGTGGTTATTGCCTATAAAAGTATGACAATTTTGGTATATATGGAAAGAAGAGATACCCAATCTTACTAGAAAAATACTGGATTCCCTGAAAAACACTCATGGAGCGTAAACAGGACAATAATGTAAGGGGTTCCCTTAATAGTCAACCCGACGAATAAGGGTACCTGCACGCTTGGCGTTGAAGGCTGCACGCGAACTTGAGTGATTTGTGTACATGTTGAAAAACTTTATGAGGAGTTAAGACATACAACAATTTCTGGGGTAAAAATCACGGAAAAAGACGCGGGCAGTGGATAATCCGAGAATTTAATTAGGATTCGATATTTGTAGTAAATAGTCAGTGCTTACAGACAACATCTTCTTGTGTATGCAATGCATTCTCCCCTGTCATCTGCCACCGTTGCCATTAGTTACGAAGATGGTAATCGCCTGACGCAAACATGGCCTCTTTTGATAGATTTTTATAGCAGGCTATATTTGACAATTACAATGTTTTGAGAACGATTTGAAGCAAAATTATGATAAAATAATTAGTTTGAATATGTTTTTAATTCTAATAGATCATCAAATCACCCAGTTTGTATCCGGGAACCCAACTCTAATGATCTTTCATGACGAGGATGTGCACGACATAACGCAGTTAAAACAGACGACAAACATGCAAAGTATGGTAGGGTTACGATTATTTATCAGTGTCAGCTAGTAGTTGCGATTTGATTGATTATGATAAACAACTTAAATGCAAGATAAAAAAAATGTAACTTATGATACTAAATAAAACAATGATAAACAACTTAAATGCAAGATAAAAAAAATGTAACTTATGATACTAAATAAAACAATGTAACTTATGATACCAATTAAAAGAGAATGTTATATTTGGTGATATTAAATAAGAGAGAAAATACCAAGTAAAAGAGAGAATGTTTATATAATGATACTAAGTAAAAGAGAGAATGTTATATCTAACGATACTAAGTAAAAGAGAGAATGTTGTATCTTATGAAAGTAAAGTAACAGAGAGAATGTTATATTTAATGTTGTATCTAATGATACTAAGTAAAAGAGAGAATTTATATCTAACGATACTAAGTAAAAGAGAGAATGTTGTATCGAGTGATACTTAGTAAAAGAGAGAATGTTATATCTAATGATACCAAGTAAAAGATAGAATGTTATATCGAATGATACTGAGCAAAAGAAAGAATGTTATATCTAATGATACCAAGTTAATGATAGAATGTTGTATCTTATGATACTAAGTAGAAGAGAGAATGTCATATCTAATGATACTACGAGAGAAAATGTTAAATCTAATAATATTAAGGATACGTTATGCGAGATTAGATAAAGCACTGACACTTCTTACTCTAATAGTTAAAAACTAAATAATATGAAGGGAGTTTGCTGAAAATGTCAGTCAAATTGATCCTTTAGGAACCGTGAACAATCTGATTAAAACACAGATCCAATTTCGTTTCGTTTTTTATTGTTCAAAATTTCATTTTTACTTGTCTTTACTACTCTTGGATCTGGAGGACTTGTTATTTAACTGGTGTTCTGGCTGAAATGAGGGGTCAGCCAATCAAATGGTCTGTCGAATCGACCGTTTGACCTTTTCATGCGCGGAACTGTGGGTAGATATTACCAGCCAACGACGTCTATACTATAAACACCAGCGGATAGAAATCATAACAAAACAAAAGTTGATTTTGAAAAGCATGGCGGTCGCTAATTGGTTAATCGAATGACTGACGTTATCGGGTCAAATGTCCCGTGCTTGATACCTGACGTCATAGAACCTGAGCTTCCACTATAACTAGTTAGATCTACATGAGTGTAGGCCATCGAAAGCATAAAAAACGAAACGAAATATAGATCTATATTTTAATTAGATTGGAACCGTGAATTAAGTGATTGAAATTTCCATTTAGTCTGGATCACCATTACTAAAGTCGGTAGGATAAAAAGCATGACAGTCATACACTGCATGGCCTGAACGCCGCAATCTTATTCAAAATTCACACAAATAAGCGTAATGCTTAAAAATGAGTAATTTTGGGAACTAAAGTTCCATAGTTTTTATGATCCTTCGGTTTTATGCTCAAATCATGTGGAAACGTTTAGGCTTAAGTACTGAACGATTCCAGTTGAATTCATTCATTAGCCAGTCTGCAACATATTTCGGGTTTTCTATGTAGATTCAATCAGACCGATATCTATAATTAGATCTAATATAAACACAGACACATCTATGTTTGGTTTCTGTACATAGACCGATAAACATGGTTCTTTTCTATTATAGTAACCTATGTTTGACGTGTACACATTTAAGTCAACACACTCTTTCTAAGCCTGTTTTTAAAGACATCCGCCAATGGTAAAAACCAAGCTCAGTAATACGCATTAATTATATTCCATAGAATTGTGACCTGTGTATTCCCAGTCCAATTACTAAATGCCATTGAAACACTTAGCTTGACTTAGTTTCTGCCATTTTGGTTTATTTAGAAATAAGAGCATCTAGGAATAAATGAAATTGACCCTCGCCAGTTGATTACGTGTCAGTCCCTGTTGTGTTAATCAGTTTATAAACTGTCACGTCTTGGCTATGTAAACTCAACATTCTTACCAGGAAACTTAATTTATAAATTAATTTAATGTTGTAGTGTTTGTTTTAAAGCTTAGTAAACAATTCAGACATGTATTAATTGTTGGGGGATCGCGGTGGGTAAGACGCTGGCGCGCTAGCCTGGAGGTCGGGTGTTCGATCCCTGCATTGGCCGAGAAAGTTCATCCAGATTTTCCGGCGTGGGACCCACTTGTCAGTGATGCAGGACGGGGGGGGGGTGACCAAGACAGCGGTCTAGTCGTTCGGATGGGGCTAAAAATCGAGGTCGCGTGTACATTGGTGTGCACGTAAAAGATCCCTTGACAGTTGGAATTCGATATAAGAGTAGGCCGTAGTGCTGCTGTCTGGGCAAAATTTCCCCCATAGCACACTGTGTGGCGTATGCCTGTCTTCAGAAGCCCAGTTGGAGCAGAACAGTAAGACGTTAAACCCCATTTCATTTCTTTTAATCTTCATCTCCGACGGGGGGGGGGGGTATGGTGGTGGTCTAGTGTTCGTTTTGACTCCCAGCATCTACTCAAGGGGTATGATCGCCTGTCCAAACTCATGGTTTTTCTCCGGATCCCCCAGTTTCACCTCACTGCTAAAAAAAAACACGCTCAAGAGAATTATTTATATAAAATTGAACAATGGGTTAGTACGGTAGAACACTCGATACCAAATTGAAAATCTGTTGCATTAATTATAATATGTATTTTTAGAAAAAAAAACAAAACACCGTGATTATGATAGATTTATTGTAAATTCGATCTGCAAAGCATTGCCGGGGAGTAAAAAAATCCTGCCGACTAAATATAAACTTATTACCACTGGCCATTCTAATATAGACATGTTAAATAAACTATGTTCTCTGGAGTTTCTTACAATCTGATCGCTCTGCTGACAGCTGTATATAAATGTTTATAGTAGAGTCTATTAGCTCAATGATTGTATATACCTAGTCTTTGATGTATCGGACAGAATCGGATCAAGTGCTTTCTTCCTGATTTACGAGGTTCCAACAGGTCAATCTAGGATTATACTGACCCGAATTAGATAAAGAGAGAGAGAGGGGGGGGAGAAATCGGGTTTAACGTCCACTCGACACAAACTAGGTCATTTCGGGACCAACCTATGGTTTAATTTTATTTGAATAATACGGGAATAGTTGCACATTAGTTATTCTTGCTTCGACCGGAGAGAGAGAAAGAAATGGGATTTAACGTCCACACGACACAAACTAGGTCATTTTGGGACTAACACATGGTTTCAATTTTATTTCAACAATTCACCCGCGTAGGGGTCTTTAGCAGTGGGAGGAAACCGGAGTGCCAGGAGGAAACCCACGAGGTTGAGAAGGCGCCCCTATCTCCATGCCACATACGCTCACACCAGGGATCGAAACCACAGCCGCAAGCCAGAGGTGACCGGCCAGCTAGAGGTCGAAGCGCGGCACTCTAGACCATCCCAACCCCCTGCTTCGATCGGAATAGGGATGACATGGTCATGTAATTAATAAATTTTGCCAATGTAAACTGGGCTTTATTTTGCCCGCGTTATTTGGACCAGCCATAAACATAAAACAGCCAAAAATGTTAGTACCGGGGCTTTTAAACTTGGCTCGAGAGTATGGATCTTTATAACAACGAAAATGGCCGTGTTCCTTTGTCTCCATTGCATACTATATCGTTAATCAACGCAGCATTGTCAGGGATCGGATATCCAACTAAAACTATCTGTGGCAGCAAAATCAAACAACAAACGAAGAGCACAGGGGAAAAACGCTCAAAGTCACTTTGCCAACCAACCCTAGTTATAGGCGCCATCTGGTAGAAAATTGTATAAGCTTTCTGTGGAGCAATCCATTTCAGGTAAAAACGATCGGAGTCACATCGAACCAAGGCCCTTCTGAAATGACCACCCGGACAAATACGTCCATCGTATCCTTTATTTGACCTTAAGTTGGCTGAAAAGTTGAAATCAGTTGTTGTACTGGTATTATGATTTGTATTAAACATCATATCGAAGTTGTAATTAAACCGAATCATTCCCGTCCAAAAGTTTGTTTTGCCTTTTACGCGAAAAAACAAAAATGTGATTTAGATCGTTCTTCCCCTGGACTCTTCAAATGCGAATGGCATTTTAACTACATTGGACAACTGATTTGCTTACACATCGTATCAAATTTTCAGAGAAATATTACATTTGTGTGAAATTAAAAACCCGTTTGTTTAAAAGTATTTTATGCTGAATTCAATTATTGCATTTAAATTGTTGTTTCTTTCTTTTTTGCAATATTATCTATATAACAGACATGATAATGCGCCATATCAACTCCAAAAAATTGAAGAAATAGGGCATATTCCCTTACAGATCAAATTCGTCGCATCAGATTTGAACACAAAAATGCCATTACCAATTCCATAACGCATGAAACACTCGTAAGAGACCTATATTACGCCTTTATAACAACTTGTGAAATCTTGTTGAAATTTAGCAATGGAAATCAACCATAGTAATTGTTATTCCACAAAAAATGTGTGCTATTTGATTATATCCCAATTACTAAATGCCATTTACAAAATGCCATTCAAAGAATATCTCTAATAGACATTGATGAATTTGACATGCCATTCCGTCTGAAAATTATTATCTGTATGTGTATATAGCATTATAATGATACATCTGACAACAGTTGATTCCTTTCTTTAATAAATATGCAACATATTATTTAACCCCAGCATTCACATTACATAAGCCTCGGGGGTGGAATGCAAACCATAAAACCAAGACTGTACTCAAAATGGATGCATAAAATAACTAGAATTGCAATGACAATAAAGTAGCAAGGTGCCATTGGCATGATTGTCTAAAACATCTTGTCTCTTTTTACTCTTTAATCCACGCTAATACGTGCTCATATAAGTAAAAATATCAACGATTGATAATTGTCCAGTATGGATTCAGTCAGATGTTTGTTTGTAAACGGCATATCAATAACTTTTTGCGAACAATTCCACATACTCCAATAAACACTGAACGGATTAGAAACATTTCTAGACTGATATTTCTATTAAAGTTCATCATTCACAAGAGTGGAGTTTTGAAGTCATTCTAAGATGACGCATCGAGACTTTAACTCAATTTGATTGTTTGCGGACGAAGTAATAGATTTTATTTAAATACTTTGCAAATAGTGCTGACTAAAAGTCGAATACAATGAAGGGTTCTTTGTCCTAACAATTTAAAAGTAAAGTAACGATCAATAAACTTTAATGTTGAGTACAATCTTGGGCAGTTATAAGAAATACTACATGGTAGGTACATAGCTATATGTCATCGGAATATGTGAACTGGTCCGATATCAGTTAGTTTATACTTATAGCCTATCCGTAAAACACGATTCCACGAACTTCTGTTCCGTTTTCAGCAAACTTTGCGAACTTGATGGAGGCTACAGTTTCAACGTGGTTGTTTCTTGTTAAATTTGGTGTGTAGCTTTATGACGAGGGTATGCATCGTATCGCGTCGAGGCAACAATTTTTAACGACCCATTTCGATTTTCAGCACCTTGAAACCTTCTGTTTCGTAGTTCTTCCCCCATTTCATAAACTCAATGCAGACGTGGTTTTGGTAATGCATTATTTGTCTTAAAATCTGAATGTGAGGAATTTGGTCTGTGAAGGAATTAGCCTATTTTTTTTCAGATTTTGTGTTAAGAATCGAGATAGAGAAGGGACCCTGTTGATTTTCAGGATTTTACAATAAACCAAATGAAATAAAAGAGGATTTAACATCCTATCTGTCATCACTAATTTGGGTTATGAAGACGGGTATGCTATCCATGTAATATTATTATAAAACAAATGGAGATAAATGGGGTTTAACGTCCAGTCGACAAAAGCTAGGTTTTTCAGGACTAACTCATGGTTCAATTTTATGTCATTAATTCGTTTGCGCTTTATACCCCCGTCAGACCGGAGTTGCGTCCTTACTGCGCTTCCACTGCGACACAAAATGGTCTCAGAGCGAGTCAAGATCGCCATAAGCGTGGTAACAGCGCGGTGGAAACACTAGGTATCGTGCGGTGGCCTCCATGGTCGCCAGTGATCGCCGAGCCACGACGTTTGTTTTGAACATGCGCATATGATCTGGAAAGCTGCGAGAACGTGATGTGGTCGCAAAAGTCCTTATTGCGCTGCTACGGCGACAAAAAATGTTTTCAGAGCGTGCCAAGATCACCCTGAGCGCTGTGGAAACGCGAGATATCGTTCTGTGGTCTCCATGGTCGCCAATGAACGCTGAGTCACGGCGTTTGTTTTGAGTATGTTCAAAGAAAACGCCATGGTCCTGTCATATGACATTGAAAACCGAGAGAACGTGGTGGGTCGCGAGATAAGCGTAGTAACATCTCTATGAACGTAGCACACGCGCAGTACACACGTAGAAAAGACACTGCGAAAATTGCAACATTTGCAACGGTGCCTTCATGGCGTCTTCACCACAACCCTCACGAGTTGACCGGGACCCCACCAAGCGCTCTGAGTCCTTATGGCGTTGTCATAGCGATGTTACGATGATTCCACCACTGTTGCGCGACTGCATCACGACCTCATTGGGCTACCTCTAAAGCATATGGCGATTTTATGAGGTTCCCACAACGTGTATGGAGTTCTTAATACGACCATGGCGCGGTTACCAAGCTTGCATTATTCGCTTATAGCGACCATGCATTTCATGCACGACTTGCTTTGAAAACGGACGATTCAAAGGTCATCTTGAAATTTCAAAAAAAATCAAACCAGCTTCTATAGTGGAAACGCACGTGTAGTCCAGATAAGACGTGTGGTTGAGCGACGCGGGTTCGCGATGACCGCCGTTGCAAAGCTTATAGATCTCAATCGAAACGCCATAAGCGCGGAGAGATCGTGACGAACCCGCCGCGAGAATGCTCTATAAACGCACAGGTCGCAGTAAGAACCCGACTTTTTTAAGTTTGTAATTTTGGGACATTTTTCCGCGTTGTGTTCACGCTTACCGACGACCTTGGGTATTTACAGGCCGCCGTTCGGTCGCAGAGCGCAGTAGGGTCACCACTCCGGTCTGACGGGGGCTTTAGCTGTTGATGGAAACTGGATAGCACCGACACCCTTTGGTTGTTGAGCCGGTGCCATGGTTTACAATACGCTTAATATTATGTTGAAATAGAATCGATTATCAGCATACTCGGTCATGGGGGAGGGGATTCCCGAATGGTTGTACATGACCAGGAGTAGCGTCGCCTCTCCAACCTTGTGGGCCTTCTCCGGGTCCTCCGATTATTAGCCACTGCTAAAAGACCCCAATGCGCATGCGAATGATTAAAATTGAATTGAACCATTAGTTAGTCCCGAAATTTTGTTTTGTGTCGAGTGAACGTTAGACCCCATTCTCGCTCTCTTTTCTCGGTCAACAACGTACAGAGTCCACCATCCCCTGGTTATTGCGCCTGGCCACACTTTACAATACCCCTGTTGAAAAAGAATCGATTAAGAGCCTTCTCGGTCATCCTTAGGATCGACCCCTGGTTTCGTAAATCATTTCCACTTAACAGTCTAACAATCTACAATTTCAGAACATCACCAAGGTCAATTGTTCTTCATAACAATGTTATCAGCAAGGTTGTATTGTGTATCTATGCATCTTGAATTAAATGCGGTCTCCTTTTTTTACACATCGTAAGTGGATGGAACAGACTATATTTATGTTATTTCAGCATTGATATTTGCCATGCCGAGATCGGGGTCAAAGATTCCAAAGTGGTTATGTAGGCGAAGTAAAGCCTTTCTCGATATTTAGTGGAAAATAATCCATATTTCATTAAACATATTTTGATTTTCGATAACTAAATACACTTGAATACTGTAAATAGAATGTTGTTAATAGTTAAATTGTGTTTCAAGAGAAGCTCTTCCCTGTTTGTTTAATTTATCGATTCAGCTGTAAATGAGAAGTGCTGCGGGTTGTTGACGGTATGTTGTTATAGTGAAATGAAAAGGCCGTGGTGCAATTTAGCACTCTAAATGATCATTATTTGTCGATTAATTAATAAAACGCACACAATCTTCAATATTATCTTACAAAAACATCAATATTGCCATTTCTACCCGGTTATGGCTATATTGATTTGTCTTATATTGAGTGAAGGATGGCTGCACTACCCACAAGAATGCACACCTCCCAGCACACTACTGTCATGTATGCAAATATGATAAAGGATAGGGCCTGAATCACAACTTGGATTATAGTTTGAATTTTAGTGTCGTTTTAAGTTTGTTGCTTAAGGATTTTAACCTATTTATTAAAAATCATATTTGATCGAGACTAGGTTACATCCTAAACGAGTCATCCACATTCCACAGAGTGAAATTCTTAATAATTCCTTAAACTAATTAATTCTGTGACTAAAGGGTGTCGGGCTTATGTGGTCTCCTAAATAATCCGGTTTCCTCGCACTGCTAAAAAGACCCCTACTCGCAAGCGAATTATTGAAATAAAGTTGAAGCATGTGTTAGTCCCGAAATGACATAGTTTGTGTCGAGTGGACGTTACCACTCCCTCACCCCCTCCCCTCTCTCTCGGTAGCAATGGTCATCAATGCCGATCTACAACATGGCAGAACTGTTAGCTAACGAGGATTGCGATTATACAATGGTGGCCCTCGGTAGCAATGGCCATCAATGCCGATCTACGACATGGCAGAACTGCTACGTAACTAGGACAGCGATTATACTGATAAACCTGTTTGGTTAGGATCGTAACCGTGCTCATATCGCCTCCATTGATTACAACATAGAAGGAAGTCCCATCAATTACTTTGACTCTTCGTTTTTCCTTCACTGACCTGTCAACACCTCCACCATTAAAGTTGTTTAATTGGAATTGATGTTTGGGGACGAGGATGGCTTTAGCGAATATATTCATAATTCATTCTCGTCAAATTGTTTATAATTGTGGTAGCATCGACGGACAGGCTTGGGTTTTTCATCCGTGTCTGTCCAGTTAACGTCAGCTACGAGAAGTGGAAGGAGGGGGGGGGGAGGGTCCATTAGCAGAAGTATCACATGCCTTGATAATAGTTGACTTAGGCCTCCTCTGAGTTACCTAAATCGCGATGGAAACAGATGAACTTATCCCTCCGTGACTGTGGCTCACTGCAAGTTGAGGATGACCAAAATCTAGTTTATGATGCACATCCAAGTTGTTCCGACTAATCAACTTTCCTTGGTCCTTGACAGCCCGCCATGACATCAACAAGGTTAGTAAAGACGGGCGTTAGCAGTGCGGTTTGCTATGCATGACATTTTGCCCGGTCAGCAGCGCGCACTCCTATATCGAATCCAAACTGTCACGGATTCCTTTATGTGCACAACAACTTGTACACGGGACATCGGGTTTCGTGCTACCCGAACGGCGAGACATTGTTGCTTGCAAAAGCACCACTGGTAAGGGACAAACCTCAACGGGGAAAGTACTCCACGAACACTAGGATCGAACCCAAAAACCCATTGTTAGTGAAACAACGCCTTACTCACTGAGCCACCGTGGCATCAACAGTATCTGTATGTATATCATATATGGCAGGCCTTCTACGCCGAGTTCATATATATTTGATGTAAAATCAATCCTCCAATATTTATCAAACAAGACGCAGACGGCAATACGATTGACAAGTCATGGAATAATATTAGATTTTTGAATAATTTATACAACTCGTGTGTATGCATTCAATTTATCAATCAAATTTTCAATATATATTTTTAATAAATATGTTGTTCACGTTGTTAATTTCCAAGCCTGTTAAAGGGGTGGTGGTGTGGTCTTGTTCCTGTCATAAGGGGAATATTGTCTGTCATTGGGTCAATTGTTGTGGTTTCGATCCGATACCTCCGTGTGACAAGACGTTGGGAGGTTTGTAGAACCCAATGGTGATTTCCAGGATCTTTGGCAGTTCAAGAACCCTACGAGTTAGCAACTGATTGAAATAATAACTGGCCTGTTAATGATACCCAAAGCATGTCAGAAACTTACCCACACTCTAAAATTACCCATATCATATGTCAAAAACTCACACCAACACTAAAATTACCCATATCATATGCTAGAAACCCACACATGGACACCATTCAAACCATATACCAGAAACTCACACGTCAGATTTCAAGCCATTTAACTCACATATTTGTATTCCCATATCATATCTCAATCTCGACAGAGGCAAACTCGGTAAAATCTTGTGTTGTTTTGCATTCTATAGTTGATATTCAGTTACATGCAAATAACATTTTACGTTTATATTTGCTCATTAGTTGCTGTTATATATTTCATTACCCTCCAAACGATTTAAAAATTTTGAAAAGAATTTGTGGATTTCTTCCCTTATGACCCGGTACTCTGTTCCAACGTGAAATAAATATTTATTCACAAATACCGAATATTCAGGGACAGTTATTGCCTTAAAAAAACATTATGCAAGAGCTAAATCAGACTTTGAATAGAACTCCTCCCGAATTATGTCTATTTTATTGTCATAATAATTGTCTTATCAATTATGCTAATCTACTGTTATCTGTAGTGTTACACATTTTTTTTTATAAAATAAAAGTCTGAGTTAGTTACTCGGCCCTAATAGTAAGTGCAGGGGGACTGCACCACACACAATTTACACAAGAACAAATATATGGACAAGATAGAAGATTTTAAGAGATTTTATGATACAAAATTAAGCAGTTTTTATTCTACAGAATATAATCGAGATTGGTCCTTTAATTAACTTATCAAAACCATAATCAACTATCGCTGCCATCCGATGGCTCCTATATTTAGTAGATTTGAATACGTTTTGTGGTTGATAAAATAACCATAAACATAACGCTAACGCTACAATATACGTCCACATTCCTGCTTTGATTGATATGGTACTTTGTCAAGAAGGCTAGGCGTTTGGTTTGTATAGCGTTGAGGGTCGTGCCTCAACATCAATAGTTGCCGTCCTTAGAGTATAAGGAATAAGTATACCAAGATAATCCATTCAGAATTGTGCCTTCCTAACGCTAAAGGCAAAAAGTGGGCGTGACCCTGCCCCTGGGGGTCGGGACATTCATCAAAATCAATAGTGGACGCCCTCAGGCTATAAGGAATACATAAGCCAAGTACCAAGCTGCTTCATTCAGAATTGCGGCCTGTAAACGACAAACACAAAAATTGGGCGTGTCTTGCCTGTGGGAGTCGGGACATGCAGTTGACGTCCTTAGGCTATAAGGAATACATATCCCAAGTTTAAAGACGATTCATTAAGAATCGTGGCCTGTAGACAACACACACAGACACGAAGTAAAAATGGGCATGGCTCTGCCCCTGGGGGTTAGGAAATCACCAAAAACAATACGGGTCATCTTTAGGGTATAAGGAATAGGTATGTAAAGTTTTAAAAGGATCTGTTAAGAATTGCATCCTGTAGGCGAACACACGACACAAAAGCATTGGCCGTGGCTCTGTCCCAGGGGGTCCGGCATGCACCAAAAATAATAGTGGTCAGCCTTAGGGTATAAGGAACAAGTATAAAAAAAGTTTTCAAGACGATCGACTAAGAATTGTGGCCTCTAGGTGACACACAGACAGACAAAAAGAAAATGGGCGTGGCTATGCCCCTGGGGGTCGGGCATGCATAAAAAACAATAGGGATCTTCCTTGGGGTATAAGGAATAAGTAAACCAAGTATAAGGAATAAGTATACCAAGTTTGAAGAAAATCCAGTAAGAATTGCGCCCTGTAGGCGACACAAAGACACAAGAAAAGAAAATGGGCGTGGCTCTGCCCCTGAGGGTTGGGCATGCACCCCAAACGATAGGGATGTTTCTTAGGGTACACAGAATGTGTATGCAAAGTTTCAAGATTAGAAGTTAAGAAATGTGGCCTGTAGACGACAAACAAACAAATACTAGAAATGGGCGTGGCTCGGCCCCTGGGGTCGGGCATGCCCCCAAAACAATAGGGATCTTCCTTGGGGTATAAGGAATAAGTATACCAAGTTTGAAGAAAATCCATGAAGAATTGCGCCCTGTAGGCGAACCACAGACACACACACACACACACACCCTTACATACATACACACACCCACACACACACACAGGGGCGACGGCATAATAAGTTCACATTATGAATGTGGACGTATAAAAATGGAAAATCGAGACATAGTTTATTATCGTAACAACGGTAGTAATGACAATTGAGGATATACCAAAATTGTGTCGCCGATATCATGGTTCAGAATGAAGTGATACTTGACCCAAAGTTTACAGCATGTTCTCTTTTTATTATTTATGTTGCAACTATTCTAGCGAGAACTGCCAGCTCATTATCTATTCTTACTATTGTCTAACAGGTGCAGCTCATTTCATTTGTTCGTTTATCGGGTTTAACGTCCAGAGAGAGAGATTTTATTAACCATCCTTTTTTATATTAACCGCGAAGGTGTTGCACTTTCCCATGGAACCCACACTGTTGTATATTCCATGCGACGGTGGTATGTAATTAAGCATTTGATAATTAAGTTGTCCAGAGAACATACCTTTAATATCGTTTTGCTAAGTGGTCCTTAATTATAGAGTAGCAAAATCAAAATAGCGTATTCATTTTTGGATAGGACCATCCTTAATATATATACCCGACGAAGACTACCAAACTGATCCCGCAGTGAATATTCGCTTGGCCGCTACAATCACTGATAAGCATGACATCGACGAGGCTTAATAAGTACGGCATATTAACTTTTTTACTCCGACAAATTAAATTCTCAAACATTTTTTTGAGGTAAAAGAAAAATATTTTGAAGTATTTGAAGTTAAAAAATATTTCCTATTTAGTGTAAATGGGTATTAAAATGAGTAAAATGCATCATTTTGCCCGAAGCAGTTAGGTGTTAAGTAAACATTGCACGAGCTTTTGAGCCAATGACTGGCGCCGTCTGCAGTCAACGCACGTGTTATGGATATTCATCTGTTACATTCTCTGTGAAACAGATTGGAAGACTACCACTATTGCTGAAGTATAATCACTTCCGATAGTTGCCGATAATCAGGTGGACTGGACTTTTGTTTCAAAAATAATTTGGAGATTACCTTAGCTTAATAACATTCTGACGATTAATTAACCATTTTGATAAGAAAGTACTAGCAAATGATGAACTATAATTACCGCGTTCGTCAACTGTAATTACGGCGTTAAACTTCTTGACCTCTAGACTACCCTTGACTGGTTATTAATATCAGAGAGCAGAGATTCTTCAAGGGCATAAATCATCAAGGACATAATTGTCTAATTCGTTGACATATTAATCTTAATTTCATGCTAATGTATTAATAGAGCTGCGATGACTTGAGTACGACACTGATTCGCTAGCCAAACCTCGGGTTCGCCCCCGGTGATATCCAAGAACGTTTCGTTGAGTTTTTCAGTGTGGTGTAGGATCGGGGGCTAACAGGGAACAGCGTATATTGGTTCAAATTGGACAAAACACTCCGGTCCCGTGTACATATTGGCGTAAATGTACCTGTCTTCATTCGATTTCCTCATTCATTTACACACAACCACACACAGAGAGACGGAGAGAGGCTTTATTACCATCCCATTGACACAAACTCGGTCATTACGAGACTAACTTGCTATTCAATTTTATTTCAACCATTCGTTTGTGCGTAGGGGTCTTTACCAGTGGCAGTAAACAGGGGGACCCGGAGAAGAGCCACGCCGATAGGCAAGTTACCCTTATCCTTGCCACGCACAGGCGAGCAATCGAATCTACACAACAAGCTTCTACTATAATATTTTATTAAGGGAAGAGATAATATGTGTCTTCAGTAGCAGTGAGCCCCGCAAGCAAACAATAAGAGGCATGCTATGTTTTACTTCCGGTTCCAAATGGTGGCTGACCGATTTATTCATTAGCACCATATTGACAATTTCTCACATAACAATCACAATTTTCTGATCATTTACTAGCAAATTCTCTGTCATCACATGTCTCTTTTTCTCACGCTAGATTTCGAAGCTCTTAATGAACATTAAAAACGGTCCCTGCCTCAAATATTATTTTTGATCTAAAGTAAATTGTTCAATTCTCCATTAACTGGTGATGTCGAGAACACCACGCATCTTAATAAAATAATATTTGTGAATATAGAAATAACTATAGATTCCATTAACCGATATACATGTAGCTAGGTTACTGTGTCTTGCATGTGGGTTGCACTCGTTCTTTCGATTTCCCGAATGTACTTGATAAGAAGAAATGCCTAACCGCGTGAAATTTCTCTGGCTCCTTCTGCCCCCCACACTCACTCCTAAGGACCCCTTCGCGCAAGGAACATTGTCTAGTCAAAAAGTATCACATTTAATGTTTCATAGCTATCATTTTGTGATTAAAACGGGGTGGGGGGGCGGATTCTCCAGACTCCACCGGAAAGCAACTCCCAACCTACATTATACAAGTGCCTTCAACTAGTCCTTGTTTATTGATATGATTGGAAATTCAGTAACATTGTAACCATGTTATTTTGTCATTATTCAAAAGCCCCCCCCCCCCTTCAGGAATTAGTAAGATCATCTTAAAATAGTAGGACATATTTGTTTCTTAAGGATACATTATTAAAGAGCTATTCGTGCCTATACATTATTAGGCTAAGACTCAAATATACTAGTATAACAATAAGCAATAATTTCTTTTCAAAACTACAATCGGTGATAACTTGGCTTAGAATAACGCAATTTAAATGACATGTTCAATATATACCTTTTGCATTATCTACTTTTGAACTATTATAGAAGGAACGATCATAATGTCTATAATTCAGATTCATTTGAAGTGCCGTGAAAATCTGTTCATGTTAAACCCGAGTTACGAAATATTTAAGGTACTTTAATATGGTTTGAACTTAAAATTATTATACAAAGATTAGGTCAAACTGGGTTGAACAGTAGTCGGTCTAATCAGCTGGAATACAGAGCTTAGTGTTTGTCGAAAAGGCAAATTGAGGGATAGAACTTGACAATCCCACACACACACGTTAAAAAGTCCCGATCAAACGCTTCCTAATTTGGAATTGCTGTCACTTTCTGATAGAAATATTACCCCTTTACAGATAGTTCAACAAGCACTGATCAAACATTTCCTATTTTACTAGCACGTGGTGCTCTACATTATTCAACAATATTATATATAGATTACCTGCCTTGTATGTTTACATAACAGAGGAAAACTCGAGTCATAGCCAATAGAAAAAGTTGATCGCGGCCTTAGGCGTGTAATAAACGTCGTGTAAAACATATTAAATCTGTATTAGTTGACAGTTGGCCAGACAAAATGTCAAATCGTATGACCGAAGTCATTTCAACTCTTTTTTATTGTTCTTTAAACACAGCGTAAATTATTAGAATATCCAGATGATTCGCTGTCTGTGTTGCTGATCAAAGTTTCTGAACAATAATTAGTCGTGATGTAGGATAATTACAAGTCTATTTCCAGTTCAAAGCTGCTTGAGAGAGAGAGAGTGAGGGTGGAATGGGGTTTAACGTCCACTCGACACAAACTATGTCATTTCGGGAGTAACATATGGTTTAATTTAATTTCAATAATTCGCTTGCGCGTAAGGGTCTTGAGCAGTGGGATGAAACCGAACGACCTGGACAAAACCCACGAGGTTCGACAGGCGACCCTACTCCTTGTCACGTACAACCGGGGATTCGACACCACGCCAGTCAACCATTCGGCCATCCAACCCCCAAAGTCACTCGAATCTAAATTACCAATACGACCCGCCGTGGATATATAGGGGTTGTAGGGATGTGCTCCCCTGTTTCATTAGGTAATTTACTTTTCTGGGGTAGACCTATTTCAAAAGGCCTACTCAAGATTTCGTCAAAGTCGCCGAGATATGTTATAAATAAGGTTAGAGCATTTGATTGGTGACGAGATTGTGCGTTAGCGCAAGCGTTAGGGCTATGTCAAGGTTTAGGGTTGGGATTACCGCTAGCCTGGTTTCTAATTCAAATCCACTCGAATTTAAATTACAAATACAGCTCGGCGCGGATATATAGGGGGTACAGGGATGCACTCCCCTGTTTTATTAGTCAATTTAGTCTTCTGAGTTAGATCTATTTCTAAAGGCCAACGTAAAATCTCAGGGCACGTGATTGTTGGCGAGGTTCTGGGTTAGGGCTATAGTCACCTACGCGCAAGATAATTATTGAAATAAAACTGAACCATATGTTTGTCCAGACATTACCTAGTTTGTGTCGAGTGAACGTTAAACTTCATTTCTCTTTCCTAGTGTACATACTTACAAAATCCCTGTTCTTCACTAATTTATCATAGTTTACAGTTCACGTAATCTGAAAAGTTGGACAAGTGGGAATTTGGGTTCTCGAGCGATTATTTGAAAAATCAAAATATAACTACTTTGTTAAGAAATACTTTGTAAGTACCTCAGCGCGGCTTGTCGCAGGTCGTTATAGGATTTACACAAATCAAAAATGGTACGTTTACCAAGATTCAAAGACGTTTGGTTTTCCTGTATATTATATTGCCTTTGTTACACCTATTAGGAGACAAGAAATATCCGATTATCTTACTACTGGATATCAAAACGTTATTTAAGATGACATATAATCTCAAAGGGTACACCAATGCCCTTATATTTGTACATCGCACACAATGTTTTTTGGGTTTAGTCCGCTCGGGGTTCTTTCTTTATTATATGTTTCCACATATCGATAAGAAATCATAACTACGCTACAGGCACCAATATCGCGAAAAGATGTGAAACACAATATGAAAAAACTCATAACAAACTGATAGAGATAATATCATTATGAACGCGCCCTTCAGGTGTTATCAAGATTGCAACAGGGAAAAATGACCTAGGAATTTAGCCAACATTATTGCACATAAGATTCCCACCCACCTTCGTCTTCATTACCCCATAAGTCGCTAAATCCCATTTTATTTCCTATATATACAAGAGAGAGAGAAAAAATGGGGTTTAACGTCCACTCGACACAAACTAGATCATTTCGGAACTAACATGGTTTAATTTTATTTCAATAATTCGCTTGCGCGTAGGGGTCTTTAGCAGTGGGAGGAAACCGGAGTACCCGGAGAAAACCGACGAGGTTTGACAGGAGTCCCTTTATATACGAACGATAGACAACCTTTTTACATTTCAGAAAGATGCGTTAATCTTAAATCCTATAACGACCTGGCAAGACTTATTAACATTAAAGCATAACTCTGACCGCCATTGTCGAAAAATAATAAAAGTTTATAGGATTCTTCTTTTCAATGAGATTAGACAACCCATATCCATTTTAAAAACATATCGATTTTAGATAACTTCTAGGGTTATTCCTTTTTGTTATAAAATCTTATTACCACCACCGAGGCTACAATTATTGTGATTGGATCGTTATGTGTTTATTTCAGAAGTCTATTACATTGAAAATCTATAGGCGTTTTCCCTAAAAAGGAATGGGCAACTCACGTATCGAGTAGTGGGTTCTCTATAGTGTATTCGACCAAGCAATGCGTGACATTATGAAATGGAATCTGACTTCAAGTCCTTCTTTTATGCTCTGAAAGAGCTAATAAAGACGGGCATGTGCCATATAGTATCGTTGGGGGAAATTTCACCCGACACCGGCGCTATGACCTACTCTTATTTTGAAATCCAACTGTCAAGGGTTCATTTGCGTACATGCCAACGTGTACACGGGAACTCAGTTTTGCGTCCCATTCGAACGTCGCATCCGGCCTCAACCAGGAAATCAAGATATGCCTTCTCAGCCAAACACCGGGAAGTTCGAGTTAGCGATCCAAAAGTTAACGCACCCAGTCACCGCGGTCCCCAGCAAGAAAGTTGAATGCTAAACAGAGGGTGCTCATCCTTCTTTAAGGTAGAACACCGACAACAATTCCAGAACGATTGGGTCATGATTAAAGCGCGTGACAACAGTATACCTTACTAAATGGAATAAATGTGACGGTTGTCATTGGAAACGAAAATGTGGTTTCCTTACCATAAGATAGACAAGCAACAGCAATTAAAGCTTCTACGTTGCTAAAAAGATTTTGTAAGAATGACGAATAACTATGAAGGTCATGTTCGACCATACTAAAATGTGGTTGCGTAAGAACGATTAAACAAGGTTACTTTTGATACATTTTTTTATTTTTTTAACTTTTCTTTTCAGGTTTGTTGCCATTGTGTTCCCCATCAAGGCGCACATCTTGTGTACAAGAAAGAAGATTATTGGGGTCGTTGCCTGTATTTGGCCAATCGCAGTTTGTTGTGGATTACCAACCGTTTTATTCAACAGAGTTTTGCCCCTTGCACCAGGACATCCCGTGTCGTTGTGTCAGTTGATCTTTCCGATCGGACACCATTCAACATTTCTCGCCTTTAAATATTTGGAAAGTTGTTTCTTTTATATAATACCCATCATAACTCAAGTGGTTCTCTATTCTATAATCGGGCGGCGACTTTACGCCAGCACGGAAGAACTTTCCACTAAGTTCCAAATGCGACAGAACTCCAGGAATCGAACAGACAGGGCCTACGAAACTATACGAGCCCGGAAAGGTGTCGTAAAGATGTTAATTGTTAGTGTTGTGATATATTTTATAAGTTATTCGCCAATCCAAGTCCATTTATTTTATAACACCTTCTCCACCACACCACTACCCACAGGCTGGCCTTTCCTGGTTTTCGTCATGACTATGACCCATGTCAATTCAGCAGCAAACCCAGTCCTCTACTGTATATTCAGCCAGAATTTTCGTCGTAACTTTAAGAAATGCTTGTGTTACCTCTGTTTCCGCATGCAGAGGAAAGCGTACAGGAGGACAAGGTTCGATTCATTTGATTCAAAAGGAGCATTGTCGCGTAGACCAAGTACTACTAAAACGACTGTATCAAGGTTCTGAAAGACTTGACCTCGGTGATAAAAAATGCGCCATTCTGCTCAAACAACGAGAAAGACAACGACATACGCTATGATATCATGTTTTGATCACACACGAAGGCAACAGTTTCATATCTTTACTAAGAAACGCTGGACTCTTCTGGTTAACCACATATTCGTCGATAGGGTGACGATTAAGAGATAATCGTAACCTGTTGATTTACGTTGAGGTTTGTGTGCCCACCCCCGTACCACTCTATTAATCGCACGGCCAGCTGTTGGTTGTTTAAAGATGATTCGATGATGTATAACAAGTAGAAAATTATATCTAAAACAACTAGGGCCGTATTTAGCGGGGGTGTGGGTGGTACATTGCATCCCCAGAAAAATAAGGCGCCCCGAGAAATAGTGTTCCTACGGGAATACTTGCTATAGCGCTCAGTAACTTGGGCATTTTATTGACATCCCACCTCTCTGCGACACCCCTACTTTTCAAATCCTACAAACGGCCCTGAAAACAACAATCTTACCCATTGATAGATGGAGGGGTGGATAGAAGATGTGTATCCGTGACTAAATCAGTGTAAAAATTCTCATCTTTCAGAACCGTTGGAGGTTCCATTGAGATAAATTATATAATAAAACTGGTCGTTCACCGGCTACCAATTGTAAATAGAGCCATGGTATCCGTGTGGGTCCACGAAAAGACACATATGAGCGATGACGAATTGTACATTTCATAAAACAGAATATGAAGAGAAAGTATAAATCTTTTCATGGCGTGAAGCATTGGCAAACAAATTTAAGCCTTTTTAAACCCTTTTCAGGAAATGTTTTGCCGATAAATTCAGTCTAAGAATACTCTTTAGAGAATATGAAACGATGAAATTGTCGATAAAAATCAGACCACACCCACGCGGGAAAGTTATGCTGTCTGTAAACCATCCTGAAGTGTGTTAAGTGATGGTTGATATTGCGGATGTGATGTTTTTGTTCCTTTCCAGCAAAAGATTATTCGTTGAGTAGACCTGGATGCCATTTTACTTCGGTCATTTGCGACTAGCTTACGGTTATGTTTAATTATATGGGCACATATGCAATGGCGGCTGGTTTCGAATTCGCGGTTGTAAGTGACAAGCAGTAGGGTCTCCTGCCCAACCTCGTGGGTTTTCTCCGGTTTCCTCCCACCGCTAAAGACCTCTACGCGCAAGTCCGCAAATGACCTAGTTTGTGTCGAGTGGACTTTAAACCCCATTTCTCTCTGGCAATGATGGAGTGGTGTATGGGAGATTAGAATTTCCACCTACCGGTACCTTTTTTCGAAAAACGATCTAAGTCACTTTTTTCAACGAATCCCAGTTAATGGCGCCATCTGGTAGCAAATGATATAAGCCTTCGGTGGAAAAATCAATTTCAGGTAAAAACGATCGTAGTCACATCGAATCAAAGCCGTTCTAAAATGTCCCCCCCCCCCCGGGGCAAATACGTCCATCGTACCCTTTATTTGACCTTAATTTGGCTGAAAAGTTGAAGTCCGTTTTTCTACTGGTATAATGATTCGTATTAAACATAGTTTTGAAGTTGTAATTAAACCCACTCGTTGTTCTGTTTGCGTCAAGCATTCTCGTCCAAAAGTTTGTTTTGCCTTTTATGCGAAAAGACAAAAATGTGACTTAGATCGTACTTGCCCCTGGACTCATTTGTCAAGGGATAATCTTTGTATAAACTGATTCCTTTACGGAACTGCGATTGCTCGTACACCTCAGGGGGTTTGGGATGGCCTAGTGGTGTAAAGTGCCGGGCTTCGACCTCTAGCTGGCCGGTCACCTCTGGCTTGCGGCTGTGGTTTCGAGCCCTGGTGTGAGCGTATGTGGCATGGAGATAGGGGCGCCTTCTCAACCTCGTGGGTTTCCTCCGCACAAGCGAATTATTGAAATAAATTTTAAAAAAAACATGTTTAGTCCCGAAATGACCTGGTTGTGTCGAGTGGACGTGAAACCCCATTTCTCTCTCTCTCTCTCTCACACAAGCCGAGAACCCGTCTTAAAACAACTCGACATTTCGTCTTCTTTCTTCTCATGTATAAAGGTTCGTAAAATTACAAAAACATTATTTTCATATAATCTAAGTTTCATTTATTTCATCTGTAACTATGAGATCCACACTAACTAGTCACACAATTAGGAGACTTCGTAGCAAATGCCGTTATAAACCTGCAATCGTAAGGTCATTCCGGGACAAGCATATCCTGCTTTTTTGTATCAATAATTCACTGACAAGTTAGCTACAGTAGGAAAATATAGAGGAGGTTGAGTAGGTCGGCCCTTGACCATATAATATACCATATTTGTCACTACCGAGAACCCTTGATCTGGATTTGGGCGCTTTATAGAGAGAAATTATTAAATACATTTGAAATTAATGAAGTGAAATCGGGTTTAACATCCTAATAATAAGGGGGCTACGCCACACATTTTGCTATGAGGGCAATTTTGCCCGGACAGCATTGCTACGGCCTACTGTTAAATCAATTATTTCCAATCGTCAAGGTACGATTGTGTCCAATTCATCTCGAAAGCCAGATTTCACAATAGAAATGAAATAGGGTGGCGCCAACTTGGCAAATGAAAGCCGACTGTTGATAGGTGACTGGTATCGTTATCGCGTTTACGTTAGCCTATGTTTCATGTGGTGCATTTAACTTGCATTCAAATCAACATGGCGCCTCATTGTATTCAAGAACATATCTTCAGGTTTAAAGTTCCCGATGAGCCAGATATCCCGATCAGCCAGATACAGGTCCGATCAATGGAAATCTAAGAAACTAATCTTAGACCTATCTAAATACTTTATACCGAGAATTTAGAAATGCTAACTTTTCCGACGTTTAAAAACTAGTTTGTATTATTATGAAAGGCACAAATTCGAAATCACACATCGACCAACAGGTCATTGCTTTTTCCACTGATACCTCTTCGATCAGATGATTAACAACTAGTTATAATTACTATGATTTAAACTGCACAGCATACGACCACCATAACAAACTGATGATAACAGCGATGTACTCTCACGTAATACCCCATCAGACCGGGTTGGCGTCCTTACTTCGCTGCTACGCCGATGGAAAATGGTTTCATAGCGCGTTAAGATCGCTATAAGCGTCGTGCTCTAGTCAATATGGTCGCCAATGATCGCTTAGCATGATCGCTGTTGTCATCATGTTTGCCAATTGAGCATGTTCAAAACTAACGCCAAGGTTCTGCGATCTTAACTGGAAAGCAATGAGAATACGACTTCGTGTTTCAAGTTATCCGGGACCTTGTGCATTTTCTAGTCGTCGTACGGTCGCAACAGCGCAGTAAGAACGCCACCCGGGTCTGACAGGGGAATTAAAGGTATACAGACACCAGCCGATTGTTTTTATTTCACTCCTTACAATATTATGTATAGCTTGATCACCTGTAAATTATTCCGTAGTATGATTTTTAAAAAAACATATATTTGAATCCTTGTAAATATGAGTATATTTTTGTGAAAACGATCTATATTATTAATATAAGATGCATATATTGTTCTTATTTAAAAACAGATAACTTGTTATAGCTTTAGTGTTGCCAATTTAGTATTTATTGTTTTGTATTGTTCTTATTTTTATCGATGGAATAAAGTTTTTCGAAAAATTACAATTGGACTCTCTATGGGTTATTTCACAACTAACATATGATTCAATTGTACTTTAATAGTTCGCTTGCAAGTCGGGTTCTTTTAACAGTCATGGATAACTGGTTGACCCGCAGAAAACTCACGAAGGTTTCTCACGTACAAGTGTTGGATCGTAACTACGCCATTTGACTAAACGACAAATCTATGGTCTAAGGCGCGCGCGTTAGACCACTTGACACCCCGAACCCCAAATTTTGTTGAACGTCCTAGTTGCCTATAATGTATCCACACGTCGCTCTGTTGCACACGTCGCACATTAGCAGGAATCGACAGAGAATACGCGAAACAAGGGGCCATAATCTAGGAAGTTAGGGTCCGACATTAGGAACTGAGATCCTACGGAGATAATATCCATTTTGAGTTTCATCAAAAATCGAATAACAGTTGTGACCTGTAACGGGTCCGCAAACAAAATGTGAATGGACGCCCGGACCGACAGAGGTGACGACAAAATACGCCCACATCAAAATATGGCCGTATAAAAAAAAGTGACGTTAGATTTGTTTGATTAGAACTGTGTGCTACTAAAGCGGCCGAGCGGAAACCCATTTTAATCAAAGTTTCTCAATCAGAAAAACATCTTAATCTTCCTTTGATCATTTCCACACAGTCAGACAATAAATTAAAGCATAAATCAAACTATATAACGCTGCTTTGTGTAGACACATCAGTATCCAGCTGAGTTTTAATACGGACTTCCATGTCTGGAAAATATTACACAGGAATATCTGGGATTTAATTATTGCATGTCTCTCATCAAAGAAAGCATGATTGATGGTAAGACGGTATGTAGGTTTGTCGGTTGTCTATCAGTAGGCGGAATTACTGCCCCTAATATGTCATTATATCTTATATCAAATCAGACATGAGTGGTCGGGATCACAAGTGACTCGAACTGATCTCACATGTTGTAATTGAAATTCCCGTCTCTTACGTACTTGGCCTTATTACCACCACCGTACAGTTTGACGTCCTCTGATCCCCTGGATGATATCACATTAATTTTATGGTTTTAGGTACTATGTAACGGTGTACCATTCCGTCCCTCTTCAAGTAATGTTTCAACAAATCTGACCGTCATCAACATTTTTATCAATGACATTAGCACCGACCCTTTCGTCAGATTCATTTGCCGAAGTCACCCCAAATTGGAGTAGAATACTAATCGGATCAAGCACATTGTTGCTGCTATCAATATCAAGCAGGATAAAAAATGCATAAAGTTGTGATATTGCATTTCTAAATATATATTACATTTGATGAAAACCCTGTTGAAAATCGTTCGTATTTCCCTTAAAATCTATTGTGAGTATTTCCGCCTGATCACTCATTTTGGGTAATAATTTCTTTCAATACTGAACTTTATTCAAATATATTAATCAAAATCATTGTGACCCGTATGTGTACGCAATGTTTGGTTAATCAAAGGTAACATGAAACTAGCTAATATTTAGTAAACGCCCACAATTTAGCAATCTATATACTGTGTTAAAATCATCTGCTGATAATTGTGACCTCTACTGTTTTCACTAACAAAGGCGATGCTCGATTCACAGTTCCGGAATTAAATTCAAAAACTGGTGTCAATCGAGTGAAAAGGAGAATTTCGGAGTACAACGCATGCGTCGACTGTATAAAAAATATCTCAACCAATCATGACAGCTGAAACATATTTTTACCTAGGAATACGTCACGATTCTACTCACTCCACCTCAGCTGTCGGGACTGACAGAACAGTGACAGGACTGAATTCCGCGTCACTCGATTGTAATTCTGTCGATTCGGGATGTTCTGGACTGTGAGTCGAGCATCCCCAAAGTGTTTGAATATCAATGGAAATAACTTCAGACGTCATAAATCCCGATAAGCTATGAGCACGCTATATATGCACAGGAGACTGAAATTTCCGCAAGATTGGTTGTCTAAAAAATAGTTTATGTAATAAAAAAGATGAAATAAACGCAGTGGACTTTTAAGATTGGTGAATATATACAATATAGGGAATGTATTGTATCATCATTGTTTTATTTTTTCTAAACATATTTCTGAAACTTGTCTCTTCTGTTTACTCCATTTTCTCATTTCAGCTATTGTGGTAGGTAATTCTCTTCCTCTCGTCTCTGGTAGCAGGCGAAACAACATGGATGCCAAAATACAGCAAGAACCAAACACCACGCCTGGTCCCCAGATTACTACTTGACTCTAAAAAGTAATTGCAAAGCGTATATGACATACGAATAGAGAATCAATTAATACCGGGCGTTCTTTTTGGACAACAGGACAGTTTGTATGCACTAAAAACCATTAGAAATTTCATAAGTTGTTTGCGACATCCGAAGTTTCCAATTAGGGTATCCCAAATCTCGAGCTTCCATTTTTGTAAAATAATAGAAAATATATATCCTGGGCGACATGACAGCTTTTCACATTTACAGAGGTGGCAAAGGGCATTAAGTTATCCTCAGTTTCAAATATGGGATTTATTCATAATTAACGTATAATATTAAATGTGATACGGGTAGCTTGACTAAATCAATTTGGAGCCAGGTTAAGAATCTCTTACCAGTGTTGCCGAAAAAGGACTTAGGATTCCACCAATTCTTGATACAGCTGACAATAAACCTAATCCAGCATTCCTGTCAATGGATATTCGTTCGTAAGATTTAATAGTGTTAAAACCAGCACATGCCAGGCAGGATACGCCCACGTTTTGCAAGAGATGGATTGAGAACAGCTAAAAATAAAAGCGATTTTTCGTTCGATCAGGGGCAAAAATCAAGGAAATAATCAAATTCTGATAATAATTGTGACTTCTAGACCCTCTCCAATTTTAGTATGACATACTTCTATGCTATTTGCGTGCAAGGGGCGGCCATTTTGTCTGGCAGTTTCGGTTAGGGTATTACGAAATTGAACTAACCCTTCATTGATGTGAAACGGTGATATATTTAAAAGCTTTTAAAATTGAATTCAACTTGTGGATTCTAGCGGGTCCACAAGCTAAAAATACGATTTTACGAACAATCAGGGGCCATGATGCGCTTTGGGTTATACACATGCATTTCAAGATTCATCAAAAACAGATGAAAATTGTGATCTCTACAGTGTCCACAAGCTAAAAACGTCATTTGTCGTACAATCAAGGGCCATGATCCCTGAAGTTTCGGTCCGATACATGTAAGCATCGACAGAAACCGAGATATTTGAGAGATGGACATATACTTCAAGTTTTGTCAAAATTGGATAAAAATTGTGACGGACAGCAGCGACGGCATAATACGTTCACGTGAAAATATGGGTGTATAAAAAAGTATCTAGTACAAATTGAATGCATAACATTCAGATATGTATGTTAGGGCGTGGATTTAGTTCACAAACAAATGTGCGATTGCATGCTGATATACGAATCAGGTGCGATAAGGAATGCCAAATTGATCGTCGTAGAAGTCATGCGTATTGATTCCATAGACTTCGTCATCTTGACTTCGGCGACAAAAACATGGCTGCATGATTCATTGGAACTCTTGGTCACCGCCTGCATTGTGTGACCATAAGCTTCCACGTGGACGCCTAACAAGCACACATAATTAGTGAAATAAAATGGGGTTTAGCGTTCTGCAGTGCTGTACTGACACGGATAATTAAGGCGGAGGCCGATTCGTGACACACATTAAACATAAAATACCTCATATTTGTAGGAAATAATTCTGGAGTGAATACAAATAAACAGTTGTAAGAAGCTGTGATTGCGAACTTTCCGACAAGAGAAAATACCATGCTTCCTATAGATCCGGCAGAGGTAGCGCCTGAAAATATGTTAAAAGTAAAATATAGTCTTTGATCACGACAATACGGAATATCAAATATACTTGAAAAGATATGTTGGATGACGATTTTAATCTATTAATCTTATTTTAAGTTGTCAACATGGAGAACTCATTAATTGTAGAAAAGACACTAATCTAAAACTTATAATGGTGCGGATTTAGACTGCTCGCATCAACTATTATGACGTTATTGCCCAGTGATAAAACCATTCTCAAACCTTATGATAATTGACTTTGCCCCGTGGATAACCATACAAAGGCAATATGACTGAATATGCAATTTTAAACCATACTCACGCCATAATATTATTATGGTGATTTGTTTTGCACAATGATAAATAATGCTCACGCCGTATGGTGACTTAGTTTTTCCAGTGATAATCCTTACTCGCGCCATGAAGGACGCTGTCGAGTAGTTCGGATTGGACGAAAAACCGAGGTCCCCGTACACATTGGCGTGCACGTAAAATATTCCCTGGCAGTTGGAATTCGATATAAGTGTAGGACGTACAGCCGCTGCCAGGTCAAAAATTTCCCTCATAGCACACTGTATGGCGTATGCCCATACTCATTAGATCAGGTTAGTATATATAACAGAACAGTAGGACGTTAAACCCCATTTCATCTCGCGTCATGATGACTTACTCTGCTCATTGATAGACAACGCTAGCACCATTGGACATGCCTTTGGCCAGTTTTAATCATTTATCCAGACAATTTGGCTGACTTTAGCCAGTGGTAAAACATGATCACCTCATTTCATTTCTTACATTTTCTGAACGATAATTTAATATTCGATAACACATGGCAGTTTTAGGATAATTAGTATACTTACCCTGGTTTGCCCTTATCAGTGATGCAGACGGAGGGCCTGACAAGAACAGTAGTCTAATCGTTCGGATGGGACGAAAAACCGACGTCCCCTGTACATATTGCAGTGCTCGTAGAAGACCCCCTGGCAGTTGGAATTCGATATAAGAGTAGGCCGTAGTGTCGCCGCCCGGGCAAAATTTGCCTAAGAGCACACTGTCTGGCGATTGCCCGTCTTTTTAACCCAGGTTAGGAGCAGAACAGTAGGACGTTAAACCCCATTTCATTTCATTTCATTTATACTTACCTACTGTAGCCAATAATGTTACAGATATAATTAAGGTTGAGCCACTTAAAGCATGTAACAACACACCAAGTGTTCTTCTACCAATTCTAATAACAAAAATTAAAAATATATGATTAATACATGGAGATTTGTCCTTCTTATTCCATTTAAAAATCTAAAAACTTGTTAAAGATACCCGTCTCCAACCACACATGTGTCAAATTAACCTGCATGACCCGGTGGATGTTTTAGGCCACCGAACTGGAGTGAAGTATTTGATGTCTCTTTTTCAATTGATTAAATACAACCCGATATATTATCTGGCCTTGGTATTGTGGTATTGTTATCTTAATATTATATGTTAAATAATCATTTATTCGACGTCCCAAAAATGCAAATTGCAAAAAAGCGGCATTAGAGGGGCGGGGCTAATGGTTTAGCATCAAAGTGAAGTGACAGGGAATAGGGTCGCCTGTTTTCTCCGGGTGTCCTGATTTCAACACACAAGACTCACAAGCGCAAGGGAATTATTGAAATATAAACTGAAGCTTGTTAGTCCCGAAATGACAAGTGGATAATAAACCCAATTTGCTCTCCCCTATCTCTCTCTTCCTCTCTGTCTATCTCTGTCGTCAATACTTGTTGACACGCAATGGACAGTAACTCAATATAGGGATCTTGAAGGTGAATATCTTACCGTTTTAAGGAAAAGAAAACTACGATCATAGACGGGATCTCGACCAGTGCATTAAGAAAATAATTGAGAAATCTGTTACCAGACATTGAAGATGACGTCAAGAATAAGCCATAATACGTCAAACTATTTACAGCCCTGAAATATAATGTGGAGTGGAAGTTACAGTAAGATGAAATTCATACAAGAATATACTGAACATGGCCATAGTGGATGGCGGATACAAGCCAATTACAGTAAGCTCCCTTTAACTATATTCCAGTTACCAATAGCTCCCTTTAACTATATTCCAGTTACCAATAGACGGTGTGTGGTGCAGCGAGGAGATACCCCAAGATATAAACATCTACTTTTAGGAGCCATGTTATTCATGTAACTTGATTGAAGAATGGTTCATTTTCAGAATGTGAAATGAAATAAAATGTGATTTTATGGCACGTCAGTTCCAACTGGGCTATATTGCGCCAAACATAATAATATGGTGTATTTGCCATTACTGTCCATTTGCCATACATACTGAAGCATAAGTAAATTCTTGGATAATCTACGGCCAGCTCCTTTTTGAGTCGTTTAACAGCATAGTTGTTTGTACGTTTAAAGCCCGCATTGTTCCCAGAAATAACAAGCGCTCCCGAGATCAAGGTGGATGATTAAAAGCCGTCGGGTTGCCAGTTAGTGATACCCTGACATTTTTACCCAGTGCTTACACCAGAAGTGTTCTTCAGGGAATCTGGTATTTATCGCTACTCTCTATTTACACCAAATTTGCTATACTTTTATTGGGAAATACCCTATAAATACTTTCGAGTGAATGTATCTCACGATCGGACAATGAACATACTATATACAATGTTCAAAACATTCGAAACGCACGATTATACCTTGCCACTGGCAAGGCCCTCTGTCCTGTATCACTGACATGGGGAAACCACCACAGAAATCCAGGTGAACTTTCAAGTCGAACACAGGACTTCCAGGTTTTGCGAGCCAACATTGAAATAGAGAGAGGGAGAGATGGGGTTTAACGTCCACTCGACACAAACTAGGGCTTTTCGGGAATAAAACATTGAAATAAACTGAGGATTCTTACCAAATAAAACTAAGGGTGATTGTGATTTTTAGAATGTCGCGGTGCTTCAGTATGTCCAGTATTGTATATTTCTCGGGTTCCGCCATACCGGACAAAGCTGTTTCTCCTGCAGGCGGATTACTATACTTTTCTAGGAGATTGACTTGCTCGTCTTTTGCTGCGGTTGATACCAACTCTAAATGTTGTTTGCGCTTGGTTGCTGCTCGCTTACACTCTAAAATCTGTTCATAAAGGACAGCTTTTGCTTTTTCGAAGTCCGTTTTATTTGTTCTACAAATTTTCTTTATTGTAGCTTCAGCTCTGTCAATTCTATTGTTGGCGACTAACCATCGTAGAGATTCGTCAAATACCCTTAAATATAAATACGAATACGGTCGGCATTAAGCATTTAAATGATTGTTTACGTATAGTTCAAAGATTTTGACTAAACTTCCTTAACAATGATATAAGTTTTGAGTTTACGTTTAATAATTTCAAAGGGAAAACTAGTTTATTGACATGACTAGACGGTTTTAAAGAGATATATGATTGCCAAAGATGAAACCATATGGTCCTAGCACTTATCCCCGAGGAACATCATATTACTCGTAAGTAAATTTGCGGTCTCATCATCTTTTTTGTAAGCAGAAAACACCAAATAGTACTATATGTGACGTGAAACGAGCTGTAACAGACTTCTCTATTAATTTGGAAATGAAATTCAGATTCGAAACTGCCCTACAATTATTTAGCTGCAAAGGGAGAATGCGGCAGGTACGACATATCGGTCTACTATATGTTAGCTTGTATAAAATACTGGCTTAAACTCACTGTAATGTCAAACCAAAGATATCCAAAACAGGTATATATGATGTTAAGAAAGCTCGATTCTACTGGTAGGGTAACCTGGGCAACTAGGATTAGACTACTATTGAGCTCAATTGGTTTCGCGTATGTTTGGTTGATGGATGAAGTTGGTGATCATAAGCTCTTTCTAGAAATTTTGAAACAAAGACTAATTGATATTAACACACAAGAATGGTCAGCCAGAATTCATAACAGTGAAAGTCTAAAGGACTATTGTATATATAAAACCAATCTAAGCAAAGAATCATACTTGACAGTTAACATAAATCAAAACGTAAAAAGAAATATTACAAAATTACGTCTTAATTTATTTCCATTAGCCTACAATTTGTTTAGACGCAACCAAAGCAATAGCCCTATTTGTACACAATGTAACTGTGGTATTATTGAAGACTTGTTTCATTTTATTCTTGAGTGTAACCATTATAAACATTTACGATCAATTTATATACCTGATCAGTATATCAGCCACCCCCCAACTAAAGCAAAATTCAACCAGTTATGTAACAGTTATGATATAAATACACTTGTTTCGCTATCTTGTTATATAAATAAAGCTATGCGTACAAGACAGTTTAATTGCAAATAGTGAAACTTTAAGGCTGTGTTGGATAATAACCAAGCTGTATATTGTAAATAGAATACTATTTTATCATTGTTCAATAATATTATTATATTGCATTATATTTATAACTCAAAACCTATTTACTAAACAGTGTCTCATTATAAAGTAGCCATCAATATACACTAAATTCTGTATAATTGCTTGAAAATATCACTATGTATATATGTTCAAATGTTATTTGTATCTATAGATCGTAAGATCTCCATACTGAATAAATAAAATATTATTATATTATTACAATTATTTAGATATTCAGGATCCACGAATTATATATTTATATTATTGGAGTGACTAACACTTCTTTCTGAGAAAAACACACATTGCCAGTTCGAAATTAAATGCTCACAATATGTGTTATTGGTTAAATTAGCTCCCTCATTCACAATTTAAACAACCAGGTTGGGAATGGGTCCAAATTACACCATTTAGATGCTGAAGAAAATAAAATACATTTAATCTCCGCTTCTGTTGCAGATGGGACTGTGATAAGTCGTGGGTGTTCTTGAAACTATCCGAAAATACATTTAAAGATTTATCCCGCCATTTCGATACCTGCTCATTTCAAATATGTAATGTTTTGTCATGGAGGAAACAGGCAAAACTGACCAGCCAAGGGTTAATTATCATTGTCTTGAATTGAATAAGGCAAGACAGGAGGGATACTCCAACTTCCGTGTTTCTAAATGACCCAGATTTAATTAATTCGAATAATTTTGGATGGTTTAAATAAGAATCCCTGCTTGCACTTATTCATATCCTCAGACGAGTCTTGGGATAAATAAGTGTACCTGACACCCCATCTTACCAGTAAGTAGCTAACCCGTATATTTGTTCCGCCACAGTAGCTAACTGGAAGTATCTCCAGCTGTAATACTGCATGGCGTAAGCCAGAGGAGCAAGCAGTATCACGGAAGAAGTCCAAGCTAACCCACCGCTGCAGCCAGCCATTGGTCTTATGTTAGTAGTGCACATCTCCACAAATATAGAATAGGCTGTCAAACTAAGACCCTGAAATGGACCCCAACACGACACGGTTACCTAAAGTTCACTAGCACTGGAGTATAACGGGTGATGAAAGGAGCTCAATCGCCATTCGTTAGCATCTATAAATGGACACAAATGGGTTGCAACGCATATAATAATGCAATCTGAATGTATATATGATAATGCAATCTGAATATATATAAACAGATTTACATTCAATAGTTTATGTTCGCACTGTAATTTCTAAGTAGTTATGTTCGGTCGTCGAATGGGATCTCTTTGGGGTCTGGTTATTCTAGCCTACTCCGGTAGTATTCGCCTATGGTATATGCTTAGCATCGTTCATCGTGTCACGTCATTAAATATGGCACACAAAAGCATTCACATTGACCATCTTCTCACGGTAAGATAACAACATCAATGTTGATTTGAATTCACTTATAAGTCGTGTTTTCTCTGTCGAAGACTGTGGATGATATTGCGTTAAATACTTTAATTAATTTCACCATATATCATGGTCGTGTTAATTTGTGTTTACTCGATACACAGGCACTTGATCTAGGTAAGTAACACATACGTTTAGATTTGACCAAATACTTAAATATTACATGTATATTTCATGTGTTTAAGTTTTCATTTTAGTGTCGAAAACATTGTTCGTGGTTTCCAAGACCACGCACGTAAAACACGTTATTTTAAGTTGGCCAAAGATTGATGTTCGATAATTTGACATAGGTAAGAATTTATTTAATATGCTATATAAAATTAACCTCGTCTTTGTGTTAGTGACAATAAAAAATTTAGAGCTCCACCATAGCTTTAATTTATTTATTTCTGGGACCTTCACTGCAATTTTTTGGTAAACAACAAAGATGATCTGGTCTAGTAGGTATGTTCGTGGTAGCACCGAACTGTTTTCAAAATGACCCCCCCCCCCTCTCACACACGCCCAGCGATATAAATATTAATTGTATATTAATTTATTTTAATAATATTTATAAACCAACCTCTTGGGCAGCACCAATAATGAATCTAAGAGCTGTGAATCCTCCAATATTATTAATAAAAGCCAAGCCTATAGATGCCACAATCATGGTTAGCTGACAAGCCACATTGATTGGTTTCCGTCCATATCTGTCAGCCAAAGACGTGAAAGCACAGCCACCAATACATTGTCCCAACATCAACATCGTTTGACTTAACTCAGCTAACCCAGCACGGTCACACACTAGATCCCACTGAAATAGGCAAAGCCGAATTAATACAGTTCATGAAATGGCACGCAAAGAACAAACCGTCAATAAAATAGTTGTCTGAAATCAGCGCATAACAATAAGTCACGGTCGCTCAGTGAGTCGGGTTCTTCTTTGAAATATGGCATCCACAGAACATATTAAACTCCCGTGCAACGAACATAAAACTGACCTTAAAACCTGCTCAAGCGTGATACTCGTTCACATGGATAAATTCGAACGTAATTTGTTTGAATCTCAAAATTCAATTTGAAAATAGTGATGGATTTGAAATGCATGAAAACAGAGCGCAACAGTTCGTTTGGACGACAAAATAAGGAAAACGTTGCAAATAGAAGGTGTACAGCGGTACTTTCAACTTGCGGGTTAATAAAGAAGGGTATGTATTATTACCAAAACCCCAAACTAACCTCCGACACTATAGATGTCTCCCTAGCAACATCATAATGAAATCCATTGACACATGGTAGTTCTACATGCGACGTGTTTCCAGAGACATTAGTTGTTATATCCAAAGAACATTGACCAATATTCACGTCTACCACATGATCAGGGTTGATACCAAAATCTTCGAGGAATGTTACATTAGGTAAGGAAGCACAGCGATGTTTCGGTACATATCCTGTTATAAACATAAATACATATTAAGACATTTGCTTAACGAATCGTGCCTCTGATCAGCAGGGATATTATTCAATAAACTACATTAACTTAACAGAACAGGAGGACTATACAATATTCACACATTCCCCACAAATTGATCTAAATACAATCTTGGTGCTGTTTAATCAAACGATTTTTGTCAGAAGAAGAGTCAGATTAATTCAATACCATGTATTTCCCGCGACACCAAGGGGTGGGGGCGAATGGGTAGCACGTGCGCGCTGTATCATTAGGTCTGTCATTGAGTCAACTAGCGGGGTTTCGATTCCCGGTTATACTTGACAAGTAGTAGGGTCGCCTGTCGAACCTGGTGAGTTTTCTCCGGGTCCCCCACTGCTAACGACTCATGCGCACAAGCATATTATTGAAATAAAATTGAACCATGGGTTAGTCCCGAAATAACCTAGTGTGTGTCGAGTAGGCGTTAAACTCCTCCCGCGACATCCCAGCCGTCTAACTTTAATTTCATCAACGCGGGTGCGATCTCAAATCTATGAAACTACATTACTTTTCATAACACGTTTATTTTGATATTGAAACAAGTAATATAGTTTAGTTTATTGAATATTTGAACAAGTCTTACCAATAAAAACTATAGATAGAATTGGTATAGCAATGGTGTAACACGCTAAAAGGCATATAATAGACTGTTTTATTTGGTACGGTCCTCTGTTGCCAGTCACATACAACACTTTATCCAGCTCGACATTAAGTTCCCCATCCATGGCAATTGGTTAACTTGCAGTCCTATAAACATGATTGTAATAGTAAGTAAATTAATTTTTGTGAACATGTTACGACGAGGCCTATTATAAATATAGGCGTAAGTTGGCTTAATGGTTTAACGAGTGAGGTTGTCGAAAGTAAGGTCTTTCGTTAAATCAAGTGCGCTGTTTCATCACAAGAAGAAGCGTCACCTGTTAAACCTCGTATGGTTTCCTCCTACTGCTACAGACCCCAACGCGAAAGATAATTTAATATTGATATACAATTGAACCATATATTAGTTCCGAAATATCAAGATGCATATCAATTACCTTTTCTGAGCGAATATTATCAATAACCTACTCTGAATTATCAGTCAACACCTTGTTCGGGCCTTGAACTGGATACCAACAACCTTTCCCGTGCCCTGGTATTATACTAACTGATACTGTGTACCCATAGCAGTTCATTTTTTGATAAAGATGATATCTATGTAGCACATTATTTAAAGTGGTAACTGCTATAGTCCAGCCATTTTAATTCAATCCCGCATCAACCCAAACAGTTGCTGCAATAGAAATGCCGGCCACGGTTTATGATACGTGTGGACAGCCATCTTGAATGATCCCTTGATATTGACTCAACGGTATCACAAATCATACCAAGTTGTATGGGAATTGATTCAGTTACCCCAAAAAAGGTATACTTTAGATTCTCATCTCGATCATATTTGGAATTTTAAAAATTGACGCAAAAATAAACGATATAACAATGTTGGCAGAAAAAGGTGGAATCTAATAAACGCTTATACAAGACACAGGGTGCATCTTCAAACCTCCACTAATTGTTGAAAATGATACATTGTTTACCATTACTGATAAAGTCAAGGCCCTTAATAATTATTCCATACAATAAACTGAACCACATGTTTTCCATCCAATAGTCTAGACATGATAGTATCAAAATCCATAGAGAAGTTAAAGGTGTACTCCATAATTCAAGGAAATTTTTATTAAAGCAAGTATTTGATTCATACAATTGTTCCCCCTCCCCCCAAGGAACGGTTTTTTATTTATTTTTCATAATTGGCATTATAAAATAGAACTCTTCTTTCGAAAACCAGGAATATCATGCGAAGGAATAATGACGTCATTCGCGAACAAAGGACAGCTGAGTCCAGCATTGGAAGTAGATCAGCTTGGAAACCAGTGGTTGGTTAATTTTTATTTTTGTAAATAAATATGAATTATATACAACACACGCCCATAACGGTACGTTATTGCAAACAAAGGGAAATTATCCGAACAATACAAATAAAATACAAATTACAAAACAGAATGAGCCCTTAAAACCGTGGATTCAGTCGATCCGAAACCATTTTAGATGGTGTTGCACCACCTGTGACGGCAATGTCATTCTTTTGAAAGTAAAATGGATTTCTGTTCTAAAACACTGTTCTAACATCCATCATCAGTGTGAACACCCAAAAATTTCAAAAAATGAATAAGCCCAAAAAAGTGGTTAGAATCGAGGTCTGTAGTTGAACATTTTAGAAAAACTTACATTATCTTCCCACACTGGAGACCTTGAAGTTTATCAATCGATGATGCTGAAGTATTGCCCGACACGACAGATTTCTCTGTCACCATCGATCTACTGCTCTGTAAAATAGTCGGCAAACTGGTTGATTCGTGTTATTCGGATTCGGATTCTTCTATGGCATAAATCCAGGCATATTCTATTTCACATGGTCGAACCAGGGCAAGGGCACATGCGCGCTTGATGAAGAGGGTGACAGTACAGATGGGTCAGTTTTAAACAAAGTCTGGAGGCCGTTCTTCTGTGCATTCCTCCACACTGTCTGGCGGACATCCCCGCTACATACTTCCCACGTTCGTTCTTTTCCATTCTGTTTTCGCAAATTTTCGTCAATTTCTGTAGCGGATGAAAACGGATGGAGCCACCCCCGAAAGTTTGCCGCTGTGTCCTTTTTGTATACTTTTTGTGTCCATCAGCCACTGGGACCGGGCCTTTACATGTAACGTCCACTAGACACAAATTATGTCATTTTCGGGCTGACACTTTGGTTCAATTTTATTTCAATAATTCACTAATGCTGAAGTGGTCTTTAGTGATAACAGGAAACTGGGGGACCCCAAGAAAACAACGATTTGGACATGCAAACCTACTCCTTGCCACGCACATTCGTGGATTCGAAACCATGCGCTACTTTTCCTAAATTACAGTTGTATTTGTTATACCTAGATGATTTTAACTTAAAACTGTAGAACAAATGCATTTCTCACTGAAATTCATTTTCATTTTATAGTAGATTCAAACTATTCTGCAGTAATTTTAATAAAAAATAAAATGCCACGAATCTTTCTACTTTACCAGTGGCTCCGGCCCCGTTTCAGTAAACTAAATACCTGCATCAGTATTTCGCTTACCGATTTTCTTTGTTTTGCATTCAGACCTTGTTCCGCGTGTAGTCTCCGTTTTGTTGGTAAACTCTTCATGCCATGATTGAAAAATGTCGCTAACGCAAATTTCGAACGAAACAGCCCTCTTCAAAATGAGTGTGTCGTAACCACGTAGTTTTTATACGCCCACATTTTCATGTGGACGTATATTGTCGTCGCCCCTGTTCGTCCGTCCGTCCGGACGTCCGTCCGTCCGTCCGTCCGGACGTCCGTCCGTCCACAATTGTTTGTGAACAGTCTACAGGTCACAATTTTTATCCGATTTCAATGAAACTTCAAATATAGGTTTATCACCCTAAGATCTCGGTTCCTTTCGATATTTGCATGTATCGGACCGTAACTTCATGGGTTATGGCCCCTGATTGTACGAAAAATCACGTTTTTCAGCTTGTGAACAGTGTAGAGGTCACAATTTTGAACCGATTTGGATGAAACTTGAAATGCATGTTTATAACCCAAAGATCTTGGTTCCTTTCGATATTTGCGCCAATCGGATCGTAACTTCCTGAATTATGCCCCCTGATTGTCTGAAAAATCGCCCTTTTTAGCTTGTGGTCTCTCTGGAGGCCAAAATTGTTATCCGATTTAAAAAACCGTTTGATTATATCACCGTCCCATGGTTATGAAGGTTGAGTTCGAATTTCGTGAAAATCGGACCAAAATTGACGGACAAAATGGCCGCCGTTTGTACGCGAATAGTGTGAAAAATATGTTATATCAAGGTTGTGGACCTTATAGAGGTCACAATTTTGAACCGATTTTGATGAAACTTGACATGTATGTTTATAACCCAAAGATCTTGGTTCTTTTTGATATTTGCGCCCATCGGATCGTAACTTCCTGAATTATGGCCCCTGATTGCCCGAAAAATCGCCCTTTTTAGCTTGTGGTCTCTCTGGAGGTCAAAATTGTTATCCGATTTAAAAAACCGTTAGAGTATATCACCGTTCCATGGTTATGAAGGTTGAGTTCGAATTTCGTGAAAATCGGACCAAAATTGGCGGACAAAATGGCCGCCGTTTGTACGCGAATGGTGTGAAAATATGTTATATCAAGGTTGTTGACCTTATAGAGGTCACAATTTTGAACTGATTTTGATGAAACTTGACATGTATGTTTATAACCCAAAGATCTTGGTTCTTTTTGATATTTGCGCCCATCGGATCGTAACTTCCTGAATTATGGCCCCTGATTGTCCGAAAAATCGCCCTTTTTAGCTTGTGGTCCCTCTGGAGGTCAAAATTGTTATCCGATTTAAAAAACCGTTAGAGTATATCACTGTTCCATGGTTATGAAGGTTGAGTTCAAATTTCGTGAAAATCGGACCAAAATTGACGGACAAAATGGCCGTCGTTTGTACGCGAATGGTGTGAAAATATGTTATATCAACGTTGTGGACCTCATAATGGTCACAATTTTGAACCGATTTTTATGAAACTTGACATGTATGTTTATAACCCAAAGATCTTGGTTTCTTTCGATATTTGCGCCCATCGAATCATAACTTCATGAATTATGTCCCCTGATTGTCCGAAAAATCGCTTTTGTGGACCCTATAGAGGTCACAATTTTGAACTGATTTTGATGAAACTTAAAATACATGTTTATAACCTAATGATCTTGGTTCCATTGCATATTTGCCCATATCGGATCGTAACTTCCTGAATCATGGCCCCTGATTGTACGAAAAATCACCCTTTTTAGCTTGTGGTCCCTCTGGAGGTCACAATTATTATATCAGTTACACCATAGTTATGGGTGAGTTTGAATTATGATTTTCTGGTGATTACTTAAAATGCAACAACTCTTGTTGACTGCCCGGACGATTTGGCTGCTGTGTGGGCGTATGTTTCGTTGCCTGGCAACCTATTTTTTCATCTTATATTAATCAACCATTTCTTCTGTAGATCAACTTCTCGAGACTGGATTTTATAATAACTTATTCCAGCCGTTCTTCTTGAATCGTTGTTACAACCAACAGCTGCACAGAGAACCATTTTTTTTTTTAAAATTCGCTGATCAGATCAGATGCTGAAATCTTTTATACCGCAAGTATGTAATAAACAAAGGCTTTGTTCAATCGTGACGTCACAGCATACCAATCATAATGCCATGACGAAAGAGCTAACTAGGGAAATATAACTCGTTTATTTTTTTGTATTTTTTTGTATTTTTATTTTATTTTCCGTTTTACAAAATGAAAAAAGTTAATTTAGTTTTTTAAACTTTAATTTACTTCTTATTTAAAAATTATCATCAGTCGCGAAACGTTTGTAAAATGAAGTACTCCTTTAGGGACATAATAAATCGCCTAGATACATCAAAAGCCTCAAGACCAGTTAGCTCTTGTAGATTTTAAAGGCAATTAGTAATCCTCTATGCCACTAGAAATACATACTGATCTACATTTATGAACATTTGCATGTCCCCCCCCCCTTAGCATTATTTTAAACATATTTGTGAAAATAATACATAAGCACGTCTTTAATTTCTTCAAGGACAATTCAATACTAACAACCCTTCAAAGTGGTTTCCTACCAGGTGAGTCAACTATCTTCCAATTAATAGATAGAAATCACTTTTTGTCAAGCCATTGATCATAACAAGGATGCCAGTATCGTCTTTTGTGAAACCAACAGGCTTTAAAGAGAGGAGTTTCACATAGGCTATGCATGTTCCGCAATAAAACTATTGTTTGAAAAAAACAAATTTGATTTAGCCAATTTTACCCAATGTGACAAGAGTCTCGGACTGGGACTATGCACCAATAACGTCTTAATTAAATTGTACAACCATGTCTCTACCATGTTCCATACAACCACAATATTCGCCAGCCCGCTTTCCTTTCGACTCCCCCCCCCCCCTCACCCTGATAACAGAATAAATAGTGACGGTCGTTTATAAGTTAATAGCACATTCATGAATTTTGCAGGACATGTTTATGAATTAAATTATTAACTATTTAATTCAACAGGGAGTCTTAAGGTCATAAACTATTTTACTTCAAAGGCTATTGATGATGGACATTATGTTAGAATCGTGTTCTGCGACATCAGTAAGGTTTTCGACTTGATGTGGCTAGCCACTGTTAAAAGCTGATTAGGAAGGAAATCACTTAAATACCTTCAATATATTAACGCACATTGATCAACGTGCGTCAATATATAGAAAGTATTAAAGTGATTATGCCGACGTTAGTTGCGATGGTTGCACATAATACTAGTAAGCATACGATACTTTATTAATAGTGAGTGCAGGGTGGGGGCACACATAATTTACACAACAAATATACGGATAAGATACAATACGCATAAATCACAAACAAACAATTCAAATTAAGTGAATGGATTCGGGGGCTAGCAACGTCCATTGCGCTGTACATCAAAAATAAAAAGGCGATAATCCAGATGTTATAAAGTCTTAGTGTTAATAAACTACCAGTTTTGGGACTAACCAAAATTATTAGGTTATGTAATTGCACAAAATATACTACGTAATACACGAAAAAGATATGCAAAACACGTCTTTTGTGATATAGATACGGAAGCCCATAGGGTTTATCAAAAACTGAAAAAAAATATTCTGATTATACTGTAATAACAAGATTAGGGGGACGATAATTAGGGGCAATCACTTGAAAAAAAGGTGTTACTAATAGGAAGTGCAGGGGGACTGCACCACACACAATTATTTACACAAAAACAAATATATGGACAAGACATATTTATTTCAAGTTCCCCATATACTGATTTGTCGAATGTTTTATGTTACAGAATTGGCACATTCATGTCATGTTCCCATTAATATAATTCGCTTTCCCCATGGCCTCATTATAAATCATAAGTTCATACTCTCGTTAACTTCATACTTACACTTACTTCATATTCTCATTGATATCATCTATTAAACATGCATTATGAAAGAGCTATATCAGCCTGTTACAAGTCTTTCGTTAAGCCTGAAATGTTATCTAAATTCTCTATTAGACATTAATTAACTTATCCAGACCATAATAAACGCCCGATGTCTAGGCTAGCCTTCGATGTTGGCTGGATTTGAATCATTATGCTGCTTAACGGCCTATGAGAATTAAATTTAAAAATGGATAATCGAGACTATGCTGTTTATCTTTCTGATTTGAGTAATGATGATCGAGGCATTACCATTACACTATCTAGTTTATAACTATCATAGTGAGAACTGCCTACTCGATATCTAATCTCCCATAATGTATCTTTAATGTCACGATTCATTAATTTCATGCTCTCCTTAAAGCCACGGAACACCCAGTTAGATTTTTCGGACAATTGCAATCAATTTTGATAACATTTTTGGCCGTTTTTTGTTTTCGTTCGTTTTGACTTTACACTGTTTTAATGTCTGGAGATTTTACCCGAGTCTACATTGGCCGAGAAAAAAGTCATCGTGATTTTCCGACGTAGTTTCGACCTCTAGCTGGTCGGTCACCTCTGGCTTGCGGCTGTGGTTTCGATCCCTGGCGTGAGCGTATGTGGCATGGAGATAGGGGCGCCCTCTCAACCTCGTGGGTTTCCTCCTTGCACCCCGGTTTCCTCCCACTGCTAAAGACTCCTACGTGCAAGCGAATTATTGAAATATGACCTAGTTTGTGTCGAATGGACGTTAAACCCCATTTCTCTCTCTCCGACGTGGTTTCCCCTAGTCAGTGATGCAGGACGGAGGGCCTGACAAGGAAAGACGTCTAGTCGTTCGGATAGAACGACAAACCGAGGTCCCATATAGGCCCACACATTGGCTAGCAAGTAAAAGACCCCTTAGCAGTTGGAATTCGATACACGAGTGGCCGAGGCGATGGCATATTAGCCCAGTTGCAACAGAACAGTGGGACGTAATACGTAATACCACACTAATTTGCACAGTGAATAGCCAGACCATTTATTCTTCATAACGACGTCACATGTGTAAAATACATAGTCGATTAACTCCCTTGTTGATTGCGTGTTATAGTAATATTTTTAATAAAAATACGACGGTGTGTGAAATTGTATGCGTAGGCCTATGTATAACATCAACGATAAATATAATTTGGTGTAATTCATTATTTATATATATGGATCATGACGTGACTTTTAAATTTTTGTCACCAGAAGTCTTTTATGAAAGGTGTTTTACTGTGCTTATACCAAGATAAATTAGGATAAATCAGATATATTTATACATAAAATGGCCCCGTGATGCACAGGCGCATGCGCTCGATGAAAGGGTTTTGTTTTGTTGCGGGGGGATTAGAACTTGAAACGTCTTATGTAGGGTCGCCCGTCCAGCCTCTTGGGTTTTCTCCGGGTCCTCCTGTTTCTTCCCAATTTCTAAAGACCCTTACGCGCAATAGAATTATTGAAATACAATTAAACCATGTAAGTCTCGAAATGACCTAGTTTGTGTCGTGTGGACGTTAACGTTGGAATAAAAATGTTTACTGGGGTTTCTTTTTTAACAAAATCATGAAAGTAGAAAACATAAGTGATTGATATTAAAGTAAACAAAAAGGGTCAGTCAATAACATTCTATGCCCCGAAATGGGAAGGACGGTCGGAGCTCATTTTAATATACAATCTACGACTAAAACAAAACACCAATAATCTATACTATTCAAAAAAAGTAGGGATATTTGATTTTGGGGGCATAATACTAAAATATGCAAATGACTACGAAAAAAGTCACTATAGAACCTAACAGAAGAAACATTTCCAGTTACATGTGACGCCCAAACGCACCAATAGCTACCGCATGGAATGCAGGTGATGCTTGGGATCATCATGGGGGTCCAACCCAAGATTTGCACGACTCTGACTTTGAATGTTACAGTCATTGTGGCATTGAATTCCAGGGTGGAAACATCAGTTTAATTGTTTTAGTGACCAGAAAACAAATTTTGATATGCGTCGGCTTGCCCAAAATGAAAGGTTACGTGCCCTTGGCATGCTACTGATCGGCACAACACAGGCGGTTGTGGCGCGGACGATGAATGTTTCTCAGTCTGTCATAAGCAGGCTATGGTCCAGATACCGTGATACACAATCTGTACAGGACAGACCACGCTCAGGTCGACCAAGGGCGACAACTCAAGCCCAGGGTCGATTTATCCGTACCTTGGCCTTGAGAAATCGTGTCATCACAGCAAATCAGATCAGCGCTCGTCTTCAAACAGACACTGATGTGAGAGTGAGTGGCCAGACGATTCGGAATCGACTGCATAGGGGTCACCTTCGCGCCCGACGTCCTCGCGTGATCCCTTGTTTGAGAGATCATCACATTCAGGCAAGACGTCGTTGGTGTAGGGATCGTCAACACTGGGATAATCGACGCTGGAGCAATGTGATGTTTTCAGATGAGTCAAGGTTCACTGTTGATTTTTTGGACAGACGTAGGAGGGTGTGGCGTCGTCGAAACGAGCGCTTCCAAGACGTTAACGTCATGAGACATGATCGATTTGGGGGTGGTTCTGTTATGGTGTGGGGAGGCATCACTGTTGCTGGAAGAACGGCTTTACATGTTATTGCAGGGCGTGTTACAGGCCAGTACTACCGGGACAACATCTTGGCAGTCCATGTTGTGCCGTTCGCATGACGTCATGGCCGCCGTTTCATCTTCCAGGATGACAACGCAAGATGTCACAGGGCCAGGATCGTTACAGGTTACCTCCAACAACAGAACATCACCACATTACCTTGGCCAGCACTGAGTCCCGACCTCTCCCCCATCGAGCATGTCTGGGACATTCTTGGACAGAGGTTACGTCAACGTCAACAACGTCCTGCCAATGTCCAAGAACTTGCTGCTGCGTTGCAACAGGAATGGGACAATCTGGATCAAAATGACCGTAGACATCTCATTAGGAGTATGCCACGTCGGATCAATGCTTGTTTGGCAAACAGAGGAGGATTTACCCGTTACTGACTTTGGTGTGATGCTGTGGTAACTTTGCTGTTTGACCCCGGGTATCATTTTACCCTTATAATGGTCAGTCTGTGCCTTACTTAGTCTAACGATCATTTGGAATAAATCGATGAATGTGAACTTCATTTCATTTTGTCATTTGTTTCTTCGTCAGTTTCATTAGGTGACTTTAATAACACTTAAAAATCAAATATCCCCTACTTTTTTTGAATAGTATATTTCATTCTGTCAAATAGTGTAAAAATGTGGCACGCTGTAGTTTTCCAATTCATTGTTTTACTTCTAAACATATTTCTGAAACTTGTCTCTTCTGTTTACTCCATTCTCTCATTTCAGCTATTGTGGTGGGTAACTCTCTTCCTCTCGTCTCTGGTAGCATGAGAAACAACATGGATGCCAAAATACAGCAACAACCAAACACCACTCCTGGTCCCCAGATTACTAACTGACTCTAAAAAAAAGTAATTACAAGATGTATATGGCACAAGAAAAAAAAAATAATATTAATACCCGGTGTTCTTTTTGGACAGCCGGATACTCGATGTAATAAAAACACAACAACAATACCAATCCTGGTCCCCAGATTACTAAATGACTCTAAAATGTGTAATACTAAGAAATGTATACGGTCTAAAACAGGATAGTTGACCACGAATACATACCGGACTCCCTTTGGACAACAGTAGGATTTGCCTACAATATAATCCCGAGAAAGGTTAAGAGCTGTTTCAGATATCTCAAGCTTAAAATTTCGGTAACCGAATCATTTTCTGGCTTTGTTTCTTTTGCTTTATTTAAACTGTATAAATTTTTAACAGTGTATATTTTGTCTGGAAGTCGAACTTGGGACTGCACCAATTTGGAATCAGATCACTACAAACTTACCAATGTACTAGAATAAGGACTCAACATTCCACCAACTCTTGCTACAGCTGAGGCTACACCTATACCAGCATTTCTGAAAAATGGATATATTACCGTTATTAACAGTGATCTATGGTCATCAACCTGTTTTAAACATGAAAGTATCTACCATAATAAATGTGTAATCGCTATTCATGTTAAGATACGAATGCGTTGGGAGAATGAGAGAAATGGGGTTTAACGTCCGCTCGACACAAACTAGTTCATTTCGGGACTAACTTATGCATGTTAAGGTACGAATGCGTTGGGAGAAATGGAGTTTAACGTTAGCTCGACACAAACTAGTTCATTTCGGGACTAACTTATGTTTATTTCAATACTTCGATTGCGCGTAGGGGTCTTTAGCAGTGGGAGGAAAACGGAGGACCCGACGAAAACCCACGAGGTTGGACAGGCATCCCTATTCCTTGTCACGTACACCCGGGGATTCGAAACCACAGGTTTTATGATACAGCACCCACGTGATAATCATTCGGCCATTCACCCCCCCCCCCAAATACGCTGGGACTAATATACGCATCGTTTGTAATAACCAATGTCCTCGGGGAAATTATCAACTCGCAATCGCAGCCATCAATGATGCCACATCTCACAAACTGCCATCCACCGCTCTCTTGTTTAATTCATTTTGTCACGATATACCTTATCCGCGGATCCTGCAAGTAAAGATTTGACTACAGGAGAGAGAGAGAGAGAAATGGGGTTTAACGTCCACTCGACACAACTAGGTCATTTCGGGACTAATTTGACTACAGACACATTTCTCCATAATTTGACCACTGTCTTTTTCGTGTCAGGGTGCGCTTTCATGCAATCCTCAAACTGATAAAATTCCCCCCTCCCCGCACCATTTACATATATTATAATTATCCTAGAAATACCTCATATTTGTTGGAAACAGTTCTGGTGTTAAGACAAATAAACAGTTGAAAGAAGCTGTGATCGCGAACTTTCCCACAAGAGAAAATATCACGCTTCCTATAGATCCGACGGAGGTAGTTCCTGGAAAAAGTTAAAGGTAACGTTGGGTCATATACATTTCTTCGCTTAATATTAAATAGGGTGAAGATAAAAATCAAAATATCAACACTAGATTAAATCCCTTCCCACGGCTCTGATTCAATCGGTTTAAAATAGGCCTATCAAATCACGTTCCCCGTAACAAAATAACGGTGGGATTATATGGCAAGGGATTCGGGGGATCACGGTGGATAAATTGGTAAGGCGCTGGCTCGCTAGACTGGAGGTCGGGTGTTCGATCCCCGCATTGGCCGAGAATGTGCACATAAACGATCCTTTGGCATTTGCAATTCGATATAAGAGTAGGCCGTAGCCGACAAAATTTCCCTCACAGCACACTGTATGGGGTATGCCAGTCTTCATTAGCCCAGGCTAGGACAGAACAGTAGGACGTTAAACTACATTTCATTTCTTTTCATAAGGGATTCGTTATTGCACTAAAATTAGACCGGCAGACTTATTTGTCAGTAATTCGAATAATAATAATTGTAAAATTATCTTCATCGATGATGCAGATTTAAGCGGGTCGCGCCATATCATGCTTCATGATTTTGTTAAACTATCCTCACAATTTCATGATTTGCACCCCGAACTCCCTACCCAATATAGTGGTGAAATAACAAAACAATGTATATTTACCCACTGTAGCCACTAATGTTACAGATATAATTAATGCTGATCCACTTAATACATGTAACAACACGCTGAGTGTTCTTCTACCAATTCTAAATAATATATTGTAATAGGTAATCGGGGATCTATTCGATCTTTCTTTGGATTAATAAACCCAAGGCAAGTGCCGGACCTCAAAGCGATAGTTTTTGTTAACGAAAGAACATAATTGTGTCTCTACCTATTGCTTAAAGATACTTTAGTTAAGAGTTTAATAAAGAGTTGGTCATTATTCCTATAATAATTCCAAAATTGATGATTGAAGAATAGAATATTGAAAATTTCATCCCAATTACTTCACTCTGGGCCAAACTATCACTGTTTATAGTTTTGACAAGATGCGTGAATAGTGGTAACCAGGGCACCGGTATATTCGCGACTTACTCTCCCTTTCGCATTTTTAAATTAAATTTTTAAATGGTAAACCGTTCTAATCACAGTTAAAATCTCGAGTATCCGATGTCATCGAGGGTTGTTTTATTAATAAATGTCTAATTAATAGTTTATATAGTATTTCTGGCCTAAAGAAAGAATGCGATAGGCAGATTTAGCTCTTGCATAATGTATGTTTAATAGGCAGGCATAGCTGAAGTCATGTACGTTAATTGGAGATATATAAATACATGTACCATATAATGATCTTCAAGGTGGATATCTTACCGTTTTAATGCAAAGAAAACTATGAACATGGCGGGTAACTCGACTAGTGCATTAAGAAAATAATTGACAAATCTGTTACCAGACATTGAAGACGAGGTCAAAAATAAGCCATAATATGTCAAACTATTTACAGACCTGGAATGATAAATAGTGAGGAAATCTATATTATAGTAAGGTGCAATTATTGAAGAATACTTAACGCCCCGACAGGTGCGTTTGGGTTCAGGTAAACTGTAATTTCCTTGCCATCACCACATTGTGTATTACCTATACAGTATAAATGCAAAAAAACCCATGAAAGAATTGCACAAAGAGGTAATTGTCGTGCAGATCGTTGTCAGAATAGCGACAACATGTATATACATATTTAATCTGTATTGGGGTAGATGGGACTACTTTCGCCACCCAAAATGAAAGGGGTTTTCGGGCACATCCGCGTTCACCATAGTATCATGGTGACGTTAAAGTGATAATTTCAAATTTTCTAAGAAAGTAAAAACACAATTATTTATATGTCCTTTGCCCAATAGGTTATCATCTCACTATTATATGGATATTATTCCCACGTGAAACACATTCACGGAAGGAAATAACACAATTACCTCCCTTGTTTTTCTAACCTCCCCCCCCCCCATGGAATAGCTATCTTCTAACGTTTGAATTTGAAGTTGAAATTGATATTTTTGCCAATTTCGCAACTTGCAATAGTCAATTAAAGGATTAATCTTAAGCAAGGTAGGACTGTTATAGCAACCATCTATTTGAAGGCTTTATTTTAATACATTTTCAGAATGTAACTTAGAAAATATAAAATTCTCGCTTTAACGAGATATGATAACAATATCACAGTAAAACATTCGCTTTTTTTTGCCTTATTCAACTGTTGATTCTTACCAAATAAAACCCAGGATGCATGTGATTTTAAGTATGTCGCGGTGCTTCAGAATGTCCAGTATTGTATATTTCTCTGGTTCGGCCATATTAGTCGTATCTGTATCTCCTGCTGAGGGGTTGCCATTCTTTTCTAAGAGATTCTCCTGCTCGTTTTTCCCAGTGATAGGAACCATCTCCAGTTGTTGCTGTAGCTTGTTCATCTTAGCTGCTTGTTTGCACTCTAAAATTTGTTCGTGAAGGACAGCCCTTGCTCTGTCAAAGTCAGTTTTGTTTGATTTACAAATTTTCTTTATCGTTTCTTCAGCTCGAACCACCTTATTGTTGGCCACCAACCATCTTAGTGATTCATCCAATATCCTTGGGTGATTAAAGTAAAAATTATAATTTAAACAAAAATAAAGATCTCGGTTATCCCTAATCATTCGTATGTCAAATTAATTAAATTCAGGATAATGGATAATGTAATTCCCGGTTTAGGGTTTGCAGATCGATGACCCAGTTTCTAAATCACCCAGATCGAATAAATAATTTACATGTAGATCATATCTTCAAATACAAAAACGAGGTTTTATTTTTTTTAAAACCTAGAATGCAGAAACAATAGCGAATCGAGCACCCAAACATACCAGTAAATAACTATCCCATAAATTAGGCCTGCAACGGTAGCTAATTGGAAGTATCTCCAGTTGTAGTACTGCATGAAGTGGGCCAGTGGAGCAAGTAACATACATGATATAGTCCAAGCTAAACCACCAGTACAACCAGCTAATGTTCTCATTTCAGTTGTACACAGCTCCACAAATATAGAATAGGCTGTCAAACCAAGACCCTGAAATTAGAATTCAATACAACTACGTTTACCAAAACGTGCATCTGAACTATGTGCTTAACCGATTTACACTATCACTGCCCCTGGTCATTGGGGGCGTTATCACTAACACGACCCCTGGTCATTGGGGGCGTTATCACTAACCCTACCACTGGTCACATATTGCACAAACACTGAACATTGGGGGCACTAGGTATTTAACTATTATTTGGCTAAATTGACCGTAAGCAAAGTATGGGTCTGGTCTGTCAATCTACTACAGTAATATAGAACATTAGTCTTACATAAGCCAAATAGGTTCTTTTTAAACACAGGTCAAAGACTTATATTGAACTGGCATAAACAACATTGCATCTTAATTGACCAGCTATAATTGTTTACAAAATGAATGACTTACCCCCCCCCCCCGACAACTTATTTAATTTCCCCTGTCACGCACCAACAGTTAATGACAGAAAATAACTTAGATGCAAACTAATAAGTTCATATAATATAACAACCTGTTGGCAAGCACCGATGATAAATCTGAGAGCTGTGAATCCTCCAATATTATTAATAAAAGCCAGGCCTATAGATGCTACAACCAGTATTAGCTGGCAAACCATATTGACTGGTTTCCGTCCATATCTGTCAGCCAAAGATGTGAAAACACAGGCACCAATACCTTGTCCCAGCATCAATAATGTTTGACTTAACTCAGCTAAACCAGCTCGATCACACACCAGATCCCACTGAAATAGTAATATAGAATTGATCATAAAAGATGCAAGAGCTAAATGTTCCGTAAGTAAAGTCGACCTCCGAGTTAGGGTAGAGAGAAAGACATGTTAGCTTTCAGTATGGTAATGTAAACTGTGTATGCAGTGCCTGATATAATATTTACCTGGTACACATGTCTTAACTACTGGGATAGCAAGCTGTATATACACAACGTAACTGAAGTCCTAAGAAGAGAATTCCAAATATAACCAGAGACAATACCAGACGATCACAAGGCTAATAAAATGCATGTTAGGGAGTTTTTGACATCTGTGATTTCCCAATCTAACCAGTGAGTGCATGACAATACAATGATCAACTCTCAATGGAGACGACATGCTAAGACTCTATGTAGTCCGGCAGCGGGTCGACAAACCTTGAAATAAAATTCACCTAATGTTTTTTTATAGATTATATATCTTCGGAATGTGTAGATTTAGAATCCGGATGATGTCTCCCTGCCACTCTTTGGGAAATTTAAATATTCAAGATGGCCACCATAAGGCATTTTCTGGTTATTCAGTTGGGTGAAATATGTAGCAGATTCCCTCCGACTTTCGTTTGAAGATGTTTTCTGTAAGAATTCGACCCACTGAATCCAATGAGCTAAAGTGACGGCTAATTCCGATAGGGGACAACATTCAAAATGGAGGCTCATTTTGGCAGGAAACTTAGAAAGTTCCATCAAAATGTGTGTTGTGTGTATCACATGTATATTGAAATATAGGCTTTCGGTGTATTATATATCTTCAACCTGACATCTTTGAAGGAAATTAAAATATTCAAGATGGCCGACATGAGGCATTTTCTGGTTAATTGCCATAATTTAATGGGGTAAAATTCGGGACAGATTCTCTCGGACCTGGATATGAAGGTAGTTTCTGCAAGAATTGGACCCCACAGAATCCAATGGGTTTTGGTATTCCTCCTTAAAACTGATGGTTATATCCGCTAGATAGGGGCCAAATTTTTCATAATGTTACCGAATACGGTGTGTAATATATTGAAATTAGGGTTATCGTTGTCACTTTCTTCAGATGTGAACATAAAAACATGTTCCCACAAGGGTATTCCATCCAATGATATTCTTTCCCGTACATTCTTATAAGGACACAAATTGTACATGGTCAAACACATCAACTATCGGACAATCGTGAGTTGAAAGCAAATTTTTCTAATAGCTAACAGAAGCCCACATACTTGTCTCATAGGCATTGCGGCCATCCTGAATATTTTAATTACCTTTACACACATAGAAGATATTATAATTCACCAAAAAACATATCTCCATGTCAAGACTTAAGATGGGGTTTGGCAACTGGACTAATGACCAATGGGGCGATTTAAGATCAATTCACAAATCTTGTCAAATCTACAAACATTAACAACTTCGTTACAAATAAAGTAATGTGAATGGAATTTCAATATTATTCATTTAGCATTATCATAATGCCAATTTCCGTACATCCACGACTTACCTCAGATACAATGGAGGTCTCCCTAGCAACGTCATATTGAAATCCATTAACACAGGGTAGTTCTACATACGAGGTACGTCCACTATTATTAGTTGTGATACCCAAAGAACACTGATCAGTTGTCACGTCTACCACATGATCGGGGTTGATATCAAAATCATGGAGGAAGGTTACGTTAGGTAAGGACGCACAGCGATGTTTCGGTACATAACCTGTTATAAACATAAATATAACAATTTTGTTTAAATCTGGAAAAAGTTGATCCACAATGCATTTATTAACATACATGCTACTGTCGATGCCTTGGTGTCTCATACATACATGCGCTGCAAATGGTATCACGCACTACAGTTTTGCTCCCTTAATGCTAATGAATAGGTGGGCATGCGTTACACATGGTCCTTTTGGGGTCTTAAAAGAAACTACGGTTAGTGTGGCTATGATTATAACCATTAATAATCCAGCAAAATACATTCAATTTAACACATAATGTTGTATTTACTTTATACCTGAACTACGAGAAATCAATACGAAAATAAAGTTGTCAAATTTTAATAAGGCTGATTAATTGGTCCAGACATTTTGAATTAATTCCGCATCATCCCGGGCAGTTGTTGCAATATAAATGCCGACCACGGTTTATGATCTGCCCAGGCCTATATTATCACCAACGCGTCAACCCTGAGACTGATGTTCCTCAACGAAAAATTACTACAAAAGGTTTCTTAACTGATTCTGGCAGCGTTTAGTGTACTTTAAAACATACTAAAAGTTTACCAAACAAGGACACCGGGAAAGTTTTTTTTCCAAGATGGCGTTAATGAAACTCAAATGTGGTGTATTCATTAAGATCAGTAAAAGTGACGTTGGCCAATTATGACCCAAACCAGTGTCATGCGCCTGTAAGCCCTCTCTATACTGCTGTACGTGGCCCTTGCCGAAGTGAAAACAGTGACAATTCAAACAACACTCAAAACTGAACGCTCAGAAACTTATTCTATGGACAGGGGTGTTAGTGCATGGGCAGCTAAAGGTCATGAATCCAATTTCATAATGATTCAACAGCTCAGTGATATCCAAAGTTCTCTTAATGTGACATCAAGATCTTCAAACCTGAGTCTCAAGTTATGGACTATGTGGTCTTAATATGTGCTTTGCCCTCTAAACCTAGAGAAAGACACAAAGATCATCAAATTTGAGTTGATAGTTACATCGTTATGATCAATGTACGACGTTTCGGTGGCCATCTTTGACGTCATCTTGAAAAAACACTGTCCCGAGGGTCCTACTTTGGTAAACTTTTCGTATGTTATAAAGTACACTAACCCCTACAAGAATCAATAGAGACCCCTTTTTTGGCAATTTCATTTTTGGAGGAGGGGGTACTGATTTTGATCGATCTCACCCAATTAGAACCAAAGTTATCGTGTTCCAAAGCCTCATTCAATCAAATAACTTATCTCAGTTTAGCCTTAGTGGAAAATGCGCTTGATCGAACTCTAGCCATGTCACTGCATTCGCCAAATAGAGATACCTACGCAACTTTCGAACATTCTACCTCAATTAGAAACCAATGGAGATCTTTCAGAACTTGGTATAGTCTTGCTTATGATACTCTACTTCTCCTTCAAAGTTATCTTTGGATGGCATTAAGTGAAAGCGATATATAATAACAGACAGTTTTATGGATAACATTCACTAGGTTTATTAACAGCAACGTTTCAATGAGGACACTCTAGACGTTATCAACATGTTACAGAAGTTATATACAGATAACAATAAACTAATTAACATTAAGGCCTGAGCCATTCACAGTCAATCTCATCATACCTAAGTAAACTAGTGAATGTTAATTATCCATAAAGCTGTCTGTTATCCTTCTAAGTTACATGAAATATTCCCATAACGTTTCCATAACAACTGTTCGTGATTCTATAACAACTGTGTTAGAGTTAAATATTACTTAATATATAAGTTGAAATGTTTGCATAAATCTTACCAATGAAAACAATAGAGAGAATTGGAAAGGCACAGCTTAGACATGATAAAAGGCACACAAAAGACTGTCTTATCTGGTACGCCCCCTTGTATCCAGTCACACGCAGCACCTTATCCAGTTCAACCCTTTCTTTAAGATCTCCACCCATTGCGACTGGATAACTTGTAGTCCCCTGGAAACAGTAAAGAAATCGTTTTACGTCATAATGATGTTAGTGAAGAAGCGTTGCTACATTCGGTGTACAGGAAATGATACAGATACGATTTCTCGACGTATTGCCATCGGGTCTTTTTTTGTATAGCTCGGAACGTCAGCATTCATCTCCACAGCATTGTGCACAGTTAACATGTTAAGTATAGCTTCTCAACCTCGTGGGTTTCCTCCCAATGCTAAAGTCCTCTACGCGCAAGCCAATTATTGAAATAAAATTGGACCATATGTTGGTCCCGAAATGACCTAGTTTGTGTCGAGTGGACGTTAACCACATTTCTCTCTCTGTTAAGTATAGCCCTGGTATGCGACGATGTTTTATGGTGATTGTGTTTGTAACGGTGCAAATAATGTTAACATTGCGACTGGATAATTTGTAGTCCCCTGGAAACAGTAAAGAAGTCGTTTTACATCATAATGATGTTAGTAAAGAATCGTTGCTACATTCGGTGTACAGAACCGGGTGGAAATGATGCAGATACGATTCCTCGACGTATTGCCATTGGGTCTTTTTTTGTATCGCTCGGAACGTCAGCATTCATCTCCACAGCATTGTGCACAGTTAACATGTTAAGTATAGCTTCTCAACCTCGTGGGTTTCCTCCCAATGCTAAAGTCCCCTACGCGCAAGCGAATTGTTGAAATAAAATTGGACCATATGTTGGTCCTGAAATGACCTAGTTTGTGTCGAGTGGACGTTAACCACATTTATCTCTCTGTTAAGTATAGCCCTGGTATGTGACGATGTTTTATGGTGATTATGTTCGTAACGGCGCAAATAAAGTTAACAGACCTTCAGATTAACATGTATTCGGAACTATGGTTTCCTCCGTTCATGGGTTAGTGTGTTAATAATAAGTAACATTTATTTATTTAATTTAGGCTTTATAGATGAAATATAATTATTACATTATCAATTACCTTTCCCTGAATTAGGCTTTATAGATGAAATATAATAATTACATTTAAGATTATTAATTACCTTTTCCTGAATTAGCTGGCTGCCAATTAAATTCTGTCTTCAGATCTTGGCTTGGGTGACAACAGCCTGTCCTGCAACTGGCAGGTGCTTCGACTGAGACTGTACCGTTTAGGGTGGTTCTTGATGAAGATTACTAACACATTATGATATTAAACAAGGAAACGTGATCTGAATAGACTGTGCGATATGTCAAGGTGGTATATATTAATTGATAACCAACACTTCGTGGTTTGTCACGGTTCAAAAAAATTACAAATTGTATCATGAGAAAACCTGAAGACCAACTTCATCCGGTATTTATCGATAACAGTGCTCAATACCAAAGGTCCTCATGTACGCGTTTCCGTCAGCGAAAAAAACCCTGTCTAACGCAAACGTAATATGACCCATTCCATGTTAACTTTTACAGCGCGCGGAAAATACACTTGCACCCTTTTCCTTGCAAATTTAAATCAACAAACTGCTCTTGCTGCATATTCGGCTAGCAAATGGTCGCTTTTTTTTAGCGTGATCCCCCCTTGTCTGCGGTGCAGGACCGAACTCCGGGCAAGGGACGACATAGTCGTTGAGATGGGACTAAACACCGAGAGGCAGTTATAATTCGATGTAAGATGTCATATAGTGTACAGTGTTATGTTTTTATACGCCCACATTTTCATGTGGACGTATTATGTCGTCGCCCCTGTCCGTCCGTCCACAATTGTTTGTGGACTCTCTACAGGTCACAATTCTTACCCGATTTTGACGAAACTTGAAATATATGTTTATCCCCAAAAGATCTCGGCTGCTTTCGATATTGGCATGTATCGGATCAAAACTTCATGGATTATGGCCCCTGATTGTACGAAAAATCACGTTTCTAGCTATAGAGGTCACAATTTTGAACCGATTTTGATGAAACTTGACATGCATGTTTATAACCCAACGACCGTGGTTCCTTTCGATATTTGCGCCTATCGGAACGTAATTTCCTGAATTATGGCCCCTGATTGTCCGAAAAATCGCCTTTTTTAGCTTGTGGTACCTCTGGAGGTTACAATCATTATCCGATTTAAAAAACCGTTCGATTATATCACCGTTACACCCTAAGGAAGGTTGAGTTCGAATTTCGGGAAAATCTGACCAAAATGGCCGCCGTTTGTACGCGAATACTGTTAAAAAATGATATATCAATGTTGTGGACCCTGTAGAGGTCACAATTTTAATTCGATTTTGATGAAACTTGAAATTCATGGTTATAACCCAAAGATCTTGGTTCCTTTCGATATTTGCGCATATCGGATCGTAACTTCTTGAATTATGGCCCCTGATTATACGCAAAATCGCCATTTTTTAGCTTGTGGTTCCTCTGGAGGTCACAATTATTATCCGATTTAAAAAAAAACGTTTGATTATATTACCGTTACACCGTAAGGCAGGTTGAGTTCGAATTTCGGGATAATCGGACCAAAATTGCCATACAAAATGGCAGCGGTTTGTACACGAATACTGTTAAAAAATGGTATATCATGGTTGTGGACCCTGTATAGGTCACAATTTTAATTCGATTTTGATGTGAAATGCATGGTTATAACCAAAGATCTTGGTTCCTTTCGTTATTTGCGCATATCGGATCGTAACTTCCTGAATTATGGCCCCTGATTGTCCGAAAAATCGCCTATGGTCCCTCTGGAGGTCACAGTTATTATCCGATTTAAAAAAAACGTTTGACACTATCACCGTTACACCCTACGGAAGGTTGAGTTCGAATTTCGAGAAAATCGGACCATAATTGCCAGACAAAATGGCCGCCGTTTGTACACATTTCTAGGTTGTGTACCGTCACACCATAATCATTGTCAGCTTCGAATTTCATGAATATCAGACTGGAACTAACCAACAAAATGGCTGCTCCCAATACAGTATGAAATACAGGACTTAATGATGTAGGAAAAATCACTTTCGGTATTGCTTGTTCTCTATCCATCTCTCGAAAATGTGGGCGTATCCTGCCTGGCAGTGCCAGCCTATCTTTTTCTCTACAATTATAATGACTAATCAGTTCATTGTTTTTACTAAAGTTGTGTCGTGATTCGTCTGCTAGCATTGTTGCGGAATTTAGAGACTCGTTAATCAAGACGAGCACACAATGGCACCCACGTGATGATGTTTCGGGAGAGGCATGGCAACCAGCGGCAGGGTGGCGATTTATTCTGATGCGTGTAAATTCTTTCATTTCATAGTTATATATAAGTTCTTACATTATTGTATCCCCTGTGATTGTTCGGTAATATGTTTAAATCATCGTAGGTGGCTCGTGTCGTGTTCGTTTCGTGGTTGACTTAGCAATTCGCGACAGAGTGGACAATTCAAGTTCGACCCGTGTGACATCGGAATATGTGTTTATGTGGTAGAGGAACATGTGTGCTATGAACAGATTATTTAATTAATAAGACTGTCTAATATTTAATGTCCATTACAAGTCCGTTACGTATGTTTTTGTATCATTCTCTTGTTTTACCATGTTTGTGATTGTTGTTTACAGTGAACTGTAATAAATCATGTTTTTGAATTGTACATTGACGTTTTATATAATTTCTGCTGACCGGGCGTATTTCATGAATATGTTATTCCTGGCCTTGTTTTAGGTGACCTAACAAAGTACGTAGTCTGCTGCCAGGGCAAAATTTCCCTCATAGCACACTGTATGGTGTATACGCGTCTTCATAAACCCAGTCAGACACTAAACTCGATTTCATTTCAGTGAGATGAAACCCGGAGACAACCAACGAGGTTGGACAGGCGACCTTATTCCTTGTTACATACACGCGAGTGATTGAAAAGCGCATACGTTAAACCACTCACCACCGATTGGTGGGAAGATAAACATGAACTATCTGTTACTAATATATTTAACAAATTGATTAGCGGGTATTTATGTATCCGGGAGCTGCGACGGCTCGGTGAATAAGAAGTATGGTCGTTACACAGGGAGTCCCGTCTTGAATCCCGGTGTTGGTTGAGAAAGCGCATTGGTATTTCCAGGTGTGATTGTCTTTCGTTCGAATGGAACGACGCGCAAGCGAATTATTGAAATAAAATTAAACCATATGTTAGTCCCGAAATGACCTGGTTTGTGTCGAGTGGACGTTAAACCCCATTTCTCTCTCTGTCTCTCTCGAAACGGGGCGCCGATTGCGACTTTATTGGCAAACTTGGTTTTATTTCGTTGGCAAACTTTAAGATATACGAAAACTTAGTCTTGATGCTAAACTTTATATGATCAGCCTCAAGTTCTTTTATAGATGACAAACTAAATACTTGCTAAATTAGACGCGGGTTACTGGTCTAATACGCTTACTTTGTTTACGTCTTGTTATTCGAGTTTATGAGTAGTTTCGGCCCAAAAGTAGCGAAACATTGACGTCATATAGAAATAACGATAAGAGGTTATTGGATCCGAATTACACGTCCAACACGATCGTTGTATATAACTATTATAATCATAACCCAAATCTAAAACGATACTCATTAATATGCGTCGGCAATGTTGGGTTCAATTTGCCTCAAACCATAGATTACGTTAAAGTAGGAGCGAAAATTGGATGGCGAAACACCCTCATACTGGAAACACATTACTCTGGGATGTTGTACGTACCGTTAGCTCGCTATTAAAAATGGCCAACGAAGACTCACAAAAGACAAAATTGAGAAGAACGATGAGAGACATCGTCCAGAAACCATGCATTTCCATCAATTCAAAGAATGTTAGTTGAATGATCTCGTCTGTAAACATTGAACATGACGAAATCGGGTATTCATGGGCAAATTGACACTGCAGGACAGTCGTCTGCCGATTCGTGTGCAAATACTCATTTTCTATAAATTCTAACCCAATCCGGTCTAGTGCCAATACTAGGGTGACTCGTGCACTGAAAAGTTTCTCTACAGAACGTTGGACTCGACATGGCGAATGTGCAACGTTTCGGTGGCTTGTCACGAAGGAAGTGATTTCTCGCTTACTACGCAGTATGAAAATGTTCAGCGGTAGAGTCTTTGAGACTATAAATAGCCATCGCATATGCAATACTCTACACATCTATCAACTATTACAGCCGTAAAAAATCTGCTGTTGACGATTTTGAATAGCAGTACAATTTTACTTTTTGTTTATTACAGCAGCTTTGAGAAATTATGTTCGTTTTATTTTTTAAATTGCTCTATCATTAACTGTACCGTCAGGAGCGGCATCTTTTGGTTTAGTACAAGACTTTCGTTAGCAGTAGTTTCATTTTACTTTTACATGGTTCTTAAAACAATGGTGGAGTTGCCTAACGTGTGTTTCTAAATTCAATTTCTGGTTTTAGCTTTCTATAATATTTCGTAAAAGAAGTTGTCTTGGTTATCTCGGCCTGTCAATCAGAGGGAGAATGGTCGGTAGACTGGTTGAGCGGCCCGGATGTAATGCTTATTAAGTAGAAAATGGCCGTTTATATGGTGACTATTAAAGTGGGAAACTGATTTAAGGCTTGGTATATATTTATAAATATTGTGATTTTCGAACTTAAGCCAGTCTAATGCTAACAGTATCGCCTCTTGTAGCAGTATAACACATTCGATAACATTGGCTATAAGGCAGACAATTGCATCACTAGGGCAATCAAAACGTCATGTTCAAATTCAAGGACTAGATCAACTTAAACCCTGTCTGAAAAGAGAAGGGTGGGATCACAAGTTAGTAAGGATATTAAAACAACCCCAATGTACAGGAACAGAATTACACTTAGAATTACACTTGAGCACAAATGCATTGTGCTTTATGAGTTGCAATCAATAATTCCTAGACAGAACACAGGCTGACCTTCGAAATAAAAAAATGTCTTTGCAGTATTGGAAGAATAATTTGCCGATTTTACTTACGTCAAGGTTTGTTATGGATAAATTATTGTGCCAAATACAGCACATGGTTTGGAAATGGATGCTACCAGAGTCCCCGGTATTGCAAGCAAAGGATGCATTTGTCTTCTCCCAAATAAAAATCTTAATAATGAAGATATTGATGAAGAAGATACAGGTGTGACAGTTTGTGTCCACGGGAAGAAGATAAACTTAAACAATCTAGTACGGTAGACTTGCCTGAAAATGTTTGAATTGTGGAACATACCGGTAGGTAGAGACAAAGGAAACACTTGAATGTTGATAAAATAAATTGAAACTGTTGTAGATGTTAATGGCTCAATAGGTAAAAACATAAAGCTTCGTGTAATTATTTCAGTCTTGGTGAGTTGCTTTTAAAGTTAACAAGTCAACAGTAAGGCTGCCGAAATCCCAACATTATTATTCGAACATTTGTTTTTAAAGTATCAAGCAATCAAACTGATTATCAACTATACACTAAGTTCATCACCCTATCAGATAGAATCAATGTTATCTTTGAAATGGCTTATAATAGCTCTTCTTAGCTTTAGCTCGAAATTTTAATCATTGAACCCAGTAAGTAAAGACATTCACCTAATGAACATCTACATCAATTTTAAACATTCTATCTCAATCAAAAGCAGAATTGTTATGCTCCAAAGGTTTTGACCAATTATCGTCATCGAACTTGGTTAAGGTAATGATATAATGAATCTATGCTCGGAGTTTCATCACTCTCGCTTAAGTCACGACCAATCAAATTGCTTACCGCTCTGCTTATCCTGGGCAGAATATGCTCATTATTGAACTTAGTCAATGTATTATTGTGATACAACTATACACCAAGTGTCCCCACGCTCACTTAATTAGACCTATGGTTATTGTGTCCAAAAGCATCAACCAATCAAACTTCCTTATCTCGGCCCATCTTCGACCTCCATCAAGGCATATATAATCAACACCTACGCCAATTAGAATGAGAGTTTCTGGGTTTTAAAGTCTTGCGCAATCAAATAAGTTTATCGTTCTGCTTACCCTGAGCAGAAAATGCTCATTATCGATGTAATAAATCAATACACCAAATTTCATCAATGTCATATAATTAGAACTAAAGGTATCGTGCCCATAAGCATCAAAGAATCAAATTGCTAATCTCAGCTTACCTTAAGCATAATGTGCTCATCTTCGAAGATATTTCTTAGGAAGTAATAGAAACGTCCGGCTGTACAACAGTGACAATTATTTGTGATTTTATGAAAATGATTGATACAATTAATGCTCACAGCATACTCAAATGGAGGAAGATAGTGTCCACAGTGTCATAGAGCGTAAACTTGAAAGAGGCCTATTTATATTCCACAAACTTATGTGGACATTTTTCATGGTGCTAGACCGCGACAACCTTATAACGTTTTTTATGTACATCACGATTTTTGAAAAAGACATTCCGACCTCAGATATTAATATTCCATCCGCCCTCGTGTCGAAGTGGGGGGGGGGGCGGTAGTAGCCGATATTCGCGTTATGAATTAAAGCCCCGACGGAGATATTAAATATCAGCTTGTGTTTGACGATGTCCTTCACGATCTCCCGAGGAAGGCAAAAAACGTGCAGATAAGAGTCACAAAACATTCAGCCCAACAGACTTCATGATCACCCGATTCCTATAAAAACTATAAAATTTCCCCATCTTCAAGATATCAAAACCGTCATCCCGCCAGACTACCATTCCATTTATGATACTTTTCCACACACATGACAAGACTTTCATTAGAATTAATGAAAACTGCCAACAAACGTTGTTTTATTGTCAATTATAATACAATATGTTTTCTTTTTGAAACTTGTTTTTATATTACCGGTAATTTCTTGACCAGTACTTGCCGAAATGATTTCGTGTATTAATATTCTCAAATAAAACAATACGTCTTGTTTCATTCTTTTTTTTATGTCTAGGTTTAAATTTTTCCTGACAAAAGTGGGGGTTCCGTGTAAACATTGACGTGCACGTTAAAAACGCCTTGGCCGTTGTAATTCGACTAGGCCGTAGCGCTGCTGTTTTGGCACAATTTCCATCATAGCAAATTATATGGTTCGTGCCCGTCTACATTAAATTCGAAATCCCACTTCATTTCATCATTTTCCTTCTAAATATAACTTTGTTTGGCAGCATTTTCGGGTTACAATGTCGTAAGTACACACATATGTTAACGTTTGGGAACCAAATTGTCGTAAGCGTAATTCGGGTAATCAATATGTAAACAACACTTTCCAATAAGAATTAACTGCTTTGTGTTCTTTATTTACCACGAACAGTCCTATCAGAAACATTTTTGTGTAAAAGTACTTTTGACATACTTTTTTTGTGACTCCTGAAACGTAGGTCAAGTGTAGTTACGAGAGTTTGTCACCGAGTCAACATTAAATATGATGGACAATTCCAAAAGAATGTGAAACATCTTCTCTGTAATTTTTGCTCATTGGTAATGAAGTAATTACACTATGTAATGTCATTTTTGACTTGTCAAATAATGCAAACATATTTTAAACATTCTCGTCATTTAAATAATGGTCCCAATCAGCCGATTACCTGGAGCTTGTAGATGGAAATAATAGTACACTTCAGAAAATGTCTGAGTTTATGCAAAATGTTGATGTACATATTAAATAAATTCTTTATCTGCGAAATTGAATAAAGTGGAAAGTGAATTACAGTATCTGTATTCTAAATTTAGGAATGAGGGTGACATTAATGTGCTTAAGGAACAAAACAATAATCTGAGAAAGGATGTGGATTCTAATAGAGTGAGTATATAAAAGATAAGCGAAAATTTCAATTCGTACCAAACAAAGATAAATAATGCCATCAAAGCTAACTAGCTACTCGACACTACAGAGTTCAATTATCGAACTACAATGGCGTTCGATGCGTTATAACCTGATTTGTCATTGTTTGGTTTAGCATGAACAAGAAGATGCCGACATAGTTCTTAAGCCAGGCGCAGACGGGCAACTTTTTCGAGCAACTTTCAGGCAACAATGAAATCGCTGGTCTGCGCCAACGGGCAACAATAGTTGCCTGCTGTTCCTCCGAGTTGCTTCTCGTTGCCAAATATCAAACATGTTTGATATTCGACAACAGAAAATCGCTCGTCGCCGAGAAATTGTTCATCTGTTGCTTCAAAATTGCTCGTCTGCGGCGGTAGGCGGCAACAAGCAACTGTTCAATCAGCGAGCGCTCTACTGTCATGTGATACTTCAAGATGGCGGCTTCGGAACAGCTAACAACTGTAGTTGCTGTATGTACGGCGCCATTTTGGATGATCACGTGATATCGGCATTCCGGATGCATCCCGGGAAAAATTGCTTCTCGTTGCCAGTCAGCGCACACGGGAGACCTCGAGTTGCCAATTGCTCGGAGTTGCCAGTAGTTGCCTATTGCAGCAACAAGCGACAAAAAGTTGACCGTCTGCGCCAATCTAGAGACTGCTTGTATGATGAATTTGGAATAGATTACACAATTCAGTTCGGCAACATCCATCGATTCGGGAAACGGCAAAATGGAAAGCCAAGACCTGTCATCGCAAGATTCATCTATTATTGGGATATAGAGACGGTAAGTTTAAAGGTAAGTCCTACGGTATCAATCAGCAGTTTTCCTCCCGCTATCGAAGGAACCCGAAAGAAGCTATATACCATCCAAAAAAGCTTTAAACAAAATGGTCACAAAACTAAGTACGTGACAAATTGTTCATGGACGACAGGGAGTACCGTCTTGAGGATGGAGGACAACTAAACTGCTTCTAACAACGCTGTTCCTGCGGAGGCAAATCAGTATCGGCCGTGGGAAGACACGTTCCGATTCTACCAACCAGGGAAGAAACGAAATTATAGCGCAACTTCATCTTATGAACTGTCAATTGATATCGAATAGGGGTTTCATGAGAGTAAACTGAAAGTTGTGTCGTGGAATGTGAGAAAAGGTCTCACTAGTAAATTGATGGACAATGATTTTATTGAATTGCTATCACGGTATGCCATTGTACTGTACTATACTGGATTCGCGAAATTAATAATATTGCTGTATCTGATTACAAGGTCTTCAAATTGGTCAGACAAAACGGTAGAGGTGGTTGGCTGGTAATTTATATTAAAACTCATATAGCTAAATTGTGTTTTATTGTAGAAAATGTTCATAAAACTATTGTACTAAATGTCAACTTCATATATTTGACATATAGCTTGTTATTTCCCACCATACTCAAGTGTCTTTTACCGTTCCACTTTTGTTGATTTATTTGTTGTGCTGGAAGATTTGATTCTTAACTATACTGATAAAGGAGTAATTATCTCAAAAGAAGATTTTAATAGTACGACAGGTAGCCTTGTAGATTATATTGAAAATGATTAATTGACCGAAATCACGAGTTCAAAACTCTAAAATATCTGCGAGTACAACTCAGATGTTGATACTGGAAAGAGAAACAGTTTAGATAAAGTCGTAAATCAAATCAATTTGGTAGGCAATTAATACAATTGTGCAAGTCAACGGGTTATAGAATATTGAATGGTAGGCATCCAGGAGATGAAGCCGGTAGTTTCACATATTTTAGTGTAGGGGGTTCTAGTCTTATTGATTATGTTCTTGTTCTATTTTGATCTGTTTAGTAAATTCGAATCTGAAAATTTTAACGAGTTCTCAGATCTTGCTCCTATCCATTTAATAAATAAATCAAATGATACATTATTAAGAGATAAATTAGAGAATAATGCATGTAAACGGGTTTGTAATTCTATCAAATGGAGCGATGAAAATGTCTCACTTTTATGTAAATCACTAAAATATAACCAAGAGAAGCACATTGATTTATTACGTTCAGTTGATATCCATGAGTCATCGTCTGTTAAAATAGGTTAAAATTTATTTACTAAATCCATTAATGAGTTGATTTCATCCCAATGGATAGTTTGTAAACGAAAAGGTAATAAACCCAGAATACCTGATAAACCATGGTTTACTGAGTTGTGTAGAACTTTAACAAACAGCGGTTGCCGGCAGGATACGACCCAACGGCAGATCATGGCGGGGGTCCCGGGGCCTGGTACATGTGGTGGGGATGATCACCGACCGCGTAGGTTTGGCCGGCGAGCGCTGAAGGCGCGAAGCCCCGCAAAGGGCTCTGGAGGGGCGGTCTTTCCTCAGGAAATTTTCAGAAATTGGAGGCCGGAAACGTGATTTCCTGGCATTTCAGGCACTTGTGTCGGAGCCATTTAGAAGTACCTCCCCCAGAAAAAAATAACATTCTGCCACAAAATTAGCGCATTCTGGCGTTATTTCAGTGGACCAATCTTTGCGAGTGCTATGAAATGATGGCATTTCTGGAAGATGGGGTTGGAGCCATTGAGCCGTTAAATCCGCCACTGTAAATGAGCAGAGCTACATCAAACCTAATTTTGAAGTCGTATTATATCCCCCCCCCCCCCCCGATTATTTGATAATGGTGGCCGTAACGTTACGACCAAGCCGGACTCGATTTTTGACGAACGTCTAAAGCTAAGTACCAAATGGTAATACGGGATTTAATCAAGAAATCGAATATTTCGTGTGAGCATAATGAAATGAAATGGGGTTTAACGTCCTACTCTTTTGCGCCTAACCTGGGCTAATGGAAGACGGGGTGATCATGATGTGCATCTCATCAAATTCAGCTTATACCCACAACAAATATCAACAACAACTACAGCTTATATACAATCGTACGTCAATCTGAGGCAAAATTCGCGCTACTCGAAATGATGGGGACAGGTAATGTGTTCGAGTTACACGATAATTCGAGTTAGACGATGTTCGGTCCGATAGAAGATCTCACGGCAATAAAAGACCATGTATTACACCCTTAGATAAAGTCACAAAAGGCGTTTATTTTTCAAATCTTCAAGTTTCCGGGAAAGTTGCCAAGGCAAACTCGCCTGCAAGATCCATTATTTACAGTTCGAGTTAGTCTATGTAAATAAATACGACTTCGATAAGGATTGTACCGGAAATTTGGTTTGAGCTGTGCGATGTTTTATAAAAGGAAAACGAAAGAAAAGTATTCGTTCAACAACGAATTTTGTTCGAGTTAGGCGATAATTCGCGTTATACGGCGTTACGTTACGCGGAGTTAAGAGTTGAATGATAATGATCAATGGATGAACAGTCTTCTTTTTTTGGCCCTGGCGAATTTTGCAATGGTTTCTCCGACATTGATGGTGCGCAGGATATCGCTTTCAGAGGCCAGCCGAACCAAATACACTAGCCTATCCTGACCCATCGTAGACCGGAGATAATATTTTATTAGTTTCAATTTTGAGAAAGATCTCTCCCCTGAACAATTAGATATCATCATGCACATATATATTCTCAATATTGCTTCAACGTTGGGGAATGTATCTTGAATGTCCATTCTCAACAAATAGTTCGATTGACGTTTCCCGGTAAATAAACAAAAAGGAAACACGGATACTAGTCGAAAATATGACGCGGCATCACCGGACCGAATTCTCGGATGTCGATCGCAACACACCATGGGTTGAGGGGGCCCCCAGAGACTTCCGATGGAGGGCCCTCGGACACATTGGTCGGGAATCACTGAATTAGATAAATGCGAAAAGAAAATCTCTGACTACCAATTCGGATTACGTAAGAAGTTATCAACTGTTGATGCTATTTTCATTTTGCAAAGTCCAAACTTGGGATATATGTCGTATTGTCGATTATCGTAAAGCGTACGATTTTGTGATTTTAATACATCTATGTTATAACATGTTAGAGACCGAAGAACCCCCGTATTCTGATATTCCCACTCCCGATAAAGAAAACTTGGTAAGAATTCGAATATAACATCTCCCCTATAATATATCCGATACCGACCGTTTTTGGTGCCAACACCATTTAGCACGTGTGGGTTAAAACTGCATTAAAATATACAATGATTATGACAGATTATGTATTCGATTGTATTTCAGTGATAACTCGTGTTATCAAGGAGAATGATTACTTATTCCAAATTAAAGACCTAAGATACTGAAATCCTGAGCTTATTTATTGTACATAGCTCCTGTAAATTACTTTTATGTTTTATTCTTTAACAGAGTGAGGAACAGGGTGATACGGAAGATAGATCTTTTATGGACATGGAAACCCCAGAGAAAAAAAAAATTGGTAAGAGTTGTTATATAACATTACATGTCTTTTGTTTATCAGCTATCACTGGATGATACCTGCAAATTAGAGAAGATATATTGTAGGATAATGACAATACATGTATAGTAAGTGCCAGCTATTTAACCTTTATACGACATTGTTTCGTGTCCATTGGCAGCGTAATTGACAGTGTAACTTGGATGTAAATCTATTATATTTTAGTGTCCAACCCTGACAGTCGACCAGAGTGGTGGGGCGAAAGACGACCCGAATTCAGAGGTAAGCAACCTAATACCACAGTTGTAGTCTTTGTTACATGGCTTAATATATATTATCGCAATTTTATCCGATTTCTACTCCTGACCAAGCATACAAACATCCATACTGTGCCTCGTGTGTTATCTATTACCATAGACCGTATAATATTATTATTACTGAAATAATTTATCATGTACATGTATGTATTATCCAAATATGGTTTCAAATTCATTCCAGGCACTACAAGCACCAATTTTGCCGCAGTTAGTAAGAACTAACTTTAAAAGAGAAGACGAAGTAAGCTTTAAACTATATTCATTGCAGCACGATTTCGTTATTCCGAAACTAGGATGGGTAGAACTAAATCACAGGGACCTCAGCACATAGTATCAAAAATATTTGGCGCGGCCATAAAGGCGGAGAGGATTTCTAAAAAATCTATTTCTATCTCGGCGACAAAAAATCCATTCCACCTAAGTAACAACATCTCTACTTTATTTTTCAGTGGCATCACCCGAACTGTATAAACGAATTTATTCCTAAAGGGGTATAACATTTACATCTACTTAATATTTGGATGTCAATGTTAAAGTACGTCTTTTCTATTATCGATAGCCGTTTTCAATTGATAGCAACTTAAACCAACTTGGCATTTAATCGGCTGTAAACGTAAAGTTTACGCGGCCATTAGTTTGTGGTCGCGTGTTCAATGCTGACTGGCTACTCTGGCGGTCGCTGTTCCATACCCGCATTGAACGAGAAATTTCATCGGGATTTTCCGACGTGGTTTCCCCTTGTCAGTTGACAAGAACTGTCTAGTCGTTCGGATGAGACGATATATCAAGGTCCCATGTTAAAGATCCCTTAGCAGATGCAATTCGATTAGGCCATAGTGCGACTGCGATTTCCCCTAAGCGCACTACAGGTATTTCATTTTGAAATTTTTTATTTGCAGATTAATCTTGACGTAGATGACTGGGTTGCGGTAAATTTCTTTAAAGATTTAATTGTTGGGGAAGTGATCAAAAAGGACGAATATGGAGTGTTCACGATCCAATTTTTAACAAAATGCAAAGAGGACGGTTCATGTAAATGGCCGATTTGTAATGATATCAAAGAAATAGAAGATACGTACATACTTGGCAAGACTCGCGTCACTATTTTAAAACGATCGTTTATTGTGCAGAACCTCGAGGAAATAGAAGAAAAAAATTTGACCTACGTCAAAAACTTTTGTTAGTGAAGGGAACATTAAAAAAAAAGTTAAAAAAGAAATCTAAATACATTTATAAAAAAAAGGAGTGAACGAGGACGTTGTAAGTAATGTGTAAATAGATATATAAAAATACGACGTAAGTAGTGGACAAAATGGCACAAATAATTTCGCACACAGGTCCTATGGCGCCCACATTTAATACATTTTCTGTCACTGAGATCCAATGTAGTCAAAAAGGATGAGTTAACTGATCAAAAAAAAAACCCACCACACTGGATAATTAACATTTTATTTATAATAATTGAAACATTATTATGCGTATCAATACGTAATATCATGGGTTAATCAATTGTGGCGTTAAAGTCATGCTACATGTATTTGTAGTTTCGATTGTAATTGTATATATTAGGGGTTTTTTTGTTTAGTCTTGATAGCATATGTTTATATATTTGTATTTAGTTCGACGCATGTTCGACCTATGCTACATCATAGATCGTATACAGTTCTATGGCTACATCAATTATAATGTTGAAATACTATTAACACTGTTATATGGATATACTACTTCTGAATTTTATTAACGTGCTACGTTTCAATACGCAAAAAATTGCAGTTTTCCATTACTGTATAATGTACATATTCTTGTTATGTTTTGTGATATAAATGTATACACTGAAAAAAAACTTGTGTTGAAACAACACAAACTTGTGTTGTTTTCAACACAAGTTGGGTGTTACTATTTAACAACACAAACTTGTGTTGAAACAACACAAACTTGTGTTAAATGTCGAAACAACACAAGACTTGTGTTAAAATTGATCAAACAACACAAACTTGTGTTGAAACTTGTGTGAAAATCTACACAATACTTGTGTTAAAATTTCTAAAACTTGTGTTGGAATTTCTGAAACTTGTGTTGAAATTTTTGAAACTTGTGTTGAAATTTTTGAAACTTGTGTTGAAATTTCTGAAACTTGTGTTGAAATTTCTGAAACTTGTGTTGTTTCATACAAACTTGTGTATAACCACCAACAGACCCTCCTTTTATTCTGTTTTAAATGTAATGTTTGATAAATGACATGACACCAATTTAGTTCATAGAATTTATATTTATTCATAAAATTATTATTTATTTATAAAATTACACCAATTTTATTCATAAAATTACACCAATTATTATTTATTCATAAAATTACACCAATTATTATTTATTCATAAAATTACACCAATTATTATTTATTCATAAAATTACACCAATTATTATTTATTCATAAAATTACACCAATTATTATTTATTCATAAAATTACTATTTATTCATAAAATTACTATTTATTCATAAAATTATCATTTATTCATAAAATTATCATTTATTCATAAAATTATCATTTATTCATAAAATTATCATTTTTATGAATTATCATTTATTCATAAAATTATATGAACAATTAAATTAATGCCAAATCAAAACTAGACAGACATTTTGATGGATAATAAAAACAAAGAAAACCCAATACTAATAAAATTGTGGTATATAATGCCCCCCCCCCACTCCACAGAAAATAAAAAAATAAACAAATAAAAATAAAAAATAAGGAAACCATAAAATAAGCATAGTTATTTAAATTGAACAAAAAAAACCCTCAAAACAAGCACGGAGACATTTGGTATACAAATAAACAAAGTTAATTCCAATGCTAATAAAATTGTGTTATATAATAACAATTTATTCCCCCCATCCCCACCAATTTTTTTTTTAAAGTTACCTTCTTAAAAAAGAAATAATAATTTAAACGCTATGTACACAATATTCCTACTCCATGCCCCCTAAAATAGGATTTACATCCATTGTATATCTAAATTACATACCAGTCAAAACAAGCATTAAAGACATACTGGTAAATTATGCACAAAAACTGAAAAACTACTTACAAATGAAATATAAGAGGCAATGTACAAAATATTTCTATACAAGTCATAAGCAAGGGGGAGCCATGTTGGCCTACATAACAAAGAAAAGTAGGGAGAGAGAGAGAAATGGTGTTAAACGACCACTTGACACAAACTAGGTCATTTCGGGACTAACATATGGTTTAATTTTATTTCAATAATTCGCTTGCGCGTAGGGGTCTTTAGCAGTGGGAGGAAGCTGGGGTACCCGGAGAAAACCCACGAGGTTGGACAGGCGACCCTACTCCTTGCCACGTACAACCGGGGATTTGAAACCACGCCAGAATGGCAGGCCGTATGATACAGCGCGAACATTAACCATTCGGCCATTCCCCCCCCCCCCAAAGAAAAGTAGGATGTTAAAAACCCCTTTTCAGCTTTTAAAGAGAGAGAGAGAGAGAGAGAGAAAAAATGGGGTATAATGTCCACTCGACACCTAATTATTTCAGGACTAACATATGGTTCAATTATATTTCAATAATTAGCTTGCAAGTAGGGGTCTTTAGCGGTGAGTAGTGAGAGGAAACCGGACGACCTGGAGAAAACTGACAAGGTTGGTCATGCGACCCTACTCATTATCATGAACACAGCGGGAATCAAAACTACGTTAGTTGACTTAATGACGGACCTTATGATACAGCATGCACGTCCTACCCCCCCCCCCTTCATTTAATAAGCAAGGGAAAGTCACCTTAATGTACCTGAGTGCCCTATATAATACTTCATGATTGACAACCAAATCTGAGTGATTTTAAAGTCACTTTACATTCTATATTTTACACAAATTTCTGGAGAGAATTACAACATAATTGTTTTTTCCAAAGGATATTTAACATTAAAAACAAAAATAAAATCAGATCAAATGCAACCGATGACCTATTAGCTTTTATAATCACTACATTCTTTTTCAAAATTATAAAACAATTTGATGGCTTAATATTCAAAAGGTATATGGTTGAGTTCTCTTGTTGCTGGAATCATACATCAAATGCTCTCCAGTCTGAAAAAAATATTATACATTATTATAGTAAATATACTTTCTATGGTTCAGAATGTTTAAATAAACAACTCATTTTACCACATGTGGGGTCTCTATTTTGTTTCAACTTTGCATAATACTTATTGTGCCTTTTTTAGTTACAGACCTAGGCAGATGATTAAGCCTCAATGGGTAAGAAGCCAGAACAAAACTCTTGAAAAAATGACAATATAAATGGGTTTATTGTCTTACTGTTTTGCTCCTAAACTCGGCTTATGAAGACGGGCATACGCCATACAGTGTGCTATGAGGGAAATTTTGCTGTGCATGCCAATGTGTACACGGGACCTCGGTTTTTTGTCCCATCCGAACGTCTCGACAGCTGTCCTTGTCAGACCCTCCATCCTGAATCACTGACGAGGGTAAAACCACGCGGGAAAATCTGGATGAATTTTCTCGGCCAATGCAGGAATCGAACACCTGATCTGCAGGCTAGAGAGTCAGAGTCTTACCCACCTAGCCACATGATCCCCTGCTCCACTAAGACAAGTGTGAATACAGTATTGTATACAGTAATATAATATGATATTATTTATATTTTACAAATTCGTGCATTTGAAGGCTTTATAATACACTAGAATTGAATAGTTACCCACCAAGAACAAGCTGCTCTATAATCATTTATTCAGTCATTTCTTCTTCCATTTTTTTTTCTTTTTTAATTTCTTTTATTGTATAATCTTTTTCTGGGTGATTTTCATATGCATCCCTTATTGCAACTGAAAAAATAAATAGATGACATGTACTTAACTATTAAAGATACTTTACCATATACAGACTATGTGAGGGATCGTGTGGCTAAGATGCTGGCTCGCTAGCCTGGAGGTCAGGTGTTTGATCCCTGCATTGGCAGAGAGAGTTCATCCACTGATGCAGGACGGAAGGCCTGACAAGGACAGTTGTCTAGCCGTTTAGATGGGAAGGAAAACTGAGGCCTCGTGTACACGTAAAAGACCCTTTGGCAGTTGGAATTCAATATAAGAGTAGGCCTTAGAGTCGCTTCCCGGGCAAAATTTCCCTCACAGCACATTGTATGGCATATGCCCGTCTTCATTAGCCCAGGTTAGGAGCAGAACAGTAGGACGTTGTACCCGGTTTTGTTTCATTTCACAAACTCTGTGATATGAAATTGAAACTAATGTATCTATACGTATCAAAAGTTGTAATCTCAAGGAACTACCTAAGTCGTAAAAAGCTATTTTAATAATCTTTGTTTGTCACATGAGTTAACTGTCGCAGTAATTAGAAGATGGCCATGGTGACTGAGTGTAGAGTTAACTGCTTGCACACTAGTCTGGAGACCGCAGGTTACCTCCTGGTGTTGAACGAGAAAGCTCATCCGTATTTTGTAGCATGGTTTCCCCGGAGGTCCAATCTACACATTGGCGTACAAATAAAAGTTCCATTGGCAGTTGGAATTTAATATGAGAGTAGGCCATAGTGCCATTGTATAATGTCCAGGCAAAATGTTTACTTAGCACACTGAATTAAACCAATCGTGGCTGAACTGTAGGAATAACACCCCTTTCCTTGCAGGTAATCCAGTATTTTTTTCCTAGTAAGACTAGCAAATATCTTCATAAGCCATGTTTTTTTTCGATATAGGGTGTGGTGAATGGTCTACTAGTGGTTTAATACATGAACATGGATGGCATGGTTTCGATGCCAAGGAGTCATGTCGCCTGTCCAATTACATGTGATTATTTCGGACTACAGCCTCAATGTTTCGGACTCCGGTATGTGACATTTCGGACTCGGGAATAAGTTGAAAGGAAAGATTGAACACGACTGTCAAATCAATTTATAGTAAGCCAAAAACGATTTTTTATAAAAAAATGCAGGTAAAATTTACCGCTCACCATCAATATACAGCACCCTGATCACGCACGTGCATTTTGAATGTTTACGAAAAGAATGTTTTCTTTATTTTTATATATTATGTACTATGTATATAAAAAAAGTTGCTGATGAATTTATCAGAAACAGAGCAATTCAAAATTTGGCAAGTAAATCTGAAAAAGTCGTCATACCGAGTCCAACAAATCGGCTGTGTTTAGTCCGAAATGACGTTGGACCAAAATGTTGTGCTATCGGCTGTCCAACTTCTTGAATTTTCTGTGGGTTCTACGGTTTCCTCTTTTTGCTAAATACCCAAACGCGCCAGCGAGTTATTCATATTCAATCTAACCATACCTTAGTCCCAAAACGACCTAGAGCCAGTAGCAAGTAGATAAGGACCCGTCTACAACAATTCTGGGTTTATGCAGAATTAATATTGCACATTAAACCAATTTTGAATACATGTAGTTGAATGAGGCAATAAAACGGAAGTCGGCTAATCGTTGTAGTTGCTTACATGTTACCTGTAGCCTATGCATGTAGGAACTCGAGTAGGACATAGGATAACTTGGACTACTTGATTCGGCAAAAACAAGTACATATAGGCCTTGTTTATGTCAATTCCCCCCCCCTCTCTCTGTTGCATATAAGTAGGGGGTGGAATAAAATTACAAATTGTTGAGTTCAAAGTTGACCCCCATTTTAAAACTTGGAGACATAGAAGACATTGAAGAATCAACAAAAAATTTTGAGTTTCAAAGGGTGTAACCCCCCTGTACACCCCCCTTGAAAATATCCGACCCTGATTTCCGGTACTTTTAACGGATTTGACCAATTTTTGTTGTTGTAAGGCGTCATATGTGTCTCAAATCGTTCGATTTTGATGGGGTTTGAATCTCTGAGTTCATATCTGACGTGAAAACGAACGTAACTTTATCCAAAATGGCGGTAATCCAAGACGGCGGCCAAAAATCCAAGATGGCCGACAAGATTTTATGCTATACCCTATCAAAATTGAATCTGCTTTCAGAATTTATTTTCTAGACTGCTTTCACGACTTTAACGGTTGTATGATACATTTGGATTATTCAAATTATTATAATGAACTATTATATTCATTATAAAGTTGCTTGTGAATCATATAACTGTGAAATTGGTATATACAATGGCGTTTTGAAATTTGAAATTGTTCCCATGAACAAATTGCAAATAATGTGTTGATGCCATATAATGTGTATAAAATAGATGTTTGAATTATTTGTCATGTATGACATGTGCTGTAACTCTTTATCATTAGGACGATGTTACTTCAATTCTGAGGGGTCACGGTGGCTGGGGGTGGGGGTTCGATCCCTGCATTGGCCGAGAAAGTTAATCCATATTTATCGGTGTGGTTCCCCCTCGTCAGTGATGCAGGACGGATGGTCTGACAAGGACAGCTGTTCAGTCGTTCGGATGCGACAAAAACCAAGGTCCCGTGTACAAATTAGCGTGCACAAAAAAAGATCCCTTGACAGCTGGAAGTTGATATAAGGAGTAAAAGTTTTGTACGCGAGCGGAGCACTAATTGGTTTGTACATCTTGTTGAGCCGTTCTTATTGTTCACCACGTGGGCTTCTAAAACATATGGGGTCCTCTTCCAGGATCTAAGTGAAGTTCCTGGATGTGATTACTCCTGCCTTGTTTTTGCTTCAAAAGAACGGTTCCATAGCACTTTAACAAATGGATGCTCAGAAACTGGAAAGGGCCCCGGTACACATAATAGACACTGAGAGAAGTGTTGGTTTCATAAACTACAAATTGAAATCATGAGGGTCCATTTGCATCGGTTGGTGAAGTAGGCGACTAAATCACCAACCAAGACATACAAGTATCTAAGTAAAGTGTGTTGCAGTAGTTGATTTATACATTCATTGAGCTATGTATCGCCTAGCACCTATCCGGAAAATCTCCATGATAATGGTTTGAAAATTGCTACGATAAATGTTCTTTACATGGAACATTTGAATTTATATTAATGTGTGATAATGATGTATGTTCCCTGGCAATGGTTACTTGCATAATGCCACATTGATCAGCAGTGAATATTCTCAAGGCCACTACAGTCACTGATAAGGATGACATCGATGCGACTTAATGAGTCCCCAATATTAACTTTCCTATTCAGTGTAAACGGGTATTAAAATGAGTAAAAGGCACCATTCTACCCGAAACAATTACGTCTTATGTAAACAATGCACGCGCCACTGAGCCAATGATTGACGCCGTGTGATGTGATTGCACGTGTTGAAGACAGTCATCTTTTACAGAGATCTTAGAAGACTTTCGTAATTCTCTGTGAAAGAGATTGATAATGAAATGTGAGATATAAAGAGATTTGACATGAAGTTCAGCAAGATCCTATGTATCACATATGTTGCTTGATACATGTATCTGAAAATTAGATGACGTCAGAAGACTGTGATGAAGTCAGAAGAGCATCTTGTGACTGTGATCAAATCGGGAGCCACATTTTGACAATAAAATCTTATTCTATGACCCCGAAAACCCTAGAATAGGCGTATTACACAACATATGTTCGGATTTTGTATAAAATTTGTTCGGTCACCTTAGATTTTTGGCGGCCATCTTGGATTTTCGCCATTTTGAATATAACTACATAAATAACCACACCGGCAATCAACTACACGACCCGAAAAACATCAATACAGAACAATTGGGTGTACTTACGACTTCTTTTAACGAAAAAAAATGGTAAAATCGAATAAAACTACCGAAAATCGGGTGTGGTACCTTCAGGAGGGGTGTACAGGGGGGTAACCCTCTTTGCACCCCAAAATTTTTTGTTGCTTTTTCAATGTCTTCTATGTCTCCAAGTTTTCCGATGGGGGGCAGACAATTTCAAAATTAATTCCACCCCCTAATATAAGTGCCATATAAAATACTTAATTAATGTGGGATTGTGTCTTCACATACACTTTATAATTGTAGGACATTGGTAAACAAAAAAATAGGAAGAAAATATAAATTATAAAGATTAAATGAAATTCAAATTGTTACCAGTTTTTCTTTTTGGAGTACTTGGTAAATTCTCAATTAAGGCTTAAAAAAGCTGGTAGGTGGAAAGTGTCACATAGCAGCATTGACTGAAAAATAAAATGAAACTAAAGAGAAACTTCCAAAGACTCATTCTATCATTTTTATTGACTGAATCAGTGAAATAATTACACAGGTGTTGCCGTGTGTTGGACGGATTGTGTGTGCAAAATATTTGATTAGAGAGGATCTTTTTTTTTTTTTAACATAAATTAGATTACATTTCAAAAAACACAACAGTGTAAAAAGTTATTTTCTAGTCCGTGCCCGGGTTTATGTCTACTCTTGCCAAAATGTTTTTTATAAAAAAAAAACAACAAAAAAACATGAAACAAGAATCAAGTTATCAAGCAAGATGGCCGTCAATCCAAATACCAATCCAACCGCCCAAGGTATTATTTTATAACAGATTCTTACCTACTGGCTCAACTCGAGTCGTTTCTGCTTTAATGTGGTTCTGTAACGTATCGTGGCACCGAACAACTAATGTTCATTAAGCAAGATATCAGAAAAATGAGACAGATTCAACAATATTATCATGCCAAAATAGTTTTTTCACGGTCCGCCATTGTAAATGACAAATTATCACCACGCATGCGCGAATCTCAGTCCTAATTTCCGATGAGTACTCTGCGCGCGCGAAGTGAATTACTGCGATGATAATCCGCTTAATCTTAATCGGTATTCACCATGGATCACTGCCTTAGTATTATAAGCCATTTTAATGAATTTTGCGACGGTCAGTTTTTTGCTACAAGTGCGAGCAAGGCGATACGGAAAGAAAAGTATGACCGTATATAATTCCGGGGGAATGGTTGGATTTTTTTAAAGGAAACGAAATACTAATATATACAAAGAAACAATATCGATGCTAAAGAAATAAATACATGGTATTTTTTTTTTTTATAAATATTTACAAACCTGCGGTCTTGTATTCTCTGTGGTGACCAATATATCACTGCTCAAAAATCATTTACAGCACGCTGTTAATGGTAAATGTTTGTGTGTGAAATCGGTTTATTTAACGTCCGCTTCCACCGAGGAAAATGTAGCTTAGATTACGTTGATTTTATTAACAAATTACATTACAAAAGAGTTTTACCCATTTTCTTGTCAACGCGTTTGGAGTCAATTGTTAAAACCACACCGGAATGCTCACCAGGTGTATTAGGTATTCCTTTAATCTACCAGTTTATTGGGCCAATAAAAAAATCAACAACTTTATTTTAACTACAGACATCTAAACACCAATTAACATTCAAGTCTGTCTGGCTATATTGTCTGTGTAATAAAAATACCCTTTTTATAACTTGTGGACCCCACAATTAAGACTTTCTACGGAGTTTAATTTTTAAAATTAAAAACACAAAATATTTATTGACGATAGTATACACATTACTTGTGTTAATTTTATGACAACAACACAAGATTTTATAAATCAACACAAGTTTGTGTTAAAGCATTAAGAGGAACACAAGTTTGTGTTGATGCAATGCAAAACAACACAAGTTTGTGTTGAATAATTTTAACACAAGTACTTGTGTTGTGACCCAACACAAGTTTTTTTTCAGTGTATATATAACCCATCTCGTTGTCTATATTGTTACTGCGAATGAAGGAACGAATGCAATGGGGTTTAATGTCTCTGCGTCTACTTGGTTAATGAAGGCGGGAGTAAAAGAGGGACGTAATAACAAGAATAGATAGACATTAGGTAAGTCCTGTCATTTTGCGGGGTCGCATTCTTCGCACTCTCTTCGTGATCTTTCGGAGAAGACTTTTATCATTTACACGCCGATGTGTACGACATAGCGCAAATGATCAATAAATACATAAAACCGCACAGAAGAGACGATCTACATATACTATGAATCCCATAAACTGCAAATGAGTGCAGGTTGTGTACGTTGTATTAATTCAGGAAGCATAAAAAATATTAGGAAGTATGGTCCAGACATAAATTGGTCCAGACGTCTGGATATTTTTTTTATATTTTATATGTTCGCCTTCTTGCGCACGTCAGATTAAGGTCCCTATTTAAATGCAACTCACGCACGAATATGGGACGCAATTCTTTAATAAATATAATATACGCACAGAAGAAACGTTGAACATCATCTGTAAGAATCCTACGTATAAAGACCTACCTTATACAAAGACCGACTTTCGCAAAACACACGGTCGACGAGAAATCGCACGGTAAAAATAGATTTCCTATCCACGTTGAGATTTAACACCTACGCGTCAGATAAAGCCTGTTGATCCTTGATAAATCACCTTTGCTGCAGTTATAACACCGCTTTGAGAAAACTCACCAAACATAGAATACACACCATGTCAGTCGTTTTTAACCCGTCCATAAATTAACACACCCAGTACAGAAAACACACCGTCGCACAGATTTTCACTCCTAACGATAATTAAATCACCCTTAGTCAATTTCTCACCCCTGTTAATTAACACACCGTATCTACAGAGTTTAACCTCTTCGTATTAGATTTATTGCCATAATTAGAATTTTACCCAGTTTCGTACAAATTAAACTAAGTTGGTTGTTATACATACCTAAAACGTACAAAACACACTATAGCTACTTCTCAGTGTCATCCAAGAAGGGATTGGGGGTAAAATACTAACTATAACTAGACCTGCACGCAGGAATGACGGGTTTCACTGGTGCCATGTTACCTTTGAACTTGAACTTGTGTCACTTTCGGGGCCACGTTACCCTTGAACATATATCACTTCCGGTACCAATGAAACCAATATACAGGTTTCCACATAAGCATTGCACACATCAAATAAAATGGAAACAGAATCAAACAAATCCAGCAATATCATTTCATTTTATACATTTGTTACATGTAATTGATCCTGACGAAATTACAGTACTTCCGGTGATAATGTAAATGTTCTATTAGTTTTATGAAATCAGAAATGGCATAAGGCATCACATGGTGAAAATCTTATGTAAATCGAATAATAATTGCCACTTTTATAGACCAAAAACCTTGAAAAGTGACGTGTAGAAAATCGTCTATTTCTCGGCAACCGTACAAGTTAGAAACCATTTTTTGGTATTTATATGACCGTATGGGTTTAATCTATTTGTTGATTGGAATCAAATATCATAATTGTATAAACATTACAAATCAGACTCATTTGAATAAAATATCGGCTTTGAAGGCTTCAAATACAGTTTTTGCCAAAATGACGTTACTTCCGGTGATAATGAAAACTTTAAATTAGTTTTTTAACATCGTCTATGACATTAGGCTTTAAAGGGTGAAAATTTTATGAAAATCGAATAATAATTGACACTTTTATGGGCCAAAAACCTTCAAAAGTGACTTTTAGAAAATCGCTTATATCTCGGCAACCGAACAAGTTAGAAACAATTTTATGATATCTTTTTGACCGTATGAGTTTTGTTAATATGTGAATTTAAACCAAAAATTAATTTTATTATTATATGTGACATAATTCTTGGTTGAAAAAAATATCGATTTTAAAAGTTAAAAATTGAGTTTTTGACTAAATGACGTCACTTCCGGTGTCAATTTTAAATAGTAATCAACATGATATGACGCAGACTTGCTTTTTGAATCAAATGATGTCACTTTTGTGAATATCCATTAATAATTGACTATTTTACAGGCAAAATTACGAAAACAGTGACTTATGCAAAACTGTCCATTTCTCGGCAACTGCTTATTTTAGAAACTAATTTTAACATACATTCTCTTCGTATGGATTATAGTTACAGGTTTATAAAAGTTAAGTAAAAATATTTTAAAATCTGAAAAGCCTGAATGGGTTGTAAATAGGTCAATTTTACGCCTTTTTTCACCTCTTAATCCAATTTGCTAGAAAATGAAATAGAAATTAAAAAAACTGCTTCCGCCATTTTTTGCGCCTTGAAAGGACACACTCTTTGAGTCATATAATTTTTCCAAAAAATAATATTTGTTTAAGAAGAAGGAAACTAACCGTCAAAATTGTAGTTTTTGGTAAAATTATGCCACTTCCGGTGCCGACAGATAACACTTTTGGTAATAAAAAAAATGACAATTGAGACAACGGAGCATATGAACTTTGTTTTATACAAATCGAACAATAAAAATTTAATCTAGGACTGAAAAAGTGAATTAGCCAATGGCGGCCAAGGAAAATTACTGCGACAAATTTTTTTAACATTTTTGCGCTAGTCAGACGACTCTTTAATTCTGTGCACAACACGACTAAAAAATATTCATAAATAAAAAAGTTTTTTGTAAAATTTTAAATTTTCGAAATTTTGCGCCTAATATCTTCGAAGATTTGCCGAAAATCAAAAATCGAAAGTAGCGTAGCTATGTGCCCTGTCTCCGGCTATGCCAAAATGTATCGAAAGTTAAAATCCAATGATTATTGTTAAAATTACTGCAATATTTTCAAAAACGATAACTTCGGTGATTTCGGACATTTCGCATTGTCGCAGAACGTTCAAAATAGCTTTATCCTCTAAGTCACACCCACTTTCCTAGTAAAACCGAAGAAATCGTAACGATGCGACACGTAGTTGCTGAGATCTATTCAAATTGGAATCTGAATAATAATAATAATAATAATAACTAGACCTGCAAGCAGCACTGAACCGGCTTTCAGGAATCATACAGGAAGTTTATTATACCATAGCCAACCCATTGAGCTACCGAACTATACTTTAGTTGTTTTGCTTCAGTGACACCCTCTATCATATGTAATAGTAATATTTGCTGGCGAAAAGACCGGTCAAAATTGTAAATTATGGCAAAATTACGTCACTTCCGGTGCCGAAAGAAATTTTTATAGGTGAAAAATAAGTCGAAAATTTGCAACATACAAAATTTGTTTAATACATATCGGGCAATGAAAAATTAACCTATAACCCATAAACTGAAATTAAGAAGGTAAAATAATTAAAAAAGACCCTTGGAAAATTGGCTATTTTTCGACAAGGGAACATGCTAGAAGCCTTTTCTTGATATCAATATGTTGGTATTGATTCAATCTTACTGCCCATTAGAGTCAGACGTTATAAAGTTAAACAAATAATAAATATAAATCCCTTCAAAAAAATCTTTGTTTTGAAGGCTAAAAATACGTTTTTTTGCAAAAATTACATTACTTCCGGTGATATTGAAAATGTTAACTTAGTTGATAGAAGTCATAAATGAAATAAGGCATCAAATGTGTAAAATACCATCAAAAAATAATCATAAATAAAAAAGGTTTTTGTAAAAAAAACATTTTTTTCAAAATATCGGACATTTTTTCGACTACTTCCGGTTTTACGATCATTGTCGTGACAGCTTTATGAAGTTATTTGGATACTTAACTTTCTGTACCAGAAGTGTCAGAAACATCCATTGAGTAGTTTTGGAAAAAAAGATAAATTAAAGAGCGTTTACAAAAATTTAACGATTTTTCAATTTTTTTCAAAGTTTGGGGCCATTTTTGGACCTCTTATATTATTTCATTGCTTTTCATTTTGGATTCACTATATAGACAACCGATAGGACTTTGAGTAAGAAAAGTTTAAGAAAAATCTGCGGCGTTGTTTTCGAGAAAAGGGCGTCTCAGAATGTTAAAAAATCAGAAAATACTAGATTTTTGGCATACAATGAATTATTTCCTTATAATCGAAATCGTATTATTTAGACACCATATGATGGTCCATTAATAGGGCTATCCAGCGACACTTTAGTTCTTTTGGTCCGCTATTACCTAAGGGAGAAATCAAGTTTTTCGCAAGTGCGACAATGTTTTTAACATTTTTTTTTCATTTTTTGAATACTTCCGGTATGGCTATTATTGTCGGAATAGTTTTTATAGCCGGTTTGGGCACTAAAATAGCCACAGGGCTCTGTAATGACATATTACATTATCTGATCAGATAAAATGCCCCTGAGAAATCCTATGTTTAAAAGTGCCAACAATGCAAAAAAATTAAAATATCGAAAATTAAATTTCAATAACTACATACATATTATACATCGTTAGAATCGTAATTAGGTCTGCTATCTGAATATACAATCTTTTTTTGAAAATCTCTTAAAATAACAAAATAGTAGAGCATTTTCCAAAATTTCACGATTTTTCGACTTTTTTCGATTTTCAGTCCGTTGTTTCACCTATTCCAGATATTTCAAAGTCTTATTGGATGGCTTCATGCACAAAACCTCCGAAAGGACTCTCGATAGAAAAAATTTAAAAAAAAGTTGCGGTTAAGTTTTCGAGATACAGGCGTCCAAAAATGCTAAAAATCAGAAAATACTTGATTTTCAGCGTGCCATATTTTGCTTCCTGCTAATCGTATCCGTACGAATTGGGTATCATTAAGTGGTCCAATCACCGCCCGACCAAATGATACCTTAATTCGTTTAATCCGTTGATATCGGACGGAAAAATCGTGTTTTTACCCAAAACACCCATTTTTCACTTTTTTTTCAAAATATCGCATATTATTTCTACTACTTCCGGTTTACGGATTGTTGTTGAAATTGCTTTAAACGGTGGTTTGACCATATTACTTCATTTTCCAGGAATTTCAGAAACGTCGATCTGGCCGTAAAACGAAACTTAAGCTCACAAAATGTGAAGAAAATTCGAAAAAAATCGAAAAATAAAGGGCGATAACTCTGAATGAAACTTATATTACTGGAACCGGATTGCCGTCAGGTATCCAAAAATGTAGGTCAAATTTTAAAATTTTGAAAAATAACAAAAAATGTGTCTTAAACAACATATTTTCATTTTTCAAACGCTAGAAGTCAACGGCGAAGTTTCGAAATTGCAAAATTTTCAACTGCTATCGTCCGAGAAAAGACTCAGGGTTTCCGAAAATGTAATTTGTATGAAAATAGATACAAAATTAACGAATCTACGGCCGTTTTTTAATTTTTTGGCACCGCACGAAATTCGACCACTTCCGGTCTGCGCAGAAGTTTCAAATACAGTGGAAGGGATAGCCACCATATGGTTTCCTGATAGAAAATTATGTCCCAGATCTGTATCTGTTACAGACACTGAGAAATAGGCTCCCCCGAAAAATAAAATAATAATAATAAATAATAATTTTAGTAAAAACAATAGTCTTTCAGACAAAGTCTGAAAGCCTAATAATAATTTTAGTAAAAACAATAGTCTTTCAGACGAAAGTCTGAAAGCCTAATAATTTTAGTAAAAACAATAGTCTTTCAGACGAAAGTCTGAAAGCCTAATAATAAGAAGAAAAATAATTTTAACAAAAACAATAGTGTTTCACACAAGCTACGCAGTGTGAAACCCTAATTAGGTCATTGTATGATAAGGTTATCTGTAACGTAAATTTTAATGGTGAGGTTTCTAATTATTGTGAGTGTAAAACTGGCCTATTTCAAGGTGAGATGTTGTTTCCCTTGCTATTCACGTTCTACATCAACGATTGTGAGAGTCATGTTATATCTGAGAATTGTAAACTAATTGATATAGATATGCTGTAGAGAAAGTACTGTTTTCGGACTCCCCCGCGGGACTAAAGGATATGCTCAATTCTTTACATAAATATGCAAATAAATGGCGGCAAATTAAAAGCTTTTGAAAATTGGAGTTCAATAATATTGAAATTGTGAACAATTTTAGTTACTTTGGGTAAGGTAGTCCCGAAATGACCTAGTTTGTGTCGAGTGGACGTTAAACCCCATTTCTCTCTCTCTCTCTCTCTCTCTCTCTCTCTCTCTCTCTCTCTCTGGGTATGAATTTAAATTTTAATGGTAAATTTTTATTAACTCAAAAAACCTAAGCAGACCAGGGAATTGGTGCACCATTACTCTTTCAGAAGAATCCTTAAGTCAGACAAAACACGTCAATGGTCTATTTTGAAACTAGGTGGTACCCATTAACCACCCATCGAAAATTGCGAATATTCAAATATTGTTCTTCCTTAATTAATACTGACAACATTGCCCTTAAAGCTTGTTATAAAGATATGTTAACTAACAATGATAAATGGATTATTAATGTAAAATCTGATTTGTATAGTAGTAGTTTAGGTTATATATGGGAGAGAAATTTGCAAGCGGGAATGTTTATTAACTCTGATATTGTCATTATCAAACAACGACTATGTGATAACTTTAGACAGACATGTGTGGAAAATTTTAACGAATTGTCTAAATGTATTATTTATAGAAATATTGTTAACCACTTTGATGTCCAGTCTTATTTGACTACATGTATTGAGCAAGGGTTTAAAAGTGAGATAACACAGTTAAGATGATCTAGTCATAAATTGAGGATGGAAACTGGAAAATATGAGTCAACACTGAGAGAAAAAAGAATTTGTACACTCTGGGAAACTAGTGAAATTGAAATTGAATATAACTGTGTACTTGTATGTCCATTCTTTGCTGAACTTAGGTCAAAAAATTAATAAGAAATATAACTATACTAGACCAAATATGGAAAAATTATTAACAATACTACAAAGCCAAAATTGTTCAGAACTGTTAAAACTTGGTAAATTTCTATACTTCGCAAATAAGGTAAGGGGCAATACCCTTAATAAATTGTAGTCAATGTCACACTTGTAACGTTTAATTCGTTTGCTCTCTATTTACTGTATATAATTGTATCCTTATGTTTCTATGTTTACCGATGAACCAGTTGTTCAAGGTTAATAAAGATTTAGATTTAAAATTACAATCCCAAATTTAGTTGGTAACTGTCTACTGTTGTGTTTCAAACTACTTCAAGTGGGTATAGATAATCCCACCAAAGCGAATCCCAGATTAGCAGATTACATTTGTTTAGTTAATATTCCGTTTAAGTGTTTACTTTAATGCGATCGTTTGGATACTAATAAGATGTGAGGAGGGGTGGTGACGAGGACGTGGAACTGAAGTCTTCTTTCCATAAAGCACCTTTTGTTTATCTTTGCGACACAGTGATCATCCGCATTTTCATCTAAACAGTGTTCGGATGTCTTTCAAGTAGCAATGAATTCTAAGATCTATATTTCATGATTATGCAGAAGCCGTATTCATTAGCCCAGTGAGTGCAGAACAGCGGGACGTTAAATCCCATTTCATTCCATTTAATTTCAGTTTTGCGAAAAGTTCCAAGAACTGGCAATCGAGAACCGCCTATCGACAAACTAGGCTTAAAACACTACATTACGGAAACAGCAAGGCAAGATCTGAAGATGAAGAAAAAAACGCGTAGATGATTCGTGATAACTTCAATTTAATAATATAATAATATTAAAAATATTTACATAAATAACCATTATTTGAATCACAGACTAACTTAGACTAAATCAATAATATATCAATGACTACATTTGTATAAGTTATATCGGACTTTAAATTACACTATCTAAGCATAGAAGATATATATGTAGTTAAATGCTGATTGATCATATTATCGTGCATAGGTTTCTGTTATAGTTAAATAGCCATAGGCGAATGCAAGAATTTGTGAGACGAGGGTGACGGGATTCATTTCGCCATAGGATCCACGGCTAGGCGAGTTGTTATTAGACGGGTTATACCTCATGTTTGCCTTTAATTTTGATGGGCCATTTTGGGTACATATAGACACTGTGCTATCAGCGATAATAAACATATGTAAAGTTGCTGAATTCAACATAGCATTTGTTGATTAGCAATAACATAGCAAGAAAAGAAAGGTGTTCCCGTCCTATATTATTCTGCACCAGCCGGGCTAATAAAGATGGGCACATGTCACGTTGGTTTTCCACGAGGGTTCCAATTTGCAACTTCCTGATCGGTGGTCCCGGACCACCGGGTGACTCCCGGATTTGCGAAGGGATATGTACATCGAAATTGAGGCGAATTTGGAACCTTTGCTCATAGTTTTGACTTTTCATTCGCCGGTTCAATAAATAATTAAGGGGTGGAGTGGGGTTCTTGCAGATTTGCTGTGTTAAAATGAATTAATGTTTAAGAAAAGATAATCGTTGGGATGAATCGTTCATCAATGAACTAAAACATATATGATAAAACTATTTAACATAAATATAATGAATTTGGGGTAGGGGATATGCGTTGTTTCCTTGACAGTGTTACAAAAGAAAAATATAAACATGTTTGGTTATCTTAAAAAAGAACAATTGATTAAACTGTTTAACAAGTAATAACGGTTTACATTTAAATAGGTCAAATGGAAATTGGTTAATTTAATTAATATAATAACACAAATAAGAATTTATATTGGGTTAATTTGATTATGTGAAAAATGTATCATGGTGTAATTTAGTTGGTAGAGTATTGTATCTAATAACATAGATTTAAATGTATTGTAAGTTAATTTAATGATATTATAGTATCTTATTACATAGATTAACATATTTTATAAATTAATTTAGTTATAATATAGTACTGATATCATAGATTAACTTGTATTATAAGTAAATTTAGTTATAATATAGTAACTAGTAGCATAGATTAACATGTTGTATTTGTTAATTAGAAATAATATTATTTTTATTACAGCATATTTATAACATGTTCAGGAGCACTTTACAAAGTGACAATGTAATCATAAATAAACAACACGATTATGGACACGTTAACGATTGTATACTGAGTCAGTTAAAAACCTGTTTAAATAAATGTGTTTAAGTTGTTTTTAAAAGAACATAGAAATGTACATCTTAAACTAAATGGTAGATTATTCCATAAAACCGGGAGTGCTTAGTAATAACATAGACTAACATGTATTTATAAGTTAATTTAATTATAATAAAGCATTTTATAACAGAGATTAACATGTATCAAAAGTTATAAGTTAATTTAGTTATAATATAGTATCTTATAAGATAGATTAACATGTTGAATTTGTTAATAAGTAATAACAATATAGTAGTAATAACAGAGATTTACATTATAAGTAAATTTAATTATAATAGAGTATCTTATAACATGTATTATAAGTCAATTTAATTATAATATAGTATCTAATAATATAGATTAACATATTATTAGATACTGTATTTGTTAATTAGTAATAACAATATAGAAGTAATAACAGCGATTAGCATGTATGATAATTTATTTAATATAGTATCTTATAAATTTATACAGTTTCTAATAACATGTAGATTAAAATTTATTAGGGATTAAATTAATTATAATAAATCTTCTAATATAAACAATGCTTTGAATCGATAGGTTTGGAATTTTAAAAGTGAATCAATAGCTATGTTTAATTAAAGTACACCGTGAACCTATAATATAGCCTTGATTTTTAGATGACCGCTGATGTACCGGTATTATATAATAAATTATGTTTTAGGATTGCTGTAATGACATGCAACAGGACCCATGCCATGTAATCGTAATCAGATAAATTGGTTGTAGTTAATCGACAAGTAATCTCTGTGTAAATCTTATAATTAAAGCCACAATAACACTCTTGTTGTAATTGAATAATATGTCCCAATCTTTATTCTGGCCAACAAATTGTATTATGTTACAATATTCAAATTAATTGACGATACAAATTTCATCTTAACACACCTAATTTAAAGAATTGGAAAAATTCAACTACATGATTTGAAAAGGTTAACGTAAACCTTTTCAAATGTGACTTGAATTTTAAAATATTTTCGAACCCTCTGAACAAGTAAAATATGATGTAATGGATAATTTACACAACAGGTAGGACAAATAAACATCTAGTACTTAGAATAAGACTATTATTTATTTTCTAGAGCTGCCAAGCCAGCAAGATTGTTATTGTCCCTTTAAAGGGGAGGTAAAGACAAAGACCATAAACACGCGTTTGGTAATCGACAAGGATCACTTGGGCACAAGTAGGGATGGGAATGGTTAAGATTCAATGTTGGTAGCAATATTTATTGACAAGTGTTGTTGCGTATTAGCATCCAAAACAGACTAATCTGTCAATAATAATGAATTTAATTCAAAATAATGCAGTGCGAACTGGGAAAACTGCTATTAGATATCTAAAGAAACAATGAATAACTACGCCATTTGAAAGCTTTCTGGGCCTAATAAAATAATATATATAATACAAAATAACAAAGTGTTGTCTTCCCCGGAATGTTAAATAGTTACGGGCGTAACACTAAAAGTCGGTTTTGGTACAAGTAGCAAAAACAATTACATTTACTTGAATTGATATTTGTTGTCTTTTTCGGACCATGCCTTGTTAGTTTGTGTCTTGTTCGCAGGGTTGTCTGACGATTTCAGTTGTGTCTGGGTGTATTGCAGTCCTCAATCTGATTTTTAAAAAAGATCCATTTCGTGTCGTTTTTTATAGTTCAACATTTCGTTTTACTTGTTTTTACAACACTAGGATCTGGAAGAGTTGTTATATGCAGCGTTGTTGTTGATTTAAGGGATTAACCAGTGAGACGGCCTGTTACGGCGAGTTCTTGGCGTGCAATGCACATAACTTAAGGTAAACCACAAGACATGTTACCACTGGTTGATTAATAAAAGTCTGACGTCATAGGTCAAAATCCGCTCGTGTGACCCTTGAAACGACCTTCCACTACAACCGATCAGATCTTCGTGTAGTGTAGCCCATCGAAAGTTTAAAACAACGAAACGAAATATATAGAGAGAGAAAAGGGGTTTAACGTACACTCGACACAAACTAGGTCATTTTGGGACTAACGTATGGTTTCAACTTTATTTTAATAATTCGCTTGCGCGTAGGGTTCTTTAGCAGTGGGAGGAAACCGGGGTGCCCGGAGGAAACCCAGGAGGTTGAGAAGACGCCCATATCTCCATGCCACATACGCTCACACCAGGGATCGAAACCACAGCCGCACGCTAGAGGTGACCGGCCTGCTAGAGGTCGAAGCGCGGCACTCTAGACCACTAGGCCACCCCAACCCCCCTGAAACGAAATATAGATCTGAATTTGAATGAGATTGCGCGGACCTCCGCCACGTGCCAGTACGTTAACTACGGATAATATGGGTCATTATATCTGGTTGTTTAAATCTTACTGGCTCTTGATAAGTATCATGGAACTCATTAGCGACGTGCCTTTTAGGCCTCCTGACCACGTCGCCATAGAAATCAGTTATCTCTTGCACTCTGATTGGTGCCAATTTCGTTATTTCATCATCTGGTAAAAAAGGCGGGAATTGTGTTAACCAATTTCTAACGTCTGTTGATAATGGAATTCTCCAAAAGTCACAGAGTGGGGCTATGTTGTACCTAGCAATCTGTGAAATAGCTGTGAACCAAAAATCCATTTTGTATATATTGTCCTGAGGTAAGTCCTCAATCGGAATGGTCCGATATTTTCTAAACACCCGTTTATAAAGTCCCCAACCAAATTGATTGACTAGTTGTGTGTAGATGAAGAGTGCTAATTCTGGATCAGAGACCCATTCGTAAAAGCCTTCGTCCTTCTCTAGATATTTGGTAACCACTTTTATTTTGGAAAGTAACCACTGGGGAAGCCATGGATCAATACCGCACATAATATCTTGAGCATAAAGTGTAAAGATGTTGCAAGTTACGTTTTCTGTACCCTTAAATGTCCAAACTTTTTTTTGTAAATTCTTGCCAAGTTCCGCAAATACATTCCAAAATGCCCCGGCCATAATATGACTATGGTTTAACAAGAAGTTCTTTCCACTTGGGTTAGCCAAGTCTAATCCAGTAACAATCGGATATCCGGCATGTAAGCATGTATTACGTTCAGCAGACTGGATATCCGTCACTATCCACTGTTTTCGTTTTTTGCGCACATTTGAGCCACGAAGATGATGAAAAGAACTGATGATGTCATCCCATGTTCTCATGACCTCACTCGGGTCATGAATATGGCGAATACTTTTTGAAGGTACGGTGATGCATACAAATTCTCCGCACATATCCGCCCACAAACCAGGTGCATATCTTCTCTCATTCCAGCCGATAACTCGGGATCTGTTGGTTAAATCAAAGAATGGTGCTTCAACCACATTAGACAAAACAGCTTCCATAGCGCTCGGTTTTCCCGGGGAAATAAAATATATGAGACCACCATATAAGGAAGTGACTTTAAATCGTAGCTTATCGATATTTGCCGTTTCACAAATGTATGGCCACCTAACGTGACTGTCAAGTGAATGGAGTCTATCCGAATGACAACCAATTTGCATCTTCCAGCCCAATTTTAAAGACTCTTCTAATTGCACTATCACCGTGACTTCGTCTCCTGCTCGTAAATAGCATCCCGTGGGGTATACATCGGCTACATGTGATACAATATCAACTTTCATTTTAAATTTATTTGGACGGACTTCGAAATCACCTGGAAACTGATCGAGGCCTGGTAACTTGGAATTGATTCTTCCCGATTTGACGAGAGCAACTGTTAAACCCATCATTGCCCTCCCTTCGTTCGAAAAGACCGGGTTAAGGACGGATGGGATGCAATGGACGCTACTGGTGCTTTCGATATACGCGATTTCCTCTTTTAAGTCGTCAAGAATTTGATTCAGGGTTGCTGTCGACAGATACATTAGGAGAAGTAATGTCTTACTCGAAATTTCGTTGGTCACGTCTTGTAGAGCATATCGAATATGATGGTGATCTGTAGCTACGTTTTTCAACACGCGTAACCCTGTTGATGGCATAGTCCATTGTCCTTCAAGATATGCGATTCCTGCTCTTTCTAAAACATTCGCGTATGGAATCTGCGATAATGATTTACCAGGATTTGCCAGCATCCACGAAAACGAGTCGAACGCGTGAAGAAGGGCCCCGCCCCCTTCTATATATTTAACCAAATCTTCATCCGGAATCCTAAACTGCGATCGACCTCTCATTATCAGGATCTTGTTCGTTTTCAGATTGAAAATTCCTCGTTGCAAGCAACCTACTTCTGATGGGTCTCTGTACGTACCACGAGTCAACCAGTTTTGCATATTAAACATAAGTCTCGCTAAATCGGGATGTTCATGTCCACTTTCGAAATATCGCATAAAGGAATTGTGGGCCATTACAAGGATTCGACCTTTTCCCATCTCGGCAGCTGCCATCCACGTGCCTGTTCCACGATATTCGGTGAGTATCGGATGTGAACGTACTCCGTAAACGCATAGGTATCCTGGTGATGCAAGATTCGGCACTATTTCTACACCCTCCAGAATGTCCATTCTCCATTCGCCTCCGACACTTTCGACAATGGAACTGGTGGACTTAAAACTGAAAATAAAACAAAAACAATTATTAAAACAACAATTTATAGTGATATAAAAGACTTCAGTCAGGGTAGGCTGGCGTTTTACTGGTCAAGATAAGTAAAGAAGAAATACCCCCTCCCACTCATCCCTTTATATCAATACGATGTAGCTTTTAATAAAATCTATATTGGTCAATCAAAGAAATCCATTGATGTAGGAAACCATTGTAGGAATTGTGTCTACTTATTCCAACTCGTTTTTTTTTTTGGGGGGGGGATGGCCTAGAGTGCCGCGCTTCGACCTCTAGCTGGCCGGTCACCTCTGCCTTGCGGCTGTGGTTTCGATCCCTGGTGTGAGCGTATGTGGCATGGAGATGGGGGCGCCATCTCAATCTCGTGGGTTTCCTCCGGGCACTCCGGTTTCCTCCCCCTACGCGCAAGCGAATCATTGAAATAATAATATTTGAGTCCCGAAATGACCTAGTTTGTGTCGAGTGGGCGTTAAACCCCATTTCTCTCTCTCTCTTTCTCCAAACCGTTTTGAACGTGATAATCCCCTATCGGAAGAAAAAGTTAAGTGCTCTTAACATCCAGTATCATCTTATCTTACAATTATTAGGATTAAATCCGAAATGTCTTAGAAATTTAACACAATATATATAACGAAATATAAGACGTTTTCTTTAAATGTAACTCTGACATCCCAGATTATCAATCTCAAAATGTCGTATGATTAAATGAGAGGAACAAAAATACGATTTCTATAGTTTTATATCAAGCTGAATACTTACGTAATAATGTATGGTGATTGCATACTAAGCCGAATTATTACATGACTAAGCCAAATATGGTGTGGAATATTCCACTCATGAGTGTAATAAACAATATAATTTACCCTTGACCGTAGACCCCAATGTCCTGTTATTGTCACAATATTTCATAAACAATTTAATTTGCGTTTTAAAATAAAACTCATACCATAGGTAATATATTGACAATGAAGAAGACAAATACAGCACATGTATTTAATGTTAGTATTATAAATTAAATAACACGTTTATTGTTGAAGACAAATACAGCACATGTATTTAATGTTAGTATTATAAATTAAATAACACGTTTATTGTTGTAGCACGTAGTTTATATCCCCTTTAATAAGGTAGGATTCAGTGGGGATGCTCGATTCACAGTCCAGAACGTCCCGAATCGACATAATTACAATCGAGTGACGCGAAATTCAGTCCTGTCACAGTTCTGCCAGTCCCGATAGCTTAGGTGGAGTGAGTAGAATCGTGACGTATTTCCAGTATAAAATATGTTTCAGCTGGCATGATTGGTTGAAATATTTTTAACACAGTCGGCACATGCGTTGTCCTCCGAAATTCTCCTTTTCACTCGATTGACACCAGTTTTGGAATTTAATTCCGGAACTGTGAATCGAGCATCCCCCCTATCTTGTGTAACCTTTTTAATGTAGTATCTAGTTAGTATGTTACTTAAAGGAGCTAAATCGCTAATATCCCAAATAGGTCGCAACGAATATAATAATGTAATCGGATTTTAAATGAACTGATTTACATTCAGTAGTTAAATCAGTTATGCCCAACGAAATACGGCATGAGTCTCAGCCAAATAGAAATTTCTAGTGTCTGGTTATTCCAATCTATTGCGCATGCTCTCCAGATAAGTTATGCCGTCGCCGTTAGAGATGTGAAATATGTCTAGCCTTGTTCTTTCTGGTCACTTGTTATAAACGACAATGAAACGCACTATGATACACGATTCGTGTACCAAAGGTAAAATGTATATTTTGTCTAAGATAACATCATGAATCAATTCGTGACAATGAGTTCGAGACTTAGCTACTTTAAGTAAGGTATGCCCCTTTCAATGTAACAGCACTTAATATTTTGTAAGGTTTGTCCCTTTTCAATGTTGTAGCACTTTGTATTTTATCGCTTTTATTTTGTTTGAGTAAGATATACCGCCTTTTAATTATGTAGAACTGAGTATTTTGTCAATAATGTTAGAATAATTATACGTCGTTAATATGCCATTAAGTAACGGCTGTTTTACTTTGAAAACCTCAAATTACTCACTTTCGATGTCGATTATTTTGAAGAGACTTTTTCGTTGATGGTCGAGTACTGATAATTCCTGTTGCCAAATAGTCACAAACCGCGTAACCATCTTTGGGCATAAACCAGTGTGACTTTTGGTAACTGATTCCAATCATATCTAAGGCGCCGGCATACGGCATGTCACTTAGAGTCCTTCCTGGGTGAAGTTCCAGCCATCCCCAAGGACACATTGCATGAAATAAACTACCGCCACGGCGCACAAAGTTCAGAATCACACCATCGGGCTTCACGAAAGGGGTCCGGCCCCTGATTATTAATATAAGTTTGTTCTTGAGTGCCAGTGTTTCCTGCTCCAGGGAACAAATTTGTGATTGATCCCTATAGTTTCCTCTTGTCAGCCATAGTTTGATATTTAAATGTAATCGAGCTAGGTTCTTATCTTGGTCCGTAGTTTCGAATTTAAGTGCGTAGCCGGCATGAGCAAGAACAACAACCCGTCCTCTACCGTATTCAGCCGCCGCCATCCAAGGTGCTGCCAGTGTCGACATGAGAATTGGTCTTGCATTATCTCCAAAGACTTCCACGGTTCCTGGTAACCCACGGTCCGGTATGAATTTGACTCCATCTAATAGTCTTTTTCTCCAAGTCTCACCTATGTCCGTAGATATTGGTCGACCATTCATTATTTTCCTAAAAAGAGAATTTTAGACTATATTTATTGAACTGTTTAAGATGTTCACAAGGTATGCTACAGGCATTTTGTTGTAACCGCTCGGTTTAAATCGTTATTCAAAAATATCACACGGTGACTTGCAAGTCTAGCGGTCCCCAGTTTGCTCCCCGTGTTGGCTCAAAATTTTCCTCGGGATTTAATTTTGTGGTGTCCCCTTGCTAGTCTTGCAGAATGGGGAGGCAGCTGTCTGGTCGTTCGGATAGGACGGGAAGCCTGGCAGTTGGAATTCGATATAAGTGTAGGTCGTAGGGCTGTTTTCTGAGACAAATTCACCTCACTGCACACAATGGGGTTTGCCCATCTTCATTAGCCCAGTCCGACTTAAACCACATTTCATTCCAACATCAGGGTATATAACAGATATATCACTCCACATCTTCGAGAACAAAATCAAACAACCAGCGCGGACTGTTTGTTAATATCAATGGATATTTTATTGTGTACAATTTGCAATATTGCCCGCTTTATGAATAATCCGCCATTTATTATCACCGTTATCAAGGCCGTTAATTTAAGTGCGTTTCATTTGAATGGAAAACTGATAACAATATGTTCGGTTCGGCGTGCGCAATGAAGCATACATTAAATAGTCTAACTACATATATATCTGAGTATTAACACATGTTTCAACTCACTCCATGATGATTTATAAAGAGATGATCCAAATATACGGTTGGTTTGCTCATGTAGGTACAATACAGCTATAAAGCTAGGGCCTTAGACTTTTTCGTGGATGGAAATGGTGGGGATCTCATGATATTGTACATTCAGATTTTTGTCTTTCATGGGCTGAATACCAATGATCTCACCATACTGTACATGTGCTAAGTTGCTCGGCTTCTGTCTTTCATTGACAGAATGATTTAAATAGTGACCTGTCTATTGAAGCCAGTAAAAAAGGCACTATTTTGCAATGAGAGAGAGAGAGAGAGAGAGAGATGGGGTTTAGCGTCCATTCCACCTGACTGACATATGATTCAATTGTATTTCAATATTTCGCGTAGGGGTCTCTAACCTAGGCGGTAACCAGGGGGACTAGCCAATAACCCAAGAGGTAGGGTAGTCGACTCTATTACTTGTAACTTGTAAGGTAAAGTGTGGCTCCAAACCATGCTTTTCAACTCAATAACCTCGATTGTTCGTCGTCCCATCCGTAAGACTATACGGTGTTCCTTTCCAGGTCCTCACCATGATCGAACACGGGACCTCTAGGTTAGCGATCCAACGTGTTACTCGATAAGCCACCGAGGCACCATGTAATAGACTAGATGTGGTTGAGAATTGATGAAGTTTGTTTGTTCAGGGGAGATTTTAACAAGCGGCAGACACACGATTACGTTTTTAAAACAAGTAGAAAATCTATGCATTTTTCGATTTTCCATAGCAACCAACCTTCCACCTCCCAATTGTAATTTATGTAATGACAATCCATCAATTTTAACCACAATACTTTAATTTTAACTTTTATACTTTAATGCTCAACTACAGACTGAATTGCACATTTTCTAATACAATAAATAAACATGACAAATCAATATATATTATCACATCTACCGTTTATAAATAGATAGACAGAGAGAGAGAAATGGGATTTAACGTCTACTCGACACAAACTAGGTCATTTTGGGACTAACATATGGTTTCAATATTATTTCAATAATTCGCATGCGCGTAGGGGTCTTTAGCAGTGGGGGAACACCGGAGTGCCCGGAGGAAACCCACGAGGTTGAGAAGGCGCCCCTATCTCTATGCCACATACGCTCACACCAGGGATCAAAACCACAGCCGCAAGCCAGAGGTGACCGGCCAGCCAGTGGTCGAAGCGCGGCACTCTAGACCACTAGCCCCCCCCCCCCCCCATAAACAGATAGAGACGGAGACAGAATGACAGACAGAGACGGGGAGAGACACAAAGTAGGTCAAAGGAAGATGTCTTTCGACAGAAAATGTAAATTGTAAAAAGGAACCAAAAAAAAGGGCATAGTATTGGCATACCCCCTCCACCCGGAATTTAGTATCCCTATGTGTAGTACAAAATATTATGAATAATGACAACTGCTTCTCTTTTATCTGGGAGTCGCGTCGGCTTAGTGAATAAGACGTTAGATCTCTAACCAGAGTGGCTCTGGTAGACCCCCGGTATATGCTGCAAAAGTTCTTCTGGATTTTAAGGCTTGGTTTCCCCGGTACAAGACTGAGGGCCTGGCTAGGGTAGCGTCTATAGTCTGCATGAAACCAAAACCCGGACCCCGTGTTTACATTGGCGTACACGTAAAAGGAAAGCTTGACAGTTGGAATTCGAGTTAGTGGCGCTGTCCAGGCAGAATATCTCTCATATCACGTCTACATTAGCCCAGCCAGACGTTAAACCCCATTTCTAATTACTCTATCGTTACCGGAAGTACATGATGATTAGAATCGATTATCAACAAACCTGGATACAGAGCAACAAGATCTTAACTGTATGAATTCCCCAAACTAACAAAATATCCGAGACACGACTGTCTATAATTTACCTATACACACCACATAAATAGATGTTTATACGTTACAAAACAATCGACATACTTACAGTTGTCTTTATACAACGTTTTGTGCCCCTCCCTTACGCCTTCCATCCTCCCATATCGTATCACAGTAGTTATATATGGTATAATTTAGAGGAATATTGTTTGACAATTAGCGAGCACCTGCATACTGTATTCAATCTATCCTATGACTATTCGCTTACTGTCTATACGCTTTAATATTTTAATCAATGGATAAATATGTAGTTATATATATACACAACGGACGGGTGGTCGATTTAAGTTACGCTCAATAAGTAGAAAACTGGGTTTTTATTGCTCTTCAACCACATGTTGCTCCAGTATACAATGCGTTTAAATAATGCTCTTGTGTATTAATTGAACGTTCACTTAGCGCTATTCATTCCCATTCTGTATATATTTCAATATCTATAGGGGCTGTGATATTTTAATTTTTCAATGTATCAATGGTTAAACGTACGGTTCGTCAAATCTGACAGAATTTGTCGGCTGGAGAAGTACACATGAAAATGAAATATGTCAATAGAGAGAGAGATGAATTGGGTTTAACGTCCTATTTTTCTGCGCAGGCTGTGTTAATAAAGACGGGTATACACCATGCAGAGTGCTATAAGGAAATATGTGGCCAAGGCAGTGGCGTTTCTGCCTACTCTTCCTTGAGAGAGAGAGACAGACAGACCTTACAGACACACATACAGACACGCAGACATAGACAGATATGAAATGAATTGAAATGAAATTGGGTTTTACGTCCGACTCTTCTGCGCCTAACCTGGGCTAATGGAAGACGGGCATACGTCATACAGTCAGCTATGAGGGGAATTTTGCCCGGGCATCGGCGATATGGACTTCTCTTATATCAAATTCCAAATGCCAGGGGATCTTTTACGTGCACGCCAATGTGTACACGGGACTTCGGTTTTTCGTCCCCTCCGAACGACTAGAAAGCTGTTCTTGTCATGCCCTCCGTTCTGCATCACTGACAAGGAGAAACCAGGCCGGAAAATCGAGATGAACTTTCTCGGCCAATGCAGGGATCGAACACCCGACCTCCAGGCTAGCGAGCCAGCGCCAAACAGAAAGAAAGATAGACGACAGATATGACAGAGGGCGACAGTTTAACGTCCATTCGACACCCACTAGTTCATTTAGGACTATGACATGGTTCGGTTGTATTTGAATAATTCGCTGGGTTTTCGTTCCATCAGAACGACTAGAAGCTGTCCCTTGCTGTACTTGCATATTTCAGCATCCATTGTCCCATGGCTGCCTTCCACTTTTGGAAATCTCGATCCATGAAAGGGGCATTATGGGTTATTAGATAAAGAGTTGACAGTCCTCGCTATAATAGTTTAAAAATAAATAACATAAATAGAATATCCATTTTTACGTTTAATTATTTTTCAAAAAATGTATCCATGCGCGGATCCAGAGGGGGGGGGGGGTCCAGGGGGTCCGGACCCCCACCCCCCTGCTCAGGCTTGAAAAATTTTAAGCGATTTTATTGGTGATTTTTAGACCTGTAATTTTGGAATTTACCTTCCGGAAATACGTCAGAATGCACCAAATTGAATCTAATTTTTCTGGGGGAGGCCCCCCAAACCTCCCGTTAATTGGTTGAGCGCCTTCGGCGCTGGGCTACGCCCACCGCAATTATCAAACCTAGACCCCCCCCCCTGCAAAAAATCCTGGATCCGCGCCTGGTATCCCAATCCGCTTAATATCACAGGCTAGTGATGGCATCGAGAGTTGATTATGATCTGGATAAGTTAATGAATGTCTAATTAATAATTCAGATAACATTTCAGGACTACAAAAAGACCTGGAATAGGCAGATTTAGCTCAGGTAGAAGCCTCGGCTCTCCTATGCCTTGTCTGCAATATCACTTCTGTGGAAGCATACCTTAAAGCACCAGGTAGAAGTAGCAATAGCTGATTTAGCTCTTGTATAATGTATGTTTAGGCTAATAATTACAATGGTCATATACAGTGCAGGGTGTGCTTAATGTCTAGATCATCGCATACCTGTTGTGGTGATAGCAGTGATAAACATGCTTATGTAAATTACATTTTCCATTATAACATTGTAACAAATTAGAAACATTCTCTACTGAATGGAATTTCTTTTCAAGTAGCACTGGCTGAGTATTTAGCACTTACCTGGTAATTTGGTATGCCATGTTTACTATATCGACTTTAAAATAAAGGGTCTGTTATCTGTAAAACAAACACTATCCAGTAAGAGCAGGGTCTGGATGGCAATGATACGCAAGGATTGTAAATCTGGAAATGAAGTTCAATGACACGGGTTGAACATCCCATTTTATGCAAGAATCCCTAGCCCTAAGCCGGTGATAGTCGAACAAACACATCATTAGAAAATACAATTCTTAGTAAAAAAACACACTAATGTGGCTCAAGCCCGAGAGCCTCAATTTTTTTCTATTTTCTTCAGAAATAACACTACCAGAATATCACATGCACCATCCCAGGAAGTCCATCAGCGCCACTGCAACGCCAAAAAAAGTGAGTGAAATCCCCCTTTGTATATAAATCTTATGTATTGTATGCGGTTTTTTTTTTAATATAAAACTAGGAAATATTACGAACTAAGTTTTCATCAATCAAGGTCAGTGCTAATGTGGAGAGTTAATCTCGCCCCTCCCCCATATTCTCAACCCTACGCTGGACATAGCCGTAATGCGTTTCCTAACTGACAATCCCGCCAAAAATCACGTGCTCTAACCTTATTTACATCACAGCGACCTTGACGAAAGCAGATCTCGCCTTACGCCACTGACGGGGCCTGCATGGCTTAATGGTTGGCAGGTGCGCGCTGTATCATAAAGCCTGTGATTGAGTCAACTGGCGTGGTTTCGATTCACCGGTTGTGCGTGACAAGGAGTTGGGTCGCCTCTACAACCTCGTGGGTTTTCTCTGGAACCTCCGGTTTCCTTAAACTACCAAAGACCCCACGCGGAACCGAATTATTGAAATAAAATTAAAATGACCTAGATTGTGTTGAGTGAACGTTAATCCCCATCTCCCCTCTCTCTCTCTCTCTTTCTCTCTCCACCACAAGCAAGGGAACCTTACTCACTAAACCACCGTGGATCCCATGTAAACTGTCTAAGTAAAAGCAATGTCGTTGTCCTTCCTCAACCTCGCCCCGGTGGAAGCTGATGTTGCCCTCCTCCGGTATCACCTCGGTGCAAGCAAATGTTGAATAAAGCTATTACAGACATCTCCATCGAGAACCCGAAATTACATTTTATGATTTGCACAAATTACGGATATGTAGCTGTTTTTATCATAACATATGTATGATTCATCTGCAACCCGCAGTTTAAATGGCAATAAAACACTAAACCGTTCTACGTAATTGCATTTTATTTCTGGACATATATATTGCTTATAGCCATATTCATTTATTATTAATAAATATACCTTACAGCAACGTGATACGTAAAATAATCGATTTTTACACATAATTAATATACATCCAAAGGCTAGGGTGTGGCTTTTCATTTTAATTGATTTAAATATAAACTCTCTATCAATTTAATGCTAGTTATCTATTATTTATTATTATTATGTGTCCTAAAAGATAGGGGGGAGTGAATGGCCGAATGGTTATCGTAAAGTCTGCCATTGAGTCAACTGGCGTTTCGAATTCCCTGTTGTACGTGGGTTTCCTCCGGGTCTTTCAGTTTCCTCCCCACTGCTAAAGCGCAAGTGAATTAATGAAATAAAATTAAACCATATGTTCGTCGCGAAATGACCTAGTTTGTGTCGAGTGAACGTTAAACCCCCTCCCCTGTCTCTCTCCCTCCCTCTTTCTCTCTCTCTTATGATATTGATTTAATTACCATAGGCATTGTATATTTAATTACCAAAGTCAACACTACATTTGAATAATAACTGAGCCACCGAGTTTAGTCTGACCTGGAGGAATGCCAGGGCGAACGATTTAGTTGAATTAAATGCTAATTTGCACATTTTTAATTGGCGTATATATACATTTATAATGTGTGAGAAAATAAAATTAAAGATAAATTAGTTAAGAGTTTAATAACGAGTTGGCCATTCTTGCTATAATAATTCAAAAACAGATGATAAAAAAAGAAAATATTGAAAATTTCAGTCAAATTATTTTATTCTGAACGGAGTTATCAGTGTTGGAAGTTTGGACAGGAAATGCCTTTCATCGCCACTTTCCGGTAGCGCACGTCAACGTTATCTTGGTCAGTCATTTCTGATTTAATTGCATAGAAGGACGACTGTTTAAATCCGAGCTGTATTCAAGCCATCCGTGGGTCTACAGAGTTAATTTTGAGCTTGTCTAAATAAAGGTCTTATTAATCATTTATATAACATCTGAAGACTAAATAAAGACGTTCAATATGTTTATTTAACTCTTGCTTAATGCGTGTTTAAACAAAGACGAATATACCCACACTTTCTAAGGGAAAGTCAGACAATATAAACACACGATTCGGGTATTCTGTTTGAAATAACTGATATTAACTATTTTCAACAAATATGTAATAAACTGTTCTAGTCGGTGGCATTTACAAGAGTTTCCTCCCTTACAGTGTAATATAGCAAGAGACTTTAATGTTATTTCTACTATCCCCGACCGGCTCTAACTTTACTTTTCCCCATATTTCCCTTGGGTAGAGCGCTTTTACCACAGATGGAGCAACATACGGCAACCTCTTGCGCAAAAGAAAATACGGGGTTTACCGTAGAACACTTGAGATACCCAAGCTGGAAGTAAAAACCAATAAACTCGCAATTTAATTTACTGTCCTTACATTCCAGCCTAACCATCCGCACATCTCTCGTATCCTTCTGCCTCTGAATATTGAAAATTTATTTTTAATTCTACACCAAAAAGTCAACAAAAATCTCCATGCAAAAGCGGGAGAAGACTAACAATAACTTTCGCCCTTTATTGGGTATAGGAATAATGTGTGAACTCTGTCCATTTGTATTGTTCATTCGACAAACCTCAGCTGACTTCGGTATCCTACATCTAACATGGGTTCTATGACCGTACGTGATATATCGCTACACCCACACCGAAGACATTCGGCAAACTTCATAGCTTTAAATTTAGAAAAGCAATGTAAGCGTTTACTATCAGAAGTACATAACAAACATATGTTTTCTTGAGATAAAACACTCTTCCCAAGCGTTATTATGGACACCTCCAATTTAAATCCAATGAGCGCCGCCATCTTTAATCCGGAAACTTAAAAGTAGTTCAAATATGGCGAAATTAATCCTACAGCCAAGGTTAGATGTTGGATACGGGGGTCTCCCAAGATATGCCGAATGATGCTTTGTAAACTTTAATCATCGTAATAAAGAGGGTGCTTGCCAGGGCTTCTTGAGGCCGTGTGTAAGTTTCGCCCTTGATATAACTTTTACGTCGTTGTCACTTTAATCTTGTTTGGGCCTTATGTTTATCACCATTCGACTACACCAAAGTTATATACATCAGAAGACTACCCATGACAACTGTTGTTTACAATCCTCGGCAAAAATCACGTGCCCGCCCTAACCCTGGTTACATCTGCAGGCATAGCCCTGTAAATGACCTGTTATCAGTCTACCTTTTAAAATAATACTCAAAATGTTGTCTATTCTAATCACGTTTTCATTATGATGCAAATTGGAAGAAAGAGGTTAGTCAATTTTATGATGACGGTAAATAATGTGCCGATAACATAATGACCTGTCAGGCGCGGATACAGAGGGGGGCGCACCCGGCGCACGCCCTCTCTATTTTTTTGCGGTGGCGAACAATTTTTAGCTCCATATATTCTCGCGGGAAAGGAGAACAAAACAGTTTAGGTTGGAAATCGTAATTTTCAGTACTAGTATGAAATTAGTCCTTGTGAACATTTTAGTCCACTCAAAAATCACGGGCAAGGCTTCGCACTCCCAAGAGGGTGTAGCACGCCCCCCCCCCTTTCTGAAAATCCTGGACCCGCCCCTGCCTGTTGCCCAGGTCTCGAACTTAAGACATTGCGTAATACATTGAAACAACACAAGGGGCTTACTTCAATATATTACTAAATGTGTCACTCTCGACCATTAAACCACACTTTAAAACCATTTCTGCACAGAACAATTTACCCGGAATGCCCCACGGTCATTAAAGCAGCATATATAAAGATATACACATTTTATTAGTAAAATAGTGACTGCTGAGTGCGTTAGAAGAGTGGCCATTGATAAAAGAGATGAAACAATAGAATTTCTACCGGGGGGCGGGGGATTTATTGTGACCAGTCACAAGGAAATGTCACGGAATAGGGGTGGCTACATAATTTCATGTACGCGTAGGGTTGTTTGTGATCCTCAAGTAACAACCCGCTTGGACAAGAGCAGTAGCGCAATCTGGAAGCTCTAAAAAGGGGCGGGGGGGGGCAATTTTAGGGCGACATCTACAATCCCACTCATAAAATAATGGCTAATAGCTATAGCACTGAGAACAGCAGTAGAACATAAATCGTTTTGTCTATATTGTGGTTCGCCGATCGCTATCTAGCTGGGAAGCAGTTTTATTCAAGTTGACATAAAGTTCATGGTCTCAAGGAGACGCTTATACCGGGTCTACCCCACATTCTTAAATCAGCGCCTGGACAGGAGTTATATTGCTTTGTTCGTTCATATTATACCTGCAATCACCTCGTGTTTATTTAATTCTTTTTACTTATAGTAGAGTTATTTCCCTTGGATTACATTTATCTGCTGACCCCTATAATCAAGAGACAAAAACTAACATACATGCAGTAAATTGAATGCTAGAGTTAAAAGGCTATGGTAATTTTAACAAATAATTGATCAATTCGAGTCGTTTTAACCAATTATGGAAAGTTCATGACATCAGTGCGAAAGCCATTAGCATTTTATAAAAGGCGTTCTCTTAATGCACTTTTAGCGATAACTGTTATTTGTCGAGGACAAGTATGTTAAATTTATCGGTGTTGATCCTTTTCCTTGGAATTACTGACGCAGTGAGTATACTGTAATATTAGACGCATGATAGTCGGGAATTTTACTGTGAGCATCTCATAAATTGTTTGGCCTTACGACAAAACCGCACTTTTACGATAGGTCTCGAATCTGATGAAGTCACAGATCCTGTTTCGTTTCATTTTTTAAAGTTCAAAATTTATTTTTAATTGTGTTTACCACACAACTTATATAACCCGTGTTAGCCAATGAAGCGGTCTGTTACGGCGAGTTTTGGGCCTGAGGTGCACGGAACTGTGGGTAACCAACTAGAAACGACGATCAAAAGCCGCTCTTATAATCCATGTATGAGAGGCCATGGAAAGTATAAACAAACGAAATGTAATATGGATCTGCATTTTTATCAGATTGGATCTGTCTTTCGAATTCATATTCCCCAAAATGTTCTTCTAACTAACATGTGGTAAGGTAGTCTTCTATACATAGCGGGGGTTTGGATGGCCTAGTGGTCTAGAGTGCCGCGCTTCGACCTCTAGCTTGCCGGTCACCTCTGGCTTGCGGCTGTGGTTTCGATCCCTGGTGTGAGCGTTATGTGGCATGGAGATAAGGGAGCCCTCTCAGCCTCGTGGGTTTCCCCCCCGGGCACTCCGGTTTCCTCTCACTGCTAAAAAAACCATATGTTAGTCCCGAAATGACCTAGTTTGTGTCGAGTGGACGTTAAGCCCAATTTCTCTTTCTCTTCTATACATAGGCCTATAGATTAAATATACAAGACAGGACTATCTAACACATTCAAGTGTTACATCGGATCTTTCACATTTTCAGATCGCTGCAGACAATGTGTTGTATAACAAATTTCAACGGCGGGAAATGACGCCAATTGACCCAGAAGGGGTAAGGTTTTCTGTACTTTGAATTTATTCTACTAATATCATCATGAACTTTTATTTATGAATATACGATATGTCTAATCGCAATGGATTCTTGAGTAATAAACCATGTCTGGTTGATTAATATGAGAATCTAGATATGTATTCAAGAATTTGTTTCAGTCTTCTATTGATTAAAATGGATGTTCATCTTACAAATTATACACAGTACACTGAAAATTGCATTTCAAATAGAGCCTCGGTGGCTTAGTGAGTAAGACACTGGCTTGCTAGTGTAGAGGTCTCGGATTCGACCCCCGCACTGACAGAGCAAGTTCATTGTGATTTTTCGGCGCTCTCTCCCCCCCCCCCCCAGTCAGTGGTGCAAAACGTATGGTTTGAACAGGAAAGCCGTTTGGGACGAAAACCCGAGCTTCTTTGTACATGTTGAGGAGCCATTGGCAGTTATAAGATTTGGCCGTTGCGCTGCATTCCGGATATAATTTCCCCATAACGTAACACACTGTACGGTGCATTCCCGTCTTCATAGCTAAATTGGAACAGTAGGACGTTAAACCCCATTTACTCTTTTTAACAGATGAGTGATGTTTATGATTTGATGAGACGGAGGAGAGTTTGGGAAAAAATGGACGGCTGGGAACGACCGGCAGTTGAATCCAGAGTGGTAAGATGTTTGGTAACTAATTGATGATTTAAAATATGGAGAATATTCTCAAAAATCCAAGATTGATTACAGTATTTTAAAGAGTTTGAAATTCAATAGGGGTTTTCTTAAACTATACAACTTTCCTCCAAAAGTCAAAACCTGGTAACTCACTTGTTTTTATCAAAATTGAGTTAGGACCAAATTTGTGGATACTAGGGTGTGTGCTTCCTGTTGATTTTGTAAGCAGTTACACCCATGACACAACATAGCAACTTCCTTCATTTGCCTAATATGCATGAGAAAAGCCTAGTTACTCTTTAGTCTAATCAATGCATGAGCTGGGGTTTAATGTTCATTCATTAAGTTCTCCTTTGTTTTCCCAAAATAAGAAAAACTTGAGGAAATAGGTATTGCCTTTTGGCAGTAGAGGTTGCCCCAGGAGTTTTGGAAGATAGGCAAAAAGTACACAAATTTACAAGCCGGTACCATTTTTCTAATGTCACCTTTTAGCACGAACTACATGTTAAATTCCTTTGAAATAAATTATACTCTAATCGGTGAACGTTAATGACAAAAAAAATGACATTGCACGGTTTAAAGTTTCGTCATTTTAACCTACAGTCGTTACTTACCCTTTGTTGGTTGCGACCCCATTCCAGAAATCAGCATCTGATCACACCCCCTCGAAGATAGAGTGGGGAATTCTTTAAAACTAGTTCTACTTTCCAGATCAAAATCTTGTAACGAGAGATTGGGGAAACAAATCGTGCGCATGGGGGAGGAAAGGTGATTGGTAAGGTGACAAGAGGTGTTTAGAGATTTATAATTTTAATTCGCATCAAACGTTTCAGAGTAGTCCGCCACGATTCCGCTGAGAGCACTGGTATGGGGAACTAGGCTCTATACCATTTTTCGGCAATTTGTTTTGAACTTTCATTCGTTGTCTGTATCCCTTTCATATTTTTCAGCCTTACACTTTTTCTGTTATGGATATACATAATTTACCCTTGGTGAGTTGCAATATATATTCACATATACCGTCTGATTAAAACGCACATCCTATTTCGTTTCGTTTTTATAGTTCACCAATTTGGTTTTATTTGTCTTTACTACACTAGGATCTGGAAGAGTTGTTATATAACCCGCGTTCTTATTGGTGTGAGGGATTAGCCAATGAAACAGCCTGTTACGGCGAGCTTTTGGTGTGAGCTGGTTATTCAAACGTCATAGGGTCTAAAGCCGCTCGTATGTCAATTCACCCGATCATCCCAGTACAACTGATCAGATCTTCACGCAGATCTGGATTTTAATCCGATTGGTTGTAATAAATATTCACGTATACCGAAATGACCCAAATTAAATTCATTATTCTTATTTTCATCGTAAATCTATTAAACTATTATAAAGACGTGGAGGCCAAGGTAGAAAAGTTGCATGTTTATCAACCAGAGAAGTAGTTGCGTCTAGCTAAGAAGCCTATGCGGTGGTGGTGGTGTAGGACTTAAATATTGACTTTCGGATGAATACATAAAGCGCTGGGTCATTACCCAGAGGATCCCGATTCCTCGATATTTCCAGGTTGGTTTCCACTCGTCAGTGGTGTATGTTTTTGGGCGTTGGAAAGAACAACTGGGCCGATTGGATAACAAATTGGATGGTATAAAACTTGTAGTCGTGCAAATTTTTTAGTTTGTTTATTTTCGTACCCCAACCGATATACATTCGGAATTTTGACAATCGGTCGATTTTAAAGAGAAACGTACTATCAAGGTTCAGTTTTCAATAATCACAGCTCGGTCTGCTTATAAGTATCTAAAAAATGTGACTTTTCTAATTTTGATATTAGAAATAGGGTAGATAAGGGGTCTCTTGGTGACAGCCTATTTCATTTCAGAGGAACGGACGTTATTAAAACTCTTTGACTGTTCCCGCAATCATTATAACTTGTAAAAATGTTATCATATAAAATTATTTCTGTAGATAAAACAAGAAGTACAAGTGTTTGAGTTCCATGCTCGATTTACTATTGATCCAACACAACAGTATGAAATATCATCAGTAGATTTTGTTGCTAATACAAATTTGAGGAACATCTATGTTAAAGTTGAACATGGTGGAACAGGATTGTATCTTCAAGCTAATAGTTGTGGTAAGTAGAAGGTACGATCTTGGTGTAAGAATCGGTTACTTTAAGTCGTTTTTTTTAAAATATGGAATACCAAACAGTTCTTTATTCAATGTTTTTAATTATTAGTCCTTAATTCTTATTTCATTTCTTAATTTGTTGTATTTCGACATTTGTATACTAAATTAACATTTGTATCTTGAAATCGTTATTTGTTTTACAAATCAGACATTTGTCATATCAGATATGTAAAACTGATTGTTGTTTAATTTTATTTTAGTAAATCAAAAAATAATCTTCATTTACATTTCATGATACACATACAACAAAAACACATTTCTAAATGTAAATCTCCAAATACATATCTTACAAAGCATTTCTTCAATAACATTTCTCCAAAAACATTTCTCGAAATTCATCGAACCGGAAGATTATGACGAAATGAGTGGAAGTCAACCTGGCATACAATAAGTCACCTTACAAAAAGGAGAATCGAGGAAGCATATGTACAATAAAAAAAGATCGCACGATGACCGCGACCGCGTGTTTTGTGTAATGGTGTGTGTGTCGCTCTCTATAATTTGTGTAATCAGTCATTTCATGTAATGACTAAACAAATCAGTCATTGCGTGAAATGCCCGTGAGCGTCAGGGGGGGGGGGCATTTCGATTTTGTTTTTGAAATATCTGCATCTATTCGTCCCACATCTCTCGAAACATGTACAATTGCACCGGACTTATCCCTGTACACCGCAGCTCGATTCTATATGTACAGCTTGACGAAGTGTTAGCGTCTTTGTACGGTCAACATCAGAGTAAGTACATTTTAGGAACACGAATTCCTACTTGAACACAAATAGTGCACATGTCATTCCAATTGCGGTGGATGATTATTCCCAGATTATTAAACATACATCATGCAAGAGCTAAATCTGCCAACTGCAGGTCTTTCTGTAAGCTTGAATGCTATCTAAATTATTAATTAGACAATAATTAACTTATCCAGACCATAATCAACTGTCGATGCCATCGTTAGCCTGCAATATTTACTGGTATAGAACCCTGTCTGCTAATTAAATCAAAAAATGGTAATCGAGACTATGTTTTTATCGTACTGACTTTAGTAATGATTATCAAGGCTAAGCTCAAAATTCCATCGCTAAATACTTGGTTCATGGTGGATCAATTTGACTGAAATATTCAGCAACTTCCCTTTACATTATCTATTTTGTAACTATTATACTACTCAAAAGAAGTTAAGGGTCAAAAGTTTTTTTCTATCAGGTAATTCTCTATGCACATATCAGATATATATATATAAAATTATTGGCGGAAATCGTGTCATAATTGGTTCACGATATCCTGACGACAAAACCTGTGTACAAGGCATATATCATTTTCAAACAAAACGATTTTGACAGTTTCCTTAGAAACCATAAACTGAAGCGCAAAACAAGGCTCCACAAAACTGTTTGCATCGCCCAAACTCAGTAGGGTACGACTTTTTGGAGTTGATCTTGTCTTTGCACGTGCACTATGCATTTTCCCTGAACAGTTTTGGCATAAAAAAAACTTCCATGACCGTGCTGCTCTCAGTTGAAATTTCAACATGGTCAGACGTCAGCTGAGTGAACTTGACAGATGAAGAGCCATTGCGTGGCTTCAATAGGGTTTTACACAGAGGAATCGTCTGTAGCCAGAGGGTGATTGAGAGACTATGGCAGCGTTTTCAGGCCACCAATTCAATTCAAAATCGTCCACCGTCTGGTAGGCCAAAATGGACGTCAACACCGGCATGTCATTTAAATGGCCTTACGTCAGCGTGTTGTTACAGCCCACATCATTCGATTGCGACGACAAGCGGTTCGACCACCTCTTCTTCAACATCATAGGGCAGCACCTCGTGACTTGTGCACACGTCATCGAGACTGTTGACGGCGTCAAATGGGGGTGGATACTCTTCACTGATGAGTCCCGATTTGCATTACAGTTCAATGAAGGCAGACTTCGTGTCTATAGGCGGCGATGAGACAGATTTGCTGACGTTAACGTCAGAAAACGCAATCGCTTTGGAGGTGGTACGGTAATGATGTGGGCTGAAATTTCGACGTCTGACCAACAGCATGCCTCGTCGTCGTGTCGACTGCTTACGAGCACGTGGTGGTTTCACTCATTTTTAACAAAGTGATCGAATTTGAGACAGTTTTGTTGGACCTCATTAAGCTCAAAATTGCGAATTTTCATCAGATCCTCAGAATAGTTGTGTATAAAAAGTCCATATGCTTTGCATAACAGACTCAACATTGAAACATATTGAACTCATTCTGAAAAAAAAGAGTGCTTAAAAGTTTTGATTTACATGTTCCCTGTGTCTAATAAAATGTCAAACAAAAATAATTGGTTGACCCTTAACTTCTTTTGAGTAGTATATAATGAGTACTGTCAGCTCTATATCTAATCTCCCATAATGTATCTTTAGTGCATCACCACACACCTATCGACTAAAGTGATAGGTACAGCGATGTTGTCTCCCATCTGGTCATTGGTTAGTTTCATAGCTCAGCTTGTGTCATCGGAGCAAAGCTGGCAATATTGTGCTCACATGGGATGTTTTGTAAGTGGGCATTGTGTAAATTCAATGCACTATTCCCATAGTGGGCCGGTTGCTCAAAGCTCCGTTAATTTTTAACCATCAGGGGTTAGTTGCTCAAAACTAAGCTGTTTTAACGATCTGTTATACTCTAACGGATCGTTATCTTGATAAAGTGTCGTTTTGTTAATGGTCCTTTAAATTTCTGTTGCTGAAAAGTCAATTTCGCCATCCGTTAGCTAACGGACTAATTAAAGTTAATCTAAGAAAAGTATAACACAGTGACGACATATGTCATAGAGGCGTCCTGCCATATTAAAATACGTGTTAGTGATTGTAACATAAACCTGTTGCTATCAACACCCGGCTGGAGATCTTGGTAGTATTCCTTGTGTCATTGCGTAACTATAACTTGTTGTTGGCATGTCTTATCTAACTTTCTTTATCTGATAAACTATATTGAATGTTAAACCTGATATTATGCATGATACATTAGACAGGTGTCTAATGAGCTCTTTTGTCTTGAATACGTTTATAAACTCAGAACATAAAAGAATGGTCAGTCAGGTCCAGAAGGCCATGTTAGGCGAGCGCCTAGATGAAGGTACCTTATGGATACCAGTGGGCTCCAGCCAGGGCTAGGAGTTAGGTCCGGCCAGGACTGAGCGAAGGCCATGGGCGCCTTGGCACGAGACGAGACGAGAGCTTCTGGAGTTAGCACACTCGTGCTAAGCCAAACTAAGACATTCGACTCCCTCCATATAAGTTAGTTCTACGGTCGTTTACATTATGATGTTTGTACCTATTAAAAGAAGCAGAATAAAAGTATTATTAGAAGTTATATACCAGTGTTGTCATCATCAAAGAAGTTGTTTTAAAGAATAAATTCTGTCACATATTGCTGTTTGTTCATTGGATGAATTTAAACATTTTAAATTTAATGTGCATGTACATGTATAAGAACTTCATAGAGGTTCGTATTAACACGCGACTTAAGACAGTGGGACAACTGTGCAATCTCTTCACAAAACTTGATTAAAGACAAACAGATAACTGTAAATTTTTAGGAAATTCAAAACTGAACTTTCATTGGTGTGTAATAGTGATATATTTAAATGGTTTTTAAAATTGAATACAAATAGTGAGTTCTAGCGGATCCATAAGCTAAAAATGTAATTTTTCGAATACAATCAGTAGTCATGATCCAGGAAGTGACGTTTGGATATGCGCGATTATCGAATGGAGCCAAGGTCTGTGTGATTAAAACATAAATTAAAAGCTTCACCAAAATCGGATCAAAATGGTGGCCTCTGGAGCTTCCGCAACTTTGATATACAATATTTTTTACACTATTTGCGTATGAGGGGCGACCATTTTGTCTGGTAGTTTTGGTCCGATTTTCACGAAATTCGAACTTAACCATCATTACGGTGTAACAGTGATAGTGTGACCAAAATTACTATTTTCCTTATATACTGAGCGCCATAGAAAACGCATCACTTAGTTTTTCGTATAACAAAATGATCCTGTGAACATATCTTATTTATTTTGCTTCTTATTGTGAACAATCTTCAAATGGGAACAAATCAATAACTACACATTTGTACACTTACGGATGTTTACTCTGTAATCAACGGTACACAGTCAGAAGGGTCAAAACCAAAAGTACGACAAACCATCTTTGTCGCATATTTTCTTTAATTGGCTTATCTCCGAGTCTCGTTCGACATTTGATATTTTCATGACGTTTTCCTTACGTTTTAATATTGTTTTAATGTGTTATTCTTAAATTAAACATGCGTTTAGCCTAAATAATACTTATTATTCTGATTCCAACTAGGGTTTATTTGCATGTGTGTATGATATTTACTTAGATTTATACGCTGCCTTTACTATATAGACCGGGAACCCAACGGGTCGAACCTAGACGAACGAGGTACCAATATCTGACCATATAGGCATCTACATACTAACCTGGGATGCACAGAAGTGGGCGTCTGCCGGGGCCCAGACCATAGGTGTGACCCTAACGAACACTATGACTCTCAAAATGGGCTAAACTCATACATTCGAGGTACCGGTCAAAACCAATTTTAAACGAAAGAATACTCCCCACTGAGTACGAAATTGCCCGTAACAGACGATTTTGGCCCTGGGATGGCCCAAACTGACACCCCAAATATGGACCCTAGGGGGCTTGAAAAAAGATTATATTCATACATTCGAGGTACCAGTTGAAACTAATTTTAAATGAAAGAGTATATCTCACTGAGTACGAAATTACCCATAACAGACGATTGGACCCCTGGTGTGGCACAGACTGACACCTCAAAGTCGAATGTATATATGTTTTATATGTTTGCTCGATTCTCCTTTGTTTTATGATGTTATTGAAAAAATGTCTACTAAGAAATATTTTGCAAGATTTGTATTTAAAAATTTGTATTTCTATGATAAAATGTAATTGTTGGCTATTTTTCGATTTTCTAAATTAAATTTTATCTTCATATTGATATACAATAAAAATACATTTTACCAATCTGATATGACAAATATCTGATTTATAAAACAAACATTGATTTTAAGATACAACTGTTAATTTTAGTATGCAAATGTCGTAATGCGACAACAAATGAAGAAATATGAATTAAGGACTATGAATTAAAAAATAAAGACTAAAAACACTGAATAAAGAGCTGGCTAGTCTTCCATATTAAAACACGCCTACTTCCTATGTTAATCCCAGATCGAGTAGACGTTAAACCACATCTCTTTCACATTTAATTTTTGCTTTCAGGAAAGGGAATCTGCTTACTTCACCAAGAAGATAGTCGTGTTCATCGTATTGTTCTCATTCAAGATATTTCAATTGCAAACATAGTTCGTGGGAATCATTATCCAATCGGGCTTAATCGCATATTCATGCAAGCGAGCTTGCATGACATTATATCCGTGGAACTAAACTATCCGAGCCGTCGCGAGGAAGACAGAGGTCACGTCTATAACACTGTTAGCCCTTCCTTCACACTGAACTACGATCATGAAGATATACGATATGATCCTAGACAAGCAGAAGACGTTAATTTAGTTACCCATATATCAAGTCAAACAGCCAATCTCAATGATTCACAAATGACCGTCTATGCACTCGGAATGGGTGGAGTTGTTCCAAGCTTAAAGGGCAAAATGGAAATAAAAAACGATAGTTTTGTGAATTATAAAGCCTTGCTGGATTTAGCTAATCCGAATTTTAACGATTCGGTGCTACTATCAAGCATCCTATTGAATACTAGAGGTCATCCACGCAACCTTTCGGTCTACATCGACGTTTATCGAATTTATCGTATCTTCCCTAATACGCAATGGTCGCCCAAACCGATTCGTGAACTGACTTTGGGATGTAATTTGCATAACAATGAAGGCGATTACGCAATAGGTGACGTAGCACAGATTCAATGCTGGGTACATAGCCCTTGGCCGGCACCTATACGTTGGTACAAGAAAGTGAACGGTGTCGACAAGCCATTGGTGGGATTTGATGTCGGTGTCTATCCAGTTCCTTATGTTACAGAGACCACTATTACATCATATGATATCAGTCGACTGGATGCTGGGGACTACGTGGTGAAGGCATCTTTACCAGTGCTTGGACTTTTCTCTTCATATAGTTTCAGAATTAACATTTTTGAAGAGCATGTTCAAGTAGAGACGAGTCATCGACGAGAGAATGGACAGGTAAATGAAGTCTTCGATCATCAAATCATAGAAATAATACTTTATAGATATTTTTAAATTGTTGAGCTACGGTGGCTCGCTGAATAAGACACAGACTTATTAACCAGGACCCGTGTACACATCGGCGTGCTAGTAAAAGATCCATTGGCAGTTAAAATGCGATACAAGAGTAGGTCGTAGCGCCGCTGTCCAGGCACAATTGCTCTTATAGCACAATGTATGGCGTATGCCCGTCTTTAGCCCAGTCGGAGAACATAGAAGGTGGTTAAACCCCATTTCATTTCATTCAATCTTTAGTTATGACGTAAATTCTTGTTTTCAGGTAGTCGTAACCTGTTCGTCAACTGGTAGACCACGACCGAGATTATCATTCTACATAGTACCTCGTAATGGCGTCAAAACAAAAACGGTTGTAGTCAACAATGATAGGTTTACTGTCCGTGAGCCTAACACAGCTGAAACCCTGACAACTAGAGAACTGGTTATCAAAGAACCTCGGACATTCGATCATCCAGAAACTTATTTTTATATTTTCTGTACTGCGACTAACCAATATGAGACATCTGAGCGTATGGCATATTTTGTATATTTGTCAATGAATAACTAATGTCCGCATTCCTAATTCCATTTTTGAGGGAAGTTCACCCAATATACAAAATATGCCTTGCTTCTATGCTATATTTTAAAGCACTTAACCTCTGTAAATGACCGGTTATTATAATATGCCTTTTTAAATAATTATCAACCTATTGTTGTTTATTCTAATCACGTTTTCATTTTGATTCAGTTAAAAGAAAGAGGTTTAATAATTTTATGATGATCCTGCCTTAATGTTGATAAAGGATCGGGGGTAAATAATGTACAGATAACTTAATGACTCGTTGCCCAATTTTACAAATGAGGCTTTTTTTTTCTTTTTGTGTTTCATGTCGATAATTAAAGCGTTGAAAGTGCACATAGACCCGTTACCCAATTATTTTTTTTCCGTTAAGGGGATCACGGTAGCTAAGTGGGAAAGATGCTGACTCGCTAGCCTGGAAGTCGCCGGATGTTCGATCCTTGCATTCGCTGAGAAAGTTCATCCACATTTTCTGGCGTGGTTTCCCCTTGTCAGTGATGCAGGACGGAGGGCCTTGCAAGGACATCTGTCAAATTGTTGGTCCAGTGTACACGTAAAATATCCCTTGACATTTGAAATTCGATATAATAGTAGGCCTTAGCGCCGGTGTCCGGGCAAAATTTCCGTCATAGCACACTGTATGGCGTATGGCCGTCTTCAATTGACCAGTGTAGGACTTTAAACCCCATTTGATTTAATTTATTTTTTTTTCCGTTAGTGTTTCATGTGGATAATATATTCGTTGAAAGTTGAAACATATATAATGGCATATGATAAGAAGACTAATTTGGACGCGTTTCTGCTCACTGATAATTCATTCGAAGACCAAGAGTTTTTATATGAGACTGTGGATAATCCTAGAATTATTTAGGCTTCTTTATTTACATTAAATGGGCAACATCATCATGTATGTGCAATAAATACTCATCCGGCTTCACTCTAGCCTCGTGGGTTTTGTCTGGGTACTCCTGTTTCCTCCCACTGCTAAAGACCACTACGCGCAAGCGAATTATTGAAATAAAATTAAACCATATGTCAGTCCCGAAATAACCTAGTTTTAGTCGAGTGGACGTTCCCCCCCTCTCTCTCTCTCTCTCATGGACGTTAAACCCCAACCGAATCTCTCTCTCTCTCTCCCTCTCTCATCCGGCTTCGCATTCGTTGCTAGATACCGTAGCAGCCAAGTCACGTGACACAAACATGGCTTCTTTTAATAGATTGTTTATGTCAGGGGTACCGGGAATTCTCGTATTTAAAATTCGAAAAGAGGAAAAAACGACAAACATTTGGGGTTCTTTTTAGTGTTTGCGATGTCACCTGCACTGACTTTTAAAGATGCGAAACCCTCTCATGGCGCTAACAGTATAATGTATACCAAAATAACGAGAATCCAGCAATGTCAACAGATGTGCTTTGAAAATTTAATAGGGAGACCACTCTAAAATAAATTTAAACTCGTTATTAATCCCATGCTCTTAATAACGAGAGGGCTTAAATACGAGGATTCCCGGTACCACCACCTCCTTCACGACTACAATTATTTGAGAAGGATTTGAAGCAAAATTTTGATAGATTAATCTGTCTGAATGAGTTTTTAGTCCAAATAGTTTGTGGACAGGTGGTCCTCTGTTTGTGGGTTCTTGTGTTTTGGGATCTTCTGCATAAACCAAATAAAATGAAATGGAATGGGGTTTATAACTCCACAGTTCTACATCGGCAGTGCTAATAAGGACGGCTTCCGCATACTCACGAAATCTAAATCCTAGTATTCATTATTTCTACTTGAAAAGATATCAGAACACTGTGTGTAGGCTTGCAAAGGGTGGGAAACTTTCCGGGAGTTTTGGTAAGTTTCCAGGGAAACTTTCCGGGAATTGTCAGTATTGGGAATTTTCAAATCAAATCTTATTATAATTATAAACTGGAATTTTCTTTTTCTCTTTTACTTTCATCTATATAAATCATTAAAACTTATTTAACCATGTTAGTTGCGTTCCAGGTAAAACTAAGAGATAAATTTTGGATATTTTTCACTGTCATGGTACTTAAAGTAAGCGTTTCAAATTATGCAATAACCCAATTTCTACGCACGTTAGCTATAATTTGTCTATATCACTATTAACTGTCCCTTGATGGAATGTAATTGGTTTTTAATTATTATCTGAAACAAGTAACATTTAAAAAAAAGGTTATGTAGTTGTTTATGTGAGCAGCGGATATAAGTAACATACCAGATGGGTTACGGGTTATGTTATATTAAAATTCAGATATGACGTCATCTTTTGATGTTGGCGGACCATTATTATTGCACATAATGGTACGGGCATCATCTATACTAGATGAAATATTGGACTCTAGGGACTTATTTCAATGAAAGGCACGTGTGGGATAGTGTGTCCATTTTAAATTGTTTAATGGTCTCATGCAAATGACATTGCATAATATATTGAAACAACACGAAGGACTTGTTTCAAAATATTACTTAAAGCTACAATTTCATATTTTTAAGTTATATTTTTTAAAATATATTAATATAAAGCCTTAAAATAGACGGTATCTACAAACAGTGCTACCCTGTTAACGAATGATCCTATTAATCCTTTAATTCATTATTGTCAGTTGAGATATTGGCAAAAATAACATTTTCAACTTCAAATTCAAACGTTTGAACCTAGCTATTGCATGGGGGGGGGGGGTTAGAAAAACAAGGGAGGGAATTACGTTATTATTTCCTGTCTTAATGAGTTATAGGAGTGTTAAATAATACCTATGATCGTATAATAGTGAGTTGACAACCTACTGAGCAAAAGACAAAAAAAATTGTGTTTTGAATTTCTTTGAAAATGAAATTATCACTTTAATGCGTCACTCTCGACAATTAGACCACACTTTTAAAACCATTTCATGCAGAACAATTTACCCGGAATGCTCCGGAGCAATAAAAGCTACTTATATAAAGAAATACATATTTTATTAGTAAAATAGTGACCCCTGACCGCATTAGAGTATTGACCGTTGATTAAAGAGATGAAACAATAAAATTTCTACGGGGGGAATTTAATGTGAAATGTTACGGAATAGGGAGCTACACGTAGTGTTGTTCGTGATACTCGAAGAAGTAACAACCCAAGAGCAGAAGCTCCAACTAGGGTTGGGGTGCAAATTCAGAGCGCCAGCTACATTCCCACCCCATAAAATAATGGCAAAAACACTGAGCGCAACGGTAGAACATAAGTTGTTTGTCTATATTGTTGTTCGCCGATCGTTATCTCGCTGGAGTTGACATAAAGTTCATGGTATCTTGGTCTACCCTAGCGACGAGAACGTAGCTAAAAACGTTGAGATATGCTGATGTGCTTGTTTTTAGCTACGATTGGGTACATTTATAGTTCCAAGTGGCAAACTCGGTTTCTAAATTAATGCATGTAACATCTTCAAAATAAGATAATTTTATTATATTATGACCAATTAAACTTACAGAGGCCTATGCAGTGGCACAACTATCGCTTTACTCCAAATATTCGTTTTTAAATTAACGAAGCGTTGTTTTTATGCCACATACACCGCGATACGTCTCCCGTCTACAAAGATAGCGATCTTAGTAACGGATTCATGCCTCGATTTTAAATACGATGAGTTATACCCGTTTCAGGTAGGATTATATGCTTAATTGTGGTTGGGGGTAGCAGAAATAATATAAAAAACAATATTCAATCGTTGTTTTTATGAAAAATATTCAATAATATTGTCAATTTTGCTTACTTTTAGCGAGTGTGATTCGCAATCGCATTGCTACGTTGAACTATATAGGATCATCTCTTAACTCGAAACACGGAGGGTTGAGAGGTGATGTTTGTTATCTAGGTCTACCCCGCCTCCCTTAAATCCGCGCCCTGACAGGATTAATTCCTTTGTTCGTTCAAATTATATCTGCAATCACCTCGTGTTTATTTTTTAAACTTAGAGTTATTTCCCTTGGATCATATTTATCTCAAGTTTGCGCTTCACTATCTGCTGACTCGTTATTCAAGAATCGACACACAAACTAACATAAATGCAGCAAATTGAATGCTAGAGTTAAAAGGTCAGAGTAATTTAAACAAATAATTGATTAATTCGAGTCGTTTTCACCAATTATGTAAAGTTCAGGGACATCATTGCGAAATCCAACAGAATTTTATAACAGGCGTGCTTTAAATGCACTTTTAGTGATAACTGTTATCTGTCGAGGACAAGTATGTCACCCTTGTCGGTGCTGATCCTTTTCTTTGGAATTACTAACGCAGTGAGTATACTGTAATATTTGACGCATGATAGTCGGGGGTTTTACTGTGAGCAGCTCATAAATTGTTTGGCCATATGACAAAACCGCATTTTTACGACCGGTCTTCAATCTTATTAAAACACAGCCCCTCTTTTGTTTCGTTTTTAATAGTTCAAAATTTCGTTTTAGTTGTCTTTAATACAGAACTGGGGATGCTGGGCGTTAGCCAATTAAGCAGTTTGTTAACGCGAAGTTTTGGCTTGGGGTGCACGGATCTATGGGTAACCCACTAGAAACAACAATGCTGATTGGTTAATCAAATGTTTGACGTCACAGAATCAAAAGCCGCTCGTATAATCCATGTATTATAGGCCATGGAAAGTATAAACAAACGATAGGTAATATGGATCTGCATTTTAATCAGATTGGATCCGTCTTTCGAATTCGAATTCATATTCCCCAAAATGTTCTTCTAACTAACAAAGTAGGATTAATCTCAAGGCGGCGCAACATTCTATACATTGACCTATGGAATAAATATTTTCTAATATAATACATACGATACATGGCAGACGATTCTAAGATATCCGTCCGACTTTTACCAGGATACTTGTCGAACTATTTTGCCCAACAGACCAACAAGAAAAAGTGGAACTGGTTTGCCGAAAGTTGTGGAATTGAGCCCCTACTTGTTTGATATTCCTTTCAGAGATTCAATTCTTACTAATTGCAAGAGAATGTTGTTTTTTTTTAAAAAACAAAAAACCAATTGTACCCAAGAACGATTTGACATGGATCGGTGCATTTTGTTACAGAAAGTATTAATTTCTAGTCAGGTGAATCACCCCGCGATAGTCTGTTGAGCTATTACTATCTGAAACATCTAAGTGTGACGTCGTATCTTTCAAATTTTCAGATCGCTGCGGACAATGTGTTGTATAACAAATTTCAGCGGCGGGAAATGACGCCAATGGATCAAGACGGGGTAAGGTTGAACTTTCTGTACGGTGAATTTACCATTCCCTGTCTGTCTGTCTGTCCGTCCGGTGTCACTTCATTGAACCTTGTGAACGCTCTAATACCAAAAGTCATCATCCGATCTTTTTGAAATTTATATGCATTATTTAAATTAGTGAAACGAGGAACATTAACCCACACTTTTAAAACCATTTCTACACAGAACAATTTACAGGGAATGCTCCAGAGCAATTAAAGCTACATATCATATTTTATTAGTAACATAGTGACCGCTGACCGCGTTAGAAGAATGACCGTTGATTAGAGATGAAACAATAGAATTTCTACGGGCGGAGAATTTATCGTGACCGTTTACAAGGAAATGTCACGGAATAATGAAAAAAAACCGAAATGGGGTTTAACGCCCTACTGTTTTGCTCCGACTGGGCTAGTGAAGACGGGCGTACACCACAGTGTGCTATGCTAGGGCAGCGGTATTATAACCTACTCTTTGGTCGAATTCCAACTGCCAATGGATCTTTGGCTGTCCTTGTCAGGCCCTCCATCCTGCACCACTGACAAGGAGAAACCTTGTACGTTTTCGGCCAATACGGGGATCGAACACGCCATCTCCGGCCTAGCGAATCAGCGTCTTCTCCACTTAGCCACCGTGGTTCCCGGAATTAGATATAATAGTGAATAAATCAAAATGGCAGTAAGAACTGGTTATATAGGTTATTGGTCAGTTTCCAAAATGGGTTTAGTTTTCTTATTTAAATGAATTTAGATTAATTTGGATACGTCATTACACTGATTTAACAATTCATGTGTTGATGGCTATATTTGTTTACGAAGAAATACAACACGACTGTGTTCTTGTTGGTATCTCAACGAATGTGTACATCTCTTGATGTCTTGGCTTTAGACATCTGAAAACAGATAAATGGAGACAATTAGGTAAACTATATAGAACTATTTAAATGCAGCATTTGTTCTTGAAAATTCTTGTTTTAAATGACAAACTAAAACTATATTATACCAAAAGTTGTTAGCTATATATCAGTGATTATTATATCTATAAACTTGCATCTACCAGTGGTTATTATCTATTTACTAGTATATAGCAGTTGTTATTATCTATATATACAACTGGCGGTAGTTTTTTCTTTGATGTCCATAGCAGTTATATCTTATAACAACCTCTCATGACCGCTGATGACGTCCTGACAGGTCGATATTTCATATCAACCGCTGATGACGTCATTACAGGTCGATATATTCGGCTCATATCAACCGCTAATGACGTAGATGATCGAAATAATACAAAGAACACAGAAATAAAATTTTATTCTTTTGACAATAAAAAAAAATAATTATGGTACAGTTTGTAGCATTCAGAACCCAAATAGACGGCGTACATATCGGCATATTTAAATCGGTTATCCATACTCCATGTCTAAGATGTCTTTCAGAAGTTTCTTTCTGACCACATCATTTCTCCACACACTCCAAGACTTGAAAGTATTTATCGCCCAAGAGTTCCCTTGTAAAGTTTTTATGGCTACGGCTACAGTGCACTCAAAACAGTCGGTCAAATCTATCTCTGAACATACCTAAAGCAACCTTCAGTCACGGTTCATTGTCAGAATTATCGGAAAAGATTGCCTTTTGATCCAAATTTTCTTCAGGCTTTGTATAGATCCTCGTCATAGTTGCATTCACATCTATTCCATTGCAATATGATGACTAAAAAGGATTGATTATTCGTCTGACTTCGTTTTACTATCCATTTTGTTTAAGCTTTCAGTTCAATTACTACAAAATGGCGACGTATAAACAAAAACGTGCACGTGATTTCTTCGGTAATTTTCGCCATTTGGCGGAAACTATCGAGCAATTATCCAATCACTGTTGCCTTTTTTTTAGAAGAGTCCATTAAATCTAAGGGTAAACGTTGTATATGTCAGATATAAACCTACTCTCCCTCGGATTGATATGATACAGAACACTTGGGCTTCGCCCGCGTGTTCTCTATCATATCAACCTCGGGTAGGTTAATATCCTATACATAGTATACCAGTTATTATCTGTATACGAGTATATACCAGTAGTAGTTATTTATTTAATAGTCTATATCAGGGGTTACTTGTATAAAAATACAATACAACATGTCGTACCTGTGTATGTAATGCTCAGATTAAAACCAGTGCAATGAAATGCCCAATCTGACACAAATCGCACATTGGTGTTTTCACCAGTTGGTACTATGATAGGGCCTGGCGGTACCCCACCACAATATCTATAATATAAAAAGATAGACCACTTCAGTTATGCATGACGTTAAAAAAACTTTTTAGTCGACAAAATAAAGTGTCTGAAATCATACTATACGTGTTTGGCCTGAAGCCATTCTGCATTATGCGATAGTTTTCCGGCATCGAGTATCATTTGTTTCATTTTAGAGCAGATTCTATTTGGGAAGACGCGTAAAGTGCGAAAAAAATATATTTTAACATAACTTTTTCATTATTTTTTGTTTTGTCTTCTAGTCATCAAATTAAGTGCTTAATATCCCGAGACTATTTTGTCTGGAGACAGTCTGCAATATGCCACAATTTTCTGGCATCGATCATTATTTGTGTCATCAATTTTTTATATTTTAACTTAACGACTGCTCAAGCTCGACATGTTTCGGACATCATCATTTGTTTCATCAAAGAACTTCTTAGTGCCATAATTAGATGGATTATATTGGACTACGTTCAGGATATTATACACACGTGCTAAAATTCATACATACCCCCTCCTCCCCAGATGGTCAGTGGTGGATTTCGGTTCTAAAGCTAGATAAACAATACTATTGAACTTTGTTGTTGTTTTACTTATTGGCCGAAGACCGCGATGGTCCATCGGAATTTCCAAGCGTGGTTGCCGTTGTCAGTGATGCAGGGCGGAGGGTCTGAGAAGAACCGAGGCCCCGTGTATGCATTGGCTAGCGCGGGCACAATTTCCATCATAGAACACTATATGACATATGCCCGTGTTTATCAGCCCAGTCGCAGAAGAACAGTAGGACGTTAAATCCCATGTCATTTCACTGCCCAGAATTGCAGGAGAACGTTTTTGTGACCATCTAATTTGCATGCTTCGGGAAATGCTTTTTCGATGCACCCCCCCCCCCTTTGCGCACCTGTACACACTATGTGTCTACTTTGCTACTTGTTATGAGAAGATATAATCAATTACCTTACTCCCTGAAGCGTTAGATAATCATATTTACAGTATTTGCCAGAAGACAGTCGACCACCGCATTCTAATAAAATTTCAATGCTAAACTGTGCGCCAAGAGTTAAGGTGATATTCTGTCCAGGACGGCCAATTATAAGGTAGCACTTGTCAAAGTCATCTGGATAATTCTGTGGATAATTCGGTGATGTTATAGCTGAAACCAGTTAGATAGTAATGGTTATTGCATTTATAAGGTCATGGTCACTGCAGCATATACGGTGTATGCATATTGTCACTCCTTGGAATAAAATATGCTTACTTCTATCATTTACAATAATACATCGACATTCAAATCCACCATCAACACGAACACATGTAGCCCCATCTGTACATGGATTCGGGTTGCATGAATCATCTACAAAAAAATAGATACACAACTAAGTAAAAAGTAACCACCAACAAATGGCTATCAATCCCATTTAAAACTGTGTTATCACGCGATAAAACCATGTAGCACTACCCGCTGGTCGAATATGGAAAGCAAAACCGCCACACATCCTTGTTTTAGCCTTGATCGTCTAGGCATAACTGTCGTGGATACTGATGGAACTCAGTAGTCTGGGACTTCACGTTATTTATTTAATCATGACTACCTAAATCAGATATTCCCCCAAAGCCATTAAAACACAATGCCTGATTAAAATTTGTGAAATATTTCTGATTTCTGGTAAACGTTTTCTTGGGCTTTCCTATCACAGGGCACATAAGTGAAACTTGTGATGGGTCTCTTTTGTCTTTCTTCACGATTTTAACCAGCCCCATGTCACATGTTTTGCACATGCATTCCCTGCACCCTGGCCCTTTAAATACAGATCCAAATTTCAAAATTCGTCACTTCGGAAAAATGCAACGCCTTACTCAAGAAAACAGGAACAGAGCTATTGCATGCATGTTGGATAAGGGGAAGAGTGGTTCAGAGACTCAAATATTTGTCCTTATAAAACATGATCCACTTATCTGCCCGAGCAAAGTGTAGTCCCGCGTATGTGGAGTCGGATGTCGCAGCAAATATACGCCACACGAGGTGTTATACAAACATGTATTGGTATACAAAGCCGAGTAAGAAATTCACCCATTACGCATTTGTGTGTTTATTGAATAGCGAACGTGAGCAAAAATTTCGATTGCACTCTTGTATTTAATTTTTGATTTAGGCGAATTCGGTACAGAGCTAGCTGCAATAGCTTCGTTTCATTTCTAACTGTCAATACCGTGAGCGCGGCAAGATAAACTCATTACAATATTTACTTTTATTTAGTGGTTAAATCATTCGTTTACGTGGCGCAATATTTATGTTAGGAAATAAATATATTCTACCTCTAATTATACGTAGAAATATTTAAGACACTTTTCGGTAACTTGGTGTATTTTTTACATAATCATAGTATCTTATTTTATTATTGTGTAGACTTAAGCCTTGATCAACGGAATTTGTTGTTTTTTCTAGGTCTGAGACTGAGCCCTCCAAGATGCGTTCACCGATGATTTGCAATCCAGCATTGGATTGGACAAGTAGCCCTATGATTTGAGCACTGTAACCAAACTACCCATGGGAAAAATTACAAATAGGCTTACACTAGGCATTGTTAATAAATTTCCGACAATTACGGAGCATCAGTCGATCATAACTGCTTTACATGTCGACTGTGGGACGTTTGTTGACAAATACATACAAAATAGACTGGTCCGACTGAAGACAAAGACTAGGAAGCTGGTTAATATTAAGGCTATGTCCATTAGATCTACAAACGCACACGACGATTTTCTTGACACCCCATTTTTCAGAACACAGACTTAAAAATCTAAACGTTTCGAATGATAACGTAGCAGCGCTTATATCCGCATCTTTGGTTGTCGCGGGACTAAAATCTAATTATAACAATCCATGTAAGTAAATGCTAGCATATCACACGGGAGAACGTGGTCCTAATTTTGAATTTGTTAATATATTATCTTTTATGTTGTATTTGCTCCTTCCACTATACCAACTTAAATTCAAATCCCCATCAAATCTACCTGAAGCTCAATCTTTACTCTTGAAGAAGGTTACATAATTTACAAGCAAAGTGCCGGCTTACCTTCACAATAGGCTCCTATAAATCCAAGAGGACAGCTGCAATTAACAACAAATTCCGATGGATAACACCTACCATTATTTAAACAGGGATTGAAAACATCACAGGGATTTACTAAAATAAAATCGAAGACATGCAGATATCACACGGGTTCGGGAAAAGATATTCAGTGGCAATGAATTTATACTGGTAACTGTTTAACAGGTTGATTATATTAGGTATTATTGAGTTCAGGTGCGCCTTTATATTGTTAAAACAAATGTATATGGACCTAAGGTTACAATGTTATAACGTATAATGTAATGAGTGAATGCAGATGAGAGAATGCTTGACGCGGACACAACAACAAGTGGGTTTAATTACAAATTCAAAATGATCTTTAATACGAATCAATGAATCATAACACCAGTACAGTTAATGTCAAATAAAGGGTACGATGGACGTATTTGTCCGGGATGTCATTTCAGAAGGGCCTGGGTTTGATGTGACTGCGATCGTTTTTACCTGAAACTGATTGTTCCACAAAAGGCATATACAATTTGCTACAAGATGCCGCCATTAACTGGGGTTCGTTGAAAATGTGACTCAGATCGTTCTTCCTCTGTGCTCTTCAGATGTAATGAGTGAATGCAGATGTAATGAGTGAATTCTCAAGTTAATCTAGTATCAAACAAGGCTGCATCCTGGGTCCTTTTCCGTTCATATATTGAGCTTGTTTGCTGGTTAATCAAAGCATGTTAAATTATTGTAACAATAAAGAATGTAAGTAACTTACCGTCACAGTGTTGGCCTAAATATCCTGTAGCACAATTACAGTTGTAACCGTTATTAACTGATGAACAAGTACTGTTATTTTTACATGGGTTAGGTTGACAAACGTTCACTAGAATTAAATATGCACAAACAATATAAACATGATGGCTGGTGTCTCTAAGAATTATTCCTTTCAATTTAATATTCTTATTATTACTGTTTATTAATATTTCTCCCCCAAATACTTAAACCTAACCCACAATCTCGTCAACAAGCACGTGACCTGATAGTCAACCCATTCCCTGATACTATTTATATCTCGGCGTCCTTGGCCAAATCTGCAGGTGGTCTTTAAAATTAGATCTAGCCTCGTGCATATACGGAAATAAGAATGTTAACATTCGCAATTCGCAATCTGGTCGATGAAGGTGTTCCCGCTACTTCTTTAAATACAATCAGTATTATCACCGTCTCTAAGATGCTACTTCATTTCGTTTTTATAGTTCAAAATTTCGTTTTACTTGTCTTTACTACACTAGGATCTGGAAGAGTTGTTATCATTGACTTGTTGATGTGAGGAATTACCCAATGTAACGGAACTGTGGGTAGACCACTAGAAACGTCAACGCTGATTGATTAATCAAGGTCTGACGTCATAGGGTCCGAAGCCGCTAATTTGACCCCTGACGTGAACTTCCAATGTAATTTGTCAGATATTCATGAAGTGTTGGGTCATCGAAAGCATGAAAACACGAAATGAAATGTAGATCTGTATTTTAATCAGATTGTTACGTTCTCCGAAATAGATATTTTAGCTTCTATTTGACTTTCGTCTATCCTTGTCTATCAAAACAAGTAATCTTGGTTAGTTGTCAAATGAGCAGTCAACAGAGTCTAAACTGGAAAGGGAGACAGACCTGCTGCAGAGAATACTACATGAAGAGTCTTGATTTTATAAAATGGGGTTTAACATCCTACTGTTTTGCTCCTAACCTGGGCTAATGAAGACGGACATACGCCATACAGTGTGCTATGAGGAAAATTTTGCCCGGGCAGCGGCGCTACGGCCTAATCTTATATTGAATGCTAACTGTCAAGGGATCTTTTACGTGCACCCCAATTTGAACACTGGGCCTCGGTAGTTAAAAAATGAAAAATATACTCTGGGCTTAAGTATGTCCCATAGAAAATATATTTGTTTACCATGATGAAAAACGTTTTGAAATTAGTTAATAAATAAAAAGGTGTTTCTTTGCACCCACTGAAAAATATAATGGCTTTAATCCGGAAAGAAATGTGGGAATGGGGAATCACCATATTCATCACTGTGATGGGGTTCCAAGGCAATCAGTTTCTCCCAGGGTCCCGGGCTAATCAGTCCGTCCCTGCAGACAACGGGAGTCTCTTATCGAGTCTGTGTTGTGTATGAGTAAATAAAGCATGGTAGACAGAACATAGCACACCTGCATAGTGTAATTAGAAAATAATAATTCGTTGAAAAGAAACCCCGCCAAGAAAAAAAAAAACCTCTCACCTTCGCAGCAATTTTCACATAAATGAGCCTCCTTAACCTCTGTGCAACTGATGCATCGTGGATTTCGCATCCCACCTACTCGTGGCCAAGGCCACAAACTCTTATGTCCGGAGACAGTGACAACAGTGGTCAAGACCACTTCAACCCACAAGATAACACGCATGGCGATAATACAAGAATTATTTCGTATTAAAGCAAAGCGTGCGTGACACAATTAGACTACTGAACACGTGAGTTTATCCTTTATTTTATACACGATAACTGATCACATGACGTAGGGTTCTTCCAGCAAACAGTATGCATCAGTTGTGTTTGGAAACAAAATCAGTCGTTTTTATGTGGTCGTTAAATTTAGATCTAAAGGTTTCAGCTATCAACTACTTGTCGTCGACATGTTGCTTTCATTAAGTGTTTTCCTCCTTGCGCATGATTAATTATTCGGGGATTACATCTAAAGGTTTAAGCTATCAACTTGTTGTCGACATGTTGCTTTCATTTTTTCCCTGGAAATAATATTTTATATTTGTGCTTTTAGTGTTTTCCTCCTTGCTCGTGATTGGTTATACAATATAAACGTGGCTTATGGGTCGATTATGTTCGTGTATGTGAAACGGTATAGCAACGTTAATTGCAAAAATCGACATAAACCTGTCTGCACATTTAGAAAAATTGTTTTTTTGTTGTCACTGGCTTAAATCGATTGTAACACGTGTTTAAATATTTGCATCTTCAACAGTCGATATCATGGCTTATGATTCAGGGGCGGATCTAGGAATTATGAAAAGTGGGGGCGCCGCAAAATGAAGGCACTGACCGCGGAGACCGGTCACGCCGCTGAGAGGGGGTGGGGGGTCCCCCAAGAAAATTATCCGTCATTTCCTTGCACCTGTAGCCATTCTAAGAGCTATTTGGCTGATATTTTCGCCTAAGTAAACGTTCGGAGCGGACATATTTGGGTCTGAGAAAAGGCACTTTCAGCAGTAAAAAAAGGCACTGTCGAAAATTAGGGGGGGGGGGCACATCCCCCATTGAATCCGCTTCTCTGATTGGTTGACATTATTACCAGCAAATAGTGGTTAATGATACTTCCAGGGAAAAATTATTGTTATTTTACCAATATTTATTTTGAGTGACATACGAATCCCTTGCAAATCACTAAGTTGTAAAAATTGAATCTCTAATTAGCCCCGAAATAGTTCCTGTCTGTCGTGTATTTAGTACACGGCGAACAGTCCATTGGCTGATTACACTGTTTTGCCTCTATCGTTTTTTAGGACTTCGAATTTTGTCTAATGGTTTGGGTTGTTCGTACTTGGTTTTATTTTATCATTATCGCCAGCTTTATATAATGCTGCTCCTCACACATGTACCACTAACTTTGTTTTCCTAGTAGATGTAAAAAAAAAAGAACACAAATATAAATTACAGAACGATCAAATGATAAATGTAGTCTCTAGATTGTTCATAAGAAATTGTGGTTACCTGATGGATGGATGGACGTCAATATACGACCACATTAGAGTAACCAGTTCCATATTTCCTTTAAATAAGATAATGGTCTCAAGTTGGTTGGTGAGGGGGGTGCTTTCTACATGTTGTTATTGATGAATTGGTAAGGTAGCCACGGGATAAGGATATACTTTAGAAAGCAGCATTTACAGTACACTTACCAATAAATAAACTTTTATGTTACTTAAATCGGGGACCTGATGATCGATATGTGTAGCAATTATACTTACATGCCACTACCACAGTGACTTTTGCGCCACGGTTGCTTGACAAATAAGGCTATCAACACTGACACAATGTAAACATTACTTGTGGAGAGGAATAAGACTTTCGCCGTTTTTATACGCCGAAGTGGAAATGTGGACGTATATAGCCGTCCGCTCGTCCGTCTGTCTGTCTGTCCTTCACACTTTTTTGGGACGCAATAACTCTCCTTCTAAGTGAGGTGGAATGTTCAAACTTCGCGTAGGCTTTAACTAGGTCAGTACCTTGATGGCGTTCGAAGATGGGCATTTTCTGCATAGGTAAGCAAAGATAAGCAATCTGATTGGTTGATTCTTTGGGGCACAATAACTTTGGTTATAATGAAGTGAGAGCGCTGAAACTCTTAAAACAGATTCATTATATCATTACCTTGACTAATGTCGGTGGTCAGAATTTTATGCTTAAGCTAAGGAGCGATAATCAATTTGATTGGTCAAGACATTGGAACATAACTCTGCTTTTAAACTGGATGGTGAATGCTTTGGGACACTATAGCCTTGATTTTATTTGATAGGCAGTGATGAAAAAAATAAATGTGTTTCATCTATTTATTTGGGATTTCGGGGTGGGGGGGGGGAGATCAGCCTCATTGTTGTCTTGTTTTATTATTGTTATCACGAACACTTATTTACGACATATACGATCTGGTTCTCATGCAGTCTTGAGTTATAGAACATGTTTGGCTGATTAATATGTGAATCTAGATATTTGTTTGTAACAGTCTTCTATTAATTAAAATAAATGTGTGGAAGTCACGGGTTTGATCCCTGCATTGGCCCAGCAAGTTCATTGGGATTTTCCCGCTTGGTTACCCCTTGTCAGTGGTGCAAAACTTTATGGTCTGAAAAGGAAAGGTGTCTAATCATTCGTTTGGGACGAAAACCCGAGGAACCATTGGCAGTTTGAATCTGATATTCGATATAATATTTGGCTGTCGCGCGGTCCGGGTATAATTTCCCCATAACGTAACACACAGTACGGTGCATGCCTGTCTTCATTAGCCAAATTGGAACAGTAGGACGTTAAACCCCATTTACTCTTTTTAACAGATGAGTGATGTTTATGATTTGTTGAGACGGGAGAGAGTTTGGGAAAAAATGGACGGCTGGGAACGACCAGCAGTTGAATCCACAGTGGTAAGATGTTTTTGGTAACTTAACATAGAATAGCTTATATCGAACGTAGAGTATTCGTGTACATGGTTCAGTCAACGCTAATAATACTTGTTTTGAGATTGGTAGTTTGAGGTTGAAATACTCGTAGGTGACACCTTAACTGGTTCCATGCCCATATGCATTTCATGATTTGCCAATACGGAGAATATTCTCACCTTGAAAATCCAAGATGGATACAGCATTTTAAAGAGTTTGAAATTCAGTAGGGTTTTTCTTACACCGTAAAGCTTGCATCAGGAGATTTGGAGGGTACACAAATTTACTAGTCGGTACCATTTTTCTAATTTCCTCTTTTAGCACGAACCACATGTTAAATTCATTAGAAATAAATAATACCTTAATCGGTGAACGTTAATGGCATAGAAATAAATGGCCCGATTTAAAGTGGTAAGGGTCGTCATTTTAACCTACAGTGGTTACCCTTTGTTGGTTGCGACCCAATTCCAGAAATCAGCATCCGATCGCAGCCCCTCGATGATAGAGTTGGAATTCCCTAAAACTTGTTCCACTTTCAAGATCAAAATCTTGTAATGAGAGATTGGGGAACAAATCGTGGACATGGAGGGGGGAGTGATTGGTAATGTGGTAAGACGTGTTCAGAGATTTATAATTATACTTTGCATCTCAGAACATAGCATTTTTTTCAAAAGTTTCAGAGTGGTCCGATGGGGATGGGGACCTAGGTTATTATACCATTTTTCGGCTATTTACTTTCGTTGTTTGTATTCCTTTCATATTTTTCAGCCTCACACCTTTTCTGCTCCTATGGATTTACACAATTTACCCTTGGTAAGTGGTAATAAATATTCACGTATACCGTGTATGGCTCAAATTAAAGTCTTTTTTTTTCATTTTTATTTAAATCTTAAATTAATTGAACGTATTTAAGATCATATACTGGTTTATCAAGACGAGTATTGCCATTGTCGAAAAGTTGCATGTTTTATGAACCAATAATTGATATTCGATAATAGATTTTAGTATGTTATTGTTCAAAAAATAAATGCCAGTTAAGAAAGTAAAATCATAATCAAAAACCTGTACATTCCGACGACGAAACAGGGTCTCGGAATTGTTCTTCACAAATAGAAACGAACTAAAACAATTTTAGTAAAGCACTAACATTTAGTCAAGATTCAGATAAGAGTATTGAGAGTGTCACTGGCAAGTAGTTGAAGCCTATGGGGTGGTAGTGGTGATGGGGACATAAATATTGACTTTCCTTGTTTTGAATGTTATTCCGAAATGGATATGTCCCGAGGTCAATTGATACGAAGTATTTCCAATGTGTAATGTGTTGACGCGGCGGGTGAATACATAAAGCGCAGGGGATGCCGGTTCCTCAGTATTCCAACTCGTCAGTGGTCAATGATTTTGGACGTGGCAGGGAACAACTGTTTCGATTGGATAACCAAAGGGTGGTATAAAACATGTAGTCGTGCAAAATTTATAGTTTGTTTACTTTTGCACCCCCGCCTCTCCCCACCCGACATAAATTCGGAATTTTCATAATCGATCAGTTTTAAAGAGAAACTTACGATCAAGGTTCAGTTTTCAATAATCACTGCTTGTTCTGCTTATAATTGTCTAAAAATACGACTTTTCTAATTTTGATATTCGAAACGGGACATATACTTGGCCTCTTGATGAGAGCCTATTTCATTCCAGAGGAACAGCCGTAATTGAAAATCTTTGACTGTTCTAGATAATCGTTATAATTTATAAACTGTGCAGTACCGGATCTAAGGGGGTCAAAGTGAGACAAATGCCCCCCCCCCCCCACACACACACACACATTTAAGAGCCCCCCACAATTGTGGGTCACCTAAAATAATTTCACTAAAATAAAGTAAATGAAAATATCATAAGAGAAAGAGTCTGTTTGAAATACGCAAATTGTCAACGAATTCTAAACGTCAATGAAATCGCTGCACTCAAAATTAATCCTAATTTTTAAAACAAAATCCTGGAGGAAAACACCCCAGGCACTCAAGGAGGCGGATACATACTAGCATGATCCGCGGTCAGTACGAACAACAATTGGGCCCCTGCACAGTGGGTATGTCCCCCTCCCCCACAAGGTTAATCCGGCACTGAAACTGTGTATTATAAAAGATTATTTCTGTAGGGAAAACAAGAAGTACAAGTGTTTGAGTTCCATGCTCGATTTACTATTGATCCAACACAACAGTATGAAATATCATCAGTAGATTTTGTTGCTAATACAGATTTGATGAACATCTATGTTAAAGTGGAACATGGTGGAACACAATTATATCTTCAAGCTAATAGTTGTGGTAGGTAGAAGATGTATGAATGGGTTACTTCCAATCCAGATTATATTTCGTTTGGGTTTTTTTATACTTTCGATGGCCTACACTCCATGAAGATCAGACATCTTTTAGTCAGAGGTCATAGTAATATGAGCAGATTTTTTACTCTATGACGTTAGACCTTGATTAATCAACCAGCGTTGACGTTTCTAGTGGTTTTCCCCACAGTTTCGTGCACCAAAAGGTCTATAACTCGCCGTTACAGAAAACGTCAATGATAACAACTTTTCCAGATCCCAGTGTAGTAAAGACAATTAAACAAAATTTTGAACTATAAAAACGAAACGAAATAGGATCTGTGCTTCAATCAGATTGGGGTATGGTTACCGAATTTGAATGTAATGGTTGCCTTTCTAACACAAAAATGGTTTTGTTTTTGTAATTGATATAAGTGATGAAAAACAATCAAAGCAAAACAGTTAAATTATTTCCTAATCGTATCCCCTACCACTTGCTTCACTGCTGATCTTTTCAATGATCCTCCTTTACCACACCTATTTAAATCATTTCATTATTATTTCATTTATTTTCTCATGCAATATTTATATACAGTTAAAGATCATTTAGTAACAGTTCGGTGGTAGGTATTATAACACCCATTTACAAAATGGTTCTTATAGATCGACCTTGGGTTGGGAAGTCCTAGATTAAATACCATGTGCATTAGTAATAATGCGTATCAAAATACGTTAAATGAAATTATAGTAAGCACCCAACTTTCTTGCAACAAGGCACACACTTGTATATCGAATTCCAGCTGCCATGGGTTATTCCAAGTGTAAGCCACAATGTGTACACAGGCCGTCCGTTTTTCGTCTCATCCGAACGAAAGACAATCGGGGAACGACACCGGAAAATACCGATACGCTTTCTCACGAGCCAACGCCGGGATCGAACACGGGACTCCCTGGTTATAGACCAGGAGCCCAGAGGGTCGAACCTAGACGAACGAGGTACCAATATCTGACCATATAGGCATCTACATACTAACCTGGGATGCACGGAAGTGGGCGTCTGCCGGGGCCCAGTCCATGGGTGTGACCCTGGTGACTCCTATAATGACCCCAAAAATGGGTTAAACTCATACATTCGAAGTACCGGTCAAAACCAATTTTAAATGAAAGAATACACTCTACTGAGTACGAAATTGCCCATAACAGACGATTTTGGTCCTGGGATGGCGCAAACTGACACTCCAAATATGAAACCCAGAGTGCTTGAAAAAAAAATTATGTTCACACATTCGAGGTACCAGTTGCAACTAATTTTAAATGAAAGAGTATATCCCACTGAGTACGAAATTACCCATAACAGACGATTAGACCCCTGGGATGGACCAGACTGACACCCCAAAGCCGAAGGGAGTGGGGTGGGGCAAAAATAGAGTTTGCTCATACATTCGAGATACCAGTCAAGACCAATTTTAAATGGAAGGGTACATCTCACTGAGTGCAAAATTGCTCATAACAGACGATTTTGGCCTTGGGACTGCCCAAACTAACACTCTAAATATGACCCCCGTCCTCCCTGGGCGGCTTAAAAAATGGTTATATTTATACATTCGAGTTATTGGTAGAAACTAATGTTAAATGAAAGAGTATATGCCGCTGATTGTCCATAACAGACGATTAGGGCCATGGAATGACCCAAATTGACGCCCAAAGACGATGGGGCCATAAATTCGCGGTACCGGTCAAACCCAACTCTAAATGAAAGAGTACATCTCACTAGGTACAAAGTTGCCCATAACAGACGCTTTTGGCCCTTGGACGGCTCAAACTGACACCCTAAAAATGGACCGCAGAGCCGAAGGGTCAAAAATAGGTTATACTCATATATTCGAAGTACCAGTCAAACGAATTTTAAATGGAAGAGTACATCTCACTGAGTTCGAAATTGTCCATAACGTTTGGTTTCGGTCCTGGGGGTCAAGCTGACACCATAATATCGACCCCAAAGCTCGAGAAAATTTTATATTCACACATTCGAGGTATCAGTTCAATTTAATTTTAAATGAAAGTGTGCATCTCGCTGATAACGAAATGACCCATAAAAGATGATGGTTCCAACTGACAAAATGCATAAAATGGTATTGTGAGGCCAGATTGAAACAGACTTTTGTCACCAACAAGTACAATCATGGACATAAGAACTGCACCTGTAGTGTTAATATTGTTTTCATACCAGACCATCTTGTGATTAACCCATCAGGAATCACCAGAAATGGACAAAACTGGCTATAGGGCAGCTATCAAATACCTGCCATTGAAAGGACTAACCCTAACACAAAAGTAACTTGTCAGCCCTCATTTTCTTAATTAATATGACGCCATTTCAGCTATGTGAAATTTTTTAGGGGGTGGGATAAAAAAATAAAATTCTTCCTTTCCGGCATCCAGGCCTTGCAGCATCGTTGGCAATGGTGTAGAAAAGTTTATGGAACCATCGGCTTTGTACAATTTTTTCAAAAAAATGGCCAAGAACATTTCGTGCAGTCCTCGGCAAATCAAAGTGGAGGGGGGGGGCAAAACTTGCCAGTATATTTTTTTTCAAACCTAGGGGGCAAAATATAGGATGTCAGTTAGGGCCATCTCAGAGCCAGAATCATCTTCATACAAGGTACTAAGCGACGTTTCGACGAGGATACTCTCGTCGTTATCAAGCAAACGATGCAGATATGTTCGTTCGTTCCTTGGGTTTTATATATCTACTTTCATCTAGAAAGGGGGCGGGCGGAAGGGGGGGGGGGGTCAAGATTTGTTAGAATAACTTTTTTCAAGTCTAGGGATGTAAAATTTAAGGTGTCAGTTTAGACCAAAATCGTCTATATACATGCACAAGGTACTAAACGATGTTTCCACAAGGATACTCTCGACGTTATCAAGCAAATGATACCGATATGTTCGCTCGTTCCTGGTGTTTTACGTCCACTCCCACCTAGGGTGATAACACAGACAATGCAAATATATAAATAGTACACAAATATACAAAGAACATGCAACACAAACACAACAATGAAATACAATAAAAACGCAAGACCTTCGATTAGGGGGCCATTTGTAACTGAACCATCACAGCGGGCTGGCAACCTATTGATTTATCAAGATCAATGTATTTAACACTATTATAGGGAAACCAATTAACCTGGACCATATATTACAGATAATTTAAAAACAATGTGGGGTGTAAATCTGTTATGAGCCATTTTGTACTCAGTGGGGTCTATACTTTCATTTAAAATTAGTTTCAACTGGTACCTCGTTTGTATGAATATAACCATTTTTAAGCCCCGAGGGTCATAACTATGGCGTCAGTTTGGGCCGTTTCAGGATCACAAGCTTCTGTTATGGACAATTCCATACTCAGTAACATGTAATCTTCTGTTATGGACAATTCCGTACTCAGCGGGATATATTCTTTCATTTAGAATTAGTTTGAACTGGTACCGTGAATGTATGAGTATATCTCTTTTTTAAACTCAGGGGGTCATGTTTTGGGTGTCAGTTTTGGCAGTCCCAGGGCTGAAATCTTTTGTTATGAGCAATTTCGTACTCAGAGAGAATTGGTTTTGAGCGGTACCTCAGATTCTATGAGTATACTCTATTTTAGCCCCTCCCCTCCCCAACCACCCCTTTTCGACTTTGGTGTGTTGGTCTGGGCCATCCCAAGGGTCCAATCGTCTGTTATTAGTAATTTTGTACTCAGTGGGATATACTCTTCCATTTGAAATTAGTTTCAACTGGTAACTCGAATGTATGAATATGACCGTTTTTAAGCCCTTGGGATGGGGTGCCACTTTGGGAAGTCCCAGGGCTGAAATCTTCTGTTATGAGCAATTGTGCACTCAGTGAAATGCACTCTTTCATTTTAAATTTGTTTTGACCGGTAGCTCGAATGTATGAGCAAACCCTATTTTTGCCCCACCCCACCCACTTCGGCTTTGGGGTGTCAGTCTGGGCCACCCCAGGGGTCTAATCGTCTGCTATGGGTAATTTCGTACTCAGTGGGATATACTCTTCCATTTGTAATTGGTTTCAACTGGTACCTCGAATGTATCAATATAATTTTTTTTTCAAGCCCTCTGGGATCCATATTTGGGGTGTCAGTTTGGGCCATTCCAGGGCCAAAATCATCTGTTATGGGCCATTTCGTACTCAGTAGGATGTATTCTTTCGTTTAAAATTGGTTTTAACCGGTACCTCGAATGTATGAGTTTAACCCATTTTGGGGGTCATTATAGGGGTCATCAGGGTCACACCCATGGATTGGGCCCCGGTAGACGCCCACTACCGTGCATCCCAGGTTAGTATGTAGATGCCTATATGGTCAGATATCGGTACCTCGTTCGTCTAGGTTCGACCCTCTGGGCTCCCGGTCTATTATCGACCACACATCTTATTCGCAGTCTACGGATCAACTTTGTAAAATATATTAGTAAGGACGCCTGAATGGTTTAAACGCGTGCGTTTTATATCATAATGGTGGTCATTGAGTCACATAGCGTGATTTCGATACACGTCTGACGTAACAAGGAATATGGGCGTCTGTCCGAATTATTGATTTTCTCCGGGTCCTCAGGTTGCCGCAACCAGTTATATAGACTATTCAAAAAAAGTAGAGGATATTTGATATTTAAGTGTTATTACAGTCACCTAATGAAACTGACGAAGAAACAAATGACAAAATGAAATGAAGTTCACATTCATCGATTTATTCCAAATGATCGTTAGACTAAGTAAGGCACAGACTGCCCATTATAAGGGTAAAATGATACCCGGGGTCAAACAGCAAAGTTACCACAGCATCACAACAAAGTCAGTAACGGGTAAATCCTCCTCTGTTTGCCAAACAAGCATTGATCCGACGTGGCATACTCCTAATGAGACGTCTAAGGTCGTTTTGGTCCAGATTGTCCCATTCCTGTTTCAACGCAGCAGCAAGTTCTTGGACATTGGCAGGACGTTGTTGACGTTGACGTAACCTCTGTCCAAGCATGTCCCAGACATGCTCGATGGGGGAGACGTCGGGACTCAGTGCTGGTCAAGGTGATGTTCTGTTGTTGGAGGTAACCTGTAACGATCCTGGCCCTGTGACATCTTGCGTTGTCATCCCGGAAGATGAAACGGCGGCCATGACGTCGTGCGAACGGCACAACATGGACTGCCAAGATGTTGTCCCGGTAGTACTGGCCTGTAACACGCCCTGCAACAACGTGTAAAGCCGTTCTTCCAGCAACAGTGATGCCTCCCCACACCATAACAGAACCACCCCCAAATCGATCATGTCTGATGACGTTAACGTCTTGGAAGCGCTCGTTTCGACGACGCCACACCCTCCCACGTCTGTCCAAAAAATCAAAAGTAAACCTTGACTCATGTTAAAAAACATCACATTGCTCCAGCGTCGATTATCCCAGTGTTGACGATCCCTACACCAACGATGATCTCTCAAACAAGGGATCACGCGAGGACGTCGGGTGCGAAGGTGACCCCTATGCAGTCGATTCCGAATCGTCTGGCCACTCACTCTCACACCAGTGTCTGTTTGAAGAAGACAAGCGCTGATCTGATTTGCTGTGATGACACGATTTCTCAAGGCCAAGGTACGGATAAATCGATCCTGGGCTTGAGTCGTCGACCTGAGCGTGGTCTGCCCTGTACAGATTGTGTATCACGGTATCTGGACCATAGCCTGCTTATGACAGACTGAGAAACATTCATCGTCCGCGCCACAACCGCCTGTGTTGTGCCGATCTGTAGCATGCCAAGGGCACGTAACCTTTCATTTTGGGTAAGCCGACGCATATCAAAATTTGTTTTCTGGTCACTAAAACAATTAAACTGATGTTTCCACCCTGGAATTCAATGCCACAATGACTGTAACATTCAAAGTCAGAGTCGTGCAAATCTTGGGTTGGACGCCCATGATGATCCCAAGCATCACCTGCATTCCATGCGGTAGCTATTGGTGCGTTTGGGCGTCACATGTAACTGGAAATGTTTCTTCTGTTAGGTTCTATAGTGACTTTTTTCGTAGTCATTTGCATATTTTAGTATTATGCCCCCAAAATCAAATATCCCCTACTTTTTTTGAATAGTATATGTCATTTTCAAACAAAACGATTTTGACAGTTTCCTTAGAAACCATAAACTGAAGCTCAAAACAAGGCTCCGCTAAACTGTTTGCATCGCCCAAACTCAGTAGGGTAAAAAAACAACTTCCATGACAGTGCTGCTCTCAGTTGAAATTTCAACATGGCCAGACGTCAGCTGAGTGAACTTGACAGATGAAGAGCCATTGCGTGGCTTCAATAGGGTTTTACACAGAGGAATCGTCTGTAGCCAGAGAGGCTGATTGAGAGACTAGGGCAGCGTTTCCAGGCAACCAATTCAATTCAAAATCGTCCACCGTCTGGTAGGCCAAAATCGACGTCAACTTCGGCATGTCATTTAAATGGCCTTACGTCAGCGTGTTGTTACAGCCCACAACATTCGATTGCGACGACAAGCGGTTCGACCACCTCTTCTTCAACATCATAGGGCAGCACGTCGTGACTGGTGCACACGTCATAGAGACTGTTGACGGCGTCAAATGGGGGCGGGTACTCTTCACTGATGAGTCCCGATTTGCATTACAGTTCAATGAAGGAAGACTTCGCGTCTATAGGCGGCAATGAGACAGATTTGCTGACTTTAACGTCAGAAAACGCCATCGCTTTGGAGGTGGTACGGTAATGATGTGGGCTGACATTTCGACGTCTGACCAACAGCATGCCTCGTCGTTGTGTCGACTGCTTACGAGCACGTGGTGGTTTCACTCGTTTTTAACAAAGTGATCGATTTTGAGACAGTTTTGTTGGACCTCATTAAGCTCAAAATTGCGAATTTTCATCAGACCCTCAGAATAGTTGTGTATAAAAAAGTCCATATGCTTTGCATAACAGACTCAACATTGAAACATATTGAACTCATTCTGAAAAAAAAGAGTGCTTAAAAGTTTTGATTTACATGTTCCCTGTGTCTAATAAAATGTCAAACAAAAATAATTGGTTGACCCTTAACTTCTTTTGAGTAGTATATAATGAGTACTGTCAGCTCTATATCTAATCTCCCATAATGTATCTTTAGTGCATCACCACGCACCTATCGACTAAAGTGATAGGTACAGCGATGTTGTCTCCCATCTGGTCATTGGTTAGTTTCATAGCTCAGCTTGTGTCATCGGAGCAAAGCTGGCAATATTGCGCTCACATGGGATGTTTTGTAAGTGGGCATTGTGTAAATTCAATGCACTATTCCCATAGTGGGCCGGTTGCTCAAAGCTCCGTTAATTTTTAACCATCAGGGGTTAGTTGCTCAAAACTAAGCTGTTTTAACGATCTGTTATACTCTAACGGATCGTTATCTTGATAAAGTGTCGTTTTGTTAATGGTCCTTTAAATTTCTGTTGCTGAAAAGTCAATTTCGCCATCCGTTAGCTAACGGACTAATTAAAGTTAATCTAAGAAAAGTATAACTCAATGACGACATATGTCATAGAGGCGTCCTGCCATATTAAAATACGTGTTAGTGATTGTAACATAAACCTGTTGCTATCAACACCCGGCTGGAGATCTTGGTAGTATTCCTTGTGTCATTGCGTAACTATAACTTGTTGTTGGCATGTCTTATCTAACTTTCTTTATCTGATAAACTATATTGAATGTTAAACCTGATATTATGCATGATACATTAGACAGGTGTCTAATGAGCTCTTTTGTCTTGAATACGTTTATAAACTCAGAACATAAAAGAATGGTCAGTCAGGTCCAGAAGGCCATGTTAGGCGAGCGCCTAGATGAAGGTACCTTATGGATACCAGTGAGGTCCAGCCAGGGCTAGGAGTTAGGTCCGGCCAGGACTGAGCGAAGGCCATGGGCGCCTTGGCACGAGACGAGACGAGAGCTTCTGGAGTTAGCACACTCGTGCTAAGCCAAACTAAGACATTCGACTCCCTCCATATAAGTTAGTTCTACGGTCGTTTACATTATGATGTTTGTACCTATTAAAAGAAGCAGAATAAAAGTATTATTAGAAGTTATATACCAGTGTTGTCATCATCAAAGAAGTTGTTTTAAAGAACAAATTCTGTCACATATTGCTGTTTGTTCATTGGATGAATTTAAACATTTTAAATTTAATGTGCATGTACATGTATAAGAACTTCATAGAAGTTCGTATTAACAAGCGACTTAAGACAGTGGGACAACTGTGCAATCTCTTCACAAAACTTGATTAAAGACAAACAGATAACTGTAAATTTTTAGGAAATTCAAAACTGAACTTTCATTGGTGTGTAATAGTGATATATTTAAATGGTTTTTAAAATTGAATACAAATAGTGAGTTCTAGCGGATCCATAAGCTAAAAATGTGATTTTTCGAATACAATCAGTAGTCATGATCCAGGAAGTGACGTTTGGATATGCGCGATTATCGAATGGAGCCAAGGTCTGTGTGATTAAAACATAAATTAAAAGCTTCACCAAAATCGGATCAAAATGGTGGCCTCTGGAGCTTCCGCAACTTTGATATACAATATTTTTTACACTATTTGCGTATGAGGGGCGACCATTTTGTCTGGTAGTTTTGGTCCGATTTTCACGAAATTCGAACTTAACCATCATTACGGTGTAACAGTGATAGTGTGACCAAAATTACTATTTTCCTTATATACTGAGCGCCATAGAAAACGCATCACTTAGTTTTTCGTATAACAAAATGATCCTGTGAACATATCTTATTTATTTTGCTTCTTATTGTGAACAATCTTCAAATGGGAACAAATCAATAACAACACATTTGTACACTTACGGATGTTTACTCTGTAATCAACGGTACACAGTCAGAAGGGTCAAAACCAAAAGTACGACAAACCATCTTTGTCGCATATTTTCTTTAATTGGCTTATCTCCGAGTCTCGTTCGACATTTGATATTTTCATGACGTTTTCCTTACGTTTTAATATTGTTTTAATGTGTTATTCTTAAATTAAACATGCGTTTAGCCTAAATAATACTTATTATTCTGATTCCAACTAGGGTTTATTTGCATGTGTGTATGATATTTACTTAGATTTATACGCTGCCTTTACTATATAGACCGGGAACCCAGCGGGTCGAACCTAGACGAACGAGGTACCAATATCTGACCATATAGGCATCTACATACTAACCTGGGATGCACAGAAGTGGGCGTCTGCCGGGGCCCAGACCATAGGTGTGACCCTAACGAACACTATGACTCTCAAAATGGGCTAAACTCATACATTCGAGGTACCGGTCAAAACCAATTTTAAACGAAAGAATACTCCCCACTGAGTACGAAATTGCCCATAACAGACGATTTTGGCCCTGGGATGGCCCAAACTGACACCCCAAATATGGACCCCAGGGGGCTTGAAAAAAGATTATATTCATACATTCGAGGTACCAGTTGAAACTAATTTTAAATGAAAGAGTATTATATATCTCACTGAGTACGAAATTACCCATAACAGACGATTAGACCCCTGGTGTGGCACAGACTGACACCTCAAAGTCGAATGTATATATGTTTTATATGTTTGCTCGATTCTCCTTTGTTTTATGATGTTATTGAAAAAATGTCTACTAAGAAATATTTTGCAAGATTTGTATTTAAAAATTTGTATTTCTATGATAAAATGTAATTGTTGGCTATTTTTCGATTTTCTAAATTAAATTTTATCTTCATATTGATATACAATAAAAATACATTTTACCAATCTGATATGACAAATATCTGATTTATAAAACAAACATTGATTTTAAGATAATGCAAATGTCGTAATGCGACAACAAATGAAGAAATATGAATTAAGGACTATGAATTAAAAAATAAAGACTAAAAACACTGAATAAAGAGCTGGCTAGTCTTCCATATTAAAACACGCCTACTTCCTATGTTAATCCCAGATCGAGTAGACGTTAAACCACATCTCTTTCACATTTAATTTTTGCTTTCAGGAAAGGGAATCTGCTTACTTCACCAAGAAGATAGTCGTGTTCATCGTATTGTTCTCATTCAAGATATTTCAATTGCAAACATAGTTCGTGGGAATCATTATCCAATCGGGCTTAAACGCATATTCATGCAAGATAGTTTGCATGACATTATATCCGTGGAACTAAACTATCCGAGCCGTCGCGAGGAAGACAGAGGTCACGTCTATAACACTGTTAGCCCTTCCTTCACACTGAACTACGATCATGAAGATATACAATATGATCCTAGACAAGCAGAAGACGTTAATTTAGTTACCCATATATCAAGTCAAACAGCCAATCTCAATGATTCACAAATGACCGTCTATGCACTCGGAATGGGTGGAGTTGTTCCAAGCTTAAAGGGTAAAATGGAAATAAAAAACGATAGTTTTGTGAATTATAAAGCCTTGCTGGATTTAGCTAATCCGAATTTTAACGATTCGGTGCTACTATCAAGCATCCTATTGAATACTAGAGGTCATCCACGCAACCTTTCGGTCTACATCGACGTTTATCGAATTTATCGTATCTTCCCTAATACGCAATGGTCGCCCAAACCGATTCGTGAACTGACTTTGGGATGTAATTTGCATAACAATGAAGGCGATTACGCAATAGGTGACGTAGCACAGATTCAATGCTGGGTACATAGCCCTTGGCCGGCACCTATACGTTGGTACAAGAAAGTGAACGGTGTCGACAAGCCATTGGTGGGATTTGATGTCGGTGTCTATCCAGTTCCTTATGTTACAGAGACCACTATTACATCATATGATATCAGTCGACTGGATGCTGGGGACTACGTGGTGAAGGCATCTTTACCAGTGCTTGGACTTTTCTCTTCATATAGTTTCAGAATTAACATTTTTGAAGAGCATGTTCAAGTAGAGACGAGTCATCGACGAGAGAATGGACAGGTAAATGAAGTCTTCGATCATCAAATCATAGAAATAATACTTTATAGATATTTTTAAATTGTTGAGCTACGGTGGCTCGCTGAATAAGACACAGACTTATTAACCAGGACCCGTGTATCCATTGGCAGTTAAAATGCGATACAAGAGTAGGTCGTAGCGCCGCTGTCCAGGCACAATTGCTCTTATAGCACAATGTATGGCGTATGCCCGTCTTTAGCCCAGTCGGAGAACATAGAAGGTGGTTAAACCCCATTTCATTTCATTCAATCTTTAGTTATGACGTAAATTCTTGTTTTCAGGTAGTCGTAACCTGTTCGTCAACTGGTAGACCACGACCGAGATTATCATTCTACATAGTACCTCGTAATGGCGTCAAAACAAAAACGGTTGTAGTCAACAATGATAGGTTTACTGTCCGTGAGCCTAACACAGCTGAAACCCTGACAACTAGAGAACTGGTTATCAAAGAACCTCGGACATTCGATCATCCAGAAACTTATTTTTATATTTTCTGTACTGCGACTAACCAATATGAGACATCTGAGCGTATGGCATATTTTGTATATTTGTCTATGAATAACTAATGTCCGCATTCCTAATTCCATTTTTGAGGGAAGTTCACCCAATATACAAAATATGCCTTTCTTCTATGCTATATTTTAAAGCACTTAACCTTTGTAAATGACCGGTTATTATAATATGCCTTTTTAAATAATTATCAACCTATTGTTGTTTATTCTAATCACGTTTTCATTTTGATTCAGTTAAAAGAAAGAGGTTTAATAATTTTATGATGATCCTGCCTTAATGTTGATAAAGGATCGGGGGTAAATAATGTACAGATAACTTTATGACTCGTTGCCCAATTTTACAAATTAGGCTTTTTTTTCTTTTTGTGTTTCATGTCGATAATTAAATCGTTGAAAGTGCACATAGACCCGTTACCCAATTATTTTTTTTCCGTTAAGGGGATCACGGTGGCCAAGTGGGAAAGATGCTGACTTGCTATCCTGGAAGTCGCCGGATGTTCGATCCTTGCATTCGCTGAGAAAGTTCATCCACATTTTCTGGCGTGGTTTCCCCTTGTCAGTGATGCAGGACGGAGGGCCTTGCAAGGACATCTGTCAAATTGTTGGTCCAGTGTACACGTAAAATATCCCTTGACATTTGAAATTCGATATAATAGTAGGCCTTAGCGCCGCTGTCCGGGCAAAATTTCCGTCATAGCACACTGTATGGCGTATGGCCGTCTTCAATTGACCAGTGTAGGACTTTAAACCCCATTTGATTTAATTTATTTTTTTTTCCGTTAGTGTTTCATGTGGATAATATATTCGTTGAAAGTTGAAACATATATAATGGCATATGATAAGAAGACTAATTTGGACGCGTTTCTGCTCACTGATAATTCATTCGAAGACCAAGAGTTTTTATATGAGACTGTGGATAATCCTAGAATTATTTAGGCTTCTTTATTTACATTAAATGGGCAACATCATCATGTATGTGCAATAAATTCTCATCCGGCTTCACTCTAGCCTCGTGGGTTTTGTCTGGGTACTCCTGTTTCCTCCCACTGCTAAAGACCACTACGCGCAAGCGAATTATTGAAATAAAATTAAACCATATGTCAGTCCCGAAATAACCTAGTTTTAGTCGAGTGGACGTTACCCCCCTCTCTCTCTCTCTCATGGACGTTAAACCCCAACCGAATCTCTCTCTCTCTCTCCCTCTCTCATCCGGCTTCGCATTCGTTGCTAGATACCGTAGCAGCCACGTCACGTGACACAAACATGGCTTCTTTTAATAGATTGTTTATGTCAGGGGTACCGGGAATTCTCGTATTTAAAATTCGAAAAGAGGAAAAAACGACAAACATTTGGGGTTCTTTTTAGTGTTTGCGATGTCACCTGCACTGACTTTTAAAGATGCGAAACCCTCTCATGGCGCTAACAGTATAATGTATACCAAAATAACGAGAATCCAGCAATGTCAACAGATGTGCTTTGAAAATTTAATAGGGAGACCACTCTAAAATAAATTTAAACTCGTTATTAATCCCATGCTCTTAATAACGAGAGGGCTTAAATACGAGGATTCCTGGTACCACGACCTCCTTCACGACAACAATTATTTGAGAAGGATTTGAAGCAAAATTTTGAAAGATTAATCTGTCTGAATGAGTTTTTAGTCCAAATAGTTTGTGGACAGGTGGTCCTCTGTTTGTGGGTTCTTGTGTTTTTGGATCTTCTGCATAAACCAAATAAAATGAAATGGAATGGGGTTTATAACTCCACAGTTCTACATCGGCAGTGCTAATAAGGACGGCTTCCGCATACTCATGAAATCTAAATCCTAGAATTCATAGGCGTTTTTATCGACCACTGATTAGCCAAAGTGATTTGCATTCAATCACATTTTCATCTTTAACGTCCATCTAATTCAAATTGGTTACCCTAATCAACAAATTTATCGACACTGATTTCAGAAGCGATTACATCAAATCGTCAAATAACTTCAGGGTGCGATTTGACGATTTGATCGGGTGGTTACGTGTTTTTTTCAACGGTGTCCAGCCACAAAAATTGCTTACAGCTAATCAGAGCATTTAACTAACTCGCCAAAGTACTTTGAAATCGACTATGTTGTCACATGACATCTCTACTAAATTCAAATCAATTTGGCAAGTCGATAAAAAAGCCTCATATTTCTACTTGAAAAGATACCAGAACACTGTGTGTAGGCTTGCAAAGGGTGGGAAATTTTCCGGGAGTTTTGGAAAGTTTCCACGGAAATTTTCCAGAAATTTTCAGTATTGGGAATTGATTGGGAATTTTCAAATCGAATCTAATTATAATTATTTACTGGAATTTTCTTTGTCTCTTTTACTTTCATCTATATAAATTATTAAAACTTATTTAACCATGTTAGTTGTGTTCCAAATGGTAAAACTAAAGAGATAAATTTTAGATATTTTTCACTGTCATGGTACTTAAAAGTATGCGTTTCAAAATATGCGATAACCCAATTTTTACGCACGTTAGCTATATCACTATTAACTGTCCCTTGATGGAATGTAATTGGTTTTTAATTATTATCTGAAACAAGTAACATTTTTAAAAAAAAAGGTTATGTAGTTGTTTATGCGAGCAGAGGAAATAAGTAACATACCAGACGGGTTACGGGTTATGTTATATTAAAATTCCGATGTGACGTCATCCTTTGATGTTGGCGGACCATTTTTATTGCACATAATGGTACGGGCATTAGACCACAATTTTAAAACCATTTCTTGGCAGAACAGTTTACCCGGAATGCTCCGGAGCAATTAAAGCTATATATATAAAGAAATACATATTTTATTAGTAAAATAGTGACCGCTGACCGCATTAGAGTATTGACCGTTGATTAAAGAGATGAAACAATAGAATTTCTACGGGGGGGAATTTAATGTGAAATGTTACGGAATAGGGAGGTACACGTAGTGTTGTTCGTGATACCATAGAACAGTACTAGAAAGGAAGTCCGACTGGTAGTTTATGTTATACATCGCATGCGCGAAGTCAATTGACCCCAAGTTACTTCCGGTTACCCAAAACCCTGAAGAAATGCGGATGGAGTCCTGTGAGCTTCGGAATAAAATAAGAAAAAAACATCGTCTGCACAACTTCCAATTACCAAGATATATCCGAAATGAATGTTTAACCATGTGTAAGTTATTTTGTATCAATACGGTTAGTTGTCAGTACATGTTTCGTTCGTATAAAAATTAAAAGGATACTACGGACCGTACGGTACACAGCCGACACAGGCCTTACAACAATAACACATAAAAGTATGATAAGTTATTGAATAATCATTTTCAGTGCGAATGCGTCCAGCATTCTATTGTATTATAAAACTTAAATTTGTTTCTATTTGATATAATAATATTTCGTCAAAGGTAATAAAAATTGTGCAGCTAGTCTAGAATCTACAATTTTCTAATTATACAGGCCTATATACATGTAGGCCTATATCCTATGGTCATGTTTTATCTTTAATTTAGGCCTACGGGTTTTTTTTTGGTGTATCAATATTCATTACTTCAAGGTATCTTCATAGCCCCCCCCCCCAAAAAAAAGTAGGTTAATAGCTAAAATTTCCCTTTTAGTTTTAGATTGTAAGAAAAACTGTTTTTATTATTAGATATACCGTATACGTCTTTACGTGTATAAATAAATAAAGAATATGTCTTTATCAATTAAATATGTAGGAAAAATCAAATAATATTCTAAGGAAATTTTCTATAAAATTTAGACCTTAATGAATGGTCTCAGCATTTTGTCAATTTCAAATGTGCTATCAGTATTTTAAAACAATATGTTTGCACACTGAAATTTCAAGGTAAACTTTTAAAAAAAAATCATTTGAATGGATGTTCTGTTTCTAAGCCCTCATTTAATATTGAAAACATTATAAGGTGTAGATGAAAAATACTGATCGCTATCAAGTACAGCACATAGGCCATTCACTGTATTATAGACCTTTCAAGTAACGGGAGTCGATTTTCAGGTCACTCAACGAAAAAAAATGACCTGAAATTTCAAAATCGTTACGTTTCCGGATAAGCAACTTAGCCATTCTTAGTCAAAACAACTCAATATTTTGAGCTCAAATTTTGAGACAAGGCATATACACCACTGCTCTATATTTTTACGTTGAAATTTCATACGTACCCAGACTTTTATTTTTGCGACTATGTTCAAATTAGGATAATCCCTTTAAATATTGGTCGTATTGACATTATAAAAATTTGCGTGAATGTAATTCTAAATATCAGATAGTGTCGTGTTTTTTTTTCCATTCTTACACCATAGTTATTTAATGAGTATAACATTATCTAATGATACATAATTATTGGATCTGAAACGTGTTTGTTAGGATTATGTTGAAAACATTATTATTAATACATTCCCATTTAAACTCCTCATTTTCTTTATGAATATGTTAATACCCCTTACCCTGTACTTTCTTTCTTTTGTAGGCCTCTGAATATAAGATAAGCTCTTCACTGCTACAACCCTCCATAAATAACAAAGTGTGAAAAAGACTTTGTCAGTAATTTTGGAGGATGGCTTGGCAAGGACATTGTCTATTCGATTCGTTGGAGTACATGTAAAAGAATCCTTGACAGTTTTCGAAATAAGAGTAGGTAATTAATTAGTCAGCTGTCTGGGCAAAATTTACTTCATAGCACACTGTATGACAAACATTTGTCATTATTTGCCAAACCATGCAGAAAAATAGGAGATAAACCTCCATCAGTTAAAATATGCAGCCTCTATCGTGTTCAGAAAAAACTGATCCTCTATTGCTATTCAGAGGTTTTCAGGTTATTTTTTGTTAATGTCTGTAATTGTTAAAATGAATAAAGGAGTTCTTTTTTATGTATCTTATTGTTGTTGAAATATTTGCTAGTAATATTGTTCTAACAAGAAAAGACCTCTGTGCAGGTCACCTCTGGCTTGCTGTTGTGGTTTCGATCCCTGGTGTGAGCGTATGTGGCTTGGAGATAGGGGCGCCTTCTCAAATTCATGGGTTTACTCCAACACGAAAGACCCCTGCGCGTGCACTTTGATAATAACAATGCAAAATAAGACTTGTCTGCTAAATCACCTTCGATGGAAGTTGACGTTTAACTCGTAAGAACAACAGTTCAAAATTGAAGAAGCATGGACAGAAAGATGCTGTCCGGGCCAAATTCTCCTTCCTTGCATTTTGCAAATAGTCATAGAATAAAGATAACCATATGTTATCGTAACGAAATACTGAAGGATTGCATGTGTTGACAAGATAATGTTAAAACCCAAATCCATATCGTTCAAAATTGAAGAAGCATGGACAGAAAGATGCTGCCTAGGCAAAACTCTCCTTTTTTGCATTTTGCAAATAGTCATAGAATAAAGATTACCATATGTCATCGTAACGAAATACTGCAGGATTGCATGTGTTGACAAGATAATGTTAAAACCCAATTCCATATATATGTTTTGGATTATATACAATTTAATAGCGCCATAACAGCATTATTGATTTAATATTATAATTTCATGATTACTTTTTCTCTATTTTTTTGTATGTCATATCAATTTTTCTACCAATTGAGTCAATGAAATGGGGTTTAACTTCCAACTTTTTTTCATTGAAAATAGTTTTGAAGAATCAATTTGTTTACAAAATTATGATGCCAATGTGTACAAATGAGCTTGTGTTTTTTGTCCCATCTACACAACTAGACACTGTTCTTTGCCATGCTGTCCCCCCTACACTACCGACTGGGAGAAACCATGCTGCAAAATGCTGGAGAACTTTATTGACTAACCACAGCATACATAATCCTTATATATTCAGATTGGTATTTTTTTTCTTTGGAAAAAATTATAATGAATCAATTTGAATTAAAAAAAGATCAAGTATGAAGACAATGATTCTAATATCAAGATTTTTATTTTTAGCTACGAAAATATTTTAAGTGCACCTTTTCTTTTCTGTGAAAATAGATTTGAAGAATCAGTTTGGTTACAAAAATACACATGATATTAACATCCTTCATTAATGGACCCAAAACAAAACAGTATTTTTATTTTTACAAAAAATTCAAGTCTGTAGATCGATAAAATATAAAAAAATGAATAAAGAAATACAAGCTTCATGTTATTATTAACTTAATAAATATAGGAAAGCTGTTTCAAAATTTCCAGTCGCTATTTCAAAATTATTACAAAATAATAACATCAAATATCAGTTCACGCATAGGCTTTGCAATATACTGCTATATGATGGCCCATAGTGTGGGATCTATATTTAAGTACTTTTTAAAAATATAAATACTGAAGTAAAAAATACGGTCTTCGTGTTATTATTAGCTTCATAAATATAGGAACGTTGTCTCAAAATTTCCAGTCGCTATCTCAATTACTATTATTACAAAATAATAACATTAATATCAGCTCACACGACTCGGCTTCATTATAAACAATAGCAAAGCCTTCGACCGGAAGTAACTTGGGGGCTATTGACTTCGCGCATGCGATGTACAACATAATTCATCGTCCAATGACAAATACTGCAGGGTCAGTTATCCATATTATATACGATCTATGGCGATACTCGAGAGCAGAAGCTCCAACTAGGGGCGGGGTGCAAATTTAGAGCCCCAGCTACATTCCCACCCAATAAAATAATGGCAAAAACACTGAGCGCAACGGTAGAACATAAGTTGTTTGTCTATGTTGTTGTTCGCCGATCGTTATCTCGCTGGAAATCCGTTTTATTCAAGTTGACATAAAGTTCATGGTACCAATGAGACGTTTTCTTGGTCTACCATAGCTGCGAGAACGAAGCTAAAAACGTTGAGATATGCTGATGTGCTTGTTTTAGCTACGATTGGGTACATTTATAGTTCCAAGTGGCAAACTCGATTTCTAAATTAATACATGTAACATCTTCAAAATAAGATAATTTTATTATATTATGACTGATTAAACTTACAGAGGCCATGTGGCACAACTATCGCTTTACTCCAAATATCTGCGTTTGAATAAGGCGTTGTTTTTATGCCACATATACACCGCCATACGTCTCCCGTCTACAAAGACAGCGCTCTTAGTAACGGCTTCATGCCTCGATTTTAAATACGATGATTTATACCTGTTTTAGTTACGATTATATGCTTAATTGTGGTTGGATGTGGCAGAAATAATATACATAACAATAATCAATCGTTGTTTTTATGAAAAATATTCAATAATATTGTCAATTTTGCTTACTTTTAGCGAGTGTGCGATTCGCATTGCTACGTTGAACTATATAGGATCATCTCTTAACTCGAAACACGGAGGGTTGAGAGGTGAGGTTTGTTATCTGGGTCTACCCCGCCTCCCTTAAATCCGCGCCCTGACAGGATTAATTCCTTTGTTCGTTCAAATTATATCTGCAATCACCTCGTGTTTATTTTTTAAACTTAGAGTTATTTCCCTTGGATCATATTTATCGCAAGTTTGTGCTTCACTATCTGCTGACTCTTTACTCTAGAATCGACAGACACAAACTAACATAAATGCAGCAAATTGAATGCTAGAGTTAAAAGGCCAAGGTAATTTAAACAAATAATTGATCAATTCGAGTCGTTTTCACCAATTATGTAAAGTTCAGGGACATCATTGCGAAATCCATCAGAATTTTATAAAAGGCGTGTTTTAAATGCAGTTTTAGTGATAACTGTTTTTTGTCGAGGACAAGTATGTCACACTTATCGGTGTTGATCCTTTTCTTTGGAATTACTAACGCAGTGAGTATACTGTAATATTTGACGCATAATAGTCGGGGGTTTTACTGTGAGCAGCTCATAAATTGTTTGGCCATATGACAAAACCGCATTTGTACGACCGGTCATCAATCTTATTAAAACACAGCCCCTGTTTTGTTTCGTTTTGAATAGTTCAAAATTTCGTTTTAGTTGTCTTTAATACACAACTAGGGATGCTGGGCGTTAGCCAATTAAGCAGTTTGTTAACGCGAATGTTTTGCCATGGGTTGCACGGAACTGTGGGTAACCCACTAGAAACAGCAATGCTGATTGGTTAATCAAATGTTTGACGTCACAGAATCAAACGCCGCTCGTATAATCCATGTATTATAGGCCATGGAAAATATAAACAAATGAAAGGTAATATGGATCTTTCGAATTCGTATTCATATTCCCCAAAATGTTCTTCTAATTAACATGTGGTAAGGTAAGATTAATCAGAAGGCCGTGCAGTCTTCTATATATTGACCTATGGAATAAATATTTTCTAATATAATACATGGCAGTACGATACATGACAGTACTAATATGATACATGAGAGTACGATACATGGAAGACGATTCTAAGATATCCGCCCGACTTTTACCAGGTTCCTTGTCGAACTATTTTGCCCAACAGACCAACAAGAAAAAGTGGAACTGGTTTGCCGAATGTTGTGGAATTGAGCCGTTACTTGTTTGATATTCCTTTCAGAGATTCAATTCTTACTAATTGCGAGAGAATGTTGTTTTGTTTTTTTTAAAGAAAAAAAAAAACAATTGTACCCAAGAATGATTTGACATGGATAGGTGCATTTTGTTGTAGAAAGTATTAATTTCTAGTCAGGTGAATCACCTCGCGATAGTCTGTTGAGCTATTATTATCTGAAACATCTAAGTGTGACGTCGTATCTTTCAAATTTTCAGATCGCTGCAGACAATGCGTTGTATAACAAATTTCAGCGGCGGGAAATGACGCCAATGGATCTAGAAGGGGTAAGGTTGAACTTTGTTTTTCTGTACGGTGAATTTACTATCCCCTGTCTGTCTGTCAGGGAATGCTCCAGAGCAATTAAAGCTACATATAATATTTTATTAGTAACATAGTGACCGCTGACCGCGTTAGAGGAATGACCGTTGATTAGAGATGAAACAATAGCATTTCTACGGGGGGGGGGGGGATTTATCGTGACCGTTTACAAGGAAATGTCACAGAATAATGAAATAAAAACGAAATGGGTTTTAACGCCCTACTGTTCTGCTCCGACTGGGCTAGTGAAGATGGGCGTACACCATACTGTGTGCTATGCTCGGGCAGCGGCATTATGATCTACTCTTTTATCGAATTCCAACTGCCAATGGATCTTTGGCTGTCCTTGTCAGGCCCTCCATCCTGCACCACTGACAAGGAGAAACCTTGTACGTTTTCGGCCATTACGGAGATCGAACACGCGATCTCCGGCCTAGCGAATCAGCGTCTTATCCAGTTAGCCACCGTGGTTCCCGGAATTAGATATAATAGTGAATAAATCAAAATGGCAGTAAGAACTGTTTATTTAGGTTACTGGTCAGTTTCCAAAATGGGTTTAGTTTTCTTATTTAAATGAATTTAGATTAATTTGGATACGTCATTACACTGATTTAACAATTCATGTGTTGATGGCTATATTTGTTTATGAATAAATACAACACGACTGTGTTCTTGTTGGTATCTCAACGAATGTGTACATCTCTTGATGTCTTGGCTTTAGACATCTGAAAACAGATAAATGGAGACAATTAGGTAAACTATATAGAACTATTTAAATGCAGCATTTGTTCTTGAAAATTCTTGTTTTAAATGACAAACTAAAACTATATTATACCAAAAGTTGTTAGCTATATATCAGTGATTATTATATCTATAAACTTGCATCTACCAGCGGTTATTAACTATTTACTAGTATATACCAGTTGTTATTATCTATATATACAACAGGCGGTAGTTTTTATACGCCCACATTTTCATGTGGACGTATATTGTCGTCGCCCCTGTTCGTCCGTCCGTCCGGACATCCGTCCGTCCGTCCACAATTGTTTGTGAACAGTCTACAGGTCACAATTTTTATCCGATTTCAATGAAACTTAAAATATAGTATTATCACCCTAAGATCTCGGTTCCTTTCGATATTGGCATGTATCGGACTGTAACTTCATGGGTTATGGCCCCTGATTGTACGAAAAATCACGTTTTTTTAGCTTGTGAACAGTCTAGAGGTCACAATTTTGAACCGATTTGGATGAAACTTGAAATGCATGTTTATAACCCAAAGATCTTGGTTCCTTTCGATATTTGCACTAATCGGATCGTAACTTCCTGAATTATGGCCCCTGGTTGTCCGAAAAATCACCCTTTTTAGCTTGTGGTCCCTCTGGAGGTCAAAATTGTTATCCGATTTAAAAAACCGTTTGATTATATCACCGTTCCATGGTTATGAAGGTTGTGTTCAAATTTCGTGAAAATCGGACCAAAATTGACGGACAAAATGGCCGCCGTTTGTACGCGAATAGTGTGAAAATATGTTATATCAAGGTTGTGGACCTTATAGAGGTCGGAATTTTGAACCGATTTTGATGAAACTTGACATGTATGTTTATAACCCAAAGATCTTGGCTCCTTGCGATATTTGCGCCCATCGGATCGTAACTTCCTGAATTATGGCCCCTGATTGTCCGAAAAATTGCCCTTTTTAGCTTGTGGTCCCCCTGGGGGTCAAAATTGTTATCGGATTTAAAACAACATTTGATTATATCACCGTTCCATGGTTATGAAAGTTGAGTTCGAATTTCGTGAAAATCGGACCAAAATTGACGGACAAAATGGCCGCCGTTTGTACGCGAATAGTGTGAAAATATGTTATATCAAGGTTGTGGACCTTATAGAGGTCACAATTTTGAACCAATTTTGATGAAACTTGACATGTATGTTTATAACCCAAAGATCTTGGTTCCTTTCGATATTTGCGCCCATCGGATCGTAATTTCCTGAATTATGGCCCCTGATTATCCAAAAAATCGCCCTTTTTAGCTTGTGGTCCCTCTGGAGGTCAAAATTGTTATCCGATTTAAAAAACCGTTTGATTATAACACCATTCCATGGTTATGAAGGTTCAGTTTGAATTTTGTGAAAATCAGACCAAAATTGATGGACAAAATGGCCGCCGTTTGTACGCGAATAGTGTGAAAATATGTTATATAAAGGTTGTGGACCTTATAGAGGTCAGAATGTTGAACCGATTTTGATGAAACTTGACATGTATGTTTATAGCCCAAAGATCTTGGTTCCTTTCAATATTTGCGCCCATTGGATCATAACTTCCTGAATTATGTCCCCAGATTGTCCGAAAAATCGCTTTTGTTAGCTTTTGAACCCTCTGGAGGTCAAAATTATTATCCGATTTAAAAAAACGTTTGACTATATCACCGTTACATGGTAATGAAGAGAGAGTGTGAATTACGTGAAGATCGGACTAGAATTGACGAACAAAATGGCCGCCGTTTGTACACGAATAGTGTGAAAATATGTTATATCAAGGTTGTGGACCCTATAGAGGTCACAATTTTGAATCGATTTTGATGAAACTTGACATGTATGTTCATAACCCAAAGATCTTGGTTCCTTTCGATATTTGCGCCCATCGGGTCATTACTTCCTGAATTATGTCCCCTGATTGTACGAAAAATCACCCTGTTTAGCTTGTGGTCCCTCTGGAGGTCACAATTATTATCTGATTTGAAAAAAAATGTTGATTATAAAAACCAAACAAATTCTAATGATTTTCTGATAATTCCTTAATATGCGACAACTCTTGTTGACTGCCCGGACGATTTGGCTGCTGTGTGGGCGTATGTTTCGTTGCCTGGCAATCTATTTTTTTCTTTGATGTCCATAGCAGTTATAACAACCTCTCATGACCGCTGGTGACGTCCTGACAGATTGATATTTCATATCAACCGCTGATGACGTCATTACAGGTCGATATATTCGGCTCATATCAACCGCTGATGACGTAGATGATCGAAATAATATAAAGAACACAGAAATAAAATTTTATTCTTTTGACAATAAAAAAAAAAAAATATGGTACAGTTTGTAGCATTCAGAACCCAAATAGACGGCGTACTTGTCGGCATATTTAAATCGGTTATCCATACTCCATGTTTTAGATATCTTTCAGAATTTTCTTTCTGCCCACATCATTTCTCCACACACTCCAAGACTTGAAAGTATTTATCGCCCAAGAGTTCCTTTGTAAAGTATTTTTGGCTACGGCTATAGTGCACTCAAAACAGTCGGTCAAATCTTTCTCTGAACATACCTAAAAGTAACCTTCAGTCACGGTTCAAAGTCAGAATTATCGGAAAACATTGCATTTTGATCCAAATATTCTTCAGGCTTTGTATAGATCCTCGTCATAGTTGCATTCACATCTATTCCATCGTCGATATGATGACTAAAAAGGATTGATTATTCGTCTGACTTCGGTTTACTATCCATTTTGTTTAAGCTTTCATTTCAATTACTACAAAATGGCGACGTATAAACAAACGCGTGCACGTGATTTCTTCGGTAATTTTCACCATTTGGTGGAAACTATCGAGCAATTATCCAATCACTGTTGCCTTTTTTTTTTAGAAGAGTTCATTAAATTTAAGGGTGAACTTTGTATATGTCAGATATAAACCTACTCTCCCTCGGATTGATATGATACAGGTTAATATCATATACATGGTATACCAGTTATTGTCTATATACGAGTATATACCAGTAGTAGTTATTTCTTTAATAGTCTATATCAGGGGTTACTTGTATAAAAATATAATACAACATGTCATACCTGTGTATGTAATGCTCAGATTAAAACCAGTGCAATGAATAGTTCTATCTGACACAAATCGCAAGGTGGTGTTTTCACCAGTTGGTACTATGATAGGGCCTGGCGGTACCGAACCACAATATCTATAATATAAAAAGATAGACAACTTCAGTTATGCATGACGTTAAAAAGAACTGTTTACTCGACAAAACAAAGTGTCGAAGCCATTCTGCATTATGCGATAGTTTTCCGGCATCGAGTATCAGTTGTTTCATTTTAGAGCAGATTCTGTTTGGGAAGACGCGTAAAGCGCGAAAAAAAATATATTTTAACATAAATTTTTCATTATTTTTTGTTTTGTCTTCTAGTCATCAAATTAAGTGCTTAATATCCCGAGACTATTTGGTCTGGAGACAGTCTGCAATATGCTACACTTTTCTGGCATCGATCATTATTTGTGTCATCAAGTTTTTATATTTTAACTTAACCACTGAAAATTGGTGTATTGTCTAGAGCCACTTAAAAGTAGCCGCTCTGCTCAAGCTCGACATGTTTCGGACATCATCATTTGTTTCATCAAAGAACTTCCTAGTGTCATAATTAGATGGATTATATTGGACTACGTTCAGGATATTGTACGTGCTAAAATTCATACATACCCTCCCCCCCCCTCCTCACCCTCAACTTTCCCCGGAATTTAGATGGTCAGTGGTGGATTTCGGTTCTAAAGCTAGATAAATAATGCAATTGAACTTTGTTGTTTTACTTATTGGCCGAAGACCGCGATGGTCCATTGGGATTTCCAAGCGTGGTTGCCATATTCAGTGATGCAGGGCGGAGGGTTTGAGAAGAACCGAGGCCCCGTGTATACATTGGCTAGCGCGGGCACAATTTCCATCATGGTACACTATATGACATATGCCCGTGTTTATCAGAACAGTCGCAGAAGAACAGTAGGACGATAAATTCCATGTCATTTTCACTGTCCATAATTGCAGGGGAACGTTTTTGTGACCATCTAATTTGAATGCTTCGGGAAATGCTTTTTCGTTGCACCCCCCCCCCACCTTTGCGCACCCGTACACACTATGTGTCTACTTTGCTACTTGTTATGAGAAGATATAATCAATTACCTTACTCCCTGAAGCGTTAGATAATCCTCAACACAGTATTTGTCATGAGGCTGTCGACCAACGCAACCTATATCAATTTCAATGTTAAACTGTGCGCCAAGAGTTAAGGTGATATTCTGTCCAGGACGGCCAATTATAAGGTAGCACTTGTCAAAGTGACCTGGATAATACTGTGGGTAATTTGGCGATGTTATAGCTGAAACCATTTAGATATAAATAATAATAATAATAATATATTTTATTCGTACTCATGTACAGTTGAATTACAAATACATACATAAATTACAAAATATATAATACAATATTTTTCAATCACAATACTGTAAAGATTCAATCAGTACATAGGTGGTGAATTATTTCACGTATATGTTCACGGTTTCTACTTTGTTGTTTGATTCTAATAAATATATCATATCTTTTACAGTTGCTGACTTTTGAAGATTCACAATATCATTATCAATATTAGAACAAAATAAGTTTTTGCACTTTGAAAAGTTAGATCTCGAAACATTGTATTTAAAACAAATATAATTTATATTATTACAAATATTGGAACCACTGCCATAAAGAGCATGTTTACTACAAGTCCTGATGCAAATGTTTTTGTTATTAAATGATGTTTTAAAGAATTTCACAAATCTGGAGTGCAGGGCGATCTTGACATAAAAGAGGTAGTAGTTTATTATGAGTGCGATAAGGCAGATTAAGTAGACGACGAATACAAAAGTTATTAATAGACTTGTGCTCTAAGTCCCACAATACACTACCATATAAAGGCATACGATAAGTTTCAAAAGGCTGATATTTTGTGTCTGATAGTGCAAACATTGAATTTTGCAATAAAACTATCTATTCCCTTCTGGATTGTATGTTCTTTGTTGTCACAGAGTAGGGAGTTGCCTAGATGTGGCTCACACTGTACAACATTTATACGTTTACCGTTAAAATAAATATCTTTAAAATTACTATCGTTCTGACTATCGCGACTTAAAAATATCAGTTTACATTTGTCAGGGTGAAATTTAACATCATATTCCTTAGAGAACCTGGCACATATTTCTAGTAGTGACACCAGAGATTGTTTGGATGGAGTGACGAGAGTGATGTCGTCAGCATAAGCAAGGGCACCCACGTAGACATGTCCAGCCCAGTTTACTGTCACACAATTTTCTTAATAACTTGTTTAAGTAAACGGCGAACAATATCGGGGAGAGAACTCCGCCTTGCTTTTCTCCGTTTGACACATTAAATGGCTCCGATGTACAATTTGACCATTTTACTCTAACCTTTGTGAGACATAATTATTGAGTAAGAATCGAGCTAGTAAAGGGCAGATTACACAATCAATAAGTATCCTGAATAGTTTTATAAAGTGGATCCGGTCAAAGGCCCGGCTTGCATCTAGCAGGCACACATAAACATCTGACTTGTTATGGTGATAATAGCTGATGGTTTCATTTATTACATAGGAACAATGAGTGGTTGAGTGATCAGCCTTGAAACCAAATTGTAAGTCAGACGATTTCAGCATATCATGATTTTAGCAGTTTACCAATGATGCTACTCAGGGCATTATCTCTATAATTCTCAGAATCGTTTAAAGATTTCTTTCTGTTTTTCGGAATAGAGATTATAATGGATAACGTAAAATTTTGTGGATTAAATCCATGACGACCAAAACTGATAAGACGAGTGACAAGTGACAATAATATAAGTGGGGATCATGAATTATATGATCAGAAATTTGACCGATATTACCATCATTTTTACAGTGCTTTAACTTTTTGACACCTTTTAACATATCTGAAACAGAGATTTCATGGTTATCATGACAATTACCCTGTTGGCAGTGTTCCGTAACTTTTGACTCTAATTCATGTTTAAGAGAGTCCATAATATCTTCTTGCTTAAATGAAACTAAATTAAATAATTTCTTATATTTATCTACAAAAACTTGACTTATATCTTTTGGCCCAGTTTTGCCATCGACATTATTCGGTACACCCTTACTTGAACCTTTTATTTTCTGAATTTCTTTATAGAAGTTTCTACTTTTGTTTGTTACAAAATTTTCAGCTAATTTGTTTGCGATAATATTCTCTTTATTGCGCTTAGTGGCCCGAAGAGCACACTGGTACCGTGCCCTGGTGCGACATCTAATGTCAGCCAAATGACCACAATGAGGGGAGTTGTTATCTTTAAAAATGTTGTGCCAAAATATTGCAACTTTTCTGAATAGTTCAACATTATCGTTCCAGCCAGGCACAACTTTTTTATTTTTACCAGGTTTGGAATACGGTATGCTCTTCAAGCTAGCATCAATGCTTATTCTTACAAGTTTATTGTAGTAATTATCTAATCCTATGCGATGAATTGAACATGAGAGATTTGCACATTTTGTAGCACTATAAGGGACTCTAATATCACTAAGATAAGGTTCTAGATTTTCTTTGTACTCAAGCAATTGTTGTTTTGAAGCCTCTTGCCATTTTACGACTGGGCTGTCAACTAAATTTTTCTCAGAAGAGACAAAGGTTTCGATATTTAAGTTTAAAGTTATGGCGGCATGGTCGGACATATTATCGCCCTCATGTATCGAGACACCGTTCAAGATTCTGTTAAATAGATTTTCTATCAAAATAAAGTCATCTATTTTACTTTTGTCACCGTTCGCCTTACTTAAATAAGTATAATCAATTTTACAGTTTCTATGAGACGATGCACATTTAAAAAAATTTGATAAACAAAACTCTGAAAGACGATTTGTATGATAGGAGTTAATCCTCTTAAAGCCAGTGTTCCAGTCACCACCAACAATAATGTAGTCTGCATCACACGTTGAGATGAAAAATCTAATGTCCTGAAGGGTATTTTCAAATTCCTGATTGTTACGATTGTCACATGGCATGTAAACACAGCACAATAATATTTTGGTATTATTATGGTTAATTATAATAGCACATGCAAGTTTAGAATCGGAATTAATCGGTTTAATATCACAGATAAGGGAACTCTTCCAATATATAGCACAGCCACCAAACGGTCTTCCTAGCATCAAGTTATTACTGTCCATTCCTGATATACCGTAAACTTTAACGTCTTTTACTTTCTCCTCAAATATATTCAGTTGTTTTTGTAAGAGCCAGTGTTCCTGAATCAAGACGATATCGTGTTCTTTGCACAATTTCTGAACATACTCAAACCTACATACCCCATGACCATGAGAATTGTATGATGCGATCGTAAAACTGTTCGTAAAACACCTTCAGGTCATAGTGACTCATCAAACAGTTTACTGAATTCCATTTCTGGAACAGTTAGTTTAAAAGATTTAAATGTAACCGAGCATTAGGATCGAAAGGATTGCCAACTCAAACTACAGGTTGTAGACGTTTATTGTGTAAGTAAATTACAAAGAACAACGCAGCAGTGCTTTCGGCTTGTCTCGTAATCGTTCTGTTTCTCCCCCGTCTCCCTGTCGTCTGCTGCACGCTTGTCACGTGACTCCACACGGGTTAAGACCACTAGTGAGTGACGGGGTGTACAGGCATGTATATACCAACAACAAAACCCATTCGGCCACACTCTCCCCAACTTTGAGAGAAATGCGTCCTCGCATATATGTAAAAAAGGAAAAGAAAATGAAACCAAAAGCACTGCTCGCATATATAACACATTAAGAAACGAGAAAGAACGAAACAAAAAATGTCTTAAACGTTTGGCTCCTGTTTCAACTAAACTATTCCCCAACTTCAGTAAAGTATCAGCATAGTTAATCGAAGGCGCAGTACGCTGAGCAGAAACTGTTTCAGTATTCACAGAGGATTTAGGGAGTTTGTGAATATTATCATGCTGCCCTTTGTTTGTCCGGCTGGATCGTCGAATACCATCGGGAAAATTATTTTCACACACAGTAGAACCGGTAGTGTCGAACTCTAAAGCGCCTACGTCAGCATGTGGACTTGCAAATGAAGCAATGCTGTCATCAGCTCCATATAAGATAGTTGATTCGTCTACATCATTATTCTGTGGGAGATCTGTAATGTTGCTACTTGTATCTGGGGCTATGCTGTCATCCGCTACATACGATGTAGTCGTATCACCCGACTCCTTAGCTAAATCAACTGATCTGATGCTATCACCAGAATCATAATTACCTGTGGTAAGCGGGCATGGTCTCAACTCAGAGCGGTGAAGCGTTTTAGTGACCCCAGGATCATCAACGAGTTCTACCACGTAGACGTGATTATCGTCAGATATCCGTTGGTTTACACGATATACCAAGGATGACCAATGGTCATTAATCTTGGATCGACCAACTATACCACGTGCACGAGTATAAACAAGTTGACCGACGTTAAGAGGTGCGTCCTCAGCCTTTCTGTCTAGTTCATTTCGTTGAAGAGCGGACTCTGTTAAGTTCTTGTACGCCGTTTCATAAGCAGTTGTTAACCGCTTTTGATGCTCAATTACCCAATTTTCAGATGAATCGGACTCGGATCCTAATAGCACATCAATAGGGAGGACTGGATTTCTCCCAAATAATAGAAAATAGGGCGTGAACCCAGAGGATGAATGCATCGAAGTATTATATGCAAATGTTAGCTCTTGTAAATGATGTGGCCAACGCGTCTTGTTATCATCTGAAAGACTTCTCAGTAGATTGTGTAGCGTGCGATTAAACCTCTCGGTTTGACCGTTACCCTGTGGGTGGTAAGGGGTCGTTCGACTTTTCTCAATCCCGTACATAGCACACAGATTCTCAATAACCTTCGACTCAAAGTTACGACCTTGGTCAGAATGTATTCTCCGTGGTACACCATAACGAACGAACCACTCTTTGACCAATAATTTCGCAGTTGTAGAGGCTTTCTGGTCTTTAGTGGCAACTGCCACAGTAAATTTTGAGAAAACATCTGTAATAACAAGTACATTCTCCATTCCGTTAGAAGCTCGTTCCAACAACGTAAAATCAATTGCAATGATCTCCAATGGAGCTTTAGCTAACAAATTTTTCATCGAAGGGTGTGGTTTAGGTATACACGGCTTAGATACTACACAGCTAATGCATGTCTTACATTTAGAATCCACATCATGCCACATTCCAGGCCAATAACAGCGGGACCTCACCAGATCGAACGTTCTTTCAATTCCCTGATGACCAGCCTTGTCATGAAGATTCTCCAAAACTTTGTCCTTGAGAGAACTGGGTAGAACAAGCTGATGGACTTCACCACTGACATTATCAGACATCCGTCGATACAGCACATTATCTTTTGTGAAGAGTTTGTCTCTCTGCCAAAAAAAGAGTCAATACAGGTTTATTCAATTGCTTACGTTCCCTACGTGATGGATACTTGTTTACATCCCAAAATGATCGGAATGTATTGATTGTTGAATCAGATCGTTGTAGCGAAATTAGTTGAGTTGGTGTATACGAAGGAAGCATCGCAATGGAATCTGAATATACTGGATCAGGTTTTACCGTAGACACATCCTCGTTAATTATAGACTGAAGACCTCGAGGCAAAAAACTCGACTTTGTAACTTCTTGAATCTTTGGTTTCACATCCACAATCACGGCATCCTGTGATCTCCGCGATAATGCATCCACATTTTTATTACTGCTGCCGCTTTTAAATTTGAGCTCGAAGTCGAAAACAGCCAAATCGGACATCCACCTTTGTTCCACGGCGCTCAATTTAGCTTTAAGTGAATGACAGAGGGGATTATTATCAGAATATACCACACACTTCTGTCCTAACAAATAATCCCGAAATTTCTCGCACAATGCCCATTTTAAGCCTAACAATTCCAACTTACGAGAACTATAATTATCCATGTTTCTTTCCGCTGCACGGAGAGCTCGACTCGCATAGGAAATTACACGTAATTCACCATCTTGATATTGGGAAAGAACTGCGCCCAATCCATCAAAACTGGAATCAACCTCGACAACGAAAGGCTTACTGAAATCGGCATACCCTAGAATGGGAGCTGTCGTTAATTTTGCAATTATAGAATGAAAAGCGTTATCCGAATGACCGGACCAGCCTTTGCCGATATCCTGATTTTTAGACTCATTAAACCGTAGTAATAATGCGTGTAACGGAGCGATTATCTTAGCATAATCTTAACGTAACGGCGATAAAAACCACAAAAACCCAAAAATGTCCGGAGCTGCTTAACAGTCTGTGGTTTCGGCCAATGTAAAACCGATGAAATTTTGTCAGGGTCGGTAGATACACCCTGAGAAGATACGACATGCCCTAAAAATTTGACTTTATCTTGACAAAATGAGCATTTAGATGGTTTCAATTTCAGACCATGGCGCGCTAATGTGCTAAAAACAGAATCTAAACGTTGTAAATGTTCGGTAAACGACGTAGCAAACACAATAATATCATCCAAATAAACAAGAAGAATTCTAAAGACATCTTCACGAAAACAACCCTGCATTAAACGCTGGAATGTAGATGGTCCATTACATACCCCAAACGGCATACGTTTGTATTCAAAAAGGCCAAATGGCGTCGTAAATGCAGTTTTTATTTGATCTTCGTTACTCATAGCTATTTGGTTATAGCCAGAGGCTAAGTCCAGAGAACTAAAAATGCTCGCACCGTACATAGAATCAAGGCTTTCCCCAATCCTAGGTAAAGGGTACGAATCTTTGACAGTTTTCATATTTAAATTCCTATAGTCAACACACATACGCAACTCACCTGACTTCTTCCTAACCAAAACAACAGGGGAAGAGTACGGGCTATAACTAGGAACTACAATGTTTGCTTCAATTAATTTATTAATATGTTGCCTAACCTCCTCCAATATTGCGGGTGGAATCCGCCTAAAAGGTTGTTTCACAGGGATTTCATCAGTCAGATGTATATGGTGCTTGACAGTTGATGTGTACCCTATGTCTAAATCACTCTTACTAAATACGTCACTGTGCTGGCGCAGCAGTGACTCCAACTGGACACGTTGATCCTCCGAAAGTGTCTCTGAAATAGATACCTGTGGGAATGTGTCACGCTCCCCAGCTTTCGTCAGATGCTCGGGATGAGATAATGTCTCCTCAACAAAAATTTCGTCATTTTGCACAACAAATCTCAATTTGTCGGAATCGACATCAGCTTTGGAAATTTTAGCCAAGCGCGTTTTAGGAGCAAGCAAAATGTCTGACTCCGAAATATTTGCTACCTGGACATGAAACAGGCCGTTTGATTTAACACCAAATGTATTACATAGTAAAATGTCGTTGGGTAAATGAGTTCTATTACCCAACTCCTCTATACAAACCATGTCCGAACCGGAAAAAATAGCATTTCCTGTGACTGGAATCACAGAAACGCTTGCTGCAGGTAATCTAACAGGTGTAGAACTGGCTAGTCTAGCAAATCCAGAAACCGTTTTTTCTGGCGAACTGGTGTTCCGCAAGGACATTATCTGCTGTACACAATGCTGGGAAGTACTACAATCCAAATCTGACAGCAAAGACCAGCAATGGCGCAAAATGTTCATTCCCAATAATCCCGGGTACTCTTTCTTGTGATTCTTTGTCGAGGGATCGCTGGGGTCTCGCACGACTAGAATACTCTGTTTGGCTATAAGCTTTCCAGCCACATTTACGTCCGCCACAAAAATACCCACATACGGAATAACTAAACCATTTGCTGCTCTCAGCGTAATGAAATCAACATCACTTAACTGGACATCGTCCTGCTCAAATACTTCTCTAAAACACGACTCTGTCAATGTTGACACTTGCGAACCAGTGTCCACGATAAACTTAAGTGGCTTTCCACCTAAATCCAGCGTTATAGACGGGCAATTACCAACAGTATTGTGGTAACTTGCTTCTTGAGTAGAGCCATTATTGGACTTACTAAAACCCTCCTCTTGGCTCGCAGAAAAGGGTTCTGCTAGTTTCCCGACTTTGATGTCGCGGGACAATTCCTGCGAAAATGTCCGGGTTGGTGACACTTAAAGCATACACGTTCGTGGGTGGTTTTGGATGCTTGTTGCTTAATCAACTCCTCCAAATGAGCTAACTGCTGCTGCTGTGCCTTGACCATGGTTTTTAAGGTTTCAACTTCCGACTGGCTGAATGAGCTAGCCGGTGGCGATGACTCAATCTGTTGGTTATGCGCCAATAAGGATGGACAGGAATCCTCTTCAGGCCACTCCAGGGCAAACGTTCTTATATTAAGAAAGGATAAATCACTGTTATCTCTTACCTGTCTTTTCAACTCCTTGCGGATATTAGCATCGTACACACCATCTATGAAATGGTCACGTAGTGTTATATCCTGGTCTACCCTCGATCCACCTTTCCGGATTATCCGATCCATAAATTTTCTCAAGGCATAAGAAAAACTCCGTAAGGACTCATTCTGCCGCTGACGTCGCTCAAAAAACTGCTTCTGTAATTGAGACAACGATAACGTTTCGCCAAACGCCTCTGTCAATGCATTGAAGATAGTATGCACATCCCCTTGTGCATTTCTGATCCTAACTTCTTCTCTAGCATCACCTTCCAGATAGCGATAAGCGTATTTAGCCTGCTCACTTGGACTAAGCTGTAGCGTGGAGAGACAACTACTGACATCCTCAATCCACTAGTGTATTTTAGGGTCTTCTGCCGTACACACACGACCTTTATATTTCTTGGGTTCACGATCATTACCAACGACAATTACAGATCTGTTATTCGATATAGATGAGGTGTGCGGTATTGCACTGCTGTATTGCGGTTGTGTTGTATTACCAGCATTAGTTTCCACTGGATTGCTGGTAACTGGTGATGGAATGAATTCTGGACGTGGTGGTGGTTGATTAGTGGTGTGTGGTGTTGAAACTCTTCTGGACAACAACGACAATTCATTTTCCAGGTTTGCAATTTGGCATTTATACTCTCCCGCCAAAACATGCGCGGGTGTGCCTCCCTCAGCCATGCCTGCTATCAGACCTGCACTGTCAACAAATTGCACACCGAAAACGGGAATGTAAACTAATAGTGCTATCACTAAAAGAACCAAACTATACACGCGCATTGAATGTTAGTGTATTGAATCTATTATTATTAGAGTTTAATTTCAATACCACTTTTTTAACAGGTTTAAATTTCTATTTTTAGATTAATTTTGGAAAAACAAGAAACAATGATATCAAAAAACAAATGATGTAACCAGCATTTAGCCAATATTTTATCAGGATGTACACCATCAAGCATTAGATTAAAATTCCAGGAATATCGCAATTTTCTTCCTTTACCCTTGTGACCTCTCAATAAGTCGTTAGAAAAACCCAACGTTGGTTGATTTAATAAATTATTTAACAAGTTAATCTCTTTTTTTATTGTCTTGATATAACCACCGAGGATGACATCATCTTCTGCAAATATTTCAGGGTTTGGATGTCCTTTTGATTGATTATACTTACTAGCAGAAACTGGGGGTATCTCCAAAAATTTCACTGAGCACCCTGGTTTACTATTCACAATAGAAATTAATCGTCTGTACTGTCTTAACACGAGTGCAACTGGGTCCCTACTTTTATCACCGGCGTGAATATATCGCCCCTCCTTCACTGACAAATCGCAAGTAGCTAACCATACATATACACTCACAGAGCCAAAATCACGTGCATAAGTGGGAAAGTTTGCCTCAAATAATTCAATAGCTCTTTCTGTGGTAAAACCAGAATGACACTCAAACCTAATATCAACAGAATTAAGACGGTACTGATTTCTTAAATACAAGCCTTTACTGTCAGACAATAGAATCGGGACTGACAGCTGTCTGCCACTAATTGCAGGTAATGGTTTTGTAATAAATTTTTCAAGCTTCGAAAAGCTCATAACAATATATATATATACGCGTCACAGTAATAATAATAATAATAATATTTATTTCTTATTATACGCATTACATCATGAAAACAATCTCAATGCGTAGTACAAAAACATATAATATGACATGAAAATATATAAAATGACATAAAACTATATGTTATAAAAACGTATAAAATGATATAAAACTACAATACGACATATAAATATGTATAAACATATAAAATGATATAAACATGAAATAAAATCATATAATATGGCATAAAACATATGATATCACATAGAAACATACGATATGACACTAAAACAAAGTAGAAATAAAAGCAAAAAATAAAAGCAATCATTCAATGTAGTGCTGTCGGAAAAGATGTGTTTTAGGGTGTTTTTTGAATGAGTTAAGGGAGGAGGCATTGCGAACAGAACGAGGGAGAGAGTTCCATAATCGAGGAGCAGCATTAGCGAAAGCCCGCGTGCCGTACGTCACTTGGAAGAACGGTCGTGCTGGCTCAACAAGAATGGTCTCGGCTGAAGAGCGGGTCCGCCTCTGTGGAACTCTCGGTGTTAAAAGATCAGATAGATAAGATGGTGCTAGCTGATTAAGACATTTATAAGTAAATGTGAGAATTTTGAATTCAGTGCGGCTGTGCATAGGTAACCAGTGGAGATCATGGAGAATTGGGGTGATGTGCTCATTCTTACGAGTGCGTGTTATCAGTCGTGCAGCAGAGTTTTGGATAGATTGTAGACGTTTAGTTAGAGAGCTAGGATAGAGATCATGCAAAAGACTGTTACAGTAATCAAGGCGTGAGGTGATGAAAGCGTGAACAAGTGATTCAGTGGAGGTGCGGTCTAAAACGTTGCGAATACGACCAATTTTATGCAGCGCGAAAAATGCGGACTGACATACTTTAGTAATGTGACTAGATAAAAGACAATTTTCGTCAAAATAAAAACCTAAATTACGGACACTTGAACATGGAAGAACTTCCTCATTGGCAATTCGGATAGATTTTAATTTTTCACAGCTTCTATATTTTGAATGAAAATGTATTACCTCAGTTTTACCATCATTAAGTACCAGTTTGTTTGTAAGCATCCATGCACGAATATCATCAATACATTTTTCAATTACAACCTTTGAAACTTCAGCATTTTTACATGTAAAATACAACTGAGTATCATCAGCGTATAACATAAAATCCAAACCGTGACTAAGTATAATATCCTCTAAAGGAGTGCAGTAAAGTGTGAACAGTAGCGGGCCTAAGACACTACCCTGTGGTACGCCGAATTCAAGCGGAGTGGATACAGATTTGTGACCATTTACGTCAACACTTTGAGTTCTATCACACAAGTAAGATTTCATCCACTGTAAGGCCAAGCCTTTGATACCAAATCGTTTCTGGAGTCTCTCCAATAGAATGCAATGATCGATGGTATCAAAAGCCGCTGACAAATCTAACAACACCAGAATAACTTCCGAATGGCCATCGAGCGCTAACATGATATCATTATGTACTTTGAGTAAAGCGGACTCAGTGCTGTGGTACTTTCTATAGGCGGACTGGAATTTTGAATATAAAGAAAACTCATTAAGATAATATGCGACAATTGTTAGATAGATAGTTAATACTTCAATTGAAAACTACATAAACATTACAGTTTACAAAAAGAATAAACAACAAAACGAGCGCTCATCTGTAATCAAGCATGTGGCATGCTCTTCAATACGCCGCCATCTTCTCTTCGGGAAAATACTCGAAGTTGAAAATATTAAAACCGGAAAATTCTTACCATAAACTCGTTGGCAATCCTGTCAGCGACGCCAATTGTAACCGAGCATTAGGATCGAAAGGATTGCCAACTCAAACTACAGGTTGTAGACGTTTATTGTGTAAGTAAATTACAAAGAACAACTCAGCAGTGCTGTCGGCTTGTCTCGTAATCGTTCTGTTTCTCCCTCGTCTCCCTGTCGTCTGCTGCACGCTTGTCACGTGACTCCTCCACACGGGTTAAGACCACTAGTGAGTGACGGGGTGTACAGGCATGTATATACCAACAACAAAACCCATTCGGCCACATAAACATCGCACTAGGGTACTGTAAAATCATTAGAAGACAGATATTCAAATATCTCAGTTTCTGTTGAGGCGATGTCACATCTGTATATAAATAACTGTCTACCAGGTGCTGGCGCGCCTTTAAACATCTTTGGTTTTGGGGTAGATTTACCGCATATGAATTTATGACGCCTCCCTTCTCTCCGCCTTTGCTCTTTCCTGGCATACGCAATTCAAATTGAACATCATCGTCAGGCCAGTTGTTGGATTTCTTGCTTAGATATTGCAGGATTATTCGGTGTAGAGAGTGTCGATTTTCTATCTGGTTTTCTTCTGTCACGATCTTCTTGGGCAGGTACTTTCAGACATTCTGAATACGTTTTGGTTTTACTCAATATCTCCTTTATCGAGACGTTATCACAAATCGTATGATCTAGTATTTGTTGCATTCCAGACATCTTTGACTCTAAACTATTTAGTCTTTCTACTATTGATAATAACGAGGAATATTTCCAATATCTCTAGCACGTATTGCCACTTCTGGCATCGCATCTGCTTTATCCAGTTTATCTAAAGCATATATTATGTCAAGCAGATGGGCCTCTTTTTCAGAGCTTACTGCAGAGTCTCTTCTATTGGCCTCTTCTCCTATTACAGCTTTATCACATTTTAACCAAACAACATCTTTGCTATTCACAATCTGTTCAAGGGTAACATGTCCAAGTATTGCATTCTTGATGTTTTCTTGGGTACTATTATCCATAGCAAACACAATATAGCCTAGAATGACATCAGTGATTAAAACTACTGTGTTAGTGACAATCTGATCAGTAATCGTATTGCTTGACCCTGCATTGGTATTAGTATTAGTATCTGTGTCTGAAATCACAACTCTAGGTGTTATCTTCTCATTACTTTGAACTCTAGCATTTCTTCTGAGTGGAGGACCAAACCTCACCTCTTTGCAGTGTTTACATAAGGATAAATCACCCTGTGACATATGTACATCTGAGCCTTTCTTCTTATATGGACATGATCCACTTGGCACACCTCATTGATCACTATTTAAGTTTAAATTCCTTATTTGAATTTCAAATCCAATTTTCCTCCCAAAACAACAAACATCACTTCAAAAACATTTAAGCATTGTCTTCTCTGAAGCTTGATTAAACTGTTTGCAACGTTTTATAGTCCTTTTCACTTAATAAATACCATAATTTAACAGAGCAAATTAACACAACCTGCTACCTGCATAGTCACTTTTATTTTTGAATAGCATAATGGTTATTGCATTTATAAGGTCATGGTCACTGCAGCATATACGGTGCATATTGTCACTACTTGTAAATCAAATTTCCAGTCTGAAGGCTTGAAATTAAATATACTTACTTCTATCATTTACAATAATACATCGACATTCAAATCCACCATCAACACGAACACATGTAGCCCCATCTGTGCATGGATTCGGGTCGCATGAATCATCTACAAAATAATAAATACACGACTAAGTAAAACGTAACCACCACCAAATGGCTAACAGTCTCATTTATAGTTTAAAAGTCATCCGATAAAACCGTGTAGCTCTACCTGTCGGTCGAGCTTGGAAAGCAAAACTGCCACACATCCTTGTTTTAGTCTAGGCATAACTGACGTGGCTACTGTTGAAACTCGGTAGCCTGGGACTTTACGTTATTTATTTAATCATACCTAAATCAGATATACACTTAAAGCCATTAAAAATACAATGCCTCATTTGTAAAATATTTTTGGTTTCTGGTAAACGTTTTCATGGGCTTTCCTATCTTTATAGCACATAGATGAAACTTGTGATGGGCCGCTTTTGTCTTTTTTCGCGATTTTAAGCAGTCCCGTGTCACATGTTTTCCACATCCATTCCCGGTACTCTGGCCCTTTAATTACAGATGCAAATTTCAAAATTCATCACCTCGGAAAAATGCAACGCCTTACACAAGGAAACGGGAACAGAGCTGTTGCAGGCATGCTGGATCAGGGTAAGAGTGGTTCAGAGACTCAAATATTTGTCCTTATAAAATATGATCCACTTTTCTCCCTGAGCAAAGTGTAGTCCCGTGTATGTGGATTCGAAGGGTATTATACAAACATGTACTGGTATATAAAACCGAGTAAGAAACACACTCATTACGCACTTAGACTTGCGTGTTTATTGAATAGCGAACGTGAGCAAAAATTTCGACTGCACTCTTTGATTTAATTTTGGAATTTGGCGCATTCGGTACAGAGCTAGCTGTAATAGCTTCGTATCATTTCTAACTGTCAAAACCGTGAGCGCGGCAAGATCAACTCATTACAAATTTTGTGATTTACTTTTATTTAGTGGTAACATCGTCCGTTTACGTCGTTAATGGTTATATCCTCGAAAATAAAAAAATGTGGTCAGATGTCCAATGTTGATAAATATTTTTATGGTAAGTCTTATAATATAATGTTAAAATAATCTCGAAATTGTGTCGGTTTGTTGTAAAGAATTGAGCATGAACCCCTCTATCAGGGGATATTACGGGTAGCCGTCGCCAGACACTTTAATGTCCACCCATTGACCGTTGCTCGCCTCAGACAACACTTTCACACCACTGGAAGAGTTTCCGATCTACCCGACCCGGAGCGCCACTTGTAGCAACCGCTGCTCAAGATCGCCACAAGTCTCTATTATCCTGAGAAATATTCCACGGGGTTCTGCGTGAACGAGACTAGATCGCACAATCTAAACTGCCTTTCCACTGCGCTCGGGACGAGGGAGGAATTACGGTGAGCTAACCCCGAGTTCTCTTCACCCAAGTAAGATAGACGAATATCCGTTTGAATGACCTTTATCTCAATGAAAACTCTCTGTGAAAGCTAGCTGAGTGACGAGTATGACTGTCAAACAAACCAACGTACATGTTCAAGGGTAAAAAGACTGTAAATTACACAGGATAAACAAAATAAGTTTCCGCTGAAGTAGCGGCCATGCTTGCCGAGGTTAAACAAAGGGAGATAATTTAAATGTTATGATTTACTTAATACCACAACAAAATAGTTCCAGCACACTCCCCGTCTGATATCCTGTACTGGATATCACTTAAATGAATAAAATTAAAACACTTTATGAAATAAAACACTTAAAAATAAAATGCCCAATCTTTGGGAAGAGTCACTTTAAATTATCAAAATGTTAATTGTCCGTTTCCGAATAAAGTAATACCAATTCAGTAACTGGTCTGGTATAAACAGTTGGTTCACCATCTTTTATGATCCGTAAAGTTTCTTTCCTGACGTTGTTGTCATCTCCAGGGAAAATCTGTTCCACCATACCAATAGGCCAATCATTGCGATGAAGTTGGTTATCTTTAAGTAGAACAACGTCTCCTGGTTTGAGGTTTGGTTGTGTACTCTGCCATTTTCGTCTAGGTTGTAGAGTGTGAAGGAATTCACGTCTCCATCTGTTCCAGAATGTATCAGCCATAGATTGAACAGCTCTCCATTGTGATTTATATAAGTCCTTTATATTAAATTGTCCTAAAGGTTGTGTGATGTGATCAACCTTTTGAGTGAGGAGAGTTTGTGGTGAGAGAATGGCTGGTGACTGTGTGTCTGTTGAAACCGGAACTATAGGTCGAGCGTTGACTATAGCTGTAACTTTTGCCATGAAAGTTACCAATACTTCATGTGTGAGATATTTTGAAGATACCTCAGCTAACATAGAGTCTAGGATGCGTCTGGTTATACCAATCATACGTTCCCAAACGCCTCCCATGTGTGATGAATGAGGTGGATTAAAGATCCATTTAGCCTTCCTATTATTCAAAAAGTTAATAACAGGACCGTTTTCGTCCATAATGACTTCCATGTTGTGTTCATTAGTTGTACCAATAAAGTTGGTTCCTCTGTCGGATCTGAACTCGGATACGTTGCCTCGAATTGCGATGAATCTTCTGAGAGCGTTAATAAATCCTGAAGTCCCCATGTCTTCAATGACTTCCAGATGAATTGCTCTCGTGGTAAGACAGGTGAAGATGATCGCCCATCGTTTACTGTTTGCCTGGTGACCCCTAGTACGTCTTGAGACAACTGACCAAGGACCAAACGTGTCAACACCAACGTACGTGAAGGGTGGTGCTGGCTTTAGGCGGTTTCCAGGTAGATCTGACATCTTCTGGAACTCTTGTTTTCCTCGTAGTTTTCGACATTTAACACACTTGAAGATGATAGAGGAGATAAGACGTTTACCTCCAACTATCCAAAAACCTGCCGCTCTAACTGCTCCTTCGGTGAAATATCTGCCTTGGTGTTGTACCAGTTCGTGATGATGCCTGATGATTAGAGTTGATATGTGAGCAGATGCCGGTAAAATAATTGGTGATTTCTCTTGAAAGGGTAACTCTGCTTTTGACAGCCTTCCACCAACGCGCAGCAAGCCATATTCGTCGATGACTGGATCTAGTGTGATTATGGTGCTGTCCTTTGGTAACGGTTTGTTAGCTTTTATTTTGATCAGTTCTTTTCCATAAGTTTCGAGTTGAACTTGTTTGATTATGAACCGTTCCGAATTAAGCTGGGCTTCAGTATTTTTTGATTCATTACAAACATGCCATCCTCTACAGTTTCCTGAACTGTGGTACATTTGAGCAATGTGAATTAATCTACTGATTGTCCAAGTAAGTGTTTTCCATGATGAGAATCGCTCAAACCGATGAATACCCAGCTTGCCTTTGTTGATAGTAGTGAGTAACGTTGTTACAATTGGTCGTACCTCAGAATCCTCTTCTGGATTCCGTAGTTCGTAGAAGTCATCTTCTTCGAATTGCTGTTTCTGGTAAAGGTGAGTAGGACCTTTAAGCCATACCGAATGTTCCAGATCAGATGCCGGAACAGACCTGGTTCCGAGATCTGCAGGATTTTTATCCGTAGGGATAAACTGCCATTGTAGAGGAATGGTTGACTTCCTAATGCGGTCTATTCTATTAGTGACATAGAGATAGAACCTTCGTGTTCCGTTGTAGATATATCCTAACACAACCTTGCTGTCGGTGTGAAACGTGATGACATCCGGAGTAATATCAAGATGTTCTTGGATAATGTCGTGGATTTCGACTGCTAAGACAGCAGCACAGAGTTCGAGCCTGGGGATAGTATGACCAGAAGCTGGTGCTAGCTTCGCCTTTCCAAGGATGAAGCCAACATGATGATTTCCGTCAGTGTATGTAGTTCTCATGTAAGCTACTGCTGCTACGGCCTTTTCAGAAGCATCTGAATAGATATGCAGTTCCTTACGAGCAATGCCATAAGAAGTATCAGAATACATTCTAGGTATACGTAGATTATCAAGATGCTGTAATGAACATCTCCATTTATCCCATTCCGTGAGTTGTTTGGTAGGCAGAGGTTCATCCCAGTCTGTAGTTGACGACATAAGATTCCGCAATAGAATTTTGCCTTGGATGACGACTGGAGCGACAAATCCAAACGGGTCAAACAGACTGTTTATGGTAGACAATATACCTCTCCGTGTAAAAGGTTTGATTTCCTGTGATACTTGAAAGGTGAATGTGTCCAACGTTAAGTTCCAAGCTAAGCCTAAACTCCTTTGAATAGGTAGCGAGTCCGTAGAGAAATTGAGTTCTTTCAAGTCCTTTGCCAGGTCTTCGGTAGCGAATGCTTCCATGACTTCTGGGCTGTTCGAAGCTATCTTATGAAGATGAAATGAAATGAAATGGGGTTTAACGTCCTACTCTTATGCACCTAACCTGGGCTAATGGAAGACGGGCATACGCCATACAGTGTGCTATGAGGGTAATTTTGCCCGGGCAGCGGCGCTACGGCCTACTCTTATATCGAATTCCAACTGCCAAGGGATCTTTTACGTGCACTCCAATGTGTACACGGGACCTCGGTTTTTCGTCCCATCCGAACGACTAGGCAGCTGTCCTTGTCAGGCCCTCCTTCTGTATCACTGACAAGGGGAAATCACGTCGGAAAAACGAGATGAACTTTCTCGGCCAATGCAGGGATCGAACACCCGACCTCCAGGCTAGCGAACCAGATGAAGATTGCCTCCAACGAGAAGGGCTTTTTGAGTTCTTTTCATAAGATCAATGGCCTGTTCTGATGTGGGAAGTGAGGCCAAACCATCATCGACGTAGAAGTTCCTATCTACGAAGTTTTTGACGTCGATGCCAAATGTTTCCTGTCCTATGAGTGCAGACCGTCTCAGTCCATACGTAGCCACTGCTGGAGAAGGACTGTTTCCGAAGACGTGTACTCTCATCCTGTATTCGATAATTTCATTTTCGAATATGTTATCTTTGTACCAAAGAAATCTCAGGAAGTTTCTGTGGTTTTCCTGTACCAAAAAGCAATGAAAAATCTGCTGGATGTCCGCTGTGATGCCGACTTCATGTTTGCGAAAGCGTAGAAGTACCCCAAGTAAGCTGTTGGTGAGGTCAGGACCTGTCAACATTACATTGTTAAGGGAGATATTTTTATGCTGAGCTGAAGAATCGAACACTGCTCGGATTTGGTCTTTCTTCTTCGACTCCAAAAATGGGTAAGTACCAACACTCATCATCGTCTCTAAGAGGAGGTGCCAATTCCGCATGATTGTTATCGAATACCCTTTTCATAAATGTGAAGAAGTGGGCTCTTTTAGTTGAGTCCTTTCTTAAACTATAATCTAACGACTTGGCTCTGTTGGCTGCCTGAGTTCGATTATTTGGTAGACGGGGTCTATTTTCCTTAAAGGGTAACGGAGCAACCCAATTACCACTTGAATCACGCTGGAATTCTCGATCCATGATAACGAGAAATTCGCGATCTTCTACCGATGGTCCTAGTTTTTCGTCGTTGCGGGAGAGTCTAAATACGGCTTCCCCAATTCCATCGTTGAATGAATCCTGTGATGTGAAGACATCGTACCTTGTTGGATGTAGATCCTTTAATTCCAAATTATTCGGACAGGGCTCGAATAATGTATTTCGACCGTTTGGTAAAGTGTGAGTTTTGTTCACATTGATTACTTCCGGTTTATGTATGTTGCCTAGGCAAGCCTCTCCAATTATTACCCATCCTAATGGGAGTTGTTGAGCGTAAGGTGAATTACGCGGTCCTATCCGTTGATCTAAGACGTGATGAGCCCCAATCAAATCTCTGCCAATTAACAGCTGTATATTAACCAAATCATCCACTGGTGGTATGAATTCAGCTATGTCCTGTAGGTGAGAGTGATGAAGAGCTACTTCCGGAGAAGGTATTTCATCTCTAATTGCCGGTATGTGGTCGCACTCAATTAACTGCGGAAGTTCAAATTTCGCGCTTCCATCCAAAGATTCAATAGTTATTCCTGTTGCCTTTCTGCCAGACGTAGGAAACGTGCCTGCACACGATGATAGTGTGTAAGAGAATGGTTCTGCCTGAACTTCGAATGAGTCGAAGATGCCTTTGTTTCCGAGTGACCTATTACTTTGATCATCGAAGATGCCATAAACTTGAAGTGTCTTAACTGGATTTTCAGTTTGGTAGACTTTTAGTTGAATTATTTTCGCACAAGACTTGCCTCTAAACTTATCGCTGCATATTTGTGTACACTTTGATGTAAGTTGTTTTGGTTCCGTACGCTCCCCGCCGTGGTTGACTGGAGCTGAAGAGGTTCCACTGGTAACCGAATCCGAATTCACGTGCATAGCAGAAGCATGTTGGTTGCTATTGCAAATATCGCATTTGATATTTTCTGTACAAGCTGCAATTAAATGTTCTTTTGTTGCGCAACACCTATAGCAAACCCCAATAGTCTTTAAATATGCCTTCCGTTCACTGATGGGTTTATATCTAAAGGCATTACACTCGTTAATCGAGTGATTAGTATGATGGATTGGACATTTTGATCTATTATCCGTGACCTCAGATTGCTGTTTAACTTCTGTTTTCCGTGTGGAAATATTCGTCCTTAAAGCTGGAGCTGATACCTTTGAAGGGAGCCTATCCCGTTGATTATTTGGTTGATTGTAAGTGCGGTCGTAGGCAAAACTTGGATCATTCTTGGTCTTGCTTACATCTCGTATAAATTCCGCAAAGAAGGAAAATGGTGGAAATGGTACTTGATATGTCTTCTTATATTTGACAGCTTGACCGGTCCATTTCTCTTGAATTCCCCGGGGAAGTTTGTTTACTATGGGGATAACTCCAGATGAAGAGTCAAAGTAGGCCAAAAGTGAAGCATACATCGGGTCTTCCTTGGCCGATACGATTTCAGAAATAATATCAGACAACTCGAAGAGTTTCTTATTGTCTTTATCAGTGTATAACTTCGTAAAGTTAGCAAGTTTGTTCTTGAGTGATGCTTCCACCAGTTCTGGGCTTCCATACCTTTCATCAAGGCGTTCCCATATCCGTGCTAATCCGCGAGCTGGGTTGCTGACATTAGCTACCTTAAGACTAATAGCATTTCTAGACGATTCCAATCCTAACCACTTGATCAGCAAATCCATTTCTTCTGAGGTTGTGACTTGGAGTTCCGACTTAATATGTAAGAAACCTGACTTCCATACTGCGTAGGATTCTGGTTGATCATTAAACTTTGTAAACCTTGAAAGGAGTAAGTCTTTCTTAAGTAAAAACCTTGAAAGTTCACCTGTTATGGTGGTGTTACTATTTAAAGTTGTGTGTGGAAGTGAACTAGCACCGAATGCTTGAGGTTGTGAAAATGCAGTTGCGTCAGTTTTTATAGATGGTGCATTGGTGGGTGGTCCACGTTGTACCTGAGTCCTATTTCGTTCCTGTAATAGAGGAGGCGCCTGCCTGGGAAGTTGTGTGTGCTGAGCAGCAGGTTCCAATACCCGTGTTTGAGGGCTATCAACTTCAGGATAATATGGTCTGTGGTAATAATCATACTGATGATTAGACGGGTACCACTGGGATTGATAATCATAATGTTGTTCATTATAATTATCGTAAGGGTCATATTGTTGATTTTGATAATCGGTTAGGTTGTTTTCAAATAGTGTATCTTGATTCTGATCGACAAATTGTTGTGTGCGTTCCATTGTATTTTCCCTTGGTAAACTTCGTAATTCTGATTCGCATGATCTAAAACTTGAGCCTTTGTGTGATTGAAAAACACGAACTTCAGCCTCAGCGATAGCGACGTCAGTTTGCTGTTGAATAAATTCTAATTCGGCATCCAATTCTGCATTAGCATGTTTTAGACGAACAGTTTTTCGTTGTTCCGCAAATTGGGCCTTAGCACGAGCTGTCTCTGCTTTGGTCTGTTTTTCTAATATCATTGAGCTGGAGTCCGATCTGCTTGTTCCAGCCGCTCGCGACACTGTAATCATCGACCTTGAGGAGCCTTGTAAGACGTTGTCACGTCCATTATCCGATGCCATATTTGTATGTGGAAAATTAATATTTTGCGGTAAGGGCTGTCCATACAAATATAGTTTTACCTTGCCGTGATAATATTCACCGTTATTCAATGAATATGTAGTAAGGAATGTTAAAAGAATGTAAATATTCAAGAATCCTTTTATTGTCATTTATGCCTTTTATTATTTATTTTGGCAGGAATAGTGTTCCATACAAATAAATTTGATGTTATATATGTTAAACCGTGCCGTTATTGTCAATAGAACAAACAAAAAAGTTCCTAGAATGTTTTGTAATAAAAACTGCAATCGTTGTTTTTTACAAATGGCTGAACCGGGCCACCGTAGTTTTCCAGAAATTTTTGGCGTGACTTGTTTTACAAGTGTACCAAGCACCTATATCAGACAATGAGAGGTTGGCTCACGTTGATATTTTGTTCCTATAGCTTGTGATTGAAGCTATGATGTCCGTGTTTACATGTGCAAACTAGTCTTTTTACTAAACTGCCTTTCCACTGCGCTCGGGACGAGGGAGGAATTACAGTGAGCTAACCCTGAGTTCTCTTCACCCAAGTAAGATAGACGAATATCCGTTTGAATGACCTTTATCTCAATGAAAACTCTCTGTGAAAGCTAGCTGAGTGACGAGTATGACTGTCAAACAAACCAACGTACATGTTCAAGGGTAAAAAGACTGTAAATTACACAGGATAAACAAAATAAGTTTCCGCTGAAGTAGCGGCCATGCTTGCCGAGGTTAAACAAAGGGAGATAATTTAAATGTTATGATTTACTTAATACCACAACAAAATAGTTCCAGCACACAATCCTATACCATAGCATCTGCGCAACAGGTTCCAGCCAGCAAGTGCTGCTGACAGGCAAATTGTTGAGACACGGCAACATCAGATCAGCCCTCAAACAGTCCGAAAGCTCATGCCCGCCCTTGAGCTACGCTGCCGTCAACCTTACCAAGGTCAAATCTTTTTGTATCGTCATCGACTTGCTAGGCAGTAATAGGCTGTCAATCACGGGTATCTGCACAACACACCATGGCGGAATGTCATCTTCTCGGATGAATCCCGATTCAACCTCAGTTACCCTGAAGGACTCTACCGACGTCAACATGAACGCTTTGTTCGTAACTGCGTGCTGGATACGGGTTAGTTTCGGGGGGGGGGGCGTCGTCGTCATGGTTTGAGCCACTATCAACGTTAACTTCCGGTTCCAGTTGGTGGTGATCCAAGCAATCTCAACGCGCAACATTTTGTTGACGCCATCCTTGCGTTTTAATGGCTTTGAGTGTATTAATATGTTTTTACTCTTGAAATTTACAAGCACAGTACCAGCTTACCTTCACAATAGGCTCCTATAAATCCAAGAGGACAGCTGCAATTCACAACAAATTCTGATGGATAACACGTACCATTATTTAAACAGGGGTTGTTTACATCACAAGGATTTACTAAAATTAAATTGAAGAAATGCAGACCTCACATACATTGGTGTACTGTTTAACGACCACTTGAATGGAACCCAGTTATAAAAATGCTTGGCTGCTTTCAGGAAAAAAAAAATATTTTAATCGTTTATAGCTGTTTTGCGAAATGTATCCCGACAAACGCCGAAGAACCATTAAATTTATTTTTACATTTTAACAGTATGTGCACGCTACTAAGGGAACACGATAGCACCAGCTTACCTTGGCAAAAGGCTCCTATAAATGATGTTGAATACGAATTAATGAATCACAATGCCAGTACAATTAAGGTCAAATAAAGGGTACGATGGACATATTTGTCCGGTATGTCATTTCAGAAGGGTCTGGGTTGGATGTGACTGCGATCGTTTTTACCTGAAACTGATTGTTCCACAAAAAGGCGTATAAAATTTGCTACAAGATGCCGCCATTAACTGGGGTTCGTTTGAAAAGTGACTCAGATCGTTCTTCCCCTGTGCGTATCAGATATAATGAGTGAATTCTCGTGTTAATCTAGTATCAAACAAGGCTGCATCCTGGGTCCTTTTCCGTTCATATATTGAGCTGGTTAATCAAAGCATGTTAAATTATTGTAACAATAAAGAATGTAAGTAACGTACCGTCACAGTGTTGGCCTAAATATCCTGTAGCACAATTACAGTTGTAACCTTTATTAACTGATGAACAAGTACCGTTATTTTTACATGGGTTAGGTTGACACACGTTCACTTGAATAAAATATGCACAAACAATATAAACATGATGGCTGGTGTCTCTATGGATTATATTCTTATTACTACTTCTCCCCAAAATACTTAAACCTAACCCACAATCTCGTCAACAAGCACGTGACCTGATAGTCAACCCATTCCTGATACTATCTATATCTCGGCGTCCTTGGCCAAATCTGCAGGTGGCCTTTAAAATTAGATCTAGCCTCGTGCATATACGGAAATAAGAATGTTAACATTCGCAATTGATCGCAATCTGGTCGATGAAGATGTTCCCGCTACTTCTTTAAATACAATCAGTATTATCACCGTCTCTAAGATCCTACTTCGTTTGGTTTTTTATAGTTCAAAATTTCGTTTTACTTGTCTTTACTACACTAGCTAGGATCTGGCAGAGTTGTTATCATTGACTTGTTGATGTGAGGAATTACCCAATGTAACGGAACTGTGGGTAGACCACTAGAAACGTCAACGCTATTTTGGCCCCTGGCGTGAACTCCCAATATGACTTGTCAGATATTCATGAAGTGTTAGGTCTTCGAAATAAATAATTTAGCTTTTATTTGACTTTCGTCTATCCTTGTCTATCAAAACCAAGAATCAAGGTGGGTTGTCAAATAAGCAGTCAGCAGAGGTGAGTCTAAACTGCAAAGGGAGACAAACCTGCCGGAGAGAATGCTACATGATGTGTCTTGATTTTACCTTTCGGAGATGCAAGTTTAAACGATCGCACCACCAGGAATTTATTGATATGATTTACAGTTTAACTTACCGTCACAATTTTCTCCTAAATACCCAGGACTACAACTACAGCTGTAACCGTTATCGGCTGGTGAACAGATACCATCATTTTTACAAGGATCAGGATCACAAACTGACTCTAAAAATATTAACTAAATTAAGACTTATGATAGTTTTTCTTCTACATTATTAGACAATTATACATTAATTACATCGTAAGTGTTATAAAGTATTCGCACAAACTGTTCAATCTTTAAATGAAATAAAATGGGGTTTAAAGTCCTACTGTTTTGCTCCTAACCTCGGCTAATGAAGACGGACATACGCCATACAGTGTGCTATAAGGGGGATTTTGCCCGGGCATAGGCGCTACGGCCTAATCTTTTATTGAATGCCAACTGTCAAGGGATCTTTTACGTGTACTCCAATTTTAACACTGGGCCTCGATTCTTAAAAAATGAAACATATAATCTGGGCGTAAGTAAGTATGTCCCATAAAAAATATATTTGTTTACCATGATGAAAAATGTTTTGAAATTAGTTAATAAATAAAAAAGTGTTTCTGTGCACCCACTGAAAAACATAATGGTTTTAATCCGAAAAGAAATGCGGGAATGGGGAATCAACATATTCCTCACTGTGATAGGGTTCCAAGGCAATCAGTTTCTCCAAGGGTCCCGGGCTAATCAGTCCGTCCCTGCAGACAACGGGAGTCTCTTATCGAATCTGTGTTGTGTACGATTAAATAAAGCATGGTAGACAGAACATAGCACACCTGCATAGTGTAATTAGAAAATAATAATTCGTTGAAAAGAAACCCCGCCAAGAAAAAAAAAACCCTCTCACCTTCGCAGCATTTTTCACATAAATGAGCCTCCTTAACCTCTGTGCAACTAATGCATCGTGGATTTCGCATCCCACCTACTCGTGGCCAAGGCCACAAACTCTTATGTCCGGAGACAGTGGCAACAGTGGTCAAGACCACTGCAACCCACAAGATAACACGCATGGCGATAATACAAGAATTATTTCGTTAAAGCAAAGAGTACGTGACACAATTAGACTACTGAACACGTGAGTTTATCCTTTATTTTATACACGATAACTGATCACATGACGTAGTTGTTTGAATATAGATATGTCTGGAGGGTTTTTCCAGCAAACAATATGCATCAGTTGTGCTTGGAAATAAAATCAGTTGTTTTTATGTGGTCGTTAACTTTAGATCTAAAGGTTTCAGCTATCAACTACTTGTCGTCGACATGTTGCTTTCAATAAATGTTTTCCTCCTTGCGCATGATTAATTATTCGGGGATTACACCTAAGGTTTTAAGCTATCAACTTCTTGTCGACATGTTGCTTTCATTTTTTCCCTGGAAATAATATTTTATATTTGTGCTTTTAGTGTTTTCCTCCTTGCTCGTGATTGGTTATTCAATATAAACGTGTCTTATGGGTCGATTATGTTCGTGTATGTGGAACGATATAGCAACGTTAATTGCAGAAATAGACATAAACTGCACATTTAGAAAAATTGTTTTTTTGTTGTCACCGACTTAAATCGATTGTAACACGTGTTTAAATATTTGCATCTTCAACAGTCGATATCATGGCTTATGATTCAGGGGTGGATCTAGGAATTATGAAAAGTGGGGGCGCCGCAAAATGAGGGCACTGACCGCTGAGAGGGGGTGGGGCTGAGAGGGGGTGGGGTTGTCCCCCCAAGAAAATTATCCGTCATTTCCTTGCACCTGTAGCCATTCTTAGAGCTATTTGGCTGATATTTTCGTCTAAGTAAACGTTCGGAGCGGACATATTTGGGTCTGAGAAAAGGCACTTTCAGCAGTAAAAAATGGCACCGTCGAAAATTAGGGGGGGGGGACGCACCAATTGAATCCGCTTCTGTGATTGGTTGACATTATTACCAGCAAATATTTATTTTGAGTGAAAAACGAATCCCTTGCAAATCACTCAATTGTAAAATTGAATCTCTAATTAGAATATCAGCCCCAAAATAGTTCCTGTCTGTCGTGTATTTTGTACACGGTGAACAGTCCATTTGCTGATTACACTGTTTAGGACTTCGAATTTTGCCTAATGGTTTGGATTGTTTGTACGTGTTGGTTTTATTTTATCATTATCATCAGCTTTATATAATGCTGCTCCCCACACATGTACCACTCACTTTGTTTTTCTAGCTGATGTAAAAAAAAAAAAAGAACACAAATATAAATTTCAGAACATCAAATGATAAATGTAGTCTCTAGATTGTTCATAAGAAATTGTGGTTACCGGGTGGATGGATGGGCGTCAATATACGACCACATTAGAGTAACAGTTCCTTATTTCCTTGAAATAAGATAATGGTCTCAAGTTGGTTGGTGAGGGGGGGGGGGCTTTCTACATGTTGTTATTGATGAATTGGTAAGGTAGCCACGGGATAAGGTTTGTTAGCCAGGATATACTTTAGAAAGCAGCATTTACAGTACACTTACCAATAAATAAACTTTTATGTTACTTAAATCGGGGACCTGATGATCGATATGTGTAGCAATACTTACATGCCACTACCACAGTGACTTTTGCGCCACGGTTACTTGACAAAGGCTATCAACATTGACACAATGTAAACATTACTTGTGGAGAGGAATAAGACTTTCGCCGTTTTTATACGCCCACGTGGAAATGTGGACGTATATAGCCGTCCGCTCGTTCGTCTGTCTGTCTGTCCTTCACACTTTTTAGGGACGCAATAACTCTCCTTCTAAGTGAGGTGGAATGTTCAAACTTAGCATAGACTTTAACTAGGTCAGTGCCTTGATGGAGTTCGAAGATGGGCATTTTCTGCATAGGTAAGCAAAGGTAAACAATCTGATCGGTTGATTCTTTGGGCCACAATAACTTTGGTTATAATGAAGTGACAGCGCTGAAACTCTTAAAACAGATTCATTATATCATTACCTTGACTAATGTCGGTGGTCAGAATTTTATGTTTAAGCTAAGGAGCGATAAACAATTTGATTGGTCAAAACATTGGAACATAAATCTGCTTTTAAATTAGGTGGTGAATGCTTTGGGACACTATAGCCTTGATTCTATTTCATAGAGAGTGATGAAAAAAATAAATGTGTTTCATCTATTTATTTGGGATTTCGGGGGAGGGGTGGGGACATCGGCCTCATTGTTGTCTTGTTTTATTATTGTTATCACGAACACTTATTTACGAAATATACGATCTGGTTCTCATGCAGTCTTTTTAGTTATAGAACACATTTGGCTGATTAATATGCGAATCTAGATATTAATCAAAATAAATGTTATACATTATACAATGTGTGGAAGTCGCGGGTTCGATCCCAGCATGGGTCCAACAAGTTCATTGGGATTTTCCCGCGTGATTCCCCCATGTCAGTGGTGCAAAACTTTATGGTCTGAAAAGGAAAGGTGTCTAACATTCGTTTGGGACGAAAACCCGAGAAACCGTTGTCAGTTTGAATTTGATATATTTGGCTGTCGCGCGGTCCGGGTATAATTTCTCCATAACATAACACACTGTACGGTGTATGGCCGTCTTCATTAGCCAAATTGGAACAGTAGGACGTTAAACCCCATTTACTCTTTTTAACAGATGAGTGATGTTTATGATTTGTTGAGACGGGAGAGAGTTTGGGAAAAAATGGACGGCTGGGAACGACCAGCAGTTGAATCCACAGTGGTAAGATGTTTGGTAACTTAAAATAGAATAGCTTATATCGAACGTAGAGTATTCGTGTACATGGTTCAGTTAACGCTAATAATACTTGTTTTGAGATTGGTAGTTTGGGGTTGAAATACTCGCAGGTGACACCTTAACTGGTTCCATGCCCATATGCATTTGATAATTTGCCAATACGGAGAATATTCTCACCTTGAAAATAAAAGATGGAATTACAGTATTGTAAAGAGTTTGAAATTCAGTAGAGTTTTTCTTACACCGTAAAGCTTGCATCAGGAGATTTGGAGGGTACACAAATTTACTAGTCGGTACCATTTTTCTAATTTCCTCTTTTAGCACGAGCCACATGTTAAATTCATTAGAAATAAATAATGCCTTAATATGTGATCGTTAATGGCATAGAAATAAATGGCACGATTTAAAGTGGTAAAGGTCGTCATTTTACAGTGGTTACCCTTTGTTGGTTGCGACCCAATTCCAGAAATCAGCATCCGATCGCAGTCCCTCGATGATAGAGTTGGAATTCCCTAAAACTTGTTCCACTTTCAAGATCAAAATCTTGTAATGAGAGATTGGGGAACAAATCGTGGACATGGAGGGGGGAGTGATTGGTAATGTGGCAAGACGTGTTCAGAGATTTATGATTTATAACTATACTTTGCATTTCAGAACATAGCATTTTTTTCAAAAGTTTCAGAGTGGTCCGATGGGGTTGGGCAATTTGCTTTCGTTGTTTGTATTCCTTTCATATTTTTCAGCCTTACGCCTTTTCTGCTCCTCTGGATTTACACAATTTACCCTTGGTAAGTGGTAATAAATATTCACGTATACCGTGTATGGCTCAAATTAAAGTCTTTTTTTTTTCATTTTTATTTAAATCTTAAATTAATTGAACGTATTTAAGATCCTATACTGGTTCATCAAGACGAGTATTGCCATTGTCGAAAAGTTGCATGTTTTATGAGCCAGTAATTGATATTCAATAATAGTTTTTAGTGTGTTATTGTTCAAAAAATAAATGCCAGTCACGACAGTAAAACAATCATCAAAAACTTGTACATTCCGACGACAAAGCAGGATCTCGGAATTGTGCTTCACAAAAAGAAACGAACTAAAAAGATTTTAGTAAAGCACTAAGATTTAGTCAAGATTCAGATAAGAGAATTGAGAGTGTCAGTGGCAAGTAGTTGAGTTTAGCTCAGAAGCCTATGGGGTGGTTGGTTGTGGTGATGGGGACATAAATATTGACTTTCCTTGTTTTGAATGTTATTCCGAAATGGACATGTCCCGAGGTCAATTGCTACGGAGTATTTCCGATGTGTAATGTGTTGACGCGGCGGGTGAATACATAAAGCGCTGGGTCATTACCCAGGGGATGCCGGTTCCTCAGTATTCCAACTCGTCAATGGTGTATGATTTTGGACGTGGCAGGGAACAACTGCGCTGATTGGATAACCAAGTAGGTGGTATAAAACATGTAGTCATGCTGTTATGATTGCAAAATTTATAGTTTGTTTGCTTTTGCACCCCCGCCCCTCCCCAACCGATATACATTCGGAATTTTGACAATCGGTCGATTTTAAAGAGAAACCTGCTATCAAGGTTCAGTTTTCAATAATCACAGCTTGGTCTGCTTATAATTATCTAAAAATATGACTTTTCTAAGTTTGATATTCGAAACAGGACATTTGCTAGGCCTCTTGATGATCATGAGAGCCTATTTCATTTCAGAGGAACAGCCGTTATTGAAAATCTTTGACTGTTCTAGCAATAATAATCGTTATAATTTGTACAATGTGCAGTACCGGATCTAAGGGGGGCAAAGTGGGACAAATGTCCCACCCCCACATTTAGCCCCCCCCCCCACACACACACACATGTAGGAGATTTTACTACCAACGGGGCGAGAACACTAATGCGTCTATTGTCATGGGTTAAATGATGACATACGATGTATGTAGATTAACATATTGTTTATTATTAAAGTTGAAAAGACGTTCAATTATTTAAACTGTACATTGATCGTAGATGATGTGACGTATGTCGTAAAACGATGACATAAAATGTTGACATAAAACGATGACTAAACCATGACTAAACGATTAACTGAAATACATAAATACACAAGAGTAAATATAGGAATATAATTATGATAAGTGTGAAATAAAATAATAATACTGGTACACAAGGTAATCAACTTTTCAAGCCAAGGGGAAGGCTCATGAATGCTGACAGTAGGGTACATAATGCAATCATGGCTTTACTAAGTTAAAATACCAAACATTTCTATAAATAATCATAGAACAAAACATAATACATGTACTATCATTCTCCAGTAAAACAAATACGATTAAGGGGAGATAACTCCTAATATTAACTTTATCTAAAGTTAGAACTTTAGCAATCTACGAATATGCTATAATACAAAAACTATAGATTAGTGGAATGCATTTTCCTCCTAAGATCAACACTATTGTTTAGATATATTAATTAGCTCACTAAAACAGACTACACCTAATAACAATAGAGATACGACAAGCGACCAGTCAGATAGCATGCGAAGCGGGCCTGACGGGAACCTGACCAGCTCAATGCATGACTCACGAGTGTGCAGAGTGATGACAATGTTGCAATAATACATATAAAACTAAAACAATTAATATCTAAATAATACATTAAATTGACACTACAAATACCGTGTTTTTATGCGAATCCCCTTCAAATCTCTTACATAGCTGACAAATGATAATAACTGACAAAATGCTATGTTCTACCAAATAGCTACTGCCATGAAGCGCTTCTGCCATGTGCTTTGAACTTCCGTTCCCAATACAACAAACTTCGGAATACAAAAATGGCGAAACGAAATATTACGAGTACACACGGGTCATGTAAAATTACGGAATCAACTAAATAATTAGAAATCGTATTTCTGGCCATAACAACACATACACGCACACGTTTATGGGCGCCCCACAATTCCGGGTGACCTAAAATAATTTCAATAAAATAAAGTAAAGAAAACATTATAGGAGAAAGAGTCTGTTTAAAATACGCATATTGTCAACGAATTCTAAACGTCAATGAAATCGCTGCACTGAAATTAATCCTAATTTTAAAATAAATTTCTGTTGGAAAACACTCAAGGCGCGGATGCATACTAATACGATCCGGGTTCAGTACGAACAACAATTGGGCCCCTGCACAGTTGGTATGTCCCTGGTCCCCCACAAGGTTAATCCGGCACTGAAACTGTATATTATATAAGATTATTTCTGCAGATAAAACAAGAAGTACATGTGTTTGAGTTCCATGCTCGATTTACCGTTGATCCAACACAACAGTATGAAATATCATCAGTAGATTTTGTTGCCGATACAGATTTGATGAACATCTATGTTAAAGTTGAACATGGTGGAACACAACTATATCTTCAAGCGAATAATTGTGGTAGGTAGAAGATGTATGACTGGTTACTTCCAATCCAGATTATATTTCGTTTCGTTTTTTTTATACTTTCGATGGCTTACACTCCATGAAGATCGCATGCGTTATAGTGGGGGTTTACGTCAGAGGGCATAATAAAAATTGTTCTTAGGGATCGACCTTGGGCTGGGAAGTCCTAGATTAAATACCATGTGCACTAGTTTTAATGCATATCAAAATACGTTAAATGAAATTATAGTAAGCACCCAACTTTCCTGCAGCAAGGCACACACTTGTATATGGAATTTCAGCTGCCATGGGTTATTCCAAGTGTAATCCTCCAATGTGTACACAGGCCGTCCGTTTTTCGTCTCATCCGAACGAAAGACAATGGGGGAACGACACCGGAAAATACCGATACGCTTTCTCATGAGCCAACACCGGTTATCGACCACACTTCTTCTTCCGTGAGCCACCGCTGTCTACGGATCAGTTTTGTAAAATATATTGGTAAGGACGCCCGATTGGTTTAAACGCTTGCGTTTTATATCATAATGTTGGTCATTGAGTCACGTAGCGTGATTTCGAGTACCCGTCTGACGTAACAAGGAATATGGACGTCTGTCCAATCTCGTTGGTTTTCTCCGGGTCCCCAGGTTGCCGCAACCAATTATTGAAATAAACTTTAACCACGTGTTAGTCCCGAAATTATCTTGTTGGTTTTGAATTGATGATAAACCCAATCAGATAAAATTGAACCATATGTTAATCCCAGAATAATCTAGTTTGTATCGAGTAGACGTTAAACCACATCTCTTTCACATTTAATTTTTTCTTTCAGGAAAGGGAATCTGTTTACTTCACCAAGAAGATAGTCGTGTTCATCGTATAGTTCTCATTCAAGATATTTCAATTGCTAACATGGTTCATGGAAACAGTTATCCAATCGGGCTTAAACGCATTTTCATGCAAGTTAGTTGGCATGACATTATATCCGTGGAACTACACTCTCCGAGAAGAGGTCGTGAGGACGACAGTGATCACGTCTATAACACTGTTAGCCCTTCCTTTACACTGAACTACGATCATGCCGATATACGATATTATAATAGACAAACAGAAGACGTTAATTTAGTTACCAATATATCAAGTCAAACAGCCAATCTCAATGATTCACAAATGACCGTCTATGCACTCGGAATGGGTGGAGTTGTTTCAAGTGTAAAGGGTAAAATGGAAATAAAAAACGATAGTTTTGTGAATTATAAAGTCTTGCTGGATTTAGCTAATCCGAATTATAGCGATTCGGTGTTACTATCAAGCCTCCTATTGAATACTAGAGGTCACCCAGCCAACCTTTCGGTCTACATCGACGTTTTTCGACTTTATCGTATCTTCCCTAAATGGCAATGGTCGCCCAAACCGATTCGTGAACTGAACTTGGGATGTAATTTGGATAACAATGAAGGCAATTACGTAATAGGTGACCTAGCACAGATTCAATGCTGGGTATATAATCCTCATTCGACACATGTTCTTTGGTACAAGAAAGTGGACGGTGTCGACAAACCATTGGTGGGATTTGATGTCGGCGTCTACCCAGTTCCTTATGTTACAGAGACCACTATTACATCATATGATGTCAATCGACTGGATGCTGGGGACTACGTGGTGAAGGCACTTGTACCAGAAATAGGGCTTTTCTCTTCATATAGTTTCAGAATTAACATTTTTGAAGAACATGTTCGAGTCAAGATGAGTCATCGACGAGAAAATGGACAGGTAAATGAAGTCTTCGATTATCACATTATAAAAATGATACTTTATATATATTTTAATTTGTGGAGCTGCGGTGGCTCACTGAATATGACACTGGCTTATTAACCAGTGCATGTAAAAGATCCATTGGCGGTTGAAATTCGACATCCTGTAAGAGTAGGTCGTGGCGCAATTACCCGCATAGCACAAGGTGTGGCGTATGCCCGTCTTCATTAGCCCAGTGGGAGCACACAGTAGGACGTTAATCCCCATTTCATTTCATTTAATCTTTAGTTACGACGTAAATTCTTGTTTTCAGGTAGTCGTAACCTGTTCGTCAACTGGTAGACCACGTCCTAGCTTATCATTCTACAGAGTAACCCATGATGGCGGCGAAACAAAAATGGTGGTAGTCAACAATGATATTTTTACTGTCCGTGAGACTAACACAACTGGAAATCTGACAACTAGGGAACTGGTTATCGAAGAACCTCGGACATTCGATTACCCAGAAACTTATTTTTACATTTCCTGTGCTGCGACCAACCAATATGAGACATCTGAGCATACGGCATATTTTGTAGAATTGTCTACGTATAACTAATCTCCGCATTCCTAATTCCACATTTGAGGGCAATTCACTTTATTTACAAAATATACCTTTCTTCTATTTCATATTTCAAAGCCCTAAACTTCTGTTGAAATGGGTTCTATTTTGATTTCGAATCACCCAATTATTTAAACATACATTATGCAAGGGCCAATCTGCCGATTGTAGGTCTTTCTTTGGGCCTGCAATGTTATCTAAATTATTGATTAGACATTAATGAACTTATCCAGACCATACTCAACTTTAGATGTCATCGCTACCCTGCGATATTTACTGGATTAGGATCCGATTTGCTGCTCAACACTCATTCATAATTAAATCAGGAAATGGATAATTGAGAATATGACTTTAGTAATGATGATCAAGGCTAGGCCCAAAATTCAATCGCTAAATACTCGGATCAGATTGGATCAATTTGAAATTTTCAGCATATTCCCTTTACATTCCCTTAACTATTATAGTGGGAACTACCAGCTCTTTATCTAATCTTCCATAATGTATCTTTAAGTATTTCGGTAATGCATTTACATTCTAGGAAACGGGATAACTTTATTTCTAGTGAATGGGTGTTGAAAAAGTTCAACTATCAGCGCTATAATATAGCTGTATATTTAGTTAGTCTACCATAATCTGTTTGGTTAATCATCCGAAACGTAATAATTTTCATATTTTGAAATATAACTCCTAATGCTATCACTATGGCGCTTAAACGTTTCAACATCATTCGTTCACGTTTGATTTTTTTAAATCTACTATGACCTGATTGGCCGATTTTTAACGATTAGTATCTTTACGTCTGTATTAAATCGATTTTAATGAATTAATGAATATAGCTTCATTATCAAACATCGATGTCATCCACGGATATTTAATTAACTAAATGTAATCTTATTGGTCAGTTCCGTAAAACTTAAATATCACATTTGATTTGTTGATTTTTTTAAACCTGAGTGGATTATGACCAAACATAAAATATCCATCTATTATTTTTCACTCACAAAGATATTATCGAAATGTTTAGCGAACCAGCATTACCACCCGAATATCATGAACCTATACATATATTGGTTTCCCGTAAAAATTCGAACATCATAAATATGAATCACACTACGTCTCTTGCACATTACCCTACTTAAGTCAGATCGGTAAATGTGTGTTTATGTTGTATTCACTGTAATCTTTCCATAACTGGTTGACATATTCACTGCTCAGTTCAACCTGATTACAACACAGATCCTATTTCGTGTCTTTACTTGTCTTTACTACACTAGTATCTTGAAGAGTTGTTATCATTGACGTGTTCGGGATAATGTGAGAGATTCGCCAATAAACAGTCTGTTACGGCGAGCTTTAGACGTGTTTTGCACGGAACTGTAGGTAATCCACTAGAAACATCAATGCTGATTGGTTAATCAAATATCTTACGTCATAGGGTCAAAAGAGAAATATAATATGTATTTTAATCACCCTGTATTAGAATAGCTTATAGTTAACACTACAATCAGCCACATTTGAACTTTTGTTTTATTTGCAGAGTTAACATTTTTAACGGGTAGGAAAATATCTATTCCACATGTCAACTTTCATTACGTCGACATCACTTTTGTTATTGAGGTTTTGCTTGCCTCTGCGATTTAATTTCTTTACTTACGCCTTGTAACCTAGTTGGCTTTGCTTCGTCGTCGAAATAAGCATGTCTTTACTTTGAGACATTATTCTCTCCATAATATGCTTTCGACCTTTCTCGTTTTTTTTTATTGTTGCCACATCAACAAGGAAAGTGTAATTGATAAATAAATATTAAAGCAATTGACAGAGCGTGTCGTTTTTTCCTCAACAATAGGGTAAAACCTCAACTAAAATAATGAACTATTTAGTTTAAAACTACAAGGGTTAATACAACTTTGAGTCACCCCCCCCCCACATTCTTTTTTGTTGATAAACTAACCACGAGGTATATCCATCATCCATCTTTAGCCTAAGCCACCCCTCTCTCTATTTTGTTGATACTCTATCCTCAAGATCACACAATTTACTCATATTCCATGCCATAAATTAAATGTAAGTCATGCTGTCCTTCCGTGACAAGAATCCACAGACCCCTCTGCAGTTTCTAATAAGTAGCTTTGTCTCATCATATGCCAAAACCTGCAAGACGTCGCCTTTGCGTATAATGAACATGGGATTGGATGATATTTCCGTGCCACGCGCAACGTAAAAAGGAAGTCCAATCGTTTCTAAAGTGTGTCTAAAGATTGCAGTATCATTGTCACTTATTGGGGAACGAAGAATTTTCAGGAGCAGCACAGGGGGTTGACTTTCTATTTTGGCTAAGATTGCGAATGGTATATCTCCTCTTTCACCCTGCGCGTTTTCAACCACAACATTTCTGCGCAAAGGAGAAGAGTATTGTATGATTTGCAAAATGTCGCCATTCTTGATGACAATATCTTCACATTGGTAATCTTCCAACGCCTGGTAGGCTATCTTGTCTGTATGTTGTAGTTGGTAAAAATAACCCATTTGAAGTGCAAAGTAGGAAGGCCGGAATGGATGGGTACCAAATCTACTTTCCTCACACATGTCTGACAAAACTAAAACCTAAAAAAAAACATATATCTTTAAGGAACATTTACGTACAGTAAATAAAGAGAGGGGGAGGGGGAGAGGGAGAGAGAGAGATGGGGTTTAACTTCCACTCAACACAAACTAGGTCATTTCGGGACTAACATATGGTTTAATTTTTATTTCAATAATTCGCTTGCGCATGGGAGTCTTTAGCAGTGGGAGGAAACCGGAGGAACTGGAGAAAACCCACAAGATTGGACAGGCGACCCTACTCCTTGTCACGTAACACCGGGAATTCGAAAGCAGGCCAGTTGACTCAGTGACAGGCTTTATGATACAGCGCGCACGTGCTACCCCCCCCCCCCCCCACACACACACACACAACAAATACGAAAAAAGAAATACGTCGTTAAGTTGTAGTTTTTAAACAGGTGGGAGCCAGTCCAGGGTGTTCGCGAAAGTATCTCCGGATTTCAATCTTTGTTTACCAATGTCGCAAATCGACAATTCTGACTTTGGCTTCGATACGTAAAATCTGTTCCGTTAAGAATGTGTTTTTAGCATAGGCGTACGGACTCGATGACAGTTAGGGAGGCAGAACCCGAAATGCCCGAAAAAAGTTCGGGTTAACAGAGAGCGGCGCCGGTCTTCCACGGAACTTACCGTGTATGGACCCCCCCCCCTCCTCCTCAAAGGAAAATTTTGGAATATTTGACGGTTGCAAACACGTTTTCCTGCTATTTCAGCCCGTGGCCAAAGTGGTCTAATACAGCCTAATTAAGGTGTATTGACACACACACACACACACACATCTGTTTAATAAAAAGTGGCTCCAGACAAAATTTTTTAATCCATATATTAGGGTTCGATGACGGTTAGGTTTACAGACAGCGGCGCCGGTTTTCTCAGAGAGGCGAAGAAGCGGAACTGACCTTGTATGGAATCCCAAGAAAATTTTGGAATATTTGACGGTCGCAAACGCGTTTTCCTGCTATTCCAGCCCGTAAAATCAGTGTTTCATTAGATTTCGGGCACTTTATTTTGCCAAATAGATGAAATAAATTTTTTTTTCACTTTACCCGTCTGCCCGAAAAGTCCGCTTGCCCGAAAGTTAGGGGGCCAGCTGCCCCCCTGCCCCCTGGCTCGTACGCCTATGGTTTTTAGTGGAATGTAGAGAATCTTTACCTGTTTTTCTTCATCTGTAAATCGTGATCTACCTACCTAAAGAATGAATAAAATGCAGCATTATATGAGGCCAATTTTGAAATGTGTTTTAATGGCCAACTGTTCCGTTCTGATTGGGCTCATGAAGACGGGCATACGCCATACAGTGTGCCATGGGGAAACTTTTGCCCGGTCAGCTGGGCTAATGCCTAATCTTATAACTGCCAAGGGATATTTTACGTGCACGAGACCTCGGTTTTTTGTCCAATCCGAACTACTAAACAGCTGTCCGCCGGCCAGCATCGCTGACATGGGCGAAACAACGCCGGAAAATACATGCAGTGTATTATATGGATAAATTTGCTGGGTCAGCCGCGTTCTCACCTTCTCTTTATCGAAAAGTTCTGAATTGTTACCCAATAAATAATGTGTTAAATTTAGGAAAAATACACGTAAACAATTTAGAACTGTATAATGTTCACAGGCAACTATGGGCGGACGAACTGACATTATACGTACATAATGTTAGCGTATAAAAAAATCGCAAACACTAATCTGTATAGAGTTTTGGGGAATACTCGACTGGACGTTGCGAAATTAAATTCTCTATATCCTACAATAGCGTTTATTGAGTGAAAAGGGTGTTCTTTCTCAGTCGGCCAGGACGCTGAAAGCTGAAACATTTTTGTGATTTAAACAGGGGCACTGGAACGGCGCGAGGGCCAAGGTACCAAAAGATAGGGGGTACGTAAGAGTTCTCTGCCCCCACACCCCCGGCCTCTAGAAATTTTGAAACTTGTCGATTCCGAGAACGCTGTTTAGAGCGCCTCTAGCATTCTAAATTCCAACAGAAAACTCTTTAAAATAGATCATATTGATAGTATGAGAGCCGGTTCGCGACCGACCAGAGAACAAATACATATCCATCATTTAAAAATGAATAGAGTAGAAAAATTGTAATCTTTAGTACATGGGTATACATGTATAATCCAGAAAGGGGCCGGGCACCATAGGTGTACCCTAGTTCCGGCGCCCCTGGATTTAAATTAATGACTTACATGCGAATGTCCATTAGCCAAAGGTGGTGAATCCGTGAACTGTAAAATTCCAGAATCTGGTTCATCTGAAAGTTCGGCTTGTTGATAAACGACATAGGCTGCAACGTAAGGAATATTTTATGATTATGTAAATGAAGTCATTGATTTATTGGATACGTGGCAATAAGGTGGGACTAAATACTAACAATTGTGACGTATTATCCCATCCCATTATATGGTCACAGTGAATCAGTTATTCCCCTATTGACTCTAATGTTAATTCTCGTCTCTAAGACAGACTCACTGATTTTTCTTCCACCGATGCAGAAACTTGCAGAAACATGATGTTCACCAGGGAAAACTTGAGATACAAAAACTGCATTTCAACCTAACCAACCTGTTAACTCTTGTATCCACCCGCCTCAAAATCAATAATATTCACCCAAACCTGACAGAAATGTATATCCAAACCCTTTCCTCTAGTTCAATACCAACAATTCAACCAAGATCGCCATGCAAAAGGGGTAAAGGAAGAGAATGACTAATATTTATTAGTAGTAACATTCCAATATCACCAGCTTATGGAGTGTTTGTCTCAGCTAATTCGTTACGCGAGAGCTTGTCCCTTTTATTCTGATTTTTTAAGTAGATCGAGGCATTTGTCATCTAAGCTTCAACTACAAGGATACGTGCGCACTAAACTTATAAAAAACCTTTAAAAAATTTTATGGTCGTCATATTGACATGATTGGTAAATATAACGTGTCTCTCTCGGCTGTTATTCTAGATATATTTAATTGACACGTATACTAATACTATCTCCCTGATTATGTCTACTACATCGTTAGCACAGTTCATCACGTGCATTTTGCATACCGATAGTTCATTGGCCAATCACGCTATTTTATCGACATTTTGCCTAATAGTTTGGATGCAGCTATGGCGGACACCTGTTACCACTGTTTGTCGTGTATTTTGTACACGGGGAGCAGTCCATTTGCTGATTACACTATTTTGCCTATAACGTTTTTTTTGGACTTCGAATTCTGTCTTATGGTTTGGATTGTTGGTGCTTGGTTTTATTTTATTTTGCCCTTATTTAGGGTGACGGCGTAAAAATAATTTGCGAGCTTGGTCCTTCATACATAATACTTTCATTCTTGACAATATTAATTTTTTTCCCGTGTCGCGACAGGGGCTAAATGAGAGAGTTTGGATTCAATCGAATAAAGCATTGACTCATCATATGTGCTATACACGAAATGGATCTAAACTTGGCGCCCCATGTAGGTTTGAACTGTCACAGCGTTTAGTCAAAATGCCATGGGGCGTAGATTGGTCCATGGATGATACTTACGATGAGATTGAAGATACTGTTGAATTTTTACAAACCAATCTTTATCTCCATTCACTGATATAATATTAAACGATTTTAAATTTTGTGGTATTTGCGATATTAATACATTGTATAGGACTACGATAATCTCCCGTGTATACTGTGCTGCCATCTCACTATAGAATAAACTTAATTTACAATCCAGAAACTGAGGGGATATTATTAGAATTACTCGTCGGGAACTCTGTAAGCAGTTGGTAAAACTGTGCAATCCTGTTTCTTCTGGAAGAAAACAGCTCGAATCGCAAAATGATATTTGATTATCCATCAACATGGAAATGATGCTTCGCTTTATTTCATGAGCATCCATCTCAGAATAAATGAAGACATCTTTGAGTTCATCGTTCTGTATCTGTCCCTCATATCCATCCACATGGTCAGATGTTGGATCATGGTGGTGGTTCATCTGGTCTATAATTTGTTTCAACATCATTTATAAACTCACAAATTGATCTGATAACAGCGGTTGCCAGGCAACGCTACACGGAAAGGTTGATGCAATTTGGTTTAACCTCCTTGCCCAAATGTCGTGCTTATATAAAAAATGTCGCTCAATGGTTAGTGGTCGTTTTGTCTAGGACACATATATACTCCGTAACATTCAACGATGATTGTCCATCGATCGGCACCAAAGAAACATTTGTTTTCAAGTCATAGAATATTAAAACAACGACTGCTCCCATTAAAACCAATATTGAATCAAGATGGCGGAACATAAATTCGTGTAATAAATCTTAAAACACATATTAATCTAACCAATATACAATGTGACTGACTTTTATAACGGATATATCATTGTAAACGCAGCTCGATTAACGATCTATAATACCATATCTACATAACCCTTATTCATATGTCTATAATATATTTATAAAATGAATGTGTATTGAGTAACCGCTATATGTCTGTGTGATTTTATATATAGAAAATTTGTCATTGTATTCACACTGTATAACCATTGTACCTTTCTATACGCTTGTACCTAAAATGATCTTATCATTATATTATGTGCTGTTGAGTTACTTACCTTCAAATGTCTAGTCGCGAATGTATAGAGGGCGGGTATCAATTTCAAATGACAAAGCATTTGCTCAACTTTTCAATCACTGTTTATGAGATATTTCTTTGAAGCAGAAACACAAGACTTTGCATATAGTTTTTTATTGATGTATTTGACACATAACATCAACAAAATTATTATAAAGGGCTATGTTCTAGTTAAAATAAGGATAACAAGTTTGAGTAAATTCCAGATTTTCCGGCTTGATTCCTCCTTGCCAGTGATGCAGGACGGAGAGGCCGATAAGGACAGTTGTCTAGTCGTTGTCTAGTTGTCTGGCGTGCACATAAAAGATCCCTTGACAGTTTGAATTCGATAATAGAGTAGGCGCTAGTGCCGCTGTCCGGACAAAATTTCCCTCTCAGCACACTGTATGTCTTTAAACTCAATTTCATTTAATTAATGAGTACTAACCACTTTTTATATATACTAATCACAAACAAAGATCACTAAAATTAGGCCATTTAATGACAAAAATTGTCATTACTAAAAGGCCTGGAGAGAGAGACACAGAGAGAGAGAGAGAGAGAGAGAGAGAGAGAGAGAGAGAGAGAGAGATGTAGCTTCCATTCGGCACAATCTAGGTCATTTCGAGACTAAGACGTGGTTCAATTTTATTTCAATTTTCGCTTGCGCGTAGAGGGCTCTATCAGTGGGGAGAAACCGGAGGACACTGAAAAACCCATGAGGTATGACAGGGTGCATAATCACTAGCCCCGAGGTCCTGGATTCGATCTCGGAGTTACCCCGAGATAGTTTATGGGAATTGTCCAGCCTGGTGTTCTATTTGTTAGTGGTGCAATGCAGACGGACTGCAGACAAAGAAAAACTGATATCCCCACGGACTCTCGTGCACCCATTGGTGTACTTACAAAAGGACACATGTTATTTGGAATTCGGGCCAAATTTCCATGCATGACGTATGCCCATCTTCATCAGCGCCATTGCTGCAGAAAATGAGAAGTCAAACACCATTTAGAATTCGGTCATAATTTCCCGTATGCCTTACTTCATTAGGTTCGTTGGTGCAGAAAAGTAGGATTTTGAACTCCGTCTCTTTTCCATTGTCGAACTGAAAGAATATCTTCAACTTTTTTAATTTCCATATTTTATTTGGTTTGTTTTTTCTGTAGTGACTAAGGAAAGTAAAATGAGTATTAATTCAATCATCTTTTTAAAAAAAAAACAACAGGTGGGGAAAGGTATAAAAAGTAATTATTGTAAACCAGTGTAACGTAATCTCTTTAATCTAAAACTGATACAGTATCAAACTACACATTCACCTTTATCCTCATCACCACCAACCTGTAAATATTGAATAGATTCTTTCAAGTGGAACTTAGCCTCCTTATACTCGTTCGTCAAGTTTTAATAAAATGAAAGAATCAAGATTATTTGATAATGACGATAGTGAAACAACAACAACACACGTTTTTCAGAGAAGGTGTGTTAACAATATTGATATAGGTCTAGAAGGACCATGTGCCGTGTCATTCTTTCATGGGAATGAATGGTTGTTTTGATTGAGTACGTAAGTTAATTGATAACATAGATTTTCATTTTAATAGTAATAATCTGAAATGGCACGGAATTTCCATGAAATATTATATGATATGGTCATTCACATACTTGGTTTCATCACATAGTTCAACGTGTTGACATGCTGTGGGCATTCACGGGTGGTGATTCTAATCAAACTATTTGAAATATGCGTTTGAGTGTTTATATTTAAGCAGTTATAATGAAAGTACATAATAAACAACAATATATAGTATCCTAGGTACATGTTGAGCAGATTTTAGGTGTGGCTATAACATCAATCGACCAATTAGCTTTTATTTCCCCGCGTTAAAAGTCGTGTTTTGAAGTGGTATAGTACAGTTTAAGATGCACAGCTGTCTTCTCGTGCAGGGTTATTTAGGTTTAGGAGTGTTCATAAATTGTTTTAGTTAAGTTTAATTTACTTTAAATTCGGGTAATAATCTAATATTGATATACATGCATCAATATAATGCGTACAACTTAGAATCGAAATACAGTGACTGGTGTTACTGTGAGAAAGTTACGGTTATTACAAATAATTACCCATGTGTTTGAAATCACTTTTAAGAACTTGTATATTTGTTATGATGTTATGATTTTGAGTACTTCTATATTCGTCGGGACATTTAATAGATTTCATTTAAGCGGGGGTGATTTTAAACACATGAGCAAGTTTTGAATAGCAACAATTACGCAGTTTGTTCATTATCGAAGAAATCCGTGTGAAATTTATGAAGGCTCACACAGTAGCTTGAAGCCTTATCTTTTAGTGTTCAGATTCATCATACCACAGTTTTTACATTGGTTTCAATGATGGAATGAATTAATAAATTTCTCCAAAATTACAGCACGATGGTTACTAGGATGCAAGCCATAGGTAGGTTTGATTTTTATTATTGTTTTATTTTAATGTGCATATTTTCAACTGGGAATGCAATGGTCCGGGGGGGGGGGTCTAAATATTAAAGCTACCAGTAGATTTCGTCATGGTCACATTTTTCCTGACAGCGGCGCTACAGCCTATATCTCCTTTCCTCCTATCCACAAAACTAGACAGCTGTCCTTGTCAGACCGAGAAAGTCTGTATCATACGGCCTGCCATTGAGTCCATTGGTGTGGTTTCGAATCCCCGGTTGTACGTGGCAAGGAGTTGGGTCGCCTGTCAAGCACCACTGATAAGGGGTTTTGAAAATAATCACAGAAACAATAACCCAAATAGCTTTGTTGGAGTTTCAGCTGATTGGTCCTACGGGCAGTGGTATCTAGCTTCGCTTCAATGGGCCTTACCCTCATTAGCCAAGTTGGAAAATAACAGTAGGAGGTTAAACAATACTTCATTTCATTTCTTAAACTTTTAGACCCTTATAAAGACGGGGATATACCGTGCATGCCGTATGGTGTCAAGGCAAGCTGTGAAGGCTTATTTTGGTGCACGCCTATCATAAAGACAAGACGTTGTTTCTGGCCAGTCCCTCCGTCCTGTACCACTAATAGGGGTGGGGGTGACTCCAGGACTTTCTGGTTAGTGGGCCAGTGCCTTGCTCACTGAGCCACATGGCTGTTTGATAAATATTTCGGACTCTTGGTTAGTTTTAACGAAAAAAGCTATAAAGGCAATAGCCGCGAAAGGAAAAATTTAACATCGCCATATATGGTCATGAATTGTTTGTTATATAATTTTATACCTGATTTAACATTTGACCCATTAACAGAGGAGTTTTATTTTGTGTTTTTTTCCTTGATGCTACTTTTGTTTTATTATTTTAAAAGCGCAGTAACCTTCTTCTTAACTAAATGTGGTGTAACATCCTCTAAAGGTAATTACGTTCATGGTTTAGGATTTCACTTGGTTCGGTTGAATGAAATACGTGTATTATATGATATTTGATTCATCGTAATACTAACATGGTATATATGTATCAAGGCGTGGTCCATTATGCCTTGATTTACAGTCCATTCGACACAAACAAGGAATGTCATTGGGATACTAACATATCGTTAAATTTTATTCAATAATTTGCTAGAGCCTAGGACACAAAGAAGAGGGAGGGGGGATTAAAGTCCACTCGACCCAAACAAGGGATTGGGGATGGAGAAAGGGGTAGAGAGAGGGGTTTAACTCGACACAAAGAAATTGAGGGAGAGGGAGAGCGGGATAGAGAATTGGGGTTAGCGTCGAATCGACACAAACTAGGTCATGTGGTTTAATTATATTTCAGTTAAGTTCTTGCGGGTAGTGGGGGCGGACAGGGTACTCTACCCCTTGGCACGTAGCAACGGGGAATCGAAACCACACCGCGTGACTCAATCAATGACAGTCTTTCTGTGGGAGGAAACCAGAAAACCCAAGGTAAACCAACGAGGTAGAGAAGGCGTTCCTATATCGAAGTCACATACGAGCGACTTTGACCCTATGATGTTACAAATGGGTATTTAGAAAAACAAAGTTTGCTTTGTCATGTAAGAAACGAAACGAAATAGGATATGTTTTTAATCAGATTGGCTAAACGTTGATTTACATAATTATCTTTGTGTGTATATTCGCCCACCACACTTCATAGTGTACCAAATTAAACAGCATGACCCAGTGAATGATTTAGGCCATCGAATGTGGTACCCGGGGGAATGGGATCTGGTGTAGAAGAAACCGGGCACTGGTTATTTTCAAACCCACCACAAGTTAGACAGCACATTAAAAGAGCCAAATCGCTAACTTTTGGGACCTAGAAATTGACACAAGTGGGTCGCAACGCATATAATACAGTGATATGAATGTATAGAAACTGATTTACATTCAATCGTTTCCGTTTTTACTCTAATCTCAAATCAGTTATGTTCGGCGAAATAAGATAGCAGTATCAATCGAATGCAAATTTCTAGCGCCTGGTTATTACATTCTGCATGCGCCGTTTGATTTGGTGCAATGTTTCTAGGCTTGGTCCCCGAGTCTCTTGCTAGAGCTGGGGCTGAAACTCATTATGGTACACGATTCGTGTACCAATGGTAAAATGTTTATTTTGTCGTAAATATTGGATAGCAGAAGCCCATCTTTTCCGGTAAGATCACAGCATCAAAATTGATTTAAACTGATAATTACTTCGTGTTTTCAATGTTGAAGATTTTGGATGATACTGCGTTAGAGACTTAGCTACTTTAAAATGACCTATTTAACTTTGGCTTTGGAGAGTACATGAACTATGTTATAAATAACGATAAGCACCTGCATTAAGCTACACACCGGATTCATCGTGTAATAGCTGGTTACTGAACCAGAAATCCATATACATCAGTATTACATTAATAGCCACCAACTATTAAATTATAAATAAAAAGATTTATATCAATTATCCATCAACTATTAAATTATACATTTAAGGGTCTATATCAACTATCCACCAACTATTATATATTAAAGGGTCTATAACAACTATCCACCAATTATTAAATTATATATTAAAGGGTCAATATCAAGTCTCCGCCAATTTTTAAATTATACATTAAAGGGTCTATATCAACTATCCACCAATTATTAAATTATATATTAAAGGGCCAATATCAACTATCCACCAATTATTAAATCATATATAAAAGGGGCTATATCAAGTATCCGTCAATTATTAAATTATATATTAAAGGGGCTATATCGACTATTCACCAATTATTAAATTATATATTAAAGGGTCTATAACAACTATCCACCAATTGTTAAATTATATATTAAAGGGTCTATAACAACTATCCACCAGCTATTAAATTATATATTAAAGGGTCTATATGAAATATCCATTAAATTATATATTAAAGGGTCTATTTCAGCTATCCTCCAACTATTAAATTATATATTAGAATATTAATTATCCACCGACTATAAGTAATATATTAAAGGGTCTATATCAACTATCCACCAGTTACTTAATTATATATTAAAGGGTCTATACTAACTATCCACCAACTATTACATATTAAAGGGTCTATAACAGCTATCCACCAATTATTAAATTATATATTAAAGGGTCTATATCAACTATCCGCCAATTATTAAATTATATATTAAAGGGGCTATATCAACTATCCATCAACTATTAAATTATATATTACAGGGGCTATATTAATTATCCATCAAATATTAAATGGACTGGTTATAAGCCAGAATTGTTCCTGTTTGGAACAAAAGAACATGGCGACTGAAGCTTATTCAACAGGTCATATCCCAGTTGCATGCCAGTAAGTATGTCTGAAAATCATTTGTTTTTCAATTTATCCAGCAGTAAGTTATTGGAATTTCCTAAATCCAGTCGTAAGTGAAATGTTCAGAACCAACGTTGACTTAACTAGTCGTTCGACTGTAGCTGCTGTAGAATGTGAATCCTCGGGTATGCTACCAGTTATACAAGGAAGGGACTCGTCTCCTTAAAACATAGCCTGCTTAATTAATAGAACCATGTGTTAACCCCAACTCCCTTAAAGACTTTCGTCTTCTTAGCCCATGTGGGACGTCTTACCACATTTATTTAAATTCCCCAATATACCCATGCTCATATGTACAATTTTGATAAAGGTTGATTTATAACCACAATTACCAATTGTGTGTGTTTCTAGCAGTTGTGATATGTAACTGCAACGGGTGAAGTGGGTGGGGGAAGAGGATGGGCGTGGGCGGAGAGACAGGCCTTTCAGAAAGGATAATACATTTATTTTTTTTATTTTTAAGCTTTTTTGAAGCCCAGCAGTGGTGTTGTTCATTTTCTGAAAGTTGTCCTGATGAAGTTTGTGATATGCAAAAACAAGACCTGTATACAAGCGGTACATGTGTCCCGACCGTTCCAATTATCAGTAAGTACTGGTGAGGGAGTTGTCCAGAATGCATTTAACTCAGTTCCAAATCGTGGTGGTGGTGTTGTGCGGAATGCATTCCAATTCAGTTCTTAGATAGCACGGTGTGGGTGTGGGTGTGGGTGTGTGTCAATCTGTTTCACAGGGAATTACTTACGAATTATCTCTGTAACAGATGACTGTCCACAACACGTGCGTTGTCTGTACGTGGCGTCAGTCATTGGCTCAACGGCTCGTGCAATGTTTACATAACACCTAACTGCTTCGGGCAAAATGATGCATTTTACTCATTTTAATACCCATTTACACTAAATAGGAAATATTTTTTATTTAACTACAAATACTTCAAACGTCTTTATTTATTTTTCTTTTACTTCAAAAAAATGTTTGAGATTTTAATTTGTCGGAGTAAAAATGTTAATATTTCCGAACTCATTATGCCTCGTCGGTGTCATGCTTATCAGTGATTTTAGCGGCCAAGCGAATATTCACTGCGGGATCAGTTTGGGTGTGTGTGGGGGGGGGGGTGTTAATGATAGGCAAAACGAAGCTCATTGGAACTCCTACTGTAAAAGACAAGACTTTTAAAAAACCTTGTTAGTCACCAAATTGTTCAATCGACCCGTCGTCGTCATAAGCCGATACAGAGACGTGTGACGTCCAACTCTGATTATATCATTTTAATTCTACCGTGATCGTCCTTGGTACGTCTTCGAGTATAGTTATTTAGTACTATACTATGACCTTGTTTGTGGTAAAACAAATAATCGGAAGTGTCTCCAGTCCTAATAAATTTGTCAGCTGAAGCGTTATCCACACTTGCTCGGAATTATAACGTCAATAAATCCCGCTGTTTTGTTGGTCAATTAACAACACTTTGAGTATTCAAACACATAGTCCATGTAGATTTCTGTCATATCCCAGAAGCTTTAAAAGTCCACATTTAGACAGGGCGATAACTTTGCGAAACGCTTTCACAATTTACAATCCGTGATCGATTTCTTTCCTCTTGTCGTATATTAATAAACAATCCAATGCATTTTGAATAATTCCACCTCGAGTTCATGAATTTTAACTATGTGTATATATATAGTTCCAACTATATTTCAAGCAATTCCAATGAGAATAGGGGTGCAATATAGTTAAACTCTGTTCTACCCCAGTTAAAATATCTCAGATAGTATTAGTTGTTCAAAAACATTCCATTTCAATCAATGACCAAAATAAAGTTATACTAATATACTAAGCTTACAGTTATTCTCTCTCTGACCCAATTTGTATGTATGGTATTCATTTCAGGTTGTTTAAATGCCAAATTAAATCAATCTCTATATGGCAAATCGCCTGTCGAAAACTGTCCGTAAGTATTTCTATTTTTTAATGTCACGCATTATGTGCATCAAATCTTGATAGGGGCATGGTGCCCATGGGAACAAGATAAGATACTATCGGGTGCGGGGGAGTAGATACTATGGGGTGCGGGGGAGAAGATGATATTCATATCATTGAACTCCCATGGTGTTTATTTTTGTCTTTTGAGAGTGAGTGCGATAATAGAGGGATGGGGAGGGGGCGAAGGAGACACACTAACCTATGCGTCAATGTGTCTCCTTCACTCATTTCCTGTGTGTTCGCGATTTTTTAATTTGTTTTAATTTGTCTTGCATGACACTACGTCCATCTGTTCGGTATGATTTTTGCAATCATATGTAATGACAAAAATCATTTATTTTTTATCCATCTGATTAAAAGACAGATCTATATTTCGTTTCGTTTTTTTATATTTTCGATGGCCTCTACTATATGAAGGTCTGACCGGTTGTAGTGGAAGGTCGCGTCAGGGATCATACGAGCAGCTTGTTTCTAGTAGGTTACCCACAGTTCCGAGCACCCCACGCTATAACAACTCTTCCAGATCCTAGTGTAGTAAAGACAAGTAAAATGAAATTTTGAACTATAAAAAACGAAACAAAATAGCATCTAGGCTGATTTTTTATTCAAATGCTAAAATATAGTCCTATCTATATATGATTTTTTGTAAATCATAGGACAATTACAAACTTTCTACAATGTGCAGCTCACCAGGAACACATTACACAGTATCCAACTGTTGGAGGGATCAGTTTCAGCTTACTGAAGAACTATTCCATACAGTTATGTGAAGGTATGGTAATTTCAGTATCAGTCCAATATTCACTTTACACCTAGAAATTACATCTCTATAACTAATAATCCATAATTGGTACCGGTATCGTTTCGCATATATGTAACCTCTGTTTAAAAGTAAGAGTGGTGGTGGAGGGGGGGGGCAATGGTTAACGGGTGTGCGTTGAATGAGAAGGTCAGGTATTGAGTCAGTTGGTGTGGTTTCGATTAATCGCTTGTCCCGTGTGGGTTTTTTCCGGGCCCTCCGGTTTTCGCCCACTGCTAAACATAACTATGCGCAAGCGAATTATTGAAATAAAATTGAACTATATGTTAGTCCCGAAATGCTAAAAACCATACACACGCGAATTATTGAAATATTATTGTACCAGTTGTTAATCCCGAAATGACATAATTTGTGTCGAGTGGGAGTTACCACCTCCCCCCCTCTCTCTCTCTCTCTCTCTCTCTCTCTCTCTCTCTCCACTAATTTAATTTATGTTTTAGGTACTAAGGAAGAGATTTACACCGACTGTAATTCATTTATGAATTGTTATAGAAAATTGTTTAATGCACGGATGAATGCGGATGTGTTTGGAAATTCTTCTTGGTGGTGTAGGCAAGTAATTTAATAAACTATTTTATTCAGATCTGTCAGTTACGGCTCTTTACACAGTGATCAGAAGTGAATATTCTATTGAGGTAATAGAAAAATAAATAAAGGTGTTTAGAGAATATCTGGATAAAAAAATATTTCCTATTTAGTGTAAATGAGTAAATAGAATGAGTGAAATGCATCATTCTGCCCAGGTCTGTTCACGCTTTTTAAACACTGCACGGGCTATCGAGCTAATGGTCGACGCCATGTGATGTGACGTCACAAGTAGAATGCGTAGGAACTTTATAAAGGTCAGTTATTTACACAGTTATAAGAAGAAGGTGTTCGCAGTACCTCTGTGAGACATATTGGGCTCTTTATTTCACTTAGATATTGTATGTGTAATTGTTACCCAGTGGTTCTGAACGGCACCGGACATACTTGGAATTTATATCTTGGCTATTTGCGAACCGAGCATGCTATTCGGAAGCAACTTGATGAACCGATTGTTACCCAGCCAGTTGCGCCGTGATGCCAACGGAAAGCGTTGAGTCGTGGTCTGATGTATATATATCATTGGCAATACGTCTTCATTAGAACCAGCCGGAGTCACGGCGGCTCGAAGAATAAGAGGTTGGCTCGCTGACCGGGACGACCCGTGTTTGATGCTGTGTTGTCAAGGTCGAGAGAAGAATTAGTAAACCACTCTGTGGTTGTCTAGGTCGCGCGAAGAATTAGAAAATCCCCTTGTTGTTGTCTAGACCAAGCGAAGAATCATAAATCTCCCTGTAGTTGTTTTAGGCCGAGCGAAGAATTAGATATCGCCCCGTAGACCGATCTAAATATTCAAAAATCACCTTATTGTTGCTGTAGGCCAAGCGAAGAATTAGAAAAACACCCTGTAATTGTTTAAAGCATCTAAACGTAATCTGACGTGTCGTGTGTGTTTTTTTCCTTTCCAGTCAGCTTCACCGTGCAGTAGAATGTGCTGGAATCCACCCCACTGGTCTGTGTCAAGACATAGATTACACAGTATTAAAACAAAAAATACCTTTAAATCACCACAAGAATTGGACAGAGTTTTGTAAGTCCGATCTAGATTAAATTAAAGCAATCCAGCAGTTCAATTATACATTATTTGCATTGTGTCATCGTCTCTCCTAAAAAAAATATTATGATTCCTCTTGCAAATGTAGCATCATTTATCCCGCAAAATAATATGATGATTCTTTATGTAATTGTAAATACAACGTTAACCATATGTTATTCTCATAATCGCCTAAGCATTGTGTAACCTAGGCGCTTACCTCTCTTCCTATCTAGGTAACCAGGAACCAACAACCACCACAACCTCGACCACAAAAACAACAACAACTACATCCAGTAAGTAATCTTATACTAACAAAACTATTATGGACCTTGGAAAGAATATGACGTCACCGTGACCATCTTGCAATTGTCACATCATACCAAAAATCTAAGCTTGTCAATCGATGCGGAGTTGTCCAAGGTATAAGCATGTGTCATGTCGATCGTTATTGACGGGCGTTTATGAGAGCGTCGTTCGAGTGAACTGCTGGAATGACAACAGCAGCAACAAGGTGAGTACCACTTGGACACCACCAGTTCCCTGTCCAAAAATATCGATATTATAGTCTCCAATTATATATTTGAAATGACCAGTAGGGTAAATTAGGGACGCTTAACACACCCGTGAGACAACGATTAGGAGAATCTCTTCAAACTTGATGCCGTTGAGTTAAGCAAATAAACCCCCAAACGTCGCCCAAATAAATTAGTAGCTGTTTTCCATGAGTATATGATATAATTTATTACACTATCCAGTTACTCAATGTCAATAAAATATGAGTGGCAATTCCGGAGTAAAGCGTCAAATTTTTCCCAGATGCTATATCCATTACCTTAGCTTTTCAATTGCAATAGCTATAACTTCCTCCAGATATGTTATTTCGGCTATCTTGGATTCTCATGATTATATTGTTTCTTACACATAGGCGTACGAGCCAGGGAGGCAGCTGCCCCTTACCTTTCGGGCAAGCTGACTTTTCGGGCAGACAGGTAGAGTGAAAAAAAAAATTTATTTCATCAAAATAAAGTGCCAAAAATCTAATAAAAATGCCCGAAATCTTTGTTTATGGGCTGGAATAGCAAGAAAATGCGTTTGCGGCCGTCAAATATTCCAAAATTTTCTTGGGGTTCATATAAGGTCAGTTCCGCTTTTTCGCTTCTCGAAGAAAACCGGCGCCGCTGTCGGTAAACTGGAAATTTTTTCGGACATTTCTAGTTTTGCTCCCCTAACTGTCATCAAGCCCTAATATAACACTGATTTTAGTACTTAGCTGACTGTGGATTCAAAAATTTTGTCTGGAGCCACTCTACTGTGTGCGACATTTTTTGGCATCGATTATTTTTTGTGAATGCAGTTGCAACAGTCTCCGTTTCTTCATAAGCCATTATTTTGTCACAATTTAATCTGAAAATGTCATTGATTCGCAGTTTTGTCGTGCACTGAACGTAAGATTCTCATTTTTAATTCCTTATTTAGTTTAATAGGTCGATATACCTCCTCAAAGTTGTTTCTCGTTCTTCGCACTGTCTCCCACACCGGAACTAATTGAAGAGTTCGAAACTCGACTATTTTGAGATAAACTTTCGGCAACATGAGAGCGATACCTTGCGAATTAAGAACCTTTTGGAAATTCCCTCGCGAATGCCATTCGCAATTTGTCGGCAATAATCGCATTGTTGTGAGATTTTAATAGTTCACAATTACGAAAGCCAGTGAATACGTAAAATATGAGGGGCTGCTGTGTGTGTATCATTTTACCCCAAGAACTTCGAAAAATCTGTTTTTTGTGTCATTTCAGTTGTTTCTAACTACTGCCCAGATCTGTTCTCGGGTACTTCTCACTACTGTAAAGGAATTTTGGCAAGTCTGATAGTGGTTGGACTTCTTGTATTGATGCTTACCATTCTTATCGTTGTTCTGGTATTCGTCCGAAGAAAAAGAAGACGAAGAAGAACAAGAAGAAGTGACCCGTTTGACTCTCGACACCTCATGCACAAGATGCCAAATTAACGTTATGACCTTTTGGGGAGAACCGCCATGTTGTTTTGGTTTGTGAATGCAGAAGAAATTGTTGGGAGACAGGAATTTTTCAGTTTCTGTTATGCTGAGTATTATTTTGTGTTGACAATCAGGAGAGAACATATTATAATGTTTTCGTTTTTTTTATATCGTTCAATATTATGAATGCGTTATATAAGAGCTAAATCTGCTATTTGTAGGTCTTTTGAGGACTTCAAATCTGTTTATATAGGTCTAATACAACTGCCGACAGGACAACTACCAGCAGTACAACTGCCAGTTGGACAATTGTCGCCGCGGACAACAGCCAGCTGGACAATTGCCGGCGAGGACAACTGCCGGCTGGACAATTGCGGGCGAGAAAACTGTCGACCATTTATTTTTCTTAAATTTATAACTGTTGATTTTATTGTAATCATTATAAAAACATAATTGTTAATCTTGTTGCCAATGATTTTATTGGTATTTTCTTTTTTAGTTTTGTTTATTAATTGATGAATGTGCTCAATAAATGTTATTACACTGTATTATCAAAACGTAATTTAACAGTACAGAGGCTGCAGAGCGTGTACAGTGTCCGTAAGGTCACCTGTCGCCATGTGCTGGACTATGTACGTGGTATTACACAATCATAATATTCACCTGTGATCACTATTATAGATAGTCACTTATTCAATCACGTAAATCATTTATTTATTTATTTTTCATTTTGAGTGAAGCTCGGACTATACAGTGCAGTTAACGCTTACGGCTACCCCCCGGATCCATTCACTTGATTTTAAATGTGTTGATTTTTGCAGAAAGTCATAATCAACACTTTTGAACATATTACAGCAGCATCGGCTCTATTTGATTATTTATCAGTACAATGGATAACCGAGACTTTGTTTATAATCGTAGCAATAGTACTTGACAATCAGGATTATATTGTTAAAACTTTCCATTATCGATTTTTAAACTATTATAGTAAGAACTGTCATCTCTTTACGTTAATTTAAAAATGAGTTATATGGCTTGAAAATGGGTAATAGACGAATATGGTGTCACTTCCGGTTTTATTGATTATTAGCTGACCTCAGTGTGCATAATATCCGGTTAATGTGTCATTTACCCGGTTAAAAGTCCAATTCCCACTTTTTATACGCCCACATTTTCATGTGGACGTATATTGTCGTCGCCCCTGTTCGTCCGTCCGTCCACAACTGTTTGTGAACAGTCTACAGGTCACAATTTTTATCCGATTTCAATGAAACTTAAAATATAGATTTATCACCCTAAGATCTCGGGTCCTTTCGATATTGGCATGTATCGGACTGTAACTTCATGGGTTATGACCCCTGATTGTACGACAAATCACGTTTTTTTAGCTTGTGAACAGTGTAGAGGTCACAATTTTGAACCGATTTGGATGAAACTTGAAATGCATGTTTATAACCCAAAGATCTTTGCGCCAATCGGATCGTAACTTCCTGAATTATGGCCCCTGATTGTCCGAAAAATCGCCCTTTTTAGCTTGTGATCCCTCTGGAGGTCAAAATTGTTATCCGATTTAAAAAACACGTTTGATTATATCACCGTTACATGGTTATGGAGGATGACTTCAAATTTCGTGAAAATCGGACCAAAATTGACGGACAAAATGGCCGCCGTTTGTACGCGAATAGTTTGAAAATATGTTATACCAAAGTTGTGGACCTTATAGAGGTCACAATTTTGAACTGATTTTGATGAAACTTGACATGTATGTTTATAACCCAAAGATCTTGGTTCCTTTCGATATTTCGGCCATCGGATCGTAACTTCCTGAATTATGTCCCCTGATTGTCCGAAAAATCGCTTTTGTTAGCTTGTGGTCCCTCTGGAGATCAAAATCATTATCTGATTTTAAAAAAACGTTTGATTATATCACTGTTATATGGAAACGAAGAGAGAGTTTGAATTTCGTGAAAATCGGACCATAATTGACGGACAAAATAGCCGTCGTTTGTACACGAATAGTGTGAAAATATGTTATATCAAGGTTGTGGACCCTATAGAGGTCACAATTTTGAACCGATGTTGATGAAACTTGACATGTATGTTTATAACACAAAGATCTTGGTTCCTTTCGATATTTGCACCCATCGGATCGTCCCCTGATTGTCCGAAAAATCGCTTTTGTTAGCTTGTGGTCCCTCTGGAGGTCAAAATTATTATCCAATTTAAAAAACCGTTTCATTATATCACCGTAACATGGTAATGAAGAGAGAATTTGAATTTCGTGAAAATCGGACCATAATTGACGGGCAAAATGGCCGCCGTTTGTACGCGAATAGTGTGAAAATATGTTATATCAAGGTTGTGGACCCTATAGAGGTCACAATTTTGAACTGATTTTAATGAAACTTGAAATACATGTTTATAACCTAAAGATCTTGGTTCCATTGCATATTTGCGCATATCGGATCGTAACTTCCTGAATTATGGCCAATGATTGTACGAAAAATCACCCTTTTTAGCTTGGTCACAATTATTATCTGATTTAAAAAAAGGTTTGATTATATCACAGTTACACCGTAGTTATGGGTGAGTTTGAATTATGTTTCTCTGATGATTACTTAAAATGCAACAAATCTTGTTGACTGCCCGGACGATTTAGCTGCTGTGTGGGTGTATGTTTCGTTGCCTGGCAACCTATTTTTATATTTCTTTATTGACTTTTTGTAATTATATTATGTACATGTACCATTTCAAGTATCATTTTTTAAAAAAAAGCTTGCCTAAAGTATGTCATATTTTAAGAATTTACAAAAGACATTGAAAATGTTTTAAAAAACTGTATTGGGTTTTTTTGTCCGGAAATAAGTTCCAAAATTCTGAAATTCTGGAAGTTTGGAATGTTATATTTTGTCTGACAGGAATTTGCCATTTTTGAAGTTTTCGATTGGTTTAAGTCATCGCACAATTTCGTACTGCTTTAGATACAGTTATGCCATTAGCAACTGTTTTGATGATGTACTCGCCTCCATCTTCTGGCTGCATGTTAGATGTCGTCATTATCACTTGCACAGTATCAGTGTTTGTTAATTTCAGAACCTCAAAACCAGAAAAAGTATCTGTTTTAGTTCCGTTTATAAACCGTCACGCTTGGATTACTTGAACCAAACACGTTACAATCTACAGAAAATGGCGAGCCAATCAGTTTACAAGCAAATGCCATGGTATATAACCTCGGATTGTCTGCATATGATCGAAATTGTGCCTCTGTTGTATACAAACAATTGTTTGTACGGTTATCAAAATTGTTAGTTGAATACTTCGCCGTGGCCATCACTTCGGACCATTCGAATGCATCATCCCGGAGTTCGTGATACCGGTAATTTGATTTATGAGTCGCAAATCCAGTTGAATGATGAGAAAACTACTAAATCTTTCGGATCCGCCCTTATCTTTGAAATCAAACGTATCTTGTTTGGTTGCCACGTGGGTCATATGCTATGCTGGATCGGTTGGTGTATTGTACTGAGTTCGGGGAATTTTAGTACACTTGAAATGTCTTGAACCTGGAAGGATATTGATATCTGGCCCCAAGTTCACGAAGCATTTTCAGACTTAAGTTGAGAATTTACTCAACTTCCAATCACTGTTTATAAGTAATATCTTTAATCCAGAAACACAAAACTTTGCACATAGTTTCTTATTAATGTATTTGATACATTAAAACAACAAAAGTATTATAAAGGGCATATTCCTGAAGCAATGGCCCGAGAAATCCCTCTCTGGCCATTGCTGGATTGACTTCTGATTCTTGAACTTTTGCGGGAGTGTGTCTATTCTCCCCGTTCAATGAAAGCTATCACTTAAGTACAGCAACATGACAGTCCTTCGTTTAATCTGAGTCTTCCCTAAAACTTTGGACAGTGATATAAGGTATTAAAACGGTGAAGGTATGTTCGTTTCCAAAGAGTATTGTTTACATTTCATTCGACTTGATAGCCTCGTTTGTCACACAATTAGTTTTACTGCAGTATTCTCCTATGCACGGGTTAATTAGGCATAATAAAAGCGTGAGCCATGACGTAACGTTATGTAAACATATTTGGTCCAATACTGGCACTCGTTTTAAATGTAAAGCGTTTGTATGGTAGGTAGTGATTGGTTGGTAGTCGGACTACTGACCAATCAAAATTTAACACAACAATATCCACTCATAATAGCAGTGTGTAGTGAGATTACCTATAATCAAACGAAACGCTGCGCGGAGTATGTATAAAGGGGTATGTTTTAGTTAAATTAAGGTGAACAATTTTGAGTAAATTCTCAACTTAAGTCTGAGAATACTTTACTTGTGAACTCTGGGCCTGATCAGCGTGTGAGGGGGGAAAGCGAAAGATCAGTAATAGCTGGTAGGGTGGAGAGTTTTTGTACAAATATCAGTTTATGGAGGTTGCCCGCTTGGTTATCTAGCTGTAAGGCAAACACCATTCTCTGTAATAACACAGACAAAATAATATAAAAATAATTTGATCGCATTTTATTTCAATAGGTAGACGATTCAAAGTGTATTGACTTTACACTCGCATTCGAACATGTAGATTCCCTGTAGAACTTTAGTCTCTGACCGAGTATAAATAAGAGTTACTTCCCCTGAACCACTTTAATGTTTTTAAATACACTTTTAAAAAACATAAATTCTTTCGTTCGTTTTGGGGATTTTACGTCCGCTTTCATCCTCAACACGGATTGAGAGGGTTGCAGCTCCATTATCTGTGTTGTGGGCGAATTGCTTCCGTAATAAAACCCGTTAATTTATATATTATACATTTTCAAACAGGTTCCCAATTTTCAGCAATAATCTATTTCCATTGTATGGGTAAACATGAGCAAAAGAGTTGTTTCTCGTGTTATGCTTGGGGTTTCTCATCATCATATTATACTGTTAAGTTTGAGGTTTTTTTAGTTACACTTAGCTCTGGGTCGCCACGTGCATTTATCCGACACTGCCACAGCACATGTCTAATAACCTATTCCATTTTACGGCTTACATGTGGAAATACGGCTATACGATATTCATATAAACGTGTAACGATTTAACAGAATCGAGACATTTGGCACCTATCCGTATCGTCACAATACCGATACGTTGAGATATAGACCAGGAGCCCAGAGGGTCGAACCTAGACGAACGAGGTACCAATGTCTGACCATATAGGCATCTACATACTAACCTGGGATGCACAGAAGTGGGCGTCTGCCGGGGCCCAGTCCATGGGTGTGACCCTGGTGACCCCTATAATGACCCCAAAAATGGGTTAAACTCATACATTCGAGGTACCGGTCAAAACCAATTTTAAATGAAAGAATACACTCTACTGACTACGAAATTGATCATAACAGACGATTAGACCCCTGGGGTGGCATAGACTGACATCCCAAAGCCGAAGGGAGTGGGGTGGGGCAAAATAGAGTTTGCTCATACATTCGAGGTACCAGTCAAGACCAAATTTAAATGGAAGGGTACATCTCACTGAGTGCGAAATTGCTCATAACAGACGATTTCGGCCTTGGGACTGCCCAAACTGACACTCTAAATATGACCCCCCGTCCTCCCCGGGCGGCTTAAAAAAGGGTTATATTCATACATTCGAGTTATTAGTAGAAACTAATGTTAAATGAAAGACTATATGCCGCTGATTACGGAATTATCCATTACAGACGATTGGACCCATGGAATGGCCCAAATTGACGCCCAAAGACGATGGGGCCATAAATTCGCGGTACCGGTCAAAACCAACTCTAAATGAAAGAGTACATCTCACTAGGTACGAAGTTGCCCATAACAGACGCTTGTGGCCCTTGGACGGCCTAAACTGACACCCTAAATATGGACCGCAGAGCCGAAGGGTCAAAAATAGGTTATACTTATAATATTCGAAGTACCAGTCAAACCAATTTTAAATGGAAGAGTACATCTCACTGAGTTCGAAATTGTCCATAACAGTTGGTTTCGGCCCAGGGGGCCAAGCTGACACCATAATATCGACCCCGAGGCTCGAGAAAAAGTTATATTCACACATTCGAGGTATCAGTTCAATTTAATTTTAAATGAAAGTGTGCATCTCGCTGATAACGAAATGACCCATAAAAGATGATGGTTCAAATTGACAAAATGCATAAAATGGTATTGTGAGGCCAGATTGAAACAGACTTTTGCCACCGACAAGTACAATCATAGACACAACTGCACCTGTAGTGTTAATATTGTTTCCATACCAGACCATCTTGCTATTAACCCATCAGGAATCACCAGAAATGGACAAAACTGGCTATAGGGCAGCTATCAAATACCTGCCACTGAAAGGACTAACCCTAACACAAAAGTAACATGTCAGCCCTCATTTTCTTAGTTAAGATGACACCATTTCAGCTATGTGAAATTTTTTTGGGGGGGGGGATAAAAAATAAAAAAAATTCTTCCTGGCTTTGCAACATCGTTGGCAATAGTGTAGAAAAGTTTATGGAAGCATCGGCTTTGTACAATTTTTTCAAAAAATGGCCCAGAACATTTCATGCAGTCCTCGGCAAATCAGAGTGGAGGAGGGGGGGGGGGGCAAAACTTGTCAGTATATTTTTTTTCAAACCTAGGGGACAAAATTTAGGATGTCAGTTAGGACCATCTCAGAACCAGAATCATCTTCATACAAGGTACTAAGCGACGTTTCGACGAGGATACTCTCGTCGTTATCAAGCCAACGATGCAGATATGTTCGTTCGTTCCTTGGGTTTTACATCTACTTCCATCTAGAAAGAGGGGGGGCGGGGGGTGGTCAAGATTTGTTAGAATAACTTTTTTCAAGCCTAGGGATGTAAAATTTAGGGTGTCAGTTTAGACCAAAGTCGTCTATATACATGTACAAGGTACTAAACGATGTTTCCACAAGGATACTCTCGACGTTATCAAGCAAATGATACAGATATGTTCGCTCGTTCCTGGGGTTTTACGTCCACTCCCACCTAGGGTGATAACACAGACAATGCAAATATATAAATAGTACACAAATATACAAAGGACATGCAACACAAAGACAACAATGAAATACAATAAAATCGCAAGACCTTCGATTAGGGGGCCATTTATAACTGAACCATCACAGCGGAAACTCTTTCAGGCATTAAAAGGCAGTGGGCTGGCAACCTATTGATTTATCAAGATCAATGTATTTAACACTACTAAAGGGAAACCAATTAACCTGGACCATATATAACAGATAATTTAAAAACAATGTGGGGGTATAAATCTGTTATGAGCCATTTTGTACTCAGTGGGGTCTATACTTTCATTTAAAATTAGTTTCAACTGGTACCTCGTTTGTATGAATATAACCATTTTTAAGCCCCAAGGGTCATAACTATGGCGTCAGTTTGGGCCGTTTCAGGGTCACAAGCGTCTGTTATGGACAATTCCGTACCCAGTCACATGTAATCTTCTGTTATGGACAATTCCGTACTCAGCGAGATATATTCTTTCATTTAGAATTAGTTGAACTGGTACCGTGAATGTATGAGTATAACCCTTTTTTAAACTCAGGGGGTCATGTTTTGGGTGTCAGTTTGGGCAGTCCCAGGGCTGAAATCTTCTGTTATGAGCAATTTTGTACTCAGAGAGAATTGGTTTTGAGCGGTACCACAGATTCTATGAGTATACACTATTCCCCCCCCCCTCCCCAACCACCCCTTTTCGGCTTTGGTGTGTTGGTCTGGGCCATCCCAAGGGTCCAATCGTCTGTTATGGGTAATTTTGTACTCAGTGGGATATACTCTTCCATTTGAAATTAGTTTCAACTGGTAACTCGAATGTATGAATATGACCCTTTTTTAAGCCCCTGGGATGGGGTGCCACTTTCGGAAGTCCCAGGGCTGAAATCTTCTGTTATGAGCAATTGTGTACTCAGTGAGATGTACTCTTTCATTTTAAATTGGTTTTGACCGGTAGCTCGAATGTATGAGTAAACCATATTTTTGCCCCACCCCACCCCTTCGGCTTTGGGGTGTCAGTCTGGGCCACCCCAGGGGTCTAATCGTCTGTTACGGGTAATTTCGTACTCAGTGGGATATACTCTTCCATTTGTAATTGGTTTCAACTGGTACCTCGAATGTATGAATATAATTTTTTTTTCAAGCCCTCTGGGATCCATATTTGGGGTGTCAGTTTGGGCCATCCCAGGGCCAAAATCGTCTGTTATGGGCCATTTCGTACTCAGTAGGATGTATTCTTTCGTTTAAAATTGGTTTTGACCGGTACCTCGAATGTATGAGTTTAACCCATTTTGGGGGTCATTATAGGGGTCACCAGGGTCACACCCATGGACTGGGCCCCGACAGACGCCCACTTCTGTGCATCCCAGGTTAGTATGTAGATGCCTATATGGTCAGATATTGGTACCTCGTTCGTCTAGGTTCGACCCTCTGGGCTCCCGGTCTAATAGTGTCGTTTTAGAGTTTTCTGGCGTTCGTTTTCAATGATAAAAATCGATACGTAGGAATTACCAGTAGGCCTACATTAAAGATGGTTAAAGAGTAGTGGCTACGTGATAATTATAAATATTTACCAAATCTGTAAAGAGGGTTACAGGGTAGTGGATATTTGATATAAATATTTACCACACGTGTCAGTAAAGGTGGTCACAGGGTAGTGGATACAGGATAGTATTACTTTAGATGTTATTCTGGGAGCAGTAGCATTCAATTCCAATTCACAGCAAACAACAAAGCAATCCATGACTTCCTTTATCAAATAGCGTACTTTAATTTCACTCATATTAAAGCCTAACTCCGGTTACAAAAATACCGAAATAATTAAATAAAAAAAAGTTAACGCCCTCAAGCCACCATACTTGTTTCCCATTTGTGAAAAAAATATGGCGGACATTGAGGCTTATGGGAGAGAGAGAGAAATGGGGTTTAACGTCCACTCAACACAACCAGGTCATTTTGGGACTAACATACGGTTTTAATTTTATTTCAATAGTTCGCTTGAGCGTAGGGGTCTTTAGCCGTGGGAGGAAACCGGAGTGCCCGGAGGAAACCCACGAGGTTGAGAAGGCGCCCCTATCTCCATGCCACATACGCTCACACCAGGGCTCGAAACCACAGCCGCAAGCCAGAGGTGACCGGCCAGCTAGAGGTCGAAGCGCGGCACTCTAGACCACTAGGCCATCCCAACCCCCCTTGAGGCTTATGACCTGGAAAGGTTAGCCGATCTCACTTCCAGTTTGTTTATTGTCAGCTAGCTATACACACCCGGCGTTATTCTCTCGCACGCTTCACTGATTGTTCTATTTTTCCCAACACAGTATACCAAATTATTGAAGATTGCAAAATGTCTGACCAGGTAAGACTCTAAATAATTATATGAACTAGTATGGCGGCTTGAGGGCGTTAACTTCTTTTTATTTAATTATTTCGGTATTTTTGTAACCGGGGTTCAGTTTTAACATGGGATATTTCCTGATAAACCAAATATAGGGTGGCCGAATGGTCTTACACTATCGCTTAGGGTGGCAAAATAGTCTTACTTTAGGTTGGCCGAATGAACTTACTCGATCACTTAGGGTGGCCGAAGGGTCCTACACTATCGCTTAGGGAGACAGAACGGACTTACTCTGACAATTTTTGAATTGTCAGATGTCCTCTATAATGACTTTTCATCTTCAACGGAATTATCAATGAAATGAAATTCGACCGCTTGTCTTTTATCGCTCGTTACTTCAGTCAGTTATATAGAAGGATAACTCATGTTTGTTGCCACTTCCCGTTTCTCCACGTGCTTGTTACACATCTCCCGGAGCAATGATCTATGTGTTAAAATTATATTAGGGATGTATTTAACCGGTTCTATCACATATTGAAAGAATACTGATTCGGATTCGAAGCAAACTGAACCCATCTTTGCCCTTTAAATGGTAAATGACAACAACACCAAAATATTAGAACTTTATTGATAATTTTCACTCAATAAATAGCATACATATTAGTTAACCCATTTACAAAATTATTTCATTATTTTTTTCAATTTTTCAATTTATCACGTTTCACGAAGTTCGATTCTTTGACAGGATTTAATGCATTTGAGAACAATAACCAAACGTCTTCTCGGAATCATCATCGGCAGACAATATTCCTGAAAAATAAATTTTCAGATAATTCTAAAAACTGTTCTAGCTTCAGATGTCATTTAAATTATTATCAATTATTACCATTAACATTGACGCTCGTACTCTCTTTTAAATGGTGGTATACAAATGATTGCATACTGTCCTTCCCTAAACCAACCCCTTTTATTTTGATTAAATGACTTCCGTAGCTCACCTCCGGCGCCCTTCCCTTTAATGCGTCACTTTGTTTTGGAACCAAGTGCGAGTCCTTTACAGAAAAGCTTACCTTTTACGATTATGGGATACCGGAAGTACTTGTTATTGATCCTTGTAATAATTGTTGAAATTCAGCCTAAGGAGTAACTCTTGAAGATGTGGTTGATAGCCTCGTATAGCCAGTTTATTAACAACATCAAACAAGAACACTGAATACTGCCTAAAAGCTTTGTAGGATGCAGATACCTGCTGAAAGTTAGAATGGACAATGGAATCACTGGAATTGTCACTAGCCTTCCAGGAACCACTCAATAATTGGATACGAAATTTAAGAATTAGGCTAAATATGTCCTGAATTATTTTCATAACTGGTTTAGCTTTCTTGTTCAACAGACACCTGAATATAGCCTTCTCAAGATATTGTCCATGAACTTTATACAGATCGTCCAAGTCGCCCACATCCTTGTTCAGAGCATCTTGAAATTCCTGCCAGGTAACATGGATAACTTGATTAGCGATGTAGCCTTGCATCACCTTCACGAAATGTTGCATTTCTTGTCTGAACAACTGGAAATGTCTAAACTGGGGAGAATTACCAGCTTTTTTCACTAACGAGTCCCTTTTTAATCTGTACCACACGTCTTTTAGAACCCACACAATCCGCTTTAGTTGCATCATGAAGGAAAACACAAGCCCATATTTACTCATGCAGCCATCAGTTAAAACAATATTAATCGGCCAATCAACTTTATATTGAAGTTCAAGACAGTCTAACGTATCATGAGAGGTGAGTCGAAAGGATGTTGGGATGAATTTAAGTACAAAGCTAAGTTTATCCGCAATTTTGTCATTTGATTGCATGGACGACTGAAGGGATTTCTTCAAAACTCCATTCAGAAAAACCGGGTTTAACATTTCCTGGGGTAATGGATTCGTGGCTAATTTGTCAAATAGGGTATCACTAAGAATCTGAGAGAAATCGCCGTCCTCCATAAACAAGTAACGCCTTAATCCTTCAAAATGGTTCTCCATCTTCAACTCCACGAAGAAATAATCAATCACACTCTTATTGACCAATGATATTTGGGCTTTCAATGGCGTCATCATTGACTGCTTTAAAACAGAGGGTAAAGACAAATATTTATACTTCTCCACGTCGTTCTTTTGGCTAACTCCGTAATTACCAAACGATCCTAAACTCGCAAACGGGATGGAACTCATAAGATCTACTTTTGGGAAATCCATCAAGAAGTCGAATTCCGTATCAAATGGTTCCACTGGTAGTACTGGCCAATCTTCGGCTGGTAAAAGTTGTTTCAGGGGGCTACCGATATCGCTTTCAGGTCTACCTTTTTCTGCGTTTGCATAAATCAATTTCTGGACGCTCGAATCGGACGAATGGCCGTAAACGTTCCTCTCTTTGAATATTTCACTACGTAAAAGACCGCGATCGACAAATGTTGACTGTTTAGAAGGATGAAAATCTAGGTTTACATTAGTTCGAATCTTTGGACCGGAATCGGCCTCGTCGCTCCTTTCATTCACAGACATGGTTTTGCTTATTCTTATTTTCGGTTTTATTCCATAATCTTTAAAGTTGGACTCAAAACTAAAATGCTGTCGTGGGGTTTGCTTCAGTCTTGGGATTAATTTGCCAGATTCTTTAGACATTTCAGATGCATGGCCATATTTGTGTTTTCGCTTTACTTTCCATTCCTTTTGTTGAGTTTCGTCTGATGCATGTCGAGCGCCAGACATCAGTTTCTTAATAGGGTGTTGGTCACTGGTATCCGTTTCAATCGAAGGGTGAAAATTTGGGTTTGTTCTAATCTGTGACTTTTCTTCCGCCGATTTTGACTCTTTGCTAGAATGTTTCTCATCAACCATCTTTACCGACACTTTCTGAGTTTCCTCTTCCACGGTTTCCAGAGAAGTGTGTTTATCAGAAACCATCTTTATTGCTGGATTGGCTTCTTTAAATTCGGTTGTTTCTTTGGTAGCGCTAGCTGTTTCACACAGTTGAACGTGATACTTTTCGGGACTTGGTTCGGATTCAAATGTGGCAGAAATCGATTCGTTCAATTTTACCGATGTTTTAACGGGTGTTGTTGCTGACGGTGTATCCAGCTTATCGTCTAATGGAATGGGGATTTCCAATTCACTTTCCTTGGAGATCTTCTTTGTATCTGCATCAACTGTATATGTAACACTGTTCTCAGAGCTGATTCCATCACCAGTAAAGTCATTGTCCGGGACACCTTGACTTGAACTTTCTTCGTCAATTCCAGGTATATTACCATTAAATACAACGTCGCTTGATTTGTCACCCACATCCACATCTTTATGCTCCTCTTCACCATTAGGGTCTTCAGTATGTTCTTTATATGCTACAGGTTCTTCTTCTGAAAGGGTTTCTATCTTAGGTCTGTCGTTCCACTTTGATCTTGGTTCGACTGATTCGATTGACGAATGTGTGCTAGTCTTAGCCCATTGCGGTAGTTCAACGTCTGTGTCCTTCAAAATATTGTGTGCCTCTTCATGGTCAAGAATTTCTTTCTCCCAAAAGTCAACATCGTCAATTAGGAACTGTGTTCTTTTGAGATCAAGTCTAGCTCTACGGACTTTCCAAAGCGCTTTCTGTTCCCTTCTAGTAGCTTCTTCGCTCAGTTCGGCATAATGCGCGATAACTTCTTGTCTTGCTTGTTCTTCTAAGATCTTTTCCTCTTCGGTCATAGCGAGCTCTCGTTTGGTGAATGCATCCATATATTGTTTATCATCGGCTTTAGTGTCTTCAATTGTTGTTGCTCTGCGTTGTAAATCCTCTTTCATTTGATTCTTGAGTCTTTGAAACTCCTGTCTCTTCCTCGTGTCTTCTGCTTTCTTCTGATCCATGACAATAGTTTGTATTCTAATCATTTCTTTCGTTGCTAATGTGTTTGCTTTTCCTATCATATCTTGCTTAGCCTGTTCTATTCGCCTCTGATTTTCTTTCCTCGACAACGTAACTTGTCTGGCAACCTGTTTCATACGACTTGTGTACATCTGACTTGAAGTATGGATAGCTCTCAATTCCTCCTCGGAGAAGGTGATCGTGACTCGGGGCAACTCTTTATCGCTTGTGTTACACATAAAATGGTCAGGGTAACACAATTTTAAAAGATTAAGGGTTTTACCGCAGTTGATAATATCGCTGGCCATACTGCTAAGAAATATTGGAACACAATCTTCGATATTCTTGGAAGTCATGGTGTAGCTGCTTGTCCAGTATTGGCGATCTCTAGACTCTAAAAGTTGATGGTTAACCTGAATAGTGAATTCTCCATATAAATCCTGAAATATTCCATGAAACACCCAATTTTGAAGGAAGATGGTGAAGGGTGCACACGTTGTTTGCAAAATTGAGAGCATCACAGGATAATTGTCTGTGCAGTTGGCTTCCAGGGTTTCTTGGTACAAATAGCTAATAAGTTCAATACCCTTTGGGAATTTTGCGTTTTCAGAACTGTTGGCTCTATATTGGCAAAGTTTTAAGAGATAATCCTGTTGGTTAAGAATTTTATGACACATATACTTGATTTCCATAAGGGTGGAGTCTTGTGACATATTCAGCACTATGCCGCGGTAATATTGGAGAACTTTTCTAATTGCAGTAGTAAATGCTTGGAAGACTAGACCAGCTTCATAGAAAGAGTCGATCGTTAGTGGTTTTGAGAAAGATTCTAATTGCTTGTAAGTTGTCCCACAGTCCATAAATTCTGACAAAAAACTTTCCAGTGCCTCTGATGTAAAGCCACTCACGTATATGCCAGGCTTAAAGTGGAAGCTATTGTTATTTTCGTCAGCTATAAATGTAGTGGATTGAACACCAATCATGAGGTTTAAGACATCTTTGGCCATCTCTTGTTGACTTATTTCTATTCTATTAAACACTGTCGGTTCTTTGAAGAGCGAGCAAATTTGATGAGTCTTGTAAAGCCATAATCTATCACATGCTTCTGATCCAGCTTCTGTTAAATAGGGCTGCTCGGTAGCTCCTGCTTCAAGGCCTACACGTTCCCACGTATGGTGTTTGTTCAAGGTGTGGTGCAGAGCCTTTTCCCAAATATTGTCATCTTCATAAAATGAATCCCCAAGGGACGTTGTGGAAGAAGAAACTTCTGACTTTGTCTCCACAAACCCTTCATCCTCTGACAACTGGCTGGAAGAAATTGTTTTGGGTATTTTGATTTCTGGAATATATCCATCCTCTGTAAAGTCTGGAATTTCTAGCTTAACATCTAAAGACGTGGTCTTTGATTGAACTAAAGCACCGAATAATGTCTGGGTGTTGGTTCTCTCGTATTCATCATTCATACAGCCCTTCACACTGAACAAGCCATTCCCTGATAAACTTGATCCCGGTGTTAACTCAAATATATTTCTCTTTTTTTCTTCGATACTTTTCAAAATTATGCCTTTAGTTTCAAAGATGTGACGAGGATAGTGCATGTACCACTGACTATCATGTTGTGGCATCTGGCTGTCCCCATAACACAGTGGGCCGTCGGGCAAACTAACCTTGTTTTCGCAATCAACATAAACAACTGGAACTTTCCTCCCACTGTAACCTATAACAGAGGCATCAGAACTATTTCTATCTTGTCTACTGTCAGTTAATAATGTGATAAATGTTAACACCGACAGAATCTCGCAATTAGGGGAATCTTTATTTATTTTTAGCACTTTTTCTAACAATTGTTCAAGTCTGCTGGCGTCGTCAAAGCGTCTTTGTAATCGTAAATTAAATGCATAGCACAAAACCGTTTCCACTTCCTTACACACGGGCTGATTACGCAGCTTCTGTTTACCCTTCAAGTCTTTTAGACAATTAAAGAGTGTGTTATAAAGTTTTCGTCTAAACGAATTATAGTCGTGTTCCTTGCTAGATTGTGGCTGTACTAAATAAGCTCTCGGTCTGTGTCTTAAATGAAGTTTGCACAGATCGTTAAACAGACCGATTACGCTACCCTGTTCTGCCATACCGTTAAGACGGGCGGACGCCCAATAATCTAGGCTTATCAATATAGAACTGCTACATTTCAACTTCGTCAGTTCTGACACACCAGTTTTGTTTTGGTTTGATTTGGGTACTCGAAAAATTTGGTTGGGTCTAAAATTTGTACTGGGAAGTGCGTTGATGGGTAACGATAAAAAATGAAACGATTGCGAGAAATAATATAGATGTTTGTGAACCTTCCTATAAGCAAATTTTCTGATATTGTGGATAACATTAAATTCATTAAGTAGTGCGTCTATGGAGCCTCAAAAAATAGATAATTGTTTTGGTTCTATTCCGGGTTACATCTTAATATAAAGCTATTTTTGCCGCGTGATGTGCGATTGTCCAGACTCTAAAACCACCACACTACTTTCGCCACGAGCATTTACGAAGCAATTTGGCAAATTGAAGAAAAAACAACTACACATAGAATCTTTAAAACCATGAGCTACTAGAAAACTATATTATTGCATCTGTTAATCAACGACATTTTTTTATATTAAGTTAGTATTGAAAATTAATTCGGGAATTTTGTTAAGTCTCGGGTAAATACTACGGCCATATTCAGACTGGATATTCGAGTAGTGCGGAAGTTTATAATTTCATCATTGACCTACTTCCACGTCATCCGTGTTCATGACGCCCGTTCTAAAAATAGACATTTAGTAATGGTTGATGTTCTGCAAAACGGTTGAAATCTAAAGATTAGCTATCTTAACAGTGAAAACTAAGCAAACTAATACATTTAGTAGGAGTTTGATGAAGTTTTGAAAACGCTATTTCAACGCTTATGTTTATTTTGTGCCTGAACTCGTTGTCAAAACAAACCGGATCTTGCACCATACAAATTGTTGTTGATTGGAAGAAGCAGTCGTGTTTTGACAAGTGACGTGTCTTTGCTGATGTTGTAAACTCCACGTTTTATCAGCTGGCGTTTCCATTACTGCGTCGAAGACAGCTACCCCTGCAAAAAGATGTCGGGGTCTACCCCCTCTTCTCAGGTTTTAGACCTTTTATTTGATCAAAATGATGGCGTCCTTACTTCAGAATTTATTCCAACAACAACTAAATCTCAACCCGAAGTATTCTCGCCTTTCAACGATAAAGAAGACAACTTGGACGATTTGAAACTATTTGATTTGGTAAGTTTACAACTACGTAAATTCATAGTCGACGCAATATCTGCTACGTCGTGTGGTTCTTAGTCATGCCATGTGATGCCACGATGAATATGTACACGTGCCCATTCAGCTACACATGGCATAATCTTTTGGAGCTGATGCCGATGGCATGAAGACGTGTTTTATATCACTGTGTCTTTATTAGTGAGCAAGTCTTATACAATACTTGTGAATATAATAGCCATCATCTGTGTCAAGTTTGATTTTAGATGTACTTTATGAAAATTGATAAACTTTTATTGTGTTTTATCAGTTGAACAATCAGAAGTGACAGCTGTTTGAATAATAACGATTTGACCCCGACATAGAAAATAATTGATTATTTTAATCAATGAATTATGATGAACATTATTTTAACGTTATACTCTATATCAAAAGATAGATTTTGAAAAAAAAAATATAACCGGTGTGAAAGCCTACATACATGTATATGCAAGCACGCATATATAAAGACTTGGTACATGATATATAAAAATTCAAGACTTTGAAATCATCATCTGTCTAATTGTTGTCGGTGTTTGTACATGATTCAAATATCCATCTTCTGTTTAATCTGTTACAATAATGGCTGCTCTTGCTAGTGACAGAGTTGTTTTTCCAGAGTTAGAATCTTTCAATGTTGTGGAGGATTGGGATTGCTCATTTTGGGATGATGTAAACGTTAGTATTCAGATTATGTAAAATGTTTTAGAATAATGTATGCATAATTTTACCGCTTTTTTTTTTTTGAAAGTGCATCGATTTCCGTAACTTTGCACTAGTTTGTGGTCAATACGGAATACCTTGTGTATATACAAGGTATTGACTACATGTATTGTAAGTACATGTACATGGTTGGGATTACAGTAAACTTGGCATCTAAATCACACTTATCCTGTTGAGCTTATAAATAAGTTGTATTGTAACATAAGCTTACTGTGTGTAACTAATCAGAACATTGAAAAATGCTTTAATACTTAGGCCAACAAGAAACTGAATTCATATAAAATGTCATGAAAATGAAACAGAATGAAATTGGGTTTAACGTCCTACTGTTCTGCTAATGAAGACGGGCAAATGCCATTCAACAGTGTGCTATGGGAGAAATTTTGCTCACTGGGCTACCCTTATATCGAAATTTCGACCGGGAAGGGATATTTTACGTGCACTCCAATCTATATCTAGCTAGGACCTCTTTTTATCCCATCCATATGACTAGACAGCTGTCCTTGACAGACCCTCTGTCCTGCACCACATGGGGCAAACCACATCGGAAAATCCTGATGAACTTACTCTGCCAGTAAAGGGATCAAACACGCAACCTCCAGACTAGCGAGCCAGCATCTTGCGCACTTAGCCACTGTGGCTCCAAAGGGTTATTAAGACTCGTAGTAAACCGTAAAGTACAATGATTCGGCTTGGTTGATATTAAATGTCAGCATGTCCTCAATATTTTAACGAATATACATGTATCTTAAAATGTTTTTATCTTTTTCTGTCTTTTCAGGCCGATTTAGACATTCTATCGGATGATATATTCAGCACCTTACTCAATGGCTCTGTTTTAAACAGTGCAGAAGAAACAGCAGTCGATAAATCGGTTGCTAAACAAGTACAAGCTGACCACGATTACGTTGCTCAAAAATCACCGGGAAATAACAGTGACAGCGGAATATCTCTAGAATCAATGGGCGATTCTCCACGTGGTTCTTCTGGTGACCAATCAGAGGTGATGCTGATTGAGGAACAGCTCTCTAGATCTCCCATTTCCCAGCATTCCCCTTCTAATTCTGTTGCTATGGACTATGATTTCTCACCATTTGGTTTGGAGGATATTAATTTAAAAGACATTAATGTGAATTTTAATGGAGTGAATTCTTCAGGTTACATTGAGAACTTTGATTTCCAGCCAACAAGCAGCACATCAGATGGAAAGGATACAGTTTCCATTGACTTTAATGGTAAGCTTTTAACTTATGGGTGGCTATGGTAGGAAGGTCCCATGTTCTCAGTGATGGCCGCAAAGGTTCATCAGGATATTCCGGCATAGTTCCCCCCTGTGGGTGGTGCAGGACAAAGTGCCTGGCAAGGGACAAACATATGATTGGTTGGATGAAACAAAAAACATTGAACTGAAAGTAGATCATCCCTTGGCAGTTGGAATTTGATATAAGAGTATACTGTGCCGCCGCTGTCTAAGCAAAATTTCTCATAGTACAGTGTATGTCAGTCTTCATTAGCCTATTTCATTTCAAATTAATGATCTGAAATCGGGAGTCAGATGAGTATGGCATAGACACACTAACCAGGGTTGGATCTCACTATTTGTCATGCTAGCTTTCACGCTGTCCCTGGTGCACGGTGAATAGACTAACAGGGAAGAGCATCTAGTTGTTTGGGTGGGACAAAAAATGGAGGTGGACGAAATTCCTTGTTACATGTAGGTGAAATTAATGAAGAACTGACCAAAACACCACTGTCTGGAGATTATCTAGCTTTAGTACATAAACATGTATTTTAATTTTGTTTTATTAATTACATGTACATTGTACCTGTAAATATTAATTAATAAATCTGAATACATACATGTATTAGCATGGATTATGAAGCCGCAAGAAATCGTTACTTTAATATAGTTATTGTAATTTTTATAGATTTACCTTTAACAAGCGTGTGTTCTACTACACCCAGCAGCTCAGCTATAGATGTGGATACATGTCCAACAACTAAAACCGTACAAATACATACCTATCATACATCCTCATCGTCCGATAGTCTACCTTTTACTATGAAAGATGTTAGTCCAGGAGTCACAAGTTCTTCATCTCAGGTACACGTTAATTCATATTGAATAGTACATTCTGTGGTTGTAGAATCAGATTATGCACAAGCCTGGGCCTTATTTATCGAAATTTTAACTAAAGATAAAATCCAAATTTTTGTAGGTACTTCAATTTTGATTGTCTAAGCACTAAAATCAATCTAAAATTTGGATTTTATCTTAGTTAAAATTCATTATAAAGGCCCCTGGACATGATCACCTGTCATAGACTTTGTCCAGTACAAATTATCACAATGTACAAGCCTGGGTATAAACTGGTGAACACAATTAGTCTAATCATTCGTCCAGATCAATCGGCTGAATGGGTGGACACATTAGGCAAATGCTTTGCCCAATTCATCAGTCTGTTGCATCACCTTTCACATCACATGATCAAACATGGCGGCCAACCATGTCTTCAAACAATCGTGTAACTTCTTGATATGAGTGGTGATTGGCAAATAAATTTTACTGTAGGGCGAATGCTTCTGTGAAGCGGACACACTAGGCGAATATATCAAACATCTTTTTATTTGGGCGAATTTAACTGGTTGATTCGACCAAAGGATTCGATTGAATCATTTGGTTAGTGTGTCAACCATTTAAGGCACCTGTTATGGACTTTGTCGGGCACAAATTATCATACAATGGACATGTATAGCCTATATGTAGAGTTTTAATGCATTGTATCTTTGTTTTTAATATTTCAGTTTCCATTGTTAAGACTAACAGATGAAGAAAAGGAATTATTATCCAGGGAAAATATTACATTACCTACAAATATGCCACTGACAAAAGAGGAAGAAAAACAATTGAGATCCATTCGTCGAAAAATACGAAACAAAGTCTCGGCTAAAGAGAGTCGTAAACGAAAGGGAGAGTACGTCGAGGGCCTGGAACAAAGAGTGAAGCTTTGTACGGTGGAGAACTCTCAATTACAGAAAAAAATTGAAAACCTGGAAAAACAAAATATATCAATGATGTCCCAGTTAAAGAAACTTCAGGCACTTATTACTTCTAAAACAAAACCTGCTCAAACAACAACTTGTATTATGGTACGTGACTTTATTGTATTTTTAGTGACCTTTGCTTTAATAGTTATGTTACTATTTGAATATTCCAAGACATTATTTGAAAGCTATTCGAACAGTGTTGCCACGCGTAGGTTTTTTACCCTATGGTAGGGTAAAAATCCATTTCGTAGGTTGTAGGTTAAACCTACGGGTAAAACCATCAAACCGTAGGTTATCGTAGGGATTTTTTCACAGCACTGAGCACAACATAAAATAATGGTGAGAAAACTAAAGTTGACGTATATTATTCATGTAATCAAACAAAATCGTAAAATAATTTGGCATCATTTTAAAGAGCAACAGCCAATGAGACATTACGATCTGGGTGCACAGGTTGTGTTGCCAGATAATTTGTGAAATGCAGGGCTTGCCACGAGACGCGAGCAGTTGCTCGCGCTCGCGCTGTGCTCGCGTAAATATACATTTACGCGAGCTGTTCGTTGCTCGCGCAAAATTTTAAGAAAAACCTGTAAAAATAATCAAAATATCGACAAGTTTATTGCCGAAACTAATCCAACAATGTCAATAACGTCATAAATTCGTCTGTCAAACTGAGATTCATCAAGCTGCACGCGGCATTTCGTCCTTAAATGTGATTGGTTAATGAAGTCATGTTACTAAAAATACACTTTATACCTGAACGTCATGACTGGTTTTCCCATGAACACTAGTAACAAACGCGTGATAATCGAGTCTAAAGTAGAGAATGTTTACATCCGGATGATTTGGTATTTCACGCTGGTACCTTTCACGCTAAATGAACTCGTTTCAAAACTTATATTTATCGGTATTTCTTATTTTATCAGAACTTCGGTTTTAATCCAATTGTGCAGTCGTATAATTTTCAATCTAAGCGTAATTATGGCCAAAGGAAACCTGATTGCCCTATCCACATTTATGTCATGGGGTGAAGAAATCCGTACGGAAATTGGTTTTAAAAAAGAGTATGACTGTCAAAAACAGAAAAAGCCATGGTCACACATGTTTACTGCAAACTCTGTGCCAGAAAGAGCAATTTTGTTGTTCAATCGTTTATTTTGTTGTTTTGTTATGCTAGTGCCAATTAATGATAGAATAACCGCCTTGTATAATTGTTAAGTTGTTGCAAAATTGTTTATTTTGTTGTACTACTAGTGCCAACTCATAGTACTATCACTATGTAAATAAAGAATTGAAAAAAAATTTCTATATTACAGACTTTAAACAACTTTGTCATTAGGTTTTTAACAAAAGTATCAAGTCAACAAATTGATTTTATATTGAAATAATGTTACAAAATGTGTGCTCACGCAAGCAACATTTTACGTGAGCAATTTTTATTGCTTGCCCTGCTCGCCCAAACCTAAATTTGCGAGAGCAGTCATCTGCTCGCCATCAATTTATTCGTGGCCAGCCCTGAAATGTAGGCTAAGCTTGTGGGAGGAATCTGTGACGAAAAATGGATTCGGCCGAGGCCTTGCATCGAAAATGAAAGTGAACACATGCTAAAACGAGGCTTCACACGAAACTGAAAGCGTAAGCTTCCTAGAAAAGTTTATATAATCTAGTCTAGCCTAGCTGATTTCAGTTTCACAGCCCCCATCAGTTGTTTCTTGTGAGCCTGCTTGTTCTGTTTCCAGTTTAACCTTAATTTCACATGGTACATAGAGGTTAATGGTAGAATCCAAGCGTAGGTTTTTGTAGGTTAAAAACGACACAGCCGTAGGGTGGAAACAGAGAGCCAGCGTGGCAACACTGTATTCAAATGTTCAGCTTAGTTGAAATGTTTAATTTTTGGACAAAGGATATTCTAAATCAATGCTTGTTTAGTTTTCAATATTGGATGATTTCATTGAATTTGTTTATTTTATAAATTTTTTCATATTTTCAAAAAGGACAACAACTAAAAAATATCAAATTCTGTTATTCTTGATTGTTTTATTGACATCAAATAAATACTAAAAAATTAGTTTGAGATAGTTTCGATGAATTGTTCATATTTAAATGTGTTAACTCTCGAGAGAGAACAAAAAACACTTCCAACAAACTCCTCTGTAACAAAATTTGGGCAATTGAGAAGTGACTAATTCTTTATAAATAGTTATGGGTGGATGTACAGAACAAGTAGTGAACATTATTGAATGAAAATTTTAATAGGAAACTTTTATTATTGATTATAATTCGTTTTTGTATTCTTTTCAGGTTTTATTATTATCATTTGCACTTTTGGTGGTGCCAAACTTCAGTCCACTTGGAAGCAGATCATTATCATCCGAACATCCTAAAAGTATTGTTATGCCAGGTAGGCAATGTTTTTATTTATAAATAAACACTGAATGACTGGTTTATTTAAAATATAAAGGTCTACAGTAGACTTAACAGTACAAATATTTTTTAAAAAATTACAACTTGTTTAAAATAAAATGTCCTGCTTTTATGCACCTATGGGCTTTGAAGGAAATCATGCCTGGACATTAGCTTTCTGTCAATTTCCGACTGTCAAAGATTCTTTTACGTGCACGCCAATGTGTAAACTGGACACTAGTTTATTTTTATCCCATCCCAACAACTAAACAATGCTCTTTGCTAGAACCTCTCTCCAGTACACCAGACAAAGGGAAATCCGACTGGATAATCCTGAGGTAACTTTTCCCCAAACACTGGACTAGAATCAAACCCAGGACCTCTGGGGTAGTGGTCAGAACTTTATAAAGTGCAGGCCAAAAAAATATTAAAAAAAACGAAAGGAAATATAGATCTGTATCTTAGTCAGATTGGAAATTAAAATATAATTCATTTGTTCTATCCAGGTAAATCAAGAAGTTTGTTATTTAATTCTGAATCTGAAGCCACAGATGATGATCCGTATGGTGTATCAGTTCGTCCGAATACACCCTGGGAAGAAAAATCACCGGCAGTGAATCCTGTCGTGGTCGCTGGCAAGGTGGAAACGGCTCAGTTTGAACAGTTTGTTGAAAACATGGAGATAAATGACACTAATGAAGTGACAGACAATATTAAGGAAGTTATCAAAACTCCGCTAGAAGTATCAGTCGGAGATATATCAGACAATCAAATGATCAAAAATCCAGTGGCAGCGGATATTCCTAACTTGGAAATTGTGAACACAGTGAGCGACAAGATTGCGAACCCAGCACAACAAGATCTGTGAAAACCGTGGGAGGAATTACTTGAGGAGGGTTTGTAAATAAACAAGATGTAAATGTTTTTTTGTGATTTTAATTGTAAATATGAACTTACAATGTACATGTAGGGGTGTAAACAAACAATAATCATACAAACAAGATTTCTGATCTGAAAATAATTTGAATAAGCGGTAATCATGATTTTCTCCAAATATAAATGTTTGGTCTTTACGTGTAGGATGCATACCGCCAATTTACCAATTTATTTCCCCATATCAGTACCCAGGAATGTAGTTCCTTCAATGGTCAACCTATTACCAGCTCTGTCTGTGGTAGATAATTTTCAACCCAACGGAAATTTTGAGGAAATATTGGGAGCCAAGAGAGGGACAAGAATTTTAATTCGAGTCAATTGGAAAATTCATGTTGGTCTGAATCCATTATAGAAGAATTATCTCCCTTTAAGTTGGTCACGTCGTACATGTACTTAAAATTCAAGCTAAAAATTATGGTGAATTGATGCAAGTTATCTTTAAATGAAAATAAATATGTCATGTATTATTTCAACAAGCATTTCAGTCATATTGTAAAATTTGTTTAGAATTTAATTAGTTATCGAATTACAAAACGAAGTGAAAATTTTTCTACTTTTATTTTCAATTGTATCACAGAGCCCATTTGATCAAGTTGTAATTTTATACGTGGGATATTTTTAACTCAATTTAAAGTTGTACATGTATGTATTATGATTACAATCATATAATTTAATGGAGTGTATATTTAATTAGTTTGATTATTCACTACTTCATTCTACTTGTATCTCATATATAACTTTCTATTTTAGTATATCTGGAGTTATACAGTCCATTAAACTTTCTGTATACAATATCGCTAGGGTTAGTGCTAAATGATAAGCCCAGCTCAATTTTTTTTCATCATAGGTCACAAGATGTTAACAGGGCTTGTACTTATCCCAACTCTAACCCTGGACCTACATGTATTCCCAATGCTTACCCTCTAACCTACAATCTCGCCAACAATCACGTCCCCCAAACATTTTTTTACATCTCGGTGACCTTAACAAAAAATGAGCTGGCCTTATCCAATAGATTTAGCCTGTTTACAATATCGTTAGAGTGTCTGCTTTTCCTAACCCCTCAAGGTTTCATATTTAGTACAATGTACATGAACCAGGATTTAGTATTAATATTTAGATTGTTGGGTGGGGTACATGTATCATCCAATCCTTTTATAAAAGTATTTTTAGAAATTTTTGGATGGCTTCTATTTATTCTATATACATGTATCAAGTCACTGACATTGGGATTGACTGTCCTGGGAACTTAACATTCCTAGTGAATTTACATGCCATGCTAAAAGAAATTAATCTGAAAACACTATAAATGCGGTTCAATTCCTAGTTTACATGTGTAAAATAATGTATATAGCAAATGAGATAATGTTATGAAACATGCTTTATACACGTAACTGATATTACTAAATATTATACACACCCTATACAGTGATATTATTATGATAAGGCTTTATAACAGATATTGCGAAATATCATACATGTACATGTCCTACACTTGATAATATTATGATACATGCTTTATAACAGATGTTACTAAATATAAATGTCCTACACTTGAATATGTTATGATACAAGGTCTACAATGTATGATATTGTGACTGATATTGCTACTTGATAATGCTACCAGGCCTGTAGCCGGGGGGTGGCTAGGGGGGGCAATGCCCCCCTGAAAAAATGTTTTGCCCCCCCGAAAGAAAATTTGCCCACCATAACTCTAAAATACCTACTGTAGACTGTAAAAAACGGGTGTGCCCCTTCTAAAAACTTCACTGCCCCTCCGAAGCCAGCAAGCTGGCTACGGGCCTGAATGCTACATGTATGTTACTGGCTTTACATGTATGACTGATATTACTACCTGATAATGCTATTATACACGTTTTGTAACTGAGAAAGCTGAATATTATGTCTGATAATGCTATGATATTGGTATTATTACGGATTTTGCTAAATATTATAAATGCCCTATATCTGAGAAAGCTATGATAAGGCATTATGACTGATATTGCTAAATATTACACATGTCCTATATCTGATAATGCTATGATATTAGCTTTGTAACAGATATTGCTGAATATTACATGTATAAGCATCCTATAGGGATAATGCTATGATAGATATTGTTAAATATTATACTGGTCCTGTACTTGATAATGCTATGATACAAGCTTTTTGACTGATAATGCTAAATATTATAAACACACTATATCTGATCCTGATTTAATAATTGTTGATAATATTTATCAACTATAAACACGATTACAATGCTGGATAATTGTATTATAGATATTTCATGTATTATTGTTATTTTACAAATTATTACATATTTTTATTATTTATTATTAGATGATTTATTAAAGCGTTCATGATTAATCTCTAATTCAGCGATAGATTTAATTTATAATTGTCTCATTCATAAGTAAAATATTTGTCTATTTTTGTAATTATGAATCAAACTATAAATTCACCTTATGGCCATCCCAATTTCATCTTCTGTTCTTTTAAAATTCCTGTTAAATTTTGCTTCTTGAAAAAAGATTAACTGAAAAATCAATAGTATTTGGTTGCACTGTTCGTAACTTTTGGTAGGTGACAAGAGGAGCGGTTGCCTGTCCAACCTGGTGGGTTTTTCTCTGGTTTCCTATTACTGCTAAAGATCGATACACGCTAGCAAATAATTGAAATAAAATTGAACCACATGTTAGTCCCAAAATGACCTTGTTTAGGTTGAGTGAACATTAAACCCGATTTCTCTCTTCTGAAGGACAGAAGCTTAAATTGTTTTGGCCTAAGATATACAAATGACGAGACTTGTTACCAATAAGTTTATATCTTCACCTTTATTAATTATGTATATTACATGTGCTATAGTACATGTGCATTGTGTATATTACATGTGTATTATGTATATTACATGTGTATTACCGGTATGTATAGCACATGTGCATTGTGTATAATGCATGTGCATTATGTATATTACACGTGCATTATGTATAGTACATGTGCATTATGTATAGTACATGTGCATTGTGTATAATACATGTGCATTATGTATATTACATGTGCATTGTGATATTATTATACACGAGAATATTTAATATGGTAAACAAATTCATTTTCACTTAGCATCAGTTATTAGGCTGTGTTAGTCTAAATATTGTCATAAAACACTTATAAAATGGCCACATTATTGTCATAAAACACTTATAAGATGGCCACATCTTGATGAAAAAATGAAAGAAGAACCCATATATGTCATCCATGTTAAGAAAAGAAACACATAAAATTTCACTCAATTGAAAGACAGTTTTATTCCAATTTGATAATACTGTAATAAGTGATATTTTGTTAATATTTGAGGGGTGTTACTGGATGTATTGTTTATCTGTTTGATCTTAGTGGAAATTGTAATTAGCTGTACTTATACATGTATTTGCACATTCTTGGACTACACACCTATTCTTTAAAAAATTATTCCTTGTTATTTCTTCAGGTAAAAAAAAGACCAATAAAAAAAGTACTTGTTTGCCCAGTTCAAAAGCTTTCAGTTCCAAATTTTTAATATTTAAAATTTTAAACATAACATCTCTCACCTGAGTGGTTATTTATGTATCAGAACCTGCATGAACTGAAATTCAAATTAGTCTAGCTTTTGCTACCTGTTGTACATGCTTCCTACAGCAGGTTACCTGTAGTTGTGTAGTGATGCCGATTACAGGTGCCCGTCTTCACTATATATATTGTTGTTATTGTGTATATTCACTGTTGGTTTCTTGTATCTGATGTATAAATTACATTTGAAATAAAATTAAACAATTTTTCAGATAGAGTAAGCATTTATTTTATTTTTAGTTTAATAAAAGAAAGAAAAAGAAAAGGGCTTTAACTCCCACTCGACACAAACTAGGTCATTTCGGGACTAACGTAATGGTCAATTTTATTTCAATAATTCGCTTGCACGTAGGGGTCTTTAGCAGTGGGAGGAAACCGGAGAAAACCCACGAGGTTGGACAGGCGACCTTACTCCTTGCCATGTACAACCGGGGATTCGAAACCACGCCAGTTGACTCAATGGCAGGCTGTATGATAAAGCGTGCGCACACTAACCATTCGGCCATCCAACCCCCCTTTAGTTTAATAAAACAGTTCTGTGATTTATTTTAATGAGGTCTAATGATGAAAACGACCATCAAGTATTCATATTATGGTAACTACATTGTCTCTGGCCTGACACATTGCTCAAAAACAAAACTCGATATTAAGCAAAAATGTTCGGATGGGACGAAAATCTGAGGTCCCTTGTACGTAATGTCGTGCAAGTAAAAGATACCTTGACAGTTGGAATTCGATATAAGAAAGAGTAGACTGTAGGGCCACTGTCCGGACAAAATCTCCCTCATAGCACACTGACGTAGGGCCGTCGCCATCAGCTCAGTTCGGAGCAGAACAGTAGGACGTTAATGAAGACGAAACTAAATAGTTTGTAGATGGATAGCTTCTATACCTTATCAGGAATAAGTCTGTATCCATGTAGTTTAGTCCGGCCATGTTATATTGTGGTTGAGGCTGATGGTAATACCAGAAGATTTAAGGGTACATCACCCTACATTAAAATTAATTAAAGTTTCTCGTTAAAAAAGAAAAATGGATTTGTATTTAACTTTGTACCTTTCCTAATGAGACGGGATAATGGCGACTGGCTAAGGTCATGCATTAATTGCAACGTCCAGGGATTCTTTGAGGTGCACCCTAACGTGCACATCGTTTATCGTAAGCTTTACTTCTTTCCTTCAACCGCGACAAGGAGGGGGGGGGGGCTGAAAAAAAATCGAACCGGTACCATCAGGTTTGTTTAATAGCGCTACACATACCGAGGAAACTTTGTTGATATTATAAATTGTTCTAATGGCCTTTAGTAATAGAACTGGAATATACAGGTCACAATTGTATGGAATATACTGCTCATTACTGAACTTAATTGTATTCCATAGAATTGTGAAATGTATATAGTTAATTCTATTTCCAATACATCCAAGGAACCAAACTAACCACCTTTCAATGTAGTAAAAGAATGGGATATCAACGTCCTACTTTTTTGCAGCAACCGGGATAATGAAGACGTTCATACGCCATACAGTGTGCTACGAGAGCAAGTTTGCCCTGACAGGAACTGCATTCCATCTGTAAAGGCTTATTGTACGAGCACGTCAACGTGTACACGGGAAGTCTGTTTTTCATTCCATCCGAACGACAAGACACTGTTCCTTGTCGGGGTATCAAGCTTAAACCACTGACCAGGGATCGAACTCTGATCATCCTAGTTATTAAGCCAGCGTCTTTCCCACTGAGCCACTGTGGCGCCGACCATCTTTTAAACAGTAATGTGTTAAAACTTTGACCCAGGGAGTTAAACACCTGCATTATTAGGCTACAACGAGACTCCAGTTGCTAAGATAACAAAAAGAAAAGTCATTCTTTCCACATGTAGAAATATCATTTCTAAACGGAGTAGAGTCGTTCCAGATTTAATTTAAATTAAAGGATTAAAAAAATATATTCTGTAAACAAGTTCTAAAAGCTAATAAAGATTTTAAAGAAATGAAAATACAGTATAAAAGTGTTTCCATGTTTTTGACTACCGCTGAAACATGAGGATATTGTGTTTTAAACGAACTTTCTGCCCACTCAAGATCTTTCCTGCAGTTAAAATCGCGGTCTACAGCAGTGGCACGAAACCATACATCACTGGAACTTGATGAACTGGGGAAAACAGTTTCATTATTTGCACATCATGACACGAGTTTACCAGTTTCGACAAGGGGGCGCATTGTGAAAAACGACTGCAGCAATTCACAGCGCATGAGCCAGAACCATATCAGCAGCGACAAAACAACCCGTTTATTCTCAGAATTCTCGGTGATTTTTTTTTCAAATAAAAATGAAATAAATAGTACGTTCTTTGTTGCTGATTTTTTGGAGTAGCGCAAAGTGAGTCAGTTAACTTCACAAGATTTAGCAAACGTTCGCGTTCACTATTTTTTGTGACACAAACATAGCTGGGGGTTTTAAGTTACAGGAAAAACTCCTTTGGTTTTCTTTCTTTAACTGTATGAGAATCGGTTGTCGTGAAAAGACGTCGACTATAGCTCGAGTTCAAGTACAGATATGTGTAGTAGCTATTTTAGCCATTTTAATGAGCGTGTACAGGAAATAAAAGAAGTGGCTTAAATCGCAGCGTGACAGATTCACTCTCACTGTTGGATAAATTGCAGAAGAAAATTTCATCTTTCTGAACCGTATAAACTGCAGAAGACGGGGGAAATACCAAATATCAAAATGACGGCCTTGTTTTTGTGGTTCCAGTTTGTTTGTATACAGTTTTATCTTGTCAACAGCGAGGGTATGCTCTTTTCTTATATTTATATCTTAATTAAATATTTCGTATATTTATTTCAATTAAACAACAAAATATTGTCGCATGTCGCCAGATCATCATATACCCCAGTAGTCAATAATTTACAATATTTTACGGCGAAACCATTCATTACGATTTCATTAAACAAATCACGGTAAAACTGTAAAAATCAGAATCTGTCTTGTAAGAAAATCTTTCTAGATTTGTTAATATTGTAAGGAATATAAAATACGTCTCCTTAAAGATCATATTTATGGGACAGTCATGGACATAATCCAAGAGCGAAATGGGAAAAAATCACACGGACTTGGTGTTTTTTCATAAAGTTGTTTGTTTTTCTTTTGGTGAGATTACTCTTAATGCGCAAGTTTAAATCGGGCAGTTGGTGTTGTTGGGAGGGGGTTCGGGTTTTTGGTAAGATTACACTGGCTTGACAAATTGTCGAACTTCGATCCTTGTCTAAATTTGTGAATAAGCGCACATACTTGGAGGATTTGAATAGTTTTGCTTAAGTATACAATTACATTTACTTTACTCCTTCTCTAATTCGATCAATTTATTTATGATTATTTATCAGCCATTTATTTCATCCCTAGAGTCACCAAAAGGCTTTTATTCGATTCAGTCACTAATTTTATTGAACTATTTTGACATCGGATTCATACTATGAAATATTCAATTATATGTCTGTTATTGCATTGCGTCGATAAGGTTTCTAACACACTGGTTTGGTTAAAATTGATACCGCACAAAAATGGACTTTATATATTCAGAAAATTTCAAAGGGTAATAGTTTTTCAAATAAACCTTCAGAAAATCACCGGGCTGGCAAAAAGGAGATGTTATCACATATAGTTTTGATTTTTGGACTCAGTTGGGTGTCAATTAATCATTAAACGCAACAACATGTGTTCTAGACAGGAACCCTGGGGTAGACCAATAAAATATGCCCTTGGTCCCCACCATGACTCGTTAACGTATATGACTTATCAATTCGCCCAAATATTAACACTTTATCGCGAAATCTGCATTCCGTTTAATGCAGAATATCACACAAGTTTTAACATCAGTGCAGAAAATCACACGATTTCCAACATTACGACACCCATTCAAGATTTTTTTTGTATTTCTTATCTAAAACACGAACAATTAAGACTCTGTATTCAACGTGAAAGATGCCATTGAAAGGTAAATAAGGAAAGCGATACACGGCTTTAACCTTAGTTAATCTACAAGACGAGCAGTTGGCCCTTCCCTCCCAGATAACACCATTGTTATCTGGTCGCTATAACCGGACTAATTTCTTACCTACGGACATATAATCTGTGTTTCGAGCATGTGTTTTGTGCATTTCTGATTGATTCACTTTGTTAGATCGCTCGTTTATCACTAATCAAGTTGTCTGTTTTATTGGTGATAAGAGAAGTTGTTTTTTACCAGAGAGATGTTGTTTGTATTTTTATGCACAAAAGAAATATTGGCATATATTATCTTTGTAACGATATCTGAGGAATTTCTCAGGTTTTAAGTATTCGTCTGTTTTCTTTCTCCGGGTATAATCTCAAAGAAAATGATTTGTTGAAGTAACACCTGGGATTTAGCATTTTATTCGTTCTGTAGTAAAAGTTATTTTATGGTTCATTATTGCCGCCAGAGAACATGGTCAAAAACTTAAAGATAAACCACAGAGTAGATTTATTTTTCTTTATATAAATAGGAATAACGCTAGAACAAATGGCGAAAGTCGGTCATTCCGTTATCGAAATATTTAGACCGGAAAACCCCCTTTGCACCTGCCTCGTAAAATCCAATTAGCATACAGTCCACTTCCGGTATTTCCCCCCGAAACGTGTCATGACGTCAAAAGTGTGCAACCAGTACACATTTTGTATTTGGCCTAGGAAATAGATAGAAAGAGATTTGCCGTGAGTTCAACATTAAAAATATTATTTTATGACTTTTATGAATGCTCTATGATTGTATTATATATTCATATTAGTCAGTTAAAATGGGCCATAAATTAGGAAGCAAATATGTTATTGATAAGAACTGACGGTTATATATCAGAACAGACAAATGGGCCCGAAAGCTGACTCTTGGGGTAAACCAACTGCGACCTTTTGGAATAAGGAACATAGAATTTTAATGAGACATCTGCTTGTTTGAAACCCTTTATAAAGCGTGTCAATATAAAATAACAATACGGATTCATGCTGTAGCTTGACGACCCCAGTAGTGTTAATCGTGGATTTGCACACCTTCAATAGAAGGCGTGATCTCGCCTTAACTACGTACATATTATCAAACCCTTCACGTAATATCCTGTTCGATTGGGTAACAAGTTCAGCTTGGGAGCCTATCAGATTCATCGGTCGTCGTGAATACCAAGACTCGTGCAGTGCTATCCAAAACGACCAGGAAACAGGTGATGATTTTGAGCATTTAGTAATGATATTTTTGTGTTACTTGGGTTGAGACGTAATTTTTGCAGGATATGAACGGACAGTGTGTGGGTTGTTCCATACATTCTGCTGAAATCTCCTATATTTCTGATTTTTGGGGGCGAATTTAGTAATCGGTTGTATTATGAAAGATGAAATATGCAGATATGAATTGGCTTTTAGACAATTCAAAGTTAAAAATCGAAAGTTTATAACGACCAGGAATAAAAGTTAAAATACTGCCTTGAATGCAACAGTTTCTTTAATCTCTAACATGTTTGACCACCATCACGTTTCAACTCGGCGTAATGTTTAATCTACAATTGGCGTAATTGGTTGAAGAACTTCCTCATCACAATAAAATAGAAAACTGGAAACAAAGAAAGTTCCAACAAGAGCATAAATACTAAATTTTGTTAAGATCTTAGCATGCCAGAATATATATTGGTAAGGATTTAGTTTACTTAATTCATGGCCATTTTAAGTAAATCCTGGACAAATATTGTCGCACAGCCCAACACCTTTCATAAAGATTTTAAAAACAAAAATAGTTACAAAATATAGACTTTGATCTTTTAGAGGCATTTAGTTACTGGATAGAGCAATAAACTATAACACATACTTATGCAAGAACAATTAATTACTGATTTATTTAGGCGACGTTTCTGATGCGATGTAGAGACAACAACATTATCCCCAAAGTCTTGTGGAATCATGCCTTTGATCTTGTTGTTGTCATGCATGGTTTCTGATTTGTTGTTATTGCTTGTCTATATTGCCCCACACATTTGTTATTGTACTTGCTTGAAAACGTCGAGAGAATACTCTTTGAAACGTTGCCTAAATAAGTCAGTAATTTTTTTTTCCATAAGTATGTGTTTATAACAACTTTATAGGAGAATTGTTTGTTATGGCACATCTACAAGCTGTTTACCGGTGTCCGCAAAGGAGTATCTTGAAACCACAAGTAAATGCAATACCACATGCTATATGTCACTCTGGGGTCTAACTGTCCATAATATCAGCCCCGGGACAGCTCTGGTATCGCCACCAAACCCGAACAGACAAACAAATGAAATGGAGTTTAATGTCCTGCTGTTCTGCTCCCCACTGGGTTAATGAAAACCAGCATACGCCATACAGTGTGCTATGAATGAAATTTTGTCCGGACAGCGGCGTTAAGATCTACTCTTACATAGAATAACATCTGTCGAGGGAGTTTGTACGTGCATACCAGTCCGTATACACAGGGCCTCGGTTTTTCGTACATCCGAACGACTATACAGCTTTCCTTGTCAGGCCGTCAGCCCTGCACCACGCCGGAAAATCCCAATGAACTTTCTCGGCCGACACCGGGACTCAACAGGTGTTGTTTCGAATCTTCGGTTGTAAGCGACAAGGAGTAGGGTCGCCTGTCCAACCTCGTGGGTTTTCGCTGGGCCCTCCAGTTTCCTCGCACTGCTAAAGACCCCTACGCGCAAGCGAATTATTGAAATAAAATTTAACCATATGTTAGTCCCGACATGACCTATGTTTGTGTCGAGTGGACGTTAAACCTCATTCTCTCTCTCCGGGCTAGCGAACCTGTGTCTTACTTACTTATCCACTTGGCTCCCAACAAACAATCAAATCACAAATATATGGAGAGACATTAGTTGTTTAAATATATGTGGCGCACTACAAATGCCAAAAGATAATATCTCATTTCTACCCTACATTTCATTACAGGGTCATATAACATACATTGTCGCACGAAGTGGTCAGTCTTTTTATGGGCAGAAAATTGACCCACTGCTCCACTAAAGTAATAAAAAATATCACTTTCATATCCTGTTGACGTCACTGAAACTCATCGATTAAGAAATTTAATTAGTATATGAATCATAGCGAACAATGACATCACGTCAACAGCACCAAGCCCGTTCAATAGAAGGAAATGAATGAAAGAAATTGACTAATTAAAATGAAACTGTTTTTCCGTTTAAAGTGTTTTTAGAGAGTGCGGCATCCTTTGGCTTCTTTGCTTCTCACATGTCGATTGGGTACAAACATGTTATTCACGTAGAACACTAACATCTGTATTTTTGTTAAATAAAAAAAAAACGAAAAAAAACCCAGAAAAAATCTTTTTTAAACTGTGTTGCTTATTTCATCTTCTGCAATAGACGGTTGGTCATTTTGTTAAAGATTTAACTACACTTCGGGGGTAACATATTTAGTGTATTGGTTTCAGGTAAAGTAGTGTTTTCCATCCTGTTTTGTCTTAGATTATAAACGAATGGTCAAGGGGAGGATGTCTAGAGTGTAAACATATTATTTAAATTTTCTGGGATAACATAACTAATGTATTTGATTCAACTAAAGCAGACAACTTAGGGATTTATGAATGATGTTTTGATGTTAGTGAAAACAGAAAGTCCTACTAAATTAGGTATGCATTTGTTGGTATCAAAACAGGGAATTACGTCTGTAAAATTAATAACACGCACGATCGTGGACCACTAACTGACCATGTTGTTTCAACGATTGCATTCATCAAATCGATGCAGAATTGTTCAAAGAAGAAGCATGCCATTTTTCATGTTGATCGGACTTGCATTGACGGAGCCTTAGTCTTTTTTGACGTAGTGGTTAGCGTCTAGTTCCTGCTCGATAAAGATGCTGTTTTCATCTTTTTATGGGTTAAAGTGCCACATTTTTGATCAGAATGGCTATTAAAAAGATGACACGATGATACTAAAGTTGGGAACTACTGCAGCTGAAGCACAAATTACTGACAGATTCACCAAAAACCATGTACAAAATATTACAAATCTATATATGGAAAAGAGTTCTTCATCATATTCTTGTTTACAAATTTCAAATTGAAATAGAAGCCAAAAATAGCATTTTGTACATTCATTCCCAGACATGTATGACACAGTTAGCTTATGGGGACATTCAATCTGGGCAGAACTTTTAGAATCCGACAAACTGAATTCTGAAAATAATTGTAAACCTCTACATTGTCATATTGATAAATGAAAACCTATTATTATTTCCGCAAAGAAAATAGCTCGAATTCCATATGTATTTTCTTTTTATTATTAGAAGCAACCCGGATAATGTCATCACATATCGTGCACGAACTTTTTGTTAAATATTTAGGTAGCTATTTCAATCCATACCGCCTAGTTTACATAATTTAATAAATGTGTCGCAGTGGCGCTTCTTCGACATTGCAGGTAGGGCACGTGCACTGGGCTCCCCTTAAAAAGGGTGCTAATGAGATTAAGACCATGGCATCAGTGAGACAAAAGAAGGTACAATTGTATTTTTTATGTAACGCCATATTTTTGTTAGTTAAAAGGTCAACAAAATCTTTGAACTGATTTTGTTAAAAGGTCAACAAAATCTTTGAACTGATTTTATGGTCAAGATATTTTTTTGCAAATGCATATCCGATATTTAGACAGGGTCGTCTCGGATATTTGTTACGATGCTTATCACAAAAATGTTATTATCATCCAGACTTTCGTGAATTGTCAAAGCAGATGCCAAGTTTTTAAGGGTGAAATGAAATGAAATGGGGTTTAACTCCCACTGCTCTGCTCCTAACCTGGGCTAATAAAGACGGGCATACGCCATACAGTGTGCTATTCGGGGCCTCGGTTTTTCGTTCTATCCGAACGACTAGACAGCACCACTGACACGGGGAACCACGCCGTGAAATCACGGATCAATGCAGGGATCGAACACTCGACCTCCAGGCTAGCGAGCAGCGTACTTGTCACCGTTACTTAGCCACCGTTTTTAAAGGTTCGGTGATTGTTAATTCATACGGTTTATGACTCGTGCTTATATAATGATATGGGGTTCTTACTGATATTAAGTTGATGCAGAGTTTTAGTAAATCGTCCACTTGACGCGACTCATTAGCACATATTAGGATATGTGATAGGGATCATTGGAGGACCCGGAGACAATTCATGGGTATGGACAGGCGACCCTTCCCCATGTTACATATCACACTATTTGACTCAATGACAGACCTTGTGATCTAAAGTACATGTATTTCAGGTAATGGTTGTGATGTCGGGTCTTATGGACCGCACTGTTCTTACAAGTGTAGTGAAGGTTGTCTACATACATGTGATCCTGATAATGGCGTCTGTGAAGGCGGTTGTAAAAATGGCTGGGTGGGATTGCAGTGTGATAGAAGTAAGCCTTTTATTCTATTAAAGATGAAAAAATATAAATGTTTTCAGTAATGGTAGAGATGAAAGAAAATTTGGGAAATATAAGTAGTTAAAAGAGAAAATATTTTCAACATTTAGAAATGTGAGATGTGAATAATGCCAGTGTTTCAAATAATTAGAAATTAAAGATGTAAACAAAATGCAAGGGTTTCGTTAATAATTTGATTTATCAAAGAACAATATCAAATTTCAAATAAATATTTTTATTCCTAATTTTATTATAATAGCATAATTAGGTGGCTATCATATTATTGCTGATTTTCTTATTTTCGGCGATGGGGGTGGAGGTGACGTGTACGTGGTAAGGGGGCGCCTGTCCAACTTTGTTTGTTTTCTCCGGTTCATCCGGTTTCCCACAACTGCTAAAGTCCCATACGCGCATAACCTAGTTTGTGTCAATTTGCCGCGCTAAACCCCATCTCCTCGTAGGATTTTGTACTAACGTTATTTTATTATGTGTAATGGTCTAAGATTAGTACTTTATGACGATTAGTGACCCCAACACATACACGTGTACACTTAGACCTTTGAAAGCATTTTGTACCAGCATTGCAGCTGGGCTAAATTATTTAATTAAGATGAAAGAGGGAAGGTTTATAATGACCAATGACCCCAAAAACTTCCAGAACACTACAAACGTACACTTCAATTAATATTAAATAATATTTTGTAACAATATCACGCGGTTAATATACAGTTAATTTGATAATTTATAGTACTTTGTACATATACCATACAGCTTTAGTGAATATTTCTACGAAAGAGTAGTACTTTAAAGCATTTAAAGCTATATGGGAGGGGTATGTACATGTGGTATCTTCAATAGAAGGCTTGATCTCGCCTTAACTACGTACGTCTTATCATGTCCTTCACGTAATACCCTGCATATTTCGCCTCTAAGTTCGATTTGGTAACAAGCCCAGCTTGGGAACCTATCAAATTCATCGGTCGTTGTGAATACCAAGACTCGCGCTTCTAGTTAAAATGTTTACATGTGACAATCGAGTTGCAAAGTTCAAAGATCGATCAATGTCAAGGTTACTGGTTTTCCGTAGGTTTCTCAATTTAAAAAATAAGATCTTTCAACGGCTGTATACTTGTATTTTTACAGTGTGTTATGTGCCACGACCTCGGATTGGACAATGCTAATTAGTCACGTGTCTACACAACGGGCGCAAAAGTTCGGGAATTGCTAAGTATTGTAGCAACGGTTAGATCTTGTAAAACTCGCGGACGTTGCTTAAGGAACATGTATATGTGGTGACTATAGTGACAAACATACTTAAATTGACCATTTAAAACATGTTGTCATGCAATACGGTAGAATCTATAATGCATTGCATTTTGTAATTCCCGAGACCCATAATCAAACGGTCTAAATCATTGGGTTGTTGTGATTTACAACAGATTTGAACACGTTCGCCGGTTAATAATTTAGGGGGGTTGGGATGGCCTAGTGGTCTAGAGTGCCGCGCTTCGACCTCTAGCTGGCCGGTCACCTCTGGCTTGCGGCTGTGGTTTCGAGCCCTGGTGTGAGCGTATGTGGCATGGAGATAGGGGCGCCTTCTCAACCTCGCGGGTTTCCTCCGGGCACTCCGGTTTCCTCCCACGGCTAAAGACCCCTACGCGCAGGCGAATTATTGAAATAAAATTGAAAAACCGTATGTTAGTCCCGAAATGACCTGGTTGTGTTGAGTGGACGTTAAACCCCATTTCTCTCTCTCTCTCTCTCTCTCTCTCTCTCTCTCTCCGGTTAATAATTTAAATAAAAAATGGATAATCCTCGTAACAAGGGTATAAATGACAATCAAGGCTATGCTATTAGTTCAAACTGTCCCAACTTCGCTTAGAATGAAGCAATTTGACTGAAAACTTCAATATATTTTTCCCATTTAATTATCTAAATCTTACTTAATATGTATCTTTACATAATATCATTTTGTACAACCATACAAGAATATAGTCTAAAGTATAGATATGGAGCTAATTGAGTTAGATCTTGTGTTTTACAGCTTGTGTAAAGTTTAGATATGGAGCTAATTGAGTTAGATGTTATGTATTACAGCTTGTGTAAAGTTTAGATATGGAGCTAATTGAGTTAGATCTTGTGTTTTACAGCTTGTGTGAAGTTTAGATATGGAGCTAATTGTGTTAGATCGTGTGGATCTTGTGCTAATGATAAACCTTGTGATCCTTTAACCGGAGCCTGTCCAATCGGTGGATGTGTACCAGGATGGATTGGGGATAAATGTGATCAAGGTAAATTTTTCTCTTTATGGTATCAAAAACGGTTGTGACTGTTTCGTTTCTAAAATTATTTTTTACTGTTCTTTGTTCAACCAAGTTTAGAGTCTTCACAACGAGTCACATTATACTGGGTGACCTTCTCCACCATGGCTCCGTTCAGTGGAGTATGATCAAGGTAAATTTTTCTGTTTATGGTATCACTAACCGTTGTGACTGTTTGGTTTTTAAAATTATATTTTAGTATTCTTTGTTCATCCGAGCTTAGAGTCTTCACAAAGAGGTCACATTATACTTGGTGACCTTCTTCATCTTGACTGCCTTCAGTGGAGTATGAGCGATACCTCTAAGATGCTTCACAAGAAGCAATGTAACGGACGACCTTCTCCACCATGACTAACTTCAATAGAATTTGAGTGATGCTCTATTGGGTGTACTCTTTTATAAAGTCTTGCTATACAGTGAAATCCCTGGACCACCTGTGGGACTATATAGATGTGGTCTTAATAGTGAATTTTAGTATTTCGATTTTTCTCTAATAATAATAAAATAATAAAAACTTTATTTAATGAGGCAACTTCTTTAGTTCGCAAAACACTAATCTTCCATAAGTCCCTCCTAAACCACAAATACATTTATACATGTAATATCAGGATAAATTCAACACCAAGTGAGCTGTTTGGGAAGTCACTCCTAAAATACAAGCTCAGCGTCAGAAATTACATGAGTTTCTGTGGGCCTTGACTGAACTTGACGGCAAAGATGAACTCTTCTGTATTGTTCTAATTATTTCCCTGTGATGCTAATTACTGACGTTGATTAATAAGTAAGACTGTGATCATGTTTTCAGTCTGTGAACCGTTTACCTATGGTGCCAACTGTAACATGGAATGTGGTAAATGTAGATTGAAGATGGACTGTAATAAAATGTCGGGTGAATGCAGTGGTGGATGTGAGCCTGGTTATAAAGGAAAGACCTGCAGTGAAAGTAAGAAATAAGAACTTTAAACATTAAAGCATATACAATTATACGGAACTTCAATCCTTCTGGTATACATGTGTTCAGATTTGCTAAAGTGAAAGTAGCAAATAAGAATTTTAACTTTTAAAAAATTTACAATAAAAATGCATATTTCCAATCATATGAAACTTCAAGCACGATGTATTCGGATTTGCTAAAGTGAAAATAAGAAATAAGAATTTTAACTTTTGAAACATGTAAAATAAACATGAATATTGCCATGCATATCACACCCCAGGCTTCCGGTGTTATGTAAATGTGTTCGGGGTTTGCTAAAGTGAAAGTGGGAAATAAAAATTTGAATTTTGAAACTTATAAAATAAACTTCGGGCTGTCGGTATAAATGTTTTCGTTTGCTAATCCCATATGTCATACTAAAGCTTTAAATAACCGAATGATCTTAATGTTCTTCATCTATGGATATAATTATTAATTAATTTTAAATATGTTTTATTCAATCTATAGACAATTCCCATGTCGCCATTTTGTTTTTCAGGATGTCCAAATAAGTCGTATGGTGTGGATTGTATGTTAACCTGCGGACATTGTCTGGCTAATACTTCTTGTAACCATGACACCGGTCATTGTTTAAAGGGGTGTGCTCCAGGGTGGACTGGTACCAAATGTACACAGAGTAAGAAAACATTCTTCATTAAAAATATAGTTTTGTTCAGTTTATTGAGATGATGACTCCAGCCCAGTAACTTCTTAAGACATGTTTAAGAAACGCGCTGTCTTATCACGGGCAGATGTTGTAAAACCATGGACCTTAAAATACATTTTGCAGCGTGTTGTTTATCCATATAAATATAAAAACCAGCTATAAGATTTATTTTATACATGAGGGGTTGGGTGGCCGAATGGTTAGCACGTGTGCGTTGTATCATAAGGTCTGCCACTGGGTCAACTGGCGTGGTTTCAATTCCCCGGTTGTAGGTGACAAGGAGTAGGGTCGCCTGTTTTTTTCCGAGTCCCCCGGTTCCCCCCCCCCGCCACTGCTAAAGACCCCTACGCGCAAGCAAATTATTGAAATAAAATTGAACAATACATTAGCCCCAAAATGACCTGATTTGCGTCGAGTGGACGTTAAACCCCATTTCTCTCTCTCTCTCTCATTGTATACGTTTTACAGTACGTCATTATTATAACGGAGCAGTGCGCATACTCGTTAACCACAGACGCTGCTAAGAGACTCAACTCGTTAATAACTTCCGATAAGCCGTCTGAAACAATCTGATTAAAACACAGGTCCTATTTCGTTTCGTTTTTACATTTTTACATTTCAAAATTTTGTTTTACTTGTCTTTACTACACGGAGAACGCTAGATCGAAGACGGTCCTACGCATTTTAGCACATATGACGTCATATATAGATTGTGGGTTAGGGTTGGGGTAAGGGCTAGGACCTGTAGATTTCGTCAAAGTCTCGAGATGTAAACAGGGCTAGCCGTAACCCTGGGCCAAGCCTAACCCTTACCCTAACCCACAATCCACATGTGACGTCATAAAATGCGTAGGACCGTCTCCGATCTAGCGTTCTCCTTACTACACTGGGTGCAGGTCATCGAAAGTATAAAAAAACGAAACGAAATTAATCTGTTTTCAATCGGAATGGTTAGATCATTAAGTCGTTACCAGTCCATGAATTATAAGGTGCCATTGTAAAACTCGAGGTCATTGTAACAGAAACATGTGGGAAACCCCACCCTGCTTCAGTTCGAACGAGAATCGCGGACACGTCATAATAACTGCACTCCCACTCAATGATGAGGAATCTGTTATTTTAAGTAAACGAAACAATTTACGCTCTACCTTTAAACTTTACGATGATACGTGGTTCAAGTACAAGAGTCAAGAGATTAAGTCATCATGTTTACATCCAGTACAGTAAGAGACAATAGAATCCAGGAGAGAGAATGCAATTTATGCTGGCATTTATAAAATCCACACATAATCTAATTGACCTTATTTAAATATTACACCCCCAGGCCCATAAAACATTTGTTTGTCAGCTGAGTATGCCAATGCATTTGTTTATATATTTATCATAAGCTAGAGAACATCTAAACATGTTTTAGTTGTAAAGCGCGAATCGTGACCAGAATGTCGACCTTGGATTGCTTGCAATTATAAATTTGAGGAAATCCTGCAACTAGTATTAGAGTATCCAGTTTTCTCACATATGGTTATAACTACACAGCAATAATTTGTTCATTTGAATACGTTAAACGGGGGAACATTTGCTAAATTTGGATAAAAAGTCAAATATGACTAAACGTTCTATTGTTATAAGCACCAACATTGCTAATGCTGGCGCACAAACACGACGCAGTGAGCTATTTGGGAAATTTCGCCCAGCCTTTACCCTAGTCAGCGGTGTAGAATGGGGTTAAATGTCCACTCGACACAAACTATGTCATTTCGAGACTAACATACGGGTTGATTTTATTTCAATAATTCGCTTGCGCGTAGGGGTCTCGAGCAGTAGGAGGAAACCGGAGGACCTGTAGAAGACCGAGAGGTTGGAAAGCGACCCTACTCCTTGTCACGTACAACCGGGGTAATCGAAACCACGCCAGTTGGCTCAATGACATACCTTATGATACAATGGACATATACGTTAACCATTCGGCCTTCCACCCCCCTACAATTCAACGAAGAGCAGACAGAAATGTCGCTTTCCAAAGAAGAGTCCCCCCTTGCACACTGCAGGGCGTATACCTCTGTTAATTGCACCGTTTATGGCAGAAAAATAAGACCTAACCCTCATTTCGTTTCGATTAAGAACTTGATCCCTCATTATACTGTGTTTATTATAACAACCTTTTTATCTATTTGTCACTTACGTTTTTGTTATTTATCTTAGGATGTCAAGCTGGACATTATGGGCGTGGTTGTTTAGGAACATGTGGCATCTGTGTCAAGGGAACGTGTGATCATGTGACAGGTTATTGTAACCAAGGATGTGCCAGAGGATGGGGTGGTTTCCAATGTCAATCAGGTTTGCTTGACTTTATACTAGTATATAATTCTTACATTGTTTAATGTACTTTAAAGCTGGATGCAAACTCAAGATATTTGACTTCACCGATCTATTCGGTATTGCGTGTGCCTTGATTAATGTTTCACGAGCTAATATTTAATGCGTGTGTCTTGATTCACGTACCACAGATCAAATGTTTAATGCGTGTGTCTTGATTCACGTTTCACTGCAAATTATAATGAGTTTTGTAAGTGTAATCCAGCTTTAATTGTATCAATGATTGAACATGAATACATCCGGGGAGTAACTATCGCTTACTTACTTTGCAGACCGCCCATATTTGTAAATCAGACCAGCCTACTGATAAATATTTATAAATAAGATATACACCGCTACCCTCAAAATTCGGGACTTTCCGGTACTCCCACCTTGGTAAATTTTTAGGATGTTATTCAGTACACCCAACACTACCAGAAACCACCAAAAAAACATTTTCTCGCAATTCTTTGGGGTTAGCCTTTATTACTTCTTCATAAATTTGCAGGTCTATGGTTGTAATAATATAGGAATGACTATTTCCGTAGCCACTCTATGGCAAGAATTGACCACTGGATCCCGTGATCTGCCCTAAATAAAAGACAGTGACAAAGTTCTGCCTTGCTGCAACTAGGTGTTCAATTCCCTTGTAGGTTTCGTGGCCTTTGTGGCTGCGCTTTCTGAGATTCCTGCGACCTGATGTAAATTAACATGTGACTTGTTAGGTTCTGGCTTGCTGCGACAGAATGCCCCAAAGCCTAGGCGACTACCAGCGTTGTATGTCTGTGCTCCGTTATAGGTAAAGTTATTCCTTAAGTCCATTTGAATGTTCATCGACCATGTTCAACGGGTCATACGCTACGATATGCACATAAAATAATCTAGCTACTAGCTTATTTGACAATCCTTAGCCTTTATGTAATCCGACCTTATAAAGAGTAGGCAACTGCCGTTATTGAAGGCCCAGGAGCTGATAGCCGTCAGCTATCCAGTATCTTACATCCAATGTCAGCGTTATTTACGGCCTTCTCGGTGGTTTTTCGTTGGCATATTACACCAACAAATTAATAAACCGGGTTGAGAAATCATTTAATTATAATGTGGATGCAATGTTTGATATTATAGAATGTGAACCTGGATCGTATGGCAATAACTGTTCTCAATCTTGTGGACATTGTAAGAAACAAACCTCCTGTCATAGTGTAAATGGTATCTGTAGTGGGTGTGAACCTGGCTGGAGAGGTGTCTATTGTATGGAAGGTAAGTTTAGGGTTTTGGGGTATCTGATAAGAACAAATTCTTACTAGGGTGGGGGTGGGCAACGCTCGTGTTTAAAGGGACTATCCCGATAAGAACAGAGTCTAAAAAATTAAAGTCCGAGTATTTATGAAATTTATGGACCAAAATTTAGAGGAATGGTGTATTTACCTTGTCTCAAAATTTCAGCTCAAAATATTGAGTCGTTTGGACGTGAACGTCAACACTGCTTATCCGGACATGTAACCCTTTTAAGACTTGGGGTCAATTTTTTCATTGGGTGGCCTGATAATCGATTCCCGTTTCCTGAGAGGTTTGTACAGTGAATGACCCACGCACTGTACTTGATAACAAAAGGTAAATTTCACCTACATATTATTTTTATAGAAAAAAAGTCTGGTTTTATCCAGATACTGTATGATACAACGGTCTCCATTTCCAGATGAAGACTGTCATGTTTAAGTTATTTACAAGCGTGTCACAAATATCGGGTTAGTTGGTCGGCCTTAGGTAATGGGTGTGTAAAGGATTTTAACACAAATTTAAGCAGTTTTATTCCCCCAAAAGTTATCAGGATTGGCCCTTTAAGGGCACAAAGCTGGCATCAGCGTGTCAGTGTCGTGGTTCAATACTCAGTACCCATTTTGGCCAGGTTTCTTACTATTTTCAGTTACAAACAAGGGACTGTATCCATGACCCAATAATTAGCATCGACCTGTAAGTAACATCGAAGAATATTGGAATAAAGAAGGCACACAAGTCCAATTCAAAGATTTGTAGTAATAATAAATCACCATATTGTTCAAAAGCTCTTAGGGCTGTTTCATGAAGACAATGAAAATACCAAAGAATTATGAGATTACTCAGATTTCATGAAATCTAGGACTCGCGTTCCATGAACAAGGAACCAAAACAAGTGGGAGGGGCAAGATATATAATTCTGAAAATGATATAAATTCAGCCCCCCCACCATTTCGATCCATAACAAAGAAACGCCGCTGACTTTTTGCGTATGGTTAGTTAGAATTCTAATCAACTTACGACATGTTTTGATTTACTTCTTACCTCCACAGAAGTTCATTGTTTTAAATGGTTCTTATACCATGAGTCTGGATCACGGCATTATGTTTTTATATTATTATCGCATGGTATCTCCTTAATTTTGATGTTTTGTGATTCTAGTGACAGTCTTATCTTTCTGATTTTATGTGTTTTATATCATGATTCTAGATCGCAGTCGTATTTTTCTAATTTTAGAATGTGAAGCTGGTTTTTACGGAGAGAATTGTAAGTTTCGTTGTGGACAGTGTAAGGAGGGAACAACTTGTAATTCTGTGACTGGATATTGTCCTGATGGATGTCAACCTGGTTGGTTAGATAATACATGCTCCCATGGTTCGTATTTATTTTTTATTATCATCCCAGGTCTATACATATTCTCATGTTTTATATTGACTCTTCGGCGATTGTACCAGTTCTTTATCGTTTGGAAATGAAATGAAATGGACTTTAATGTCCTATTGTTCTGCTACTGAAAACGGGCATACGCCATAGTGTGCTGTGATGAAAATTTTGCCCGGACCGTGACGCTATGGCCTACTCTTATTTCATATTTCAACTGCCATCCTTTGGACTCAGTGAATCATGCCCTAGCTTAATAACAGGAGATTCCCTTTGTTAGAGATGCATGTTCGTCTGGATTTCCAGTGTGGTTTTCTCTTATCAGTGGTGCAGGACGGTGGATCTGGCAAAGAATAGTGCATAGTTCATCAGAAGGTGCTACTTATCGAACTGGATTCGCCCCCTCTCATATTTATTTTAACGAGTGATATGTTAAAAAATTGGCACCAGTGGGAATCGAACTTAAGCGCGACAAATTTCATTGATATATCCAATTAAATATTTAAAATTTGCAATAATTTTCGACAAGCCGTACTATTGATGAAACGGTGTGTGGCTCAATACGGTTCAAGGCTTAAGTGTGCTTGGCAGCCTTCTCAAATAATTGAGAATTTTCTTAACTTTGAGAACAAGAATTTTCTCAAATGTTTTTGTCAACTCCTGAATTTGTATTTTAGCTAATCTAGAATCAAGCGATACAGTTGATCTGAAACCCATTCTACCCTTCTTGATCGTGGCCATGGTAGTCGTGGTAGCAGCTTTATCTTGTATGTCCTTATACTTCTTGGTGATACGACCAAAACTACGCAGTAAACCAAACAGACTACAAACAGCTTCTAGGGTGGGTATTTGTTTATATCTATTTCTCATTTTGTTAACAATTTAAAGACGTCATACAATTTCTATGTTTCCAAATATATATCTAGTCCTAAAGTTTCCCGCTTTTTTATGAAAAGTTTGAAAATGATATTGTTTATCAGTTCAACTCCCAGCTGTTTTAATGGTAAAAACTATTCATACTAAGAATCTACGGAAGCGTATTAGGGCCAAATAAATTTGTTCCCTTAATTAGGGCCTACTATCTCGTAATTAGGACTATCCTAATCAACACGTAAGAAGAATTATTTTTATTTTTTTATTTAACCCTAATAATTATTCCTAAATATGACAAACCGAATCCTAATTAAGAGTTCCTATCTCCTGCTTCGGAATTAGTATTTCATACTTAGGCTAATTTATTTATTTGGCCCGAATAGTCATCCGTAACATTCAGTACGGAATGTTATATTTGTGTTGCTAATGATACTGAAATGATATTACTCCACCTAGTTAATTATTTTTTAACAATTTAATTTTTAAAAAAGACTGTTGCATATCTTTATGCATATGCTATGCAATTTCAAATATGAAAGAACTCGTAATTACTTGTTTTGCACATGTGTTTTAACTATTTATTTAGTTCAAATGGGCATTGGACAAGGCTCGTTTGTTTTACCAATTAGATATTTAATGGGTGCAGATGACATCAAACTAATCGTTATCATGTTATCATTATATGAAAAAACAAAATCTGTATTTCACATAGGATACAAATTCCATTATATTTCAAAGGTTGTAAATTTTGATGGAATTTTTCAAGTTTGTACACGTTTTTTCGTTATCGTTTGAGATACATCTGTTGATACCGATACGTGCAATTTGAAATTAAAATGTTCTGGTGTAGACTGCAAACTTATTATATTCCCAGGATCTCTATTTAATATTTTGATAAAACTCATAGATTTTCCATTGACCGCTACTATATGGCATGACATTGACAACTCAAATGTAGGTTTCATGATGGCCACCCATGCAGGTTTTAAAGTGTCCGCTCGTGTAGATTCTAAAGTGTCTCTCTCAAATATGGTTCCCATTGTCCGCAAATATTAGTTTTCAATTCACCCACCAAACAGGGTTTATTTTAAAAAATGTTTTCAAAAAGTTTGTACTATCGACGCAGATAGGTTTCAGATTGACCTGCCATATTGCATTACATTGACCACTCATATAGGTTTTTATAGTGTCCGCTTATTTAGGTAATTATATTGTCCGCTCATCTAGGTTTTTACATTGTTCGCTCATCTAGGTTATCATATTGTCCGCTTATTTAGGTAATTATATTGTCCACTCATATAGGTTATTATATTGTCCGCTCATCTAGGTTATTACATTGTCCGCGTATTTAGGGTAATACCATATCCGCTCATCTAGGTTTCACAGTTTATAATTTTCATAGTTGGTATAAATTGTTGCTATAAATTATTATGTTTATGGATTGCTTTGATTAGGCTGAAGATGACCCTGAAAGAGTTAGAAATACGTATGAACATATCCAGGGTAGTCAGTGGGAAATAGCCAGAAGCAACCTTGTCATAACCAATCAACAACTGGGCAATGGTCATTTCGGGGAGGTGAAGAAAGGATTTATTAAAGAAAGAGGTAGACAGGAACCAGTTGCCATCAAATCATTAAAAGGTAACTGAATGTTTCTGTAATTATTTAGTGTCGCCGATCCCGATCGTGTATTTTTGTGGCCATATCTTATTTTCCATGGCTTATTACATGTTAACAATATGACATATAAAGATACATTATGGGAGATTAGATAAAGAGCTGGCAGTTCTTACTAAAATAGTTAAAAACTACATAAGGTAAAGACAATTTGCTGTAAATTTCAGTCAAATTGATCCATACTGAAATGAGATCAAGCGATTGAATTTTCGGCCGAGTCTCGATCAATATCACGATAACACTCCGAGACTAAAAAAATACCTGCTCTTGCATAATGTACGCTTAAGTAAAAAACAAACAAAACGGATAAATCAAAGGTAGATAATCTATCGAATTGGATTCAATCGGATTGGGGCCCCATCAAAATATTTACCCAACACTCTTACCTTGTTCCTTAGTCGCTCTATATGGGTAGAATATAAGTAATTATTATGATAATATCAGACAATGTCTCTTGACGGGATAACATTTGATATTAGACTATACAGTTCTATGGAATACCACACTGGTTATTCCTGAACGACGTTCTCCAGTCTTTATCAAGCAATTATGGAAATATCGCTCTATAAAAAGCAGTAATTGTGTTCCATAGAGAGAGAGAGAGAGAAATGGGGTTTAACGTCCACTCGACACAAACTAGGTCATTTTGGGACTAGAAATCTGAGCCAGGTTTCACAAAGCATGCCCAGACTTGAGTCAAAAAGTTACTCAAAGTTGTTCGCCCTATTTTACCTAAAATATAACCCTTTATAAAACTTTTGTTGTTTTAATATATCAAATACATCAATCAACTAGAAACTATGTGCAAAGTTTTGTGTTTCTGGATAAAAGAAATTTCTCATAAACAAAATTGAAAGTTGAGTAAATTTTCAACTTAGTCTGAGAATGCTTTGTGAACTCGGGGCCTCAACTGTGTATATACAGTTCAATTACCGTGTTATTAAAACAAGAAATTATGTTGGAGCTAAATCTGTCTGATCTGATGCAGATTTTTCTTCTGGGCCTTGCATGTTATATCAATTATTGATTAGAAAATTATATTAACATAACAAGACCATAATCATCTCTCGATGCCATCGGATGGCTCCGATTGTACGTAGATTAGAATGGTTCGCCCATTTAATGAATACTTTAAAAAATAAAGGCTAAAGGCGAGGCTAAGATTCGAATGACCATTATAATTACGATCAATGCACACATCTTGTCAATGCTACAACCATTGATAACTTCACTCAAAACAAAGTAATTTGAATGAAATTTTCAATATATTCACTTTGCTTTATCTTTTTGTGAAATATTATACCGAGAATGACCAACTCAGCCTTTCCTTATCATGTTTCCAACCTCGTTTGTTTTCTCCGGGTCCTCCGGTTTCCTCCCACTGCTAAAGACCCCTACGCACAAGCGAATTATTGAAATAAAATTAATCCATACGTTAGTCCCGAAATACCCTAGTTTGTGTCGAGTGGACGTTAAACCCTATCTCTCTCTATCTCCCTCTCTCTCCCTATCTTATCATGATGTTCAAATTTGGGTATAATTAAGTTAGTGTAATAATATTACACTACGTTGAATTATATAGTTTTTTCAGTATATAATGATACATGTCAAATTTTGGATATAATTTAGATAATAAATATTTTCAGACAACGCCTCAGAAAAGGACAAAACAGATTTTCTAAACGAGTTGAATATCTGGAAAAAAGTTGGTAAACATCCTAATGTTGTTTGTCTTGTTGGTGCTTGCCATATCCGAGGTGAGTTTCTTCTGTGGGTTGATATGATTAGTAAACTAGAAGATTCCATTCATTCATTAACATCCCGTGTATGGATACCAAAAATTTATTTTAGCTAGTAATGATTAGCAGCTATACAACTAGTATAATAGGTAACCAGTTTCATAAAGATATCTTGTACCGTTTATAAGATACCAGCGGTTGATCCAGAAGTGGTAGACCATCGCCATGGCACATGTTAATCTCGGGCTAGACCCCTATACACCCACATTTCAGCCTCGGAACAGTTCTACTGTAGCCCCCAGCCCTGAACAGATAGACGGTATAGATAACTGCTCCGGAAACACAGTTACGTCTTTCGGCGTGTGAAATAAAACTCCGTTCGATTTTTATTGTGTTCGTTGCTATGATTTATCAATATGTTCAGATATTTCGGCCAAAATTTTTAAATTTGGGAGGAGAACTTCTATGTTCACTTTGAATTTAATTATTTTTTAGGTGTAATGTATGTTGCAATGGAATATGCCAGATACGGTGACCTTCGAACCTTCCTGAGACGCAGCAGAAAAAACAAAGACCATCATACGTATGCCAATATGGCGTCAACACTTCGTCAAACAACACTTTTAAAATTCGCTTTGGATACTGTTAGTGGATTAGCGTATATTGCAGAGAAAGGGGTAAAGAAAACATTAAATAATTGTTTACTTTGTTGGTCATTATACGCCGATGATTTCGACCTCCGCTATATCCACGTATTTCTTTTCTATTGAATTTTTAAAAAAAAAACATGTCGCACTGCAAATGCACCATGCATTTGGTGCCTGTAGATTTTTAAAACCCATCTGTACCATTTATGTCTTTCCCAACTCCCCTGTCAGGTAATTTATCAAAGTTTAACTTCTGCATCGAGTAGAACACAGGGGGTTTACAGTTTCTTTTCCTTGTAATTACTGACGAGTCGGGTTCTCTTTCTACTCATATCACATTGTTTGTATGAGAATACGTCTTCTATATTTTCTTCGTAATTTATCATCGTCACATTCATGCTTGTCGAGTATGGGGTATCATATCCTTCTTTGTCTTAAATTGTAAATAAGCCATATAATTATAACATCTGACATTTCGTGTACCAATCACACTAGCTTTAACAGAACTATACCAGATTTGGAAACGTTGCCACCACATGTAAAGCCATTTACCAAGAAATATAGAGCGTTGCTGCTCAAACGGTGGGAAACGAGGGAGAAAGGGAGAAATGGGGTCTAACGTCTATTCAACACGAACTAGGTAATTGTTTTAGCAATCCACATGCGCAGGTGGAAACCGGAGGAGACGGAGAAAACCCAAAAGGTTGGACAGGCGACCCTATTCCTTGTCACTTACAAGTAGGGAATCGAAACCACGCCAATTGACTCATTGACAAACTATATGATTTAAAGCGCTTGTCGTCGCACATAGGATAAATTATACCCCTGTCTAGCATGTCCAGATATACCAAATGACACATTTATAGTCTTTAAAATGCTCATTTCATACGTTAATCATCTAACTGATTTTTTTCAGATAATCCACCGTGATGTGGCAGCAAGAAATGTTTTATTAGCTGACCATTTAACGGCTAAAATAGCCGACTTCGGTTTGTCTAAAAATGATGATACATATGTCAAAACTTCTCGGGTAAGTTGAAGTAAATCATTTTTTATGGACAGTATATCCACAATATCCAGGCCATTGGCCGGAGGCATGTATTTATGACGATTGCTCGGATTGATGTCAATAAAAAGATGCTGAAGATTACAATCAGCTAATATAGTCAATGTTTCAAAATATCTTGGGGGTTGGGATGGCCTAGTGGTCTAGAGTGCCGCGCTTCGACCTCTAGCTGGCCAGTCACCTCTGGCTTGCGGCTGTGGTTTCGATCCCTGGTGTGAGCGTATGTGGCATGGAGATAGGGGCGCCTTCTCAACCTCGTGGGTTTCCTCCGGGCACTCCGGTTTCCTCCCACTGCTAAAGACCCCTACACGCAAGCGAATTATTGAAATAAAATTAAACCATATGTTAGTCCTGAAATGACCTAGTTTGTGTCGAGTGGACGTTAAACCCCATCTCTCTCTCTCTCTCTCTCTCTCTCTCTCTCTCTCTCTCTCTCTCTCTCTCAATATATCTTTCCGTCAGATTAAAATGAATTATTTTCCTACAGTTTTTAAATTTATAGATAATATTCATCTTGTTTATTATTTCAGACGCGTGTGCCCGTTAGATGGATGGCTGTCGAATCATTGTTTAATAATACATATACCACCAAAAGCGACGTGTAAGTAACTTATAATGGTATTGAAACTAAATATTAGGTTTCCACTGACGTGTGATACGTTATGATAGGATTGTCCCTGTTGAGTCAAATAACGTGTAAATACGTTAGGATAAATTTCAATACGATTTTTACGACTGGCCTCAATATATGATGTGACATGATAGGTTCACCATGATTACCACGATTAAACTATGATATCAACGGAAGCGCGATTCATCTTTAGCAGTGGGAGGAAACCGGAGTATCCGGAGAAAACCCACGAGGTTGGACAGGCGAAACTACTCCTTGCCACGTACAACCGGGGATTTGAAACCACGCCAGTTGACGCAATGGCAGGACGTATGATACAGCGCGCACGCTAACAATTCGGCCCCACCCCCCTGATAGTAGGAACCTAGCAAAAATCTAAACTGAAAAATATCATTGATTCCATTGGTAGTTGATATTACTTTCTCTGGTCCTCATTTTGAGAGATGTTTAATCCTTGCTAAATTATAACATTTAACAGTTTTGGATATTAAAAACGAATATAATATCAAAAATGGTTCAATTCTCTTCGGTAATTACAAAGATTAGGTGAGCTGAAAAGATGTCAACACTTGGTATCCATTGCAAATGATATATGACTTATTGCCAACATAAGGCAGCATCAACTATGAATTTCGAGGAATCATTCCATGGGCATCATTTCAATCGGATTTAACCCTTGCCAAGAGAAGAATATCCACTTTTTATATTTTAATTTTGTTTTCTTAATTAAATTTTGAATAATAAATATAAATGAGTACATTAAATATTTCCCCAAAAATGCAGATGTCGATCAATGGCTTTAGTATGAGCGTTTGCTGTAAGGAATTTGTAGTATCAACATTTCAAAATCTTGTCTTGCACTTGAAAGTGGAAGTCGAAAAGTCTGTAGGGTGGAAGGAATGCAACGTAAAGTTTTATATTTCCAAGTTGAAACAATGACTAGTATAACCTGTAATAGAATTACCCCTACTTGACATGTGTTTCCTCTAAAATACCACTTAACAATGGTTTTCTTTACATATTCATACAGTTATTATATATTGCATTATAACTTGATACTTTCTTAGATCTCATGCCGATCACTGCATTCCATATGTTGATGCTAAGACATGTTGTTACAACTAATGGTTTGTGTAAAGGATATCAAACTCGTAGCATCCACGTCCACCATTATTGCAGCAAAGTACCCGTATCCCGTCGACAAAAGCCACTATCTACTAGCCGCACCATATCCCCTTGTACATAGTTTTCGTGGCACGCGCATCCACCATTGATGCAGAAATAAAACGTATCCCGTCGAAAAAATCCACCATCTGCAAGCCGCAACATCCGCTTGTACATAACATAGTTTTCGTGGCACCCGCTTCCACCATTGATGCAGCAATAATCGTGTCTCGTTCACAAAATTCACCGATCGATCATGTATTATCAATCAGAGACGCTGGCTCGCTAGCCTTGAGGTCGCGGGTTCGCTCGCGGTGTTGGTCGAGAAAGTTCATCATGATTTTCCCGCGTGGTTTTCCAGCTGTCTACTCGTTCGGATGTGACGAAAAACCGAAGTCCCATGTACACATTGGCGTGTACGAAAAAGATCCCTTCGCAGTTGGATTTCGATATAAGAGTAGGCTGTGCAGGCAAATTTCCCCTTATATATAGCACACTGTATGGCGTATATCCGATTAGCCCCTCCTGAACAGAACAGTGGGGCGTTAAACCCTTCTAGGCTGAGCCATGAAATGTTTGTCTTCACGTCGATTGATACAGTTTCAGGTGTCGTTTTGGTATATTATTATGTGGTTTTACAATTGTTTTCAGAAGGAGGTTTGATGTATTATTATATTGTTTTATTTAGTTATTGTTGTTTCAAGTCGGGTTTTAGTATATTATTATATGGTTTTATAAATTATTATTGTTTCAGGTGGGGTTTTGGTATATTATTATGGGAAATATTTACACTAGGTGGTACACCATACGCCTGTATCGACACACAACAATTATTTAACTTTCTCAAGGATGGTTATCGTCTCAAGAAACCTTCACTGTGTGACCAAAATCTGTAAGTTTTTAATTTGACCATCTTATTTATACATGGAACATTAACGATCGCAATATTTTCAAGGCGCAATATTCTTGAACTCTGATGTAGATGGAAGTTTAGGATACAGGAATTTTGAGCATCCAATTTCCTACTGATTTGTTTGTCTGGAATACCATAGAGCAAACGTCTACACCGTAAGCCTTCTGGACAGAATGAGTGCCTAAGTGTGTGGATATGTTAAACATTTGAACTATCTCGCCAATTTATAGGAAGAGTGGAGGTCATTATGTATCCCGTTTCTCTATTCTTAACCTTCATGAACCCCCGCACAACAGAGAAGTAGTTATATCCAAATATACCACGTCTTACTAAACCACAGTGAAGTAGTTATATATATAGACTATATTCATATATACCACGTGTTTGTTGTTGTTAATATTTAATCCTATATCTGGCATTGATATTCTTCACCTGGCCATGTTGGAGATGGTTATTAAAGGCATGATATCATGACTGTATTATATTTTAGGTATGCAATGATGTTACAATGTTGGAATGAAAGACCAGAACGACGACCAACATTTCCAGAAATTCAGGGTAGATTACAACGAATCATTGAGGATAGTCAGGTATATAGGATTCCTACATAATCTATAAATACGTGTATATTATTACTTCCGGTTTTGGAGTTATTCTACTTCCGGTTTTTGGTGTATTTTGATGTAAAAGGAAACGTTTCGGTGTTCTACTCGTGAAACGCTGGCTAAACAGCTAGTCTCTTGGAAATATGAGATCACACGGCAACTTTCAGATGTCAAATTATATTCCATTCCGGTTTTTGCTGAGCAAAATCTGTGGGATTTCCGACAGGTTGCCCCTTATTAATAATGCGGGGCAGATGTCCTGGAAAGGAACAGCGTTTACTCGTTCTGGTTCTGGTGATACATTAACAACAGGTTCTGTGTACGGCGTTGGCCGTTGGAACCCAATGAATCAAGAGTAGGTAAAAACGCCGATGTCTGAACACGATTTCCCTCGTAGCACACCGCATGTATAATGCCCGTCTTCATAACTCCTGTTGGTACAGATAAGTGGGTAGTTACCCACATTTGCTTTTCACATTATTTAGAACATAAACACAACAGTAATCTTCAAGCCACTGAGAGGGAGGATTCGGAACACAGATATCATTTGGATTGGTGGATGTGTCCTTGATCTGAATTTCTCCACATTAATCTGTTTATTTTATTTTTAGGTGTATATGAACATAAATACTGAAGATGAATCGCAGTATGCTGAGATTGATACTGTTAAAGACACCGAGGATAATAAAGACTGAGTTCATTAAACAATCGTAGCCAGTGATAGTCATTGGAATTGTTATTGTTAAAGACACTGACATAATAAAGACTCAATTCAATAAATAATCGTATGCCAATGATATTCTTTGGAATTGTTACTGTTTGGCACTGACGTTAAACCGAGGAAAACATGGATTGAATTCCGGACACATCACATTCAATATAATGATTGTAGCCTAGTCTAGAATTTTACAGCTGACCAAATATACTGCCAGCAATAATGTTTGGAATTGACGATGTTGGGGACAATACCGACTGAATTCCAAACAAAGAGCATTCAATATCTAATCGACTTTAACAGCTGACCAGATACACTGCCAAATTATAATCATTGAGACTGCATATCGGGTGCTAGTTGCTGAATTGTAATATACATTAATAGACCTTAAAAATGGATATTTCCATGATTTATATCTCTGGTCTGTAATAGATGATCAGTAGCTTACAGCGTTAAAGCCAACTTCAATATAAACGACATTTTATCGAACTGCTCAACCCTGGTAAATGTTTAGTGATTTGCACTTTTGTGTTGGTCTCATACCTCTTCGATTATCTAGTCTTAAATCGTAATGGGGAAATAATTTCTCCTACTTTCACGGTTAACTTTTTCGCTCGTGTGAGGCCCCAGTAAAAGGTCCAAATGTGTCGGAATTTATCCAGGAATACAAGTTGCTTAAAATGGTGAAACGTGCTCCCAGAAACCGTTTGATTGATTTATATCATCAATGATAGATATTACTCATATTAGCAGCGATCAAAATGATTACATTATACAGTGGACTTTGTCACATCCGACATCTGAATACTATGGCATTCTGTGAAATCCGACACTATTTTCATGTCCCTGTGTATATAACATTGTGGAATAGTTTGATGCCAATATGACAATCCGGAAAGGATACTTGTGTTACTTGTCAAGTATTCAGTATAAAACTATTTCTATGTAAAATACAACACCCGTCTACCAAGGTCTAAATTAAATACTCGAAGAAACCTTCGCATTGTTTATAGTCTACCAATAACGTGTCTGAAATGAAAATTCTGCGTGGACCCAAGGAATAAAACTTGTCATTTGTTTATAACCCAACAAGAGAGTGCCTGAAATGAATACTCAGCGTGGGCCCCGAGGGCGACAAATTCTCATTGGAAACATTCGAACGGAACTGAACAAGAACAAATTGTAGTCAAATAGTATTGACCTCGACCAGTTACTTGTAGATTATATTCATTTAGGGACCCAATATACTGGTATCTTGAAAAAAAACCTGAAATCTTAACTGTAATATAACAAAAAAAAAGCAAGAATCCTGGTGTGAACCCCCATCATTTCTTGAAATCAAAAATATTCGAGACCTGCGTGTGTTTGTGTTGTCAGTTCCATATTCCCTTCAAGTTTCCGACTTTTGTTTATTTGTACAGGCAATATTTGAAACACCACTGGAAGGAAATAAACTTTAGCGGTGTATGTTTTATGTGGCTTTATAAACCAAGACAATCTGTGTATTCATTCTTCTTTGAAGTAGAATTTCATGTTTATAGTTAAGTCACAAACCGTCGTTATTATTCTCTGTATTACAACGACCGAGATGTACATTAGATATCATTCTATATCTTTATACACGTATTTTGTTATAACAAATGGAACAGTTTTTAATGTTAGAATGGTACAAAAAATATTTTGCCGCGATAAGACTATTTTTAAATAAGATCGTGTGCAAAATCTTGAAACACATCGCTCAACACACACGTTTTAAGAACCATTGCGATTCCTACGCTATTATTATAGCCCATACAGTGATTTTCAGAGAATTCAAAAGGTAACGGAGGAGGCGGGGACGTCTAAGTAAACCAGTGCTTGGATTTTAGTTAATTAAGCGGGTCTAGCTATAATGTATATATTATATAAAATCAAATTAATCAACTATCTTTATATTTTCTTAGGGTGTGGGGGGTGGTGGGGGGGTGGGGGTGGCCAAATGTTTAGCGTACGTTCTGCCATTGAGTTAACTGGCGTGGTTTCGAATCCCCAGCTGTACGTGACAAGGAGTAGGGTCGCCTGTCCAACCGCGTGGGTTTTCTCCGGGTACTCCGGTTTCCTCCCACTGCTAAAGACCCCTACGCGCAAGCGAATTATTGAACAAAAATTAATTAAAAACTATATGTTTGTCCCGAAATGACCTAGTTCGAGTCGAGTGGACGTTAAACCACATTTATCTCTCTATATATATTTTCCTAGTTAAGATCACGTCACCTTTATGTGTTCAAAATGGTGTCTCGCTAACCTCACGTCATCGTGTTCAACAATGTTCGAACAATTATCTTCCTACCTTGAATCCAAACTACTAAAAGGGTGGGGGGGGTCTGAAACTACTAACTTTCCCACACTCTTTACCCCTATCCAGACCGTGGTCCAGTGAAATGTCAGGATTAGGTTCAAAGGTTAAATCTTATATAGGGAAGTTGAGAAAAGTTTAATTTCGACAATACCTGTACTATTTGTGTGTAAATGGTCCGTCGTAGTTCGTTTCGTTATCTGATATATTTCTAAATCGCCTTTTGCATGTTGCCCTGGCAAGTGGGTGTCGCATTATAAAATCCAAAAGCTTTTTTCGTCATACGCCAATCGTCACGCATTTTACACGATTACCTTGCACCGATAATTATGGTCTGGCATCGATATATACGCCACGAGAATTATTTCACTTTTGCAAAAGTCTAGGAGAAATAATCGGCCATGATAATTAGTCAATACAAAAACCATATTTACAGCAGTTGTCACCAACAAGATGCAAAAATATCCCTTCGGGGTTATTTCTGTTCTCTGAATTACAACTTTTGATATTCAGTAATCTTGATTCCCTTTACAGTAAACTTCAAATTGAAGACAGCATAACGATACATTCTAACATATGATTTAATTTTGACATGAGTTTAAAATTTAATCTGATTGTCTGATAGCTGACCGAATTATACACGTGTTTCCCACGAATCATTTACAATGGGGGTTTATTCAGTATTAATTTTATCATTTGTATATATTTAAATTTATTTTCAGCTGGATTTTTTTTTGATTTTTTTAATTTGCTGTGAATTATTGTAGTCTGTGTATATTAAATGATACGAGGTATCTTATTATTTATGATATGTTTCTTACAAAAACCTTTTGTCTTCGCCCTAACTAGATGTATTGTTTACTTCCAGCGATATCTGTATATAAACTTTTAGATATAGAAAGCTTTAAATTTAGACCCGAAGTTTAAAGCGATTTAAACACTGTCCATTTATGAATTTGAGGTCCAATTTTTGTATATTTTTAGATTGTATAGATACATATTATTGTATACAATGGTTTATTATAAATTTCTTTCGTTCTTTGTTTTTTTTTGTTCGTTAGTCATGGACCACCAGCAACTGAAGCTAAGCTTTAAAAATCGGTCAACACCGGGATTGAACCCGGGACCTCCTGGTTAGTGAGCCACCGCCTTACTCACCGAGATCCCCTATTCGATCCCGATGTCAGCCGAGAAATTTCCATGCTGATTTCCTATTGTTCGTTTTGCACGACACCTAGCGAGGAATGACGTCTTTCTAACACTATTATAGTGATGACAGAAATCAGTTTCGTGTATACAGGATTTATTTACATCGAGAACAAGAACATACATACACGGAAACATAAACGAAACAGGAACTAAACTACACCAGGAACGTAAACAATAACATTAACATGGTACATTAAGACAATCATTCCGCCCTCTGACCAGGCACTCGGGTGAGTCCATACGCCGGTCTCTGCTCCTCTCTCCCTCCCGTCTCTTCACTGTTCCTCGTCGGCGTCTCCCTGACGTTCAGCAAACTAATGGTTATATACCTTTCAACTGGATCTATACACACACAGTCATTGTTGTTATATATTATGGAGTTTACAAGTTATCATATTAATTTCGCTGACTGGTATAAATGTATACAGTTCATATCTACATTGTCCACACATGTGGAATTGATTAATTATTTAATTACGTGTTTATAGATGAATAACAATATCTCATGGTATCAAAACCAACTGGGGTCAATAAGTTCTATGCACCTAAATAATCGTTCAATTTGATGAAAGTTATAGAGCACATCGTCAATTATAATCTTTCAGATAGCAGGAGAGTAGGATGTTATTTCATTTCATTTCATTCAGATAAGATGAAAACTGATGCCCCACGTACATGTATGCATACTACCGGCATCACTTTAAAGATGCCTCTAAATACCTGGCCTGGAGGTAGCATGTTCAATCCCTGCATTGGCCAAGAAAGATCATCCAGATTTTCCGACGTGGTTTCGCCTTGTCAGTGATGCAGGACGGAGGGCCTGCCAAGATACTTGTCTAGTCGTTCGGGACAAAAAAACCGAGGACCCTTGGCGGTTGGAATTCTATATAAAAGTAGGCCCTAGTGCTGCTGCCCGGGCAAAATTCTCCTCATTTCACTGTCTTCATTAGCCCAGCTGTTAGGAGCAGAACAGTAGCACATTGAACTCCATTTTATTTCATTCCCCATGAAATGCATGTAAACCGTAAAGCGCCGCTGTCAGGGCAAAATTTCCTTCATAGCACACGTCCGTTTCCATTAGGCGAGTTAAATCTCTTATCATGAATTTGATTCATTTCGTCGTGCAATCGGCAAACAAGTGGTGGAGTTCGTTAAAACGTTATTAACAGAAGTCTAATGATTTAATCTATGACAGTCTACTTACAAGTATATATTTCAAATCACCAGACAAGATGACTGGATAACACTTCGACTTATAAATAGATAAAATACATCATAATATTCAAATATGAAAAAGTCATTTTCTCTATGGAGTTAAAAAAAACCCCAACATATATAAGTCTACCCCATTTTGACGGAGTTTAAAATCGCAATATGTATATTTTGAGCTGGGTGTTTTTGTTTCGTCTGCCATGGAACGAAACCTGTGAGTTAATGGGATATCCACTTTCTTAAAGTGAAAGATAACCAAGAAACAAAGGCAGCTTTGTCTACAGACACATAGTAGTGTATATGTACGTAATAAATGTCACGCCGTGAGAGGTGATACAATTATTGAAACAATATATCATGCGTAGGCTTAGGTTTTTTTTAAAAAAAAAATGTCGCTCTGGTGGAAAATATTTATAGATAGCTTTCACGAAGCTAAAGTTAAGAAATATGATAGACTGTAATTTATTTGACCTTCCATTTCAGACGATTTTATGTTTTGGTTTGAATGCTTTGCAGAATTATTCATCATTGAAATTCTGAAAATAAACGAAAACAAAAATGTCGTACCCGTCACATGCATTACAAAACACATTTTTTGTCGTGCTCTTACGTTATATTAAGGCTACCTGCGCAGATTTCGTCATGACCACGAGATGCAATTTAAAGAGGGTTAGGGCTCGTGATTGTTGCCGAGCAGGATTGTGGGTTAGGGTATAGGCTAGGTTGCGTGTTAGGGGTAGCTCTAGCCCTGCCTACATGAGTACATGTTTTGACCTTGATGAAATCTGCAAATGGCCTTAATATTTAGATCTAACACGTTACGTTATCATCCGATAGATCTTTAGTCATCAAATGCAACCGATATACGACGCTGTATCAAGGACACTAAGACATAATATTAGAATGTTCCGGTCTCGATCCGAGGAAGTTCTTCGAGATTTTCCTGTTCGGATTTCCCTTGACAGTGGTCCATGGCGGAGGGCCAGTCACGGATAGTGTCTAGTCGTTTGGGTGAAGTTGTAAAGAATATAAAAAACTGATCGAACTTTTCAATAATTAACAATACGTCTAGTCGTTCGGATTGGACGAAAAATGGAGGTCCCGTGTACACCTAAAACCGATTGATTCAGTAAAAACATCGGACGTTTTGCAATTGAATGTCCAATCTCTATCTGGTCGAGTTTCTGTTTCTTCCGTCCTATTTCCACCGTCTACCATGTGTGACGACAATATCAATTATATAAATGGTGGATTGTGAAAGTTATTTGGGCGTGTCTCGTAAAAACAGTAGGCCTAAATTTGGAGCCCCAAATCTGAAGGGCTTGTGGTCGTCGCGAAACGATAGGGCAACTGCAAACACAGACGCCGACTGCGTTAGTTTTCTTCAAAAGAATAAAAGGCACAGAACAGTCGAATATCGTTTGATGATGGGTGGATATCACGGTAGCTAAGTGGATAAGGCGCTGGCTCGCTATCCTGGCGGTCGGGTGTTCGATCCCTGCATTAGGCGAGAAAGTTCATCCAGATTATCCGGTGTGGTTTCCTCTTGTCAGTGATACAGGACGGGGGGGGGAGGCTGACAAGGACAGCCGCCTAGTCGTTCAGATGGGACAAAAAACCGAGGTCCCGTGTACACATTGGCGTGCACGTAAAAGATCCATTGACAGTTGGAATTCGATATAAGAGTAGGCCGTAGCGCCGCTGCCCGGACAAAATTTCCCTCATAGCACAGTGTATGGCGTATGCCCGTCTTCATTAGCCCAGTTTAGGAGCAGAACAGAAGAACGCTAAACCTCATTTCATTTCATTTCATTGATGATGGGTTGTGTTTTATTGTCAAAGTAATGTAATGAGGTTTAACTTCCTACTACTCTTTATAGTCTCTATCACTCAGAAAAATATTATCCGCAAGTTGAAGACTAATCGGCACCAACCGGGATAATAAATACGGAGTCATACACCCTACATATTGTCGGACCAGCGGCGTATCCAACTGTCAATGGTTCTTTACATGCACGCCAGTGTGCACACGTACGGGGCCGCGGCTTTAGTCTGATCTGAACTTTACATTGACAACGGGGAGAGAGAAAAATGGGATTTAGTCTTCACTCGACACAAACTATGTCATTTCTGGACTAATATTTTTATTTCAATAATTCGTTTGATCGTATATGGATCTCTAGGGTAAACAGAACACCAAGAATAAATAAACACGGGGAGGGGGGGGGCAAACTCGACAACCCACCGGAAAAGAGCGAAAATATATAGAAATTTTAAAAATTGAACCATCGATCATGAAAATAATGTGCTAGTAGCTAGCCTAGTAGATAGGCTTAACAATTGATCGGATAGGCTATTCAACAAAATAAAATTGCGCGAAATATTACAATGGCAGTGGCTATTTGCCTAAGTCTGTTTTAGATGTTCAAAATTAATGAAAAGTCTGTTTAATTTTTTGTTAAAAGTGATAACGTTCCTTTAATTTAATATTTTATGTCAAAACGATCTGATCAAAATTAATTTTTACTAGTAACTCGTCGACAAACGGTGGTGACATCATACTATAATTTAAAATACAGACGTCAATGTTTGACAGTCTGGGTAATGGAGTAATATTTCTTTAAAAGAGTTATCTCCCTTTTTGGGAGGTGAAGGCCATGTTATGAATTACTACACGTGGTTTTGTTGATACTAATAACTATAGAAAAATAGAAAGTATTTAGCAAAATGGGCGGAAAACGGGAAAGACATGAGGTAAATTTTTAACATGCAGTATTAGTTTGTCTATTACAATTAAATTCGACTATATAGATGCCATTTGTCTTGTGAAATTGTAGAATATATATAGCTGTGTAAACTGTAATCAATCGCAAACATTTTTGAGAAACTACTAGTACTAACTATAAACTAAGCAAGCTGAAATGAAAGAAATGGATGCAGTTTAACGTCCTACAGTTCTGCTATTCAACTAGGCTAATGAAAACGGGCAAAAGCCATACAGTGTGCTTTGAGGAAAATTTTGCCCGTAGGCAGCTTACTCTTATATTTATTTAATTCCAACTGCCAAGGGATCTTTTACGTGCACGCCAATGTTTAATGTGTACTACTCCGATTTACATATAATCTGTTTTAGTTATCAAAGATTTGCATATTTTTCAGTCCGAGGGATCTTTACCGGATGATATGGAAGAAGATGACGAAGATGTTCTTCAAACGTTAACAGCACAACAAAGGGAGGTAACTGGAGAACCTATGAAGAAGATGACTAAGAAAGAAAGAGAAAAGTTGTATAAAGAGCCAACAGTTGAGGAGTTGAATCAGATGAAAGAAACAGAAAATCTATTCCACTCAAATCTTTTTAGATTACAGGTTAAAACATATTATTTATTGTAACCATGAACCTTATAATGCATCCATGTTTTTAATTAACAATGTGAATGCAGTAGCTCGAATTACCCATAAATCCACCATTATTTCAAGTTTACTCATAAATCCACCATTATTTCAAGTTTCAACTCCTGTAATAATAATTTACATGTATATCTATTTGATAATACATGTATACTGTTCTTTCTTTATGCCAAATCGGCATTTTTAACTTCAAATTGCACTTGAGTAACAGCGAGGCAAAAAGTATTTAAATATAAATTAACAAAACAGGTCTTCAGATGGTGTAAAAAGCATAGTTCTGGATTGTAAATATCTGAAAATGCCTTATGAAGATGGCTGAAAAAGCATACATGTACATTGTAGTTCAGGGGCCTGTTTTGCGAAATTTTAACTAAGATAAAATCCAAATTTTAGTAATTTAATTGGATAATATTGGATTGATTTTAGTGCTTAGCAAATTGAACTTGAAGTATCTACTAAAGTTAAAATTTCGAGACACATGATTGTAAATATCGTATAACGCCTTCTGAAGATTATTTGGTATTTTAAAGAAAACGTTTTTTAACGCAATATTTATTATAAGTTTCTTGTAGATTTTTATCGTTTATCTGATGCAATATTTATTTGAAACTATTTAATTTTCTTGTAGATAACTGAAGTGTTAAAAGAAGTTTCTTTGAAAGAAAAACACAAGAGACAAGCAGAGAAATTGATATCAATATTGAAAGAAACAATTCTAGAAATACCAGCTGGTGAACAATATGATGTAGGTTTAAGTTTTCATAAATCTTTGCATGGAATCTGTTATTTTTATAACAAGGGACAATGTATAGTTGTTCAGGTGGGACAAAAAACAGAGGTACCATTTACGCATTAGCCTGCATGTGGAAGATCCCTTGGAGTCTAGTCCGGCGGATGATTTGGTGTATACCATCCACCGATTAAAATAAAAAAAAAAATCACAAGAGTAGTCCAGGGCAGAATTTTTATGTGCATGGCGTGTGTCTATATTCATTAATTAGTTAGGATGGTGTCATGTATTTTAAGTAATTATCTTTGGCAGTGATTGTTTATGTGTATGCCTCATTAACAGTAAGTTTTCAATTATCATTTCAGTTAAAAGACACAAAATGGTTAACAAAACAGAAAGTAAAATTACCTCTACATCAAGTATCAAGTTGTTTGAAGGGAAAGTTTCAGTTCTTACCTCCCTTGTCTGTTAGAATTATTGGTAGTTATCTACTAGATACGGTTGTTAAACCAGATACAGTCGTTGATCTGATGGTGGAGATGCCAAAGGTACGTGATGAATCATTTACAGTTTTTATATATGTCCACATTAACATATGGTTGAATATTGTCAGTTCGTTGTGGACACTATTTAGGGGCTAAATTTATCATCTGATCGAGTTGTTATTCATGCACAAAGTTCATGAGATGTAGATGCCCTTAACTACTTTGGAAAATATCTTGTGTGTGCTCTAGCAGCTAAAGTTATCATCCAATATTTTGAAATTTATAAACAGTTAATGCATTGTGTTCATGAAGAAGAAGAAACATGTTGATATTCAAGAATTGATCACACAATTGTTAATCAGATGAAGAAGCCTGTTGATTTTCAACAAATTCTGATAATTATTTAAAGTGTTAGTCCTTGATCTCGAATGGAACCTTGTTAGAGCCAATCTGAAGTGTGATTATATATGTGTTCCATTATTAAATGCCATTTGTATTTCTCTTAGGCCTGTGTATCAGAAAATGACAGCCAGAACCACCGTTATCTTAGAAAGAGAGCTTTATATCTGGCTTGCATAGCAACACATCTCCAAAAAGATCCACAGTGTCAACATTTACAGTTTACATATCTCCATGGTAACCATCTGAAACCTATACTGGTCGTCATTCTTAAAGGTAAGATTTAAGTTTGTAGATTCTTGGGAAAGGTTATCTCCAGGAAATGTATGAAATGATTTTTATGCATGTCATAAAAGTAACTGATCTTTTTTTCAAGCAAATTCAAATTCTTCTTTTAATTTTGTTCCTAAAAATAAATTGATAATATGTTGGCGAAAAAGAGAGAGAAATGGAGCTAAATGTCCCCTTAACACAACTATGTCATTTTGAACCTGTTCATTCCTTTCTGGGGTTTAATGTCCACTTCCACCTAGGGTGATATCGTAGACAAATTTCAAGCCTGACTTGTGGGGGGGGGGGGGGTAGGCTGTTGGGGGGACCGAAGGTCGCTGAGAAAAAAACGGAGTGTTAGCAGGCAACCTAACTCCTTGTCACCCACAACCATTTGCATCAAAATCACACAACTTGACTCAGTGACATCCATCTTCATTTGTTAGAAATTCTTTCTACAAGAGATAATATTCATACACTTTATAAGATTGTAGAATGAAATGTATTGAAATTCTGTCGTCATTACAGGAGATAGTCGACCAATCACAGTACATATACATGTTGTTATATCCAGTGATGCCTTTAATCCAGAGTTATTTAATATCAATAAATGTAACGTCAATACAAAATGGTGGAAAGATGTCACTCAACTAGAGGATAAAGGTAATATGAATCAAATTTTAACATCAGACTAACACATGACACAACTATATGCAATACAAGTTACTTAAAGGATTTATTTCAGGGACGTTTCGATGAGGGTTCTCCCGTCTTTATCAAACAAAAAATGACAACCATAAATAAATGAAGATATATGTACAAAATATGCAACAACGGAAAACATTTATATACAGTCAGAACCCTCGGCGAATGTTGCTGAAATAAATCCTTTAAGTAAATTGTATTCTGTATAATCCAGTCATGTGTTATTCTCATACTGTTACTAAATGTCACTTAAACTTAACATTGGATTGTTTTGAATAGCCTGTAACTACTGCTCCGTTGACCTCCTCAAATAACTTTATTCATAGATCTTTTATACAGTAATCGACCATTATTCATATTACTTGATTAGTTCGGGATAGGTAGTGGGAGTAGAAACATCAGGTGGTCGAAATGTTAACAGGAGATGTAGAAATGTGGCCGTGTTATTAGTTTGGGATAAGTAGTGGGAGTAGTAGTTTCAGGTGGTCAAAGGGTGTTAAAACATGTATTAAATTGGAGCGTCTATTACATGTACTCTGATGAGTGAGGGAGAATACAATCAAGCTCTTGCCACTTTCAAAGCTGACCCTTTCCCCACGATGTAGCAGCATGTAACTGTCTTGCATCCAGTAAGGACATGAGCTGACAGGATTTCAATGATGATGGACATGTTTTTCTCCATAGTTTGACCAATGTTAACGGTTGTTCTTTCCTTGATTCCATCGTAACACGATACTTGTTAGCTTGTTATGGACATAGCTCTAGCAAATCAATACCTTGGGGGTATAGGAATCCCAAACTAGAAATGTATCGTCATCATCCCCACCTAAACCATGCAGTCTGGTTCCAACGAATGATGCATTTGCAGGGAATGTCCAAAGAGCTCAGCTCCAAGCTATTGTGTGGCGCCCATTGGAAGATTGTAATCCGCCTAACTTGATTCAGAACTGTATTGCTGGGTGAACAATACTAAATTGAGAACATTACACTCGGCCAACTTAGAAGATTTAACATTGTTTTGTTTGTAGATGATGTAGTATTAAAACCTACTCCTATAAGTAATATTTCCATATATGGAGGGTATTTGTCGTTTTAGAGTGAATAACATATTTTATTTCATCGAGAAGCAAGAAAACTTATATAAACGTTTTCTTGCTTAGAGATGAAATAAAATATGTTATTCACGACAAAACGACAAATGTTCTATTTATTTTATGATTTTACAATCATTTTAGGTAAAACAACATGGACTACTTTGTCCGCCAGTGGAATAACACTTTTATTTCACTGATAAAACGCGGTATTGCACTACTGATCATAAAATAAATTGATTTATTTGTAGATGATATTGTATTAAAGCCTACTCCAATCAGTAATATGGCTGTATTAGAAGATTTAACTCTACAACAAAATACGGATCACATGGAGAAAACATTGACTGATTTATCAGGTTTTACTGAGGGAATCAAATTACTCAAGATTTGGTTACGACAACGTGAGCTGGATAAGGTATGGTTTATGTTTATAATACCGCCCCTAACCAAAGTTAAAGGATAGACATTGGAATGGTCTCCATCCTTCCATTCAGTATCCCATCTTCTATTAGCCCAGGTTAGGTGCAACAGAGTAGGACGTTAAACCCCATTTCATTTCATTTCCATTCAGTATATATGGTGGGGTTGGAAGGCCAAACGGTTAGCACAAGGCGTCCTGTTTCTTAAGGTCTGTCATCGAGTCAGTTTTAAGGAGTGGGGTCGCCTGTACAACTTCATGGGTTTTCTCCAGGTCCTCCGATTTTCAGATTTTTGAAATAAAATTGAACCATGTGTTTGTCGAAAAATGACCTAGTTTGTGTCGAGTTAATGTTAAAACCCATTTGTCTCTCTCTCTCTAATTCAACAGTTATATTATGAGTATGACTATGTTATATTTTACAGGGTTATGGTTATATTATTACTATGTTATATTTTACAGGGTTATGGTTATTTCAATAGTTATATTATGACTATGTATGTGGTATATTTATTGTCTCAACGTCTGCTCAATAAAATGATGAGTAGTTATCAAGTCTTTAGAAGTACTCTGATTCAGTTAGGTAAGAAGAATCTAATACTAATAGTCCAACCTCATGGGTTTTCTCCTGGTCCTCTGGTTTCCTCTCACTGCTAAAGACCCCCCCCCCCCCCACATGCAATCAAATAATTGAAACAAAATGAAACCATATGTTAGTCCTGAAATGACCTAGTTTGTGTCGAGTGGACGTCAAACCTCATTTCTTTCTTTCTCTCTTATAATTGTTTAATCCTGAAAAAATGAATATATGGAAAATTTCATTCAAATTACTTCATTCTTAGAGAAGTTATCTCTGTTTTGATAAGATGTGGCATAGATTGTTATTAATATTATCGTTCCAAAAATTTGTCATTTTTAAATTAAATCATTAAATGATGATCATATTTCAATCCTTTTTAAATTACCGCCATCCAGTGGTTTAGGGAGTTGATTATAGGCTTGTCTTGTGAATAAGTGTCTAAATAATAATTTATGTAACATGTGAAGCTCCTACATAATGCACCGAAATTAGATAAATTTGACGTTTTTAGCTCCAATTTGAGATCCAAGGTATTTAATTATTGCTTAGTCATTTAATTATTGCTTAGTTTTTTTTTCACATGTCCAGCTAAATATAGTGTAAAGATGATATATATTTGATTGATATAAAAATGACATATTGGAAACCAGAAATTGGAGAATGTAACGGAAGCTGTCCTACTCGGAATTACAATAGATGATCACTTAGACTGGGGAAAACATATAATGAAGCTTCACTCTCTTGTTGGGTCAAAAATATATCTTCTAAATAGAATTAAAATAAATCTACCTATAGAAACCCGAATTTTGTTTTATAATGCCTATATATTGTCTCATTTAGACTTTTGTAATATTGTTTGGGGTAATGCTTTCCAGAATAAAATTGACTTCCTATCTAAGCTTCAAAAACGTGCAGCGCGGAGTATCCTCGACGCGAAATATGATGCAAGATCGGCAGACTTGTTCTCTCAATTAAATTGGCTAACTCTTGAACAACGAATTAAATATAACACTGGGATACTGACTTATAAAATTATGAATGGAAAATGTCCACATTACTTTCAAAATTATTTTTGCTTACAATCTTCTATGTCCACTACAATTCTCTGTCTACGTTCGGAAACAAAAAACTCATTACATCTTCCAAAATGTCGTATTGAGGCCATGAAAAGAACTTTTAAATACAAGGCTAGCTTACTCTGGAATTCATTACCTCAGGTACTCAAACAATCTAACGATATATTGAGTTTTAAGACGGGACTGAAAAGGGAACTAAAATCTTAATATGCAATTATTTTCCTAGTTTTATACTCCCTTTTCATCTTTAATATATATATGTAAATATTAGCTTTAGTTCATTTTATTTTAATGTGTCAATCACATTATTCTATATCCATGTTACCTTTTCATATATTGATTTACATCATAATATTCTTATTTTCATTTTCTCACATTATCATTTTGTAAATATGTTATTGTAGTTTTATGTAGACAGATCCCAGGGAAGATTGCCTTGTGCAACTGGGTCTCTAATAAAGTTATTATTATTATTATTATATATTTGATTGATTTGGTAAATATTGTGTAAATATGACGTATATTTGATTGATAAAAATATGACGTATATTTGATTGATTTGGTAAATGTTGTATAAAGATAAAGTATATTTGATTAACTGATAAGTACCGGTAATGTTTATATATTTCAGCTCGTAGTGATTGGTTGAGTAAACCACCATCATTATATAAGAATAAGAAATCTGGTAATGATACCAGGGAGAAAGATATGATGTCTGTATTTGATGTGGTCTTTCTAGATGCTACTGGTCTCGTTAATATCTGCTCTAATCTAAATAAATCTCTCTTTCAAAGGGTAAGAAATAAAATGAATTGGAGTTTAAAATCTTACATTTTTGCACCAACTGGGATAATAAAGACGGGCATACAGTCTGCATGAGGGAAAATTTTCCATTACAGTGGCACTTACTACAGTCTACTCTCATTTCAAATTTTATCTGTCAAGGGTTCTTTTACATGCACCTGTTTTCCGACCATCCAAATGACTAGACATTGTTTCTTGTCAGATCCAACGTCCTACACCACTGACAAGGGGAAACAGCACCACAAATCCCAACGAATTATCTCAACCAATACCATGAGCGAACCAGAGATGAATTTATAGATCTATCTGTTCTCACACTCTTTTGGACAAAGAAACACTGCCTCTTATAATTATGAGCTAGTAAGTGTAAACTTAGTGTAGAAGTGCATTAGGTAAATGATAAGACTGAGTGCAATAATGAGCATTTCCAACATAGGTTTAGCAAAGATAAACAATATCTTTGATCTAGAATTTGGAAGGCAGGGGACATAAGTCTAAGCCCTGTTTTTATTGTATGTGCCTCTGTGACTTTCCACCCGTCCTTTCATTAGTGATATGGAAACAATCCCATTTCATTTGCAATAGACTGACTTTTTTGCTGGGAAAATGTGTAAATGGAAAACTGGGGGAAAATGTTTGAATGGAAAATGGGTGTAACTGTTGAATTGTTTTTAAATGCATTTAATTGTTGTTTTGTTTATTTAGGTTATTCACGAAGCCAAGTTATCAGCTGATTATTTAACTGGTAAAACGAGTGAAGCTTTTGATCTCCTCCTCATGACTCCAGTTTCTTTTGATAGAAAGTTTGATTATTGTTTCCAGTAAGTGTATTTTAATTTTAAACATACATTACACAAGAGTGGAATCTTTCTGTTGCAGCTCTTTCTTTGGGCCTTAAATGTTATATGAATTATGAATTAGACAATTATTAACATGACCAGACCATATCCGACTCTCGGTACCATCGTATGGCACCGATTTTGAGTAGATTAGAACAGTTTTGCCATTTAATGATTTGGTTTATAAAGGGAGAAGCGAAGCCAGTGCCATGCCCATTAAATCTGTCACAGGTAGTTAGGTGGCCGATTGCTCTAATGCATGCGCTTTAGATCAAAAGATCTGTCATTGAGACAACTGGTGACAAGGAATAGGGTTTTCTACCCAAGCTTGTGTATTTTCTCAGGGTCCCCTCATTTCACCCCGCTTCTAAAGATCCCTAAATAGAACTGAACAAAATGGGGAACCAGTCTCTCTGTTGGCTTCTTTAATCGTTTATCTTATTGTAAAAGAAGAAATACGATACCAATAAAGATGACCAAAATACAGATAAATCCTAAGATCAATACTGAAAGAACTATAAATATTTCATTCAATACCGTACAATTTTTACAGCATAGAGAATATACGACCCATGGTAGAGAAAGGTGAAGCACTGGGTGGTATACACAAGATGGTGGATAATAGTGGACATTATTTACATGCTTATCTACCGGCTGTATTAAATATCTTACAGAAAGCTCTAGATAAACGAATATATTTAATACAATCTAGAGCTAGTCCTACTCCACAGGTATATATATAATATTACTTTTATATAGAAAATTAAACAAGATCTACATCATATGATTTCAAAATGATCAGAGCTATTCCATTTAAAACTATTTGGGTGGGTGGAAATGCCACTTTTTAAAACCTAATTGTGTGGTTACTTGTGTCACCACAATAACACTATTGTGTAACATTACTTTTTCTGAATAACTGGGTTTATAATGCAAAATCTCTGGTTAATTGTCAGTAGCGCATGTGTCCTCCACTGGCTCTTACGCAAGCTGTGCAGCACAATTAACCATCTTTGTCGTACTTTTGGTTTTGACCCCTCTGATTTTATACCATTGATGGCAGATTAAACATCCATAAGTGTACAAATGTGTTGTTATTAATGTGTTCCCATTTGAATATTGTTCACAATAAGAAGCAAAATAAATAAGATATGTTTACAGGATCATTTTGTTATACGAAAAACTAAGTGATGCGTTTTCTATGGCGCTCAGTATATTTTAGTGGGATATACATGTAGATATATTAAGATGTTATTATATATATTTTAGTGGGATATAAATGAAGAAGTAAGAACATGTGATGATATAGAGAGAGTAACTATAGGTATATTAGTTGATACACTTGTATCTGTTAGAGCTGTTGAAAAGGGTCCAGCTGCTGATTCTCCTCAGGTAAATTCCTAAAATACATTTCCAAATTACTGTATTTCCTGTTTCACACGGTCTTTTCCAACATCACTCTACCTTCTGAAAGCGTTTCGGTTCAATCGTTAACATCACTGTATGGCTTATCCCCTTGTCCCTGTTTTTCTGTTTTAATTGTTAATTTGTTTCATATTTTCTAAGGCACGAGGATTCAGAGAATTTTGGGGCGAGGTGTCTGAACTACGAAGATTTCAAGATGGTAGTATTTGTGAAGCTATTGTCTGGTCGAAAGGATCAAGCTTCAGAAAGAAAAGACTGGTTTCTTCTAAGATAGTTCCTTATATTTTAAAGAAGTGAGTTGTGAATAAATTTCAATTAAAAATTGTGTAAATTTAGAAAATATATCAAAATCATAAAAACTTTTTTTTCAGCCAATGTCATGGATTTTAGCCTTTAGATATTGTCCATATTTTTGTCTGTTTTTTTTTTGAGTGTCAAGAAATTCACAGTTTTGCAATTTATTTAAAATTGAGATTTAGAACAGGACGGAGGGCCTTACAAGGAACAGTACTGGTATCTAGTTGTTTGGATGGGACGGAAAAACAATGTCCTGTGTACACATTGCCATGCATGTAAAAGAATCCTTGACTGTTCAAATTCGGTATATGAGTAGGACACATTGCCGCTGTCCATCTACATTAGCCCAGCCTTGCACGAAAGTAGGACATTAAGATTTGATTTGATATATTATGAAAATATTTTACATGTATATTTAAAGATGTCTGTACATTTTTATTTCTGTTTTCTAGATACGCTGGTATAGATATCGATGACATCAGATTTATTGGTGAAGAATTTGACATACCGTTACATCTTCCGTTTCCCAAACAGCCTGATTTGCCAGTTTATGGCACCGGGGAGGAACAACATGCAGTACTGTTACAGACGTACGACTCGTTACGTAAATCATTACGTGCCTTACCAGATTTACCGTTGCGTATAAATACTATACAAGGTATCCATCCTGTCTTCAGATTTACTGATGTAAGTTAACATTAACCTACTTAGGAACCATATTGTGTCCTTCAGGTGGGGATGGATGGTCGAATGATTAGCATGTATGTGCACTGTATTATAATAAGGTCTGTTATTGAGTCAACTGGCGTGGTTTTGATTCCCTGGTTGTACATGAAAAGGAGTAGGGTCGCCTGTCCAGTCGAACAGGTTTTCTCCATGTCTTCCAGTTTCCTCCCAAGAACCCCTACACACAAGCGAATTATTGAAATAAAATTGAACCATATGTTAGCCCAGGAAATGGCTTAGTTTGTGTCGAGTGGACGTTATACCCTCTCTCTCATATTAGCACAACCTTAAAGCTGCACTACTTTGTTTCACGGTAAACGATGGAAAGATAAAAGGTATGCCGACCCAAACTGATTTCAATACTGTATTAATATATGTAAATGTACTTATTATTATTGTTTATATCTATAGGTATTTCCAGTGATGGCATTAAATCAGTTCAAAGAAACAAAGAGGATTGGTGATAAATATTTTCCTACTAGATCTCAATCTGCACCACCATTTCACCCCGTTTTACCAGGTAAAATATCTGCTTCACCCATATTTTAATGTGATTATATATTGTCATCATGTCCATTGGGCTGTCTTCACAGATATGGTCCATGTAAAACAATGTACTTTATGTTTGGTCCATGTAAAAACAATGTGCTATATTATTTGTAAAAACATTGTACTTTATGTTTGGTCCATGTAAAAACAATGTACTATATATATGGTCTACGAACAATAATGCCCTAATATTATTATACGATCCATGAAAAAACGATATACTTTAAAACAGTCCACATAAAAATAATGTCGTTAATAAAAGGTCCATATAAAACCAATGTACTTTATTTTTTGTCCGTGTAAATATACATTGTAATGTACTTTATTTTTGGTCCATGTAAAAATAATGTACTTTTATATATGATCTACATAACATAAAAAAACAAAGTAAATATTATGTACTTTATATGGGGTCTATGTAAAAGCAATGTCCTTTATATATGGTCCATGTAAAGCAGTTTAATTTATATATGGTCAATGTAAAAAAAATGTACTGTATAATATATATTTAATTTATCATTATTATAATTTTTGTGTTTAAGTTATGTGTGTATTGGAGGGAAGTGGTAAATGGCCAGATAATATAGATGCTATAAACAGATTGAAGGCAGCTATTTATATTAAAATATCCAAAGGTTTAAGCACAGACAAGAGTTTAAAAGTTCATCTTCATGCCACCTATATAGACATCATGAAGGTAACTTCTGTATATTTTTCAAGTTTTGAATTTAGCCTAGTCATCAGTTATGGAACTTGGTAAAACACATTACAATGTTAAAGTGAAGTCATGTGTGAGTTGTATTTTTATTGTTCAAAGGAGCCACAGTACTGGCTCAGTCAACAAGACACTTGTTCACTCCAAATATTGGCCAAGAAAGTTCCTCGGTCAAGGACAGTGTCCAGCCTTTCGAATGAGACAGAAATCCAAAAACGTGTTCACATTGGCATGCATGTTAATTTGATATTAGAGTAAGCTGTAGCGTCAAGGTCCACGCAAAATTTTACTCATGTCACACTTTATGGCATATGCTCGTCGTCTTTAGCTCAGTTCAGAGCAGAATATTAGGATGTTAAACCCCATTTCATAAAGCCACTGATTGTCATATTTTGGCCACAAGATTTTATTTAGTACTTAAAGCCCCAATAACACTCTTGTTGTAATTGAATAATATGTCCCAATCTTTATTCTGGTCAACAAATTGTATTATTTTACAATATTCAAATAAATTGATGGTACAAATTTCATCGTAACACACCTAATTTAAAACATTGGAAAAATTCAACTACATGATTTGAAAAGGTTTGCGTAAACCTTTTCAAATGTGACTTGGATTTTAAAATATTTTTCGAACCCTCTGGACAAGTAAAATATGATGTAATGGATAATTTACACAACAGGTAGGACACATAAACATCTGGTACTTAAAATAAGACTATTATTTATTTTCTAGAGCTGCCAAGCCAGCAAGAGTGTTATTGTCCCTTTAAGTATAGGGACAGAGAGAAAAAAAATTGTGTTTTACATCCACTCAACACAAAATGTCATTCGAAGATTGATATTTTTGTTTCGTATTTTCTGTGTATTGATATTATTTGAAATGTTTTCTATGTATTAGGATGGTTATGTGTTCCGGATAACTATATCAGCTTTAAGAGAATTAAGTGTATTGAAATCTACAACCAGTAAATCTGGTATGTTACGTGTACAGACTACAGATCAATCAACAGAGTTTGAAAAAACAGTGATAGCTTTACCTAAACTTACCAGTACTATACACGGGTATGTTTCACAATTATTATCGGCATATAAAAATTAGAGGGAGGAAAATGGGATCTAAATTACACTGTTCATAGCCTTACTTAAACTTACCAGGGTCCTATTTCTCGAAATCTTAACTAAAGGTAAAATCCAGAATTTAGTAGATACTTCAAATTTGAGTGGCTAAGCACTAATATCAATTTTATATTATCCCATCAAATTTCTCAAATTTGGATTTTATCTTGGTTTGAATTTCATGAAACAGGCCCCAATATTATATATATGGGTATGTGTCACAAAAAATCGTCTGCGATATCACTTCGGTGGAAGCTGACGTTAAATAAAGCTATTTCACACACACTAAAATAAGAGGGAGAGAAATAGAAAAGCTGTCTATCGTTATATACAAATTAAAGGGAGGGAAATGGAACAGCGGTTAGGGAACTAAATCTAAACCACACTGTTCCATAGTTTTACCTAAACTTACCAGTACTATTTGTTGCATGATTATTCTCTCAAAATTAGAGGGAGGTAAATGAACAGCGGTTATGCAAAAAGATCTGAACCACACTGTTTGTGTCGCATGGAGGTTAAACCCCGGCATTTCTCTCTCTATCTTGAATTTATATCAGTTGTTTTCCTGTTGTAATTTTTTTTATAACCTGTCTTCGTATATTCATTTGTTTCAGTATTTATCAACAACATAATACAGTGAGTTGTGCTGTACGATTAGCTAAACGCTGGGTTTCAGCCCAGTTATTATCAGATCATATACCTGAGTTAGCTATAGAATTAATAGTATGTCATATTTATCTTACACCGGCACCCTATACTAAACCTGGGTAAGTTATATAATATATATAGTTTACCAAACTCTTCTCAGAAAGTATTGTCAGTGATACAGGATGGTGGGCCTGACATAGACAGCTGTCTAGTCGTGTGGATGGGATGAAAATAAACATTAAATACAGAAACTCCTGCAAAAGCAGCACAACTACATGATACCTCAGTTGTACTATATGCCAGTTTTCATTATATTTGTGCATAAAAACGGGACATAAAATGCCATTACATTTAATTTCTTTTATTATAGATCTCCAGGAGCTGGTTTTCTACGATTTTTACAATTATTATCTACCTTTGATTGGAAGAATACGCCGTTACTGATTAATCTTAATACAGAATTTACAGGTAAATAATAACAAGAATCTGTGGAATTTTAGAGCACAAGTCTGCAGGTAACAGTAATAACAAGAAAATTTGTGAGAGACGGAGAGATGGGGTTTAAGTCCAATCTGATTAAAATACAGATCCTATTTCGCTTCCTTTTTTATAGTTCAAAATTTCGTTTTACTTTTCTTTAATACATTAGGATCTGAAAGACTTGTTATATAACTCGTGTTCTGCTTGAAATGAGGGGTCAGCCAATCAAATTGTCTGTCAAATCAAGGGTTTGACCTTTTTTTTGTGGAATTGCGGGTAGGCATTATCAGCGATAGAAATCAAAACAAAGCAACAACGTTTCTGATTGGTTAATCGAATAACTGAGGTTATAGGGTCAAATGGCGCGTGCTTGACATCTGAACTGGCTGAACGTGACCTCCCGCTATAACTTGTTAGATCTACATGTAGTGTAGGCCATCGAAATTATAAAAGCCGAAACGAAATATAGATCTGAATTTCAATTAGATTGGGTTTAAGTCCACCGGACACAAACTTGGTCTTTTTGGGACTAAAGAAAATCTGTGGAACTTCAAAAAAAACATTTTAATTCCGTAAGCGCTGATTTTAGTCGAAAACGTTAAGTATACTTTGAGAATTTTGAGAAGAAATTATTCCACTTCCGTTTAATAAAACTGAAAAGGTTTATTTAGTCTTAGTGTATATGACATGTACAGATACGAAACAGAGTATGAAACATTAAAAGATATGCTCCTACATTTTCATGTCATAGCCCCTGCCTTGTTCTTCCTTGCCCCTGCCTGACAAAATGGCTGCTCATTGTACGCAAATAGTGAAAAGGAATGTAATATCAAGATATTTTCTATGTTTATACAGCTGAAGATTTTATTGATATACCAGCTCGATTCCAGAAAGAAAGAGAAAAATTTCCTCTCATGTTTTTGTCTACACCATATGATAGATGGAGTAGTTACTGGACGACAGAGAAACCCACAGCGATGATACTCAGTCGTCTGGCTGTTCTAGCCAAAGAATCTTTAACTTTACTACAAGACCAAGTTCTGAATCCTTCGGCTGAAGATGACATCAAGGTATGTTCAAAACTTTAAAAGCTTGGAAATATTATCAATTTTGCAACGGGTTTAAACAATACTTTGGTCATCTGAGACTAAAATGTTCATTTTTTGGAAAGTCATGTTTACAATGCTTGGGAGTCGTTAGAAGGCTTGATCTCGGTTTAACTACGTACATTTTGTCAAGGCCTTCATATAATATCCTGCATATTTCGCCACCAATTTTGACTGGTTAAACACCCATCTTCTGAGCCTATCAGATTCCTTGATTATCCCAAATACCAAGTCTCGCGCCTTCTAGCTAAAATGTCTAGCTGTGATAATCATGTTGCAAAGTTCAAGGTTTGTTCAATGTCAAGGTTTCTGTGGAGGTTGATATGTCACAACCTCTGATTGAATGCTATTGTTCACACGTCTGTAAATAAGGCAACTATAAGTTCGGGAAATTTGAAGTAATCTTGCAAGGTCCAGGTGTTATAAATTTTGCAGTCGTTGCTTCAGGAACATTACGATTTGTTTAATTCTAACTGTAATTGGTTTTGTACCCGAGTTGACCTCAGATTTTTGTAACTGCGAAACAACTAGGTAACATCAAGCCTCCATTTACGAATACCCTTATTCATTTGAGGAATTCACATAGCTGAAATATTTTGTTCTCCTTCTATATCTGCCTGTGAGGAACTGTGGTATGTGAGTAAGATGCTGGATTGCTAAACAGAGCCTTGGACAGTTGGACTTTGAAATAAGAGTAGGCATTATCAATATACATAAGCCTAGGAGTCACGGTGGCTAACTGGGTAAGACGCTGGCTCGGTAGCCTGAATGTCACATGTTCAATCCCTGCATTGGCCAAGTAGTTTATCCAGATTTTCGGGCGTGGTTCCGCCTTGTCAATGATGCAGGATGGAGGGCCTGACAAGGACAGCTGTCTAGTCGTTCAGATGGGACGAAAAGCCAAGGTCCCATGTATTATTGCCGTGTACTTAAACTATCCCTTGACAGTTAAATTTTGAAAACATGAGTAAACAACAGTGCCACTCTCTGGGAAAAATTTCCCTCATATCACACTGTATGGTATATATGCCCTTCTTCATTAGCCTAGACGGAGCAGACAGTAGACCTTTATATCCCATTTCATTTCATTTGTATATTTATTTCAGCAAGTATTTCGACCACCGTTAGAATCATATGATGCCTTGATTCATCTTAATACATCTCTGTTACCGCGATCCTACCAAGCTATAGATAATCCACGAGATAAACCTGTACCAGATATAAAACAAGCTGACGATAAAACATTTCCTCTCATAGATTACGATACTTGTCAATTATACCTACACGAATTAAGGGTAGGTTTTATTTTATTCCATTATTATTATAATAATAATAATATCGTCATTTATAAAGCGCGTTAATACTGAAGAAATCAGTTTCTAAGGTGCTGTTGGTTTTTTTATTCACTGATTATTTACAGATCAGGGTTTTGAAATAAGAATGTTTTAAGTTGAGATTTAAAATGGTCCACAGACGGTAGTTGTTTCATTGACTGTGGTAGTCAAATCCTGAGTAATTGTTCTGCTTCTATTGTTGATGAGTTTTAGGTCAGCTGACGAGTACTGAATGTTCATTGTCATCAGGTTAAATCTTGGGTTAGGTGAACACAAACTCACTAAAAATACACTATATGACACCAATACAAATCCATAAAGCATCAATAAAAGACTTGTTGTACCATAAATCATATTTTAACTGGTGGATTATGAAACTATGAAGGTTTTGAAAGACATATATCCAACTTTGAATTTTGAAAAACACTTGATTTGTTCACAATCAGTAGAAAATATGGAGAGCTCTCAACTGCTGCTACAAAGCGCAAGGGAGATAACTCACTAAATTATGATTATTAGGCTTCCACATTATTGTTATTATGGGCCCTATATTCTACATTAAAATACTGATGTGATGTCCTCCTCACTCTGATTAAAACACAAAACGTTTTGGAAAGTGTACTCAGTAGTACTATACTAGCAGAAATCCCCCAATGGATAGACCGGTGGCTCTCAACCAGGTGTACCGCAAAAGCTTCCCAGGTGTGCCGCGAAATTTTGAACGGCACACCAAGAAAATGCGAAAAACCACAGGATCTAAATTGAGTGTTCACTGGTGTCAACTAGTAAGTTCATAGCTGTGTTTTTCTTTATTTAGTTTGAATTAGTCAGTGTGTCTATGACTAGTCTGTGTCTAGGATTGTATGCCATCTATGACTTGCTGTTTTTCCTATATAATATTATTTGGCCAGGTGTGCAGCTATTTTTTCATGTGTCCCATGGTGTGCCGTTGGCAAAAAAAAGGTTGAGAACCACTGGGATAGACTGTACATTGAGTACATTTTGGAAAGTTTTTGTAATAATTGTTCTTAAAAAATTTGGCGTTTGGGAAAAAAGTTTACCTACACGAATATACTGTACAATGACCGCTGCACCCATGGCAATACACTTTTGGTCATTGTGGTTTCCTGTTTACTATGGTCGTTGAAATTTTTGGTTTTGATAGGCCTAAATTTGTGAAGTGTATGATGGCCTGGGAACATCTAGGCCAAGAAGGGGCCGGGACACCAGGTCCAAAATCTCCATGTAACAAAAGGGTTAAATATGTATGACTAATGTTCTTGTCATTCTGATATTGTTTTATTTTCAGGAGATTTATGATGATGTAGCTTTATTTTTCTATGATCAGTTCGGTGGATCGTGTATTGGGGTTTTATGGAGACCAAATGTTTTTCATAAAAAAGATGTCAAAGTAAGTTGAACTCTTTCAAACATTTCATCTGGACGCAGTATCATAAGGGATGTCATTGAGTCAACCGGTGTGGGTCGCCTGTCCAACCTCGTGGGTTTCCTCCGGGCACTCCAGTTTCCTCCCACTGCTAAAGACCCCTATGGGCAAGCGAATTATTGAAATAAAATTAAAAACCACATGTTAGTCCCGAAATGACCTAGTTGTGTCGAGTGGACATTAAACCCCATTTCTCTCTCTCTCTCTCTCTCTCTCTCTCTCTCTCTCTCTCTCTCTCTCTCTCTCTCTCTCTTTTCTCCAGATCCTGTGGTTTCCTCCCACTTCTAAAAGACCCTTATGCACAAGCGAATTACTAAAATAAAATTGAACCATTTTAGTCCCGAAAAAAACCTAGTTTGTGTCAAATAGATGTTATACCTTATTTGTCTTTGTGTTTATTTTTAGGTACCGAATCTATGTAAAAGTAAACCATCTACTAGAGGAGATGATATTGTGCTTGAGTGTAATATAGACGCTATAATTGAAGACTTTAAGATTCTAGGAGAACAATTAGTTACGAGTATAGATGTAAGGAGACATTGATACATCGTTGACAAGTTATTGACGAGTGTGGTGAACTTTAATTTACTTGATGTTGAATGAAGAAGTTGGAAGAAAACATGTGGACACGTAAAGTCATTGACGATTATGGTTAACTTTTATTTATTTGATGTTGAATGACAAAGTTGGAAGAAAACATGTAGACAGGATATCATGTTTACTATCCAACTGTTCTACTCCGACTAGGATAATGAAGACAGGACATATATATGCCATACAGTGTGCTTAGGGAAATTTTGCCTGGAACATGTAGTAGACACATGTAATAAGGGATAATAAAGACGGACATATTCCATACAGTTTGCTATGAGAGTGATTTTGCCGTAAACATGTAGTATAGTAGACACATGTACATTTTACAATATATAAACATTATACATGTTGATGTATATAAAACTTTACAATATTATATATAAACATATTACTTATGTACAATTTGATTGTTTGAAGATTGTTAATAACTCTATTTAAGTTGGATCTAGGATAACTGCTGATGGGGACAACTGTTGACAGAAGGGAGAATTGTCCTGCTCCCATACATAACTCTATGAATTACAGACCAATATATTTTCGGTTAAACAGTAGACCATATATATTTGATGACATTAAACTGGTAAATAACTACAGTATGTTTTCAGTATGATGTTGGTTGAAACATAAAAATGCTTTCCAGCAGCTTTGTTGTGATGTTAAATAATGAGTGGTCTTCTTAAAGTGTAGATATAAGCAACCAAAATTAAAAATGTTATTTTAGAAATGAATTTAAATGCATGACACATTATATTCTCTTCATGTAATAATGCTGATAATTCAAATATAAAGTACTGCTGTATATATACAATGTATGTTTATATCTTAACACTTGACCGCCCTAAACCATCTGACTGCCCTAACTTAAAAGCTATGAGACAAACAATTGAAACAATTCTAACCATTTCTGATCATTACTTAATGTGCTATTACTCGTAATATGATTTTCATTTTCTTTACTCACAAAAGAAAAAATATGAGACCTTTGTTGATTGCCTGGCAACCTATCTTATTTTACGGCAACAGGGCCAATATTCTTGCCTCAGAGCTCCTGATCTGATACCTGAAACCCTGTTCAGCCACACATGAATTAGGTCATGATCATACTTGTACTTCTGATATCAATCTGGCAGAACTTTCATTGGAATTTTAATTCCATTTCACTGCTAGTCTGTCAATTTGGATTCGCCCCCAATACCCCCATCCACACTTTAATATCTGTTATGTAATATTGTTAATGAATTAAATTTTCACATAATAAAATGGAACAAACAGTCTGTTATCTTTTTAATTGAGGGGGGGGGGGCGGCTATTGGTCCCCGACATGACCTAGTTTGTTTTCAGACCCATGCATCCCTTTATCATCTATATACCTTATCTTACGAAACCGTAGATGAAATGAAGTCAAGTATTGCAGTTAGTATATTTATACCCATTCTTTCAATTCCCCACCCCACCCTTTTGTATTTCCTTTTTTTTTATATATAAACAATATTTATTCAGATAACAGAAAGGATTGGGGAACAGGACAAAGCCTACATCACACCTCTTTCTTTTTGCCTAATTGTCTTTTTTGATTGAGAATTGTAGAAATGTGTTTTAACTTCACTTGTCTGAAAGAAATTCTAGAGCATTTAATCTAGGGGTAGATAATTACTACCGGTAGTCTGAGGCGATACAGGATGCAGACCACCATTAATTTCCCCATTGACATCGCTGATAATTTTGGTTCATTTGCCCAGCTCCTGGTCCAATTCGATTTGTTACATAATTCCCATTCGTCAGGAGTAGTAATCGTGGAATAACCTTTTTTTGAATGTTTTGATATTTGTAGGTATAAAACAATGTTTACACCTTTTTTCGGAGTAGGTCTTCATAGTATGGGAGGCCATTATTAGAGGGCAGCCATTTTGTGATAATATTGCAACTTATTTTTTTTTATTTTCACCTTATTTATCATGTTATCCACACATAAAATGTGATTTGATAAAGTATTAATATTGGCAGGGGTGAATATATTTCACATTTTTCCATTACTTCATGAAGTTATTTCAAAGATGGCCACTATTTTGGCGAGAAAATCTGACCATGTGCTGATTTTGATTAAGAAGTAGTGTTTGGTGTCCATATGTATGTGTTTAATGCATAGTTTCCATTCGTGCCAGTTACAACTGTGTAAAATGATCATATGTTTACCTATTTGGCATATTTCTAAGACGACGACCATTTTTGGCGGGAAAATGAGACGTGCAGATTTTTATTAAGTAGTAGTGTTTGGTGTCATATATGTTTACGGGGGCGCATGCAAAAGGGGAGAAAAGAGATAGATGGCAATTGCTATAAATAGACGAACAACAATTCATGAAATTTAATGTTGGTCTGCCTGCATACAGGAGTTTTTTTTAATGGGAGATAACTGATTTCGGCGCATAAAAATGAATAGGCTACCCATCAGTGTAATGTCATACCGGTAATTTTCTATAGGTTCACCCTAGGGCCCGTTATCTGTGTGAGTGTTTTTGCGGTATTTTCGCCGATGAAAAATTCGATCGGTCTAATGCATGGAAAAAGGGCATGAAATTTATTGTAGTTATTCTGAAACTAGAGGATTGGGACTGCGAGAGAGTACGTTAGATGACTCACTGATTTGTAGTTATAAAAACATTTCCTTTTTAGAGTAAATGGGTATTAAAATGGGTAAAAGAGTAAAGACATCATTCTGTCCGAAGCAGTTAGGTCTTATGTAAACAATGCACGCGCCATTGAGCCAATGATTGACGCCGCGTGATGTGATTGCACGTGTTTACGACATTCATCTTTGTCTTTGACAGAGATATTAGAAGACTTTTCCCAATTCTCTGTGAAACACGTTTTTCTAATTCTCTGTGAAACAGATTGGTTAGACTACTCCTTCGTTTGTACGGTAACAATGCTCTTCTTCGGTTCTAAACATGGGGGGGGGGGTCTAGAGCGCCGCGCTACGGCCTCTAGCCGGCCAGTCACCTCTGGCTTGCGGCTGTGGTTTCGAGCCCTGGTGTGAGCGTATGTGGCATGGAGATAGGGGCGCCTTCTCAACCTCGTGGGTTTCCTCCGGGCACTCCGGTTTCCTCCCACTGCTAAAGACCCCTACGCGCAAGCGAATTATTGAAATAAAATTAAAACCATATGTTAGTCCCGAAATGACCTAGTTGTGTTGAGTGGACTTTAAACCCCATTTCTCTCTCTCTCTCTCTAAACATGGGTCTTTAGGGACAGGATATTAAAAATGGTCAGATAAACAGATTATAAGTAAATTTTATTTATATTGTAACAATAACATAATATATTGATATTAATACAAACATACATGTATAGGCTTATAGAAAATGAATTTACACGATTCTTTCACCAGTTTTCCTTTCATAGAATCATTAGACCAGTTTAGGAGCAGAACAGTAGGACTTTAAACTTAAACCTCATTTTATTTCATTTCATAGTATTTTAATACACAGAACACGGACAGTGTATAGTCGTTCGGATGGGATGAAAAACAAAGTACTATGTACAAATTGTCGCGCACATAAAAGATTCCCTGACAGTTGGAATTCGAAATTGTAGTAAGTCGTAGCATAGAAATATATACTGTCAGTATATATCAGGCGCGGATCCAGGATTTTTTGCAGGGGGGGAGGGGTGGTCTAGGTTTGATAATCTTTTAACTAATTGCGCTAAACCAATTAACGGGGGGTTTGAGGGCCCTCCCCCAGAAAAATTTGGTAAATTAGATTCAATTTGGTGCATTCTGACGTATTCCCGGAAGGTAAATTCCAAAATTACAGGTCTAAAAATCGCCAATAAAATCGCATAGATTTAAGTTTCAAAATTTCAAGCCTGAGCAGGGGGGGGGGGGGGGTCCGGACCCCCTGGACCCGCACCTGTATATTTCTATGATCGTAGTGCTGCTGTCCGGTAAAACTTTCCCATCTGGCACACCGTATGCCGTAGCCCAGTTAGTGCAGAGAAGTAGAACGTTAAACACCATTTCATTTCATTTTCCAGGGGCGGATCCAGGATTTTCAGAAAGGGGGGGGGGGGGCGTGCTGCACACACTTGGGAGTGCGAAGCCCGGTCCGTGATTTTTGCGTGGACTAAAATGCCCACAAGGACTAATTTCATACTAGTACTGTAAATTACGATTTCCAACCTAAACTGTTTTGTTCTCCTTTCCCGCGAGGATATATGGAGCTAAAAATTGTTTGCCACCGCAAAAAAATAGAGGGGGCGTGCGCCGGGTGCGCCCCCCCTCTGTATCCGCGCCTGTTTTCTATGGAATACAATATGTTCATTACTGAGTGACGTTTCAACTTCTATTACTTAGTCTTAATCAAGCAAGAAAATGGTGTGACATTGAACCACCAGGGGCTGATCTAATGGGGAGCGCACCCGGCGCTCGCCCCTCCAATCTGGATTTCTGACTGAAACAGCCCCACTAAATTCATTATTTTAAAACCAGATTACGAGAAATCGCATTTCCTTGCTTCTAGTCTTCGATATTATCCGAGGGAGGCCCGTGCACCCAACTCATTCAACCCATGGTCTCCCGATCCGTCCTTGATCATAGTTTCATAGTGTCTACTGACTGCTAGTCAAAACGTCGCTTGGTAATAATGGGTTATGTGTACTCCATAGAATTATGTCGTGTATTTCCAATATATAATGCCCCATCGTTAAAAGTAATTGGCGGTGGGATTGGGATGGTCTTTGGGTCCAGAGTGTCACGCTTCGATCTCTAGCTGGTCGATCATCTTTGGTTTGCCGTCTTGGTTTCGATCCCTGGTGTCAGCGTATATGGCTTGGAGAAAGGGCACCTTCTCAAACCTCGTGGGTTTACTCTGGGTTCTCCAGTTTCCTCGCACAGGAAAGGACCTTGAGCATGCACAAATCATAATAAAAAAGAACCGTGATATCATCATCGATGGAAGCGGAATAAGTCCATCACTAGGTTACATTTAACGGGTTTTTAGATGGTCCACCATTAGATTACAATATAAGGGATTTTAGATGGTCCATCAGTAGATAACAATATAAGGGATTTTAGAATGTCTTGTAATAATAGAGGGTGTTTAAGATAGCCCTTAATAGTTGGTACGATAATAAACACTAAGTCTTGATTATCCATTCTTACCATTAGTTTGTCCATCACAAAATCCGCTTAAAGTTCCAATAACTGTGACTACAAGACTTCAATGTAGAGATCTTAAATTTCTGCCCCCACCCCTCGCTTTGCTGAAAATCCTGGACCCATCTTCATTTTACCCGTGAAATTAAAGAAAAGAATTATATATTAGGCCAAATTATTTATCTTTCATGATTTTCAAATGGTGGCCAAATAAAAATGGCGGTAACACACATTGAGTTATTAAATAAAAACATTCACTAAATTACACCATTTAAAATTTCACGACACTGCTTACATCTGGGGAAAAATAAAATACAATTACATATATATATCTAATTCTATTGGGTTGTAGCTTATTCTTTCGACCAAGCTCCCGAGTTCACAAAGCATTGTTCGCCTTAACTAAATTGTAGTCCTTTATAAAACTTTCAATGTATCAAGTACATCAATAAGAAGCTATTTGCAAAGTTTTCTAGATCAAAGCTATTTCTCATAAACAGTGAATTAAAAGTTGAGTAAATTCGTAACTTAAGGCAGAGAAGCCTTTGTGAACCCGGAACCAGATCCGACATTTCATTGGAATATACCTATACATAGCCTATATATGATTTCACACTCATGGCATTTTGGACCATTTAGCCAAACATGTTTGCTCTAGTGACGACATTTGGGAATCTGCATCGATTTTGGGCTAAGGCTCCGCAATTGAACAAGTCGGAATTAATAACGTGTAGTGACGTTCTCGTGCTAGGACCAATAGATATCCAACCAATTACAATTCAATATTGCCGCCAAGAAAACATACAGCTCAATGGTTTATGATTAACGAAATGCTTATAAGAGTAAAAAAAAACAACATATATTTAGCAAACTAAAAAACGTGAACATTTACAATCGTTAAAATAAACAATAATAATAGGCCTGCTATGATCGCCATGGGCGTTAAAACAGTCTACACATTGGTGGGTAATGAATTAAAATTCGACATTTCATTCCAGTTTTGATTGGATGCGTTGATGATGATTGTTTCCAATCACAAACCGTTATTATTAGGAAAGGTCCACCACCTTGCATAGTGTCGCGATACAAAACAGGCACGTGAGTCTTGTGTGCAATACGAAAGAGGTTCCAGTTGATGACCTCATCAAATCAGAAACAATTTCCTTATAAAACAGAATCACGTGGTTGTCTCAAGTCCAGTGATTGAGTACTCCGATTTCGGAACACGTGAAAGCAAACAGCATCAGAGGAAGTGACGTAGTAGTCAGGTGACAGATGACGCAGCAGAATGAAGAGCTTCTATTCGTTCTTTTTTGCCTGAAAGAGAAAAGAGAAAGATGTTATAAAGTTATTTAACAATGTAATAATCGTATGAATATTCGGTGAAAGAGTAATAATTGAGTAATGTACGCGATTACACAGGTTTTCACCACTAAACTTACGCATTCTATAACTAGCTCGGCTTGAGACAGACACTAAACTCACTAAACCAATTGGCCGACATTTTAAATCCACATTCGACGATATTAGGCCTAGTCAAAAACATTAAGTACCGGTATACGTCGGTAATTTTGAGAAGTATTTAGTTTAATCAATCGTTGTGTGATATTGATAGATGTGAATCGGAGTAGAACAGACAGCGTAACAAAACAGTATACCAAGTGGCGGACATTCCAGGCAGAGATCTGTTCTCGAAGGAGAGTGTTCTCTGTGTGTAGAATGCGCTTTCATGTTCTGGTTAAAACCTTTAAAATAGCGATGTGCCTATAGCTGAAACCAAATAATGTCATCAATTGAAACATTTTGCTCCAGTATCATGGGCATTCAGACATCTTGCTCTGAAAGATATATTCTAAATAAAAATATCGATAGAAAATAGTTCTTTTCAATTATAACCCGGCAGTAATTTTACTTTGAGCAATCACAGTTGGTGTAAGCTTACTGTGTAACTTATGATGGTTGTAAGACAAAAGGAGGTTGATGCGTGGCGACCTTTAAAGTCCCAACATTCCAGTATAACGGTAAGGACTTTAGACATTTGTTCAACAAATAAACAATTGCAACTTCACCATGGCCATTTAAAGTGTGGGCTGCTTTCTATTGATTTGTTATCACCATCTAAACGTATCTTAGATAATTAAAAGTGGTACCGCGTTGAACAAACCAGCATGTGTATTGTACGTGATTTTTTGTTGGTGGTGGAATAGTCTTAGATAACGAGTTGGCAGTTCGTACTATAACAGTTCAAACCTAGATAATGTAAAGGCAATTTGCTAAAAATTGCAGTCAAATTGATCCACTACGAACCGAGAATGAAGCAATTGAATTTCCGCCTAGCCTCGATCGCCATTACTTAAGTCGGTACTATAAAATGCATAGTCTCGACTATCCAATTAATAATTAAATGGTTAAGCAAAGTTATGCAGTAAATCGGATCATAATCCACTAAAGATAGCTGGCTAGCGATGACATCGAGAGTTGATTATGGTCTGCCTAAGTTAATTAATGTCTAGTCAATAATTAGGATAACATTTCAGGCCCGAAGAAAGACCTACAATAGCTCTTGCGCAATATATGTTTAAGTACACAATAAAACAGTCTTTAAATTAAAATGAAATATATTTTGACTTGTGGACCATCTAGCTTGTTATACCTGTTGCGAATAACACATTTAAAACTTGACTTATTATAACACGAGTGCTTTCGCCTTTGTATGAAACCGATATGGTCAAGTATTTATTCCTACCTACGCGAGACGGGTCTCTTATTTGGCTCCCAGGAAACACTTAATTTTTCTCCGATATCACCTTGGTTGTAATGTAACACTTTTAATAGATTTTTTGCTGGCTTTAAATCTTATCAATTGATATCTTTTGCAAGTCAGTATATTCACGTATGTACTTAAAGTACTTAAATCAACTTGGACATATAATGGACATATTGTTATATAAAAAGAGCTATAGAACCATAACAAACTGGTTCTATCTTTCAACAAAATACATGTGATTCAAGATATTCCTATTGCGTCATTTGGCTTAATTTAACCAATCAGATCGTTGATTGTACAGGTTCATGGTCATGAACATGCACGACTGTGCATGATACCAATGAGGCTATAAAGAAAACTTTAAATCAGAAGGCATTTAGATTCCTGCGAGAGATGACCATCTGAGTTCTTAGACAGCAGAAAACTCGCTCAGCAAGTTTGGCTGGCTAGTGGTTGAGAATGATTTTTGTATTGTAATCTATACTATGCTTGTATGTATCCAGCTTGATATAAAATGTAGAAACGAACCGTTGCATTGTTATTTCTTGTAAGACAAACGTCTTAAGAAAACAGTAAGAAGTAATACACAATGTGAAGCTGAAGAAAGACATCCATAGACAACTTCTAGGCGATCACAAGACTTCGAAAATATGCAGCACGGAAGAACGAGCATGCGTCACATGTTGAATATGGGGAGTTCTCTCGGCGTATTTTCCACATCTAACCACAGTCTGCATAGCACTAGCCATTGTGTTACGCGGACGTTACGCGCCAAGGAGGAAGAATAAGAACATGGATCATTCGATAGTTAACTTAAAATAAAGCTATCGTTGAACCATACCTCCCTTTTATTGTCAAGGTAATAGACACAAGTAATGGCGCCTACTAGCCTTCAAGGTGTAACTTTGTGCAACAAACTTTACTGCCATTCAACTTATGAACATCCTAATGCCAGAATATTTCACATACAATATCATTTATTATGACCCTGTGTCTTGGGACAGTTTACTACTTAACTGAGCTAGTAGAAAATTTGAAGAGTGGCAGACGTAGAATATTTTGGATGGGGGGGGGTGTCTAAAATAATCTAGTGGCGCCTATCTGGAGACATATGTAACTTTCCATTTCATCCTCTAGATTACCCTCATCACAAAAAACTCAGATTTAAACGTTTCATAGAAACAAAATAATATGTGAATATTTATACTCTCATTTAGGGACCAGGCCCTTAGCTCCCCACCCCTGGACCCGCTACTCTATTTGAACACTGTACAACTTTCTACTTAACTGGTAGAAAATCGCAGTCATTAAATATAAACACGTTTCACAGAAACAGAAAAATATGTGATTTTTTTATACTCTCATTTAATAGCCAGGCCTAGCTTCCCATACCTGGACCCGCCACTGCATTTAAACACTGTACAACTGTAAAACTTTCTATTGAAATTATATTCATAGTTAATTCTTTGTGTGAATAGATAATGGTAGGAAATAGCAGTCATTAAATATATCGCTTCCACGCACCCTTATCGTATATTTACACCGACTACATGATAATCTTGGCGTCTACAACAGTTAATTTGTAATATAGTAGTGGTGAAGTCGGCCAGATCCTATTATACACAGTAATTGCTCATACAAATATACAAAATGGCACGCTTAGGTTCATCTACAACAGTTGAGCGTGTGCATTATTGTAAAAGACCATAAATCATTACCCCTTTACCCGTGGCGTTATTATCCTAACTGTGAGTCTACGCATTTTTACCTTTGATATCACAATTACAAATTTAATCATGGACATTTTTACCTATAATCCTAACTCTAACCATAAGCATGTTACCTGTGACATTACAGTTATATCTGTAATCCTTGGCCTTTATACTTTGGACATTACAAAACTAACTGTGAACCAAATCCTTTATACTTGGGACATTACCATAAAATTCTAACTGTAACCATTAGCATGTCACCTGTGACATTACAATTCTAACTGTAACCATGGATATTTTACCTGTGACATTACAATCCTAACATTAATCATAGACATTTTACCCGTGACATTACCATTTTTACCTGTTACATTACTATCCCTACTGTAGGGTTTTTTTCTGTGTTACATTACAGTCCCAATGGTATAACCATGCTTGGCCATTATACCTGTGACATTACAATAAAACTATAATGTTAATATTGGACCATTTTACTTGTGGCATTACAATCCAAACTATAACCCTAGGCCTTTTTACTTGTGACACCGAGACCCAATCTGATTAAAATACAGATTTCTATTTCGTTTCGTTTTATTATACTTTCGATGGCCTACAGTTGTACTGGTAGGTCGCCTCACCGGTCGTACAAGAGGCTTTTGACCCTATGACGCCAGGCATTGATTACTCAATCAGGCTTGACGTTTTCAGGGTTTACCCACAATTCTTTGCAGAACACGGTACCAGATAAAATCTAGATTTTAGTACTTTGATTGGATAATATAAGATGGATTTTAGTGCTTAGCCAATCAAAATTGAACAATTTACTAAAATTTGGATTGTATCTTTAGTTAAAATTTCAAGAAACAGGGCACTGATATCAGTGTTGTGAATACAAGTAAAACGAAATTTTGAACCATAACGAAATGAAACGAAATAGGATCTGTGTTTTAATCAGGTTGATCGAGACCAGGAGATAACCAAACACTGATATTCTCATTTTCTTATCTTAATTAGATGTTAAATAATAAATCTGTGTTCAGTGTGGTGTGATTTAAGCCGTGAGAAATCGGTTATAGTATCAAGGGGTGTCGTAGTGTAAGAGTTTGATATGATTATCCAGTAACAAGTCTTAGAGTTTGGTGTGATTGTCCAGTAACCAATATACAGACTATAATTATTATTACACATCAATTCCTGTTCATTATCTGACAGACATACTCAAGCTATTTCACTTATTAATTATTAATCAGTACATCTTGATCAACAATAATTACTTTGTCTCTTCACATCTTCCCACGCATCACTCACATTCACCTATTTTGTCCTATTATACATCCATCACAAAAATATAAAAATTATTTGAAATGTTTCCCAAAGCGATGGGATTCAACGTCTTCCTTTTCCGAAACAACCTGGGATAAAAATGAAATGAAATGGGGTTTAACGTCCGATTGGGCTAATGAAGACGGGCGTACGTCATACAGTTTGCTATGAGGGAAATTTTGCCCGTGCAGCAGCACTATGGCCAATTTGTATACGGAATCTGGGTTTTACGTCCAATCCGCATGACTAAACACTTCCATTGCCAGCAGGACCCCCGGCTGACAAGGGTAAACCACACCCGACAATAAGACTATGCACTATCGGCAGGTGGCTAACCTAAATGAAATGGTGTTTAACATCCTACTGTTCTGTTCCAACTGGAATAATGAAGACGGGCATACGCCATACAGTGTGCTCTGAGGGAAGGTTTGCCCGGAAAGCGACTCTGTGGCCTACTCTTATATATCGAATTCCAACTGCCAAGGGATCTTTTACCTGCACGCGAATTGTGTACACGGGACCTCGCTTTTTTATCGTCCCATCCGAACGACTAGACAGCTGTCCTTGTCAGGCCCTCCGTCCTGCATCACTGACAAGGGGAACCACTAGCTAACCTAAAACATATCGTTGACAAATAATCCAGATGATTCCATCACTACTTCGTGTATTGCCATTTAAAGTTTACATCTATAGATTACACGCGGCCATCTTTAGGCGATTTGTTGTAAATCTGAAATCTGTGATTAATTTGGGTCTGCTAACATCAAAACCACGACATTATCAATCCTACAATGGTTTTATTAAATATTTTCTTCTTTTTTAAAAATTTAAATAATGAAATTGGACTTCTGTCATGCAATCGTTGTAAATTCGGCAAGTCTGAGGCCCATTTTCGATGTTTTCACCGGTTACATGGAAACGGTCCCATTCCATTTGCGGAAACGCGTACGTGGTAAACGGATAATAGTCTTAACTTCCTAAGTCTGTCATATTGAGTACAATTTCTACACATATAATCATTTAATTCCAATTCCGAACATCAATGGCTAGAAACATGAAACAGAAAGCCTCAAGATATAACTTTGTGGTCTTTTTTATAGCCCTGAAAGAACTAAACCGTGACAGTTAAAATAAACAGACTATATTTTATAGTAAAGTATATTGTACCAGAGACTGTCGGTTTATTATTATTACATTATTTAGTATTAACCTAAACTTTAACTTTTACTGTTTTTATGGCAGACAGCAGCCGTGGATCACTCATGATCCCGGAGCACACGGCTGCGTGTTTTATAACATCTTGCCGTTGCTAGTTTAGTCTGAAATTACCAAACTTTTAGGTACGTTATCCCCCTTTACCACACAGACACATGAACACATAAAGGGTATATATTCGTACACAGCTATTCAAAGATTTTTTGTAGTTGAAAAACTCACGTAAGTCCAAAGAAAGCAGCCTTACTAGCATCATGAAAGAACAAAAAGTAAATTAAAAAGGTTTAGACTAAGATGTGAAGTGGGTCATAGGATAACCAAAGCCGAAAACCTTGACATTGAACGAACCTTGAACTTTGCAACTCGATTATCACAGCTGGTATTCGTGGTGATATTTTCTATAGAGGCATTTAAGAGGTCCTCAAAGTGGGCCCCTAACCAATCGCATAAGTGACGAAAATTGAAGGGGAAGGGATTGATAAGATGTATGGAGCTAAAGCGAGACCAAGCCTTCTATTGAAGATGCGCGAGGGGGGGGGGGTAAAATAAGGTTTTTCATTGAGTCAATTGGCTTGGTTTCGCCGATTGTACGTGGGTTTCCTCAGTGTCCTACGGTTTCCTCCCACTGCTAACACAACTTCACCAGATCTAGAACTTGCAATGGAGGACAATACTGCTATTCGTTGTTCTTATAATAATCTTACAATGGAATGGAAGTACTTTTGGCGGTGCTAGTCTTCCATGTATACTGAAAACCATTTTAATGGCCAACAGAACACCTTACACTTATAAAGAGTGCAAGAGCTAAAATTACAAATATGGCAAAACAAAACTAGATTTATTTTCGTATTCACGTGCTTAGGTCTACATGTAATTTAAGACCACACACACCCACTTCACTAAACCATAGAACATTGACTCGGAAACACAATTGTTCAGTCTTTGAACCTTCCACATTTAACCAATCTGATTAAAACACAAATCTTATTTCGTTTCGTTTTTTATAGTTAAAAATTTCGTTTGATTTGTCTGTGCTATACTAGGATCTAATTTTAGTTTTCCGGTGTGGCTCCCCCTTGTCAGTGGTATGACTCAGAGGGTCTGACAAGGGACAACATATAGTTGTTCCGATGGGACACAAAACCGACGACCCGTGTACACATTGACGTGTATATAAAAGAACCTTTGGCAGTTGGAATTTGATATAAGAGTAGTAGTGCCGATGTGCGGACAAACTTTCAAAGCATACTGCATGACCGTCTCCATTAGCCCAGTCGGAGCAGGAAAGTAGACGTTAAACCCCATTTCATTTCATTTCCCACACTTCGTAAAAGATTGCTCCAACAGCTGTCGGTATTTAGCGGTCAGTGTATCTATATATAACAATGGGTTTAGATATACTGAAACTAACATACCCATAGCTAAATATATATATTCTGACCTGTTTATATATTGACATGAGTATAGATATTACAAGAGGTGTGTAAGTACTAAACAATTTGTACTCTATATTATTGGTATATGATTATCATATTACAAGCATATTATCTGTTTTTTGTCGAATAATTTGATGCCAAAACGATTCTTCTTGGCAGGTTTTGTGTAATAATATTTAACTCTGTTCCTGACTATAACACTGGCTCATTAACCAGGGTGTGCAGTGTTCGATCTCCGAGTTTCCCCATAAAGTTCCTACAGTGATTGGTTGGCGGGAGTGACCCTGCGACCTCCAGTGGTACACGATACTTCGATAAACCCCATTCTGTTATTTCTATATTAGACCATTCACCTTGTTTGAACGAATTAGAAATAATTATGTTTATTTTGTTATGAGATGTTCCCTTATTTACATATCAATATAAAGAAATATCAAAACACTTCGATAAAGAAAAAAAATAACTAGGCAAAGCCTCGGTTTTGATCTTACATTATCGATTTGTTTTGATATCAAAAAAGACTCTTAGGCGATTCTCTATAATATATCAATCATTTCTAGTTTCGCGTCTTACATATTAAAAATGAATATGGAGTTGACCCAAAAATTGGTGTCACATTCATTGTTCAAGAATCTCTCTAAAAATCCCAAGACGGAACAGGACGGTGGGACGTTAAACCTCATTTCATGCTTTTGTATAACAAAGATCAACATTTTCTGAAATCTGGTTCAACTCTAAATTCCAAATCAATGTAATACGTTGAATAGTTTGATTTTTCTTACGTTTGGCCTTGAATCTATGTTTTCGTTAATATAGACAACGTCGCTTTTCACACACAAGTATTAGTTTGATAACGTTGAGAGAATACTCTACGAAACGTCGCCTAAAATACACAGTAGCTGTTTTCCATAAGTATGTGTTTTGTTGTTACTGAAAAATTTGTTTCTTTACTAGGCGATTGGCTGGATCTCTGTGTTGTAAGTTTTAAAAAATGTGTTTTAATTTGTCTTGTGGCCTGACAATCTGTTTATATTGATACAGCAATCTGATTAATATACAGATCTATATTTCGTTTCGTTTTTTATACTTCCAATGGCCTACATTACATGAAGATCTACCCGGTTGTTGCGAAAGGTCACGCCAGAGGTCAAACGAACGGTTTTTTGACCCTATGATGCGAGAGATTTGATTAATAAAATTCGCCGTAAATGACCGTTTCATTGGCTAATCGCTCACACCATTTAGAACACGTCAATGATAACAACTCTTCCAGATCCTAGTGTAGTAAAGACAAGTAGTTTTTACGTACAAATAACTTCAAACGTCTTTATTTATTTTTCGAATACAACAAAAATTGTCGGTGGAAAAAAGTTAATATTTGTGACCGATTAAGTCGCATCGATGTCATCCTTATCAGTAATGTAGCGAAAATTGACTGCTGATCAGTGTGCTGCATTGCGTCTATTCTGAACTAAGAAACTCGCCTTCAGTTTTTAGCGATAGTTTCGTACGTATTGCACCAGCAGTGTCTTTATCGGCACAGATTTTATTCGAGCAAGCGTGAAATTAAAGAATCATAATGAATCTAAATTGACTTACAAAATTTGACAAAGATAAACAGAGTCATTTAAAAACATTTTTGGTAGCAGACCACTTTTTCACTTTTTTAATCAACGAGAAAATACCATGCTGACTGTTGAGGAATGGTAAATACCCTAATTTACATGTAAGTTGTGAAGTGGTCCAGTCGTTGATTACTGGGTATAGTGAACAGTGTTTAACTTGCGACTATCGTCAACATTAGATTCTAGGGTATTAACGTGGACAGTAGGTTGAGTCGCATTCATTGGTTAAAATCAATAGCCAATCAATAGGTTAAATCAACACGTGATCTGAATACAGACTGTTATACGAGATTCACAAATAGGCAACGAAAGAAATGCCAAATTGTCATTTACTCTAATTTGTGGACTACGGGGAGCTCTCCGACGTGGTTTCCCCTTGTCAGTGGTGCAATACGCAGAGCCTGGTATGCAACGAAGAAAATGCCAAATTGTCATTTACTCTAATTTGTGGGACTACTGGGAGCTCTTTGGCATGGTTTATTCTTGTCTGTGGTGCATGACAGAGTGCCAGGGCAGCTAATCAGTGCTTCGGTCTTCGGATGGGACGAAAAACCGAGGTCCCTTGTACACATTAGCGTGCACGTAGAAGATCACTTGACAGTTAGAATTCGATGTAAGAGTAAGCCGTCTTCATTAGCCCAGTCGGAGCAGAGCAGTAAGGCGTCAAACCCCATTACATATCAATTGTAGTGAGTTACTAATGTTGTAATGCTCTGAGTTACCCGGGTCTAAATTATAGTTACTTTCCGTCAGAAATCAACTCTAGTTCAATTACTGTTTCAATTACGGTATTAGAATATTAAAACTGCATATTATAATGGATCCGATGTTTGTTTTGTTTCATGCCGATCTAAACCCGTTATTCCAGATAAATTACTTTGAGTGATCAATCTTTCGGATAGCGAGTTCTAAGAATGTATCTTCTCTCAATGCTAGGATACGGTGGCATGATACATATCTGTTGAATAATTGAGACATAGAGTGAAGACGGGCATACGTCATACAGTATCCTATGAGGGACGTTTAACCCGGGCAGCGTCATTACAGCCTACTCTTATTCCGAATTCCATCTGTCAAGGGTTCTTTTACGTGCACGTTAATTTGTACATAAGACTATATGTTGTCCCTTTGTCCTGTGCCACGACTATAAGCTGTACCTTGCCAGGTCCTCCGTCATGCACAACTGACAAAGGGGAACCACGTCGGAAATTCCAGGCAAATACTTGAATCGAACACAGGTAAATTAGCTTTAAATAATTAATAATCATGGGTATTCTAATAGTTGTGAGGATATAATCAATATTAAAGCTACAATTTCATATTTTTAAGTTATATACTTTTAAAATGTATTGAAATAAAGCCTTAAAATAGATGGTATCTGTAAACAGTCCTACCTTGTTAAAGAATAATCCTATTAATCCTCTTATTCACTAGTGCCAGTTGAGAAATTGGCAAAAATGTCATTTTCAACTTCAAATTCAAACGTTTGAAGATAGCTATTCCATGGGGAGAATAAAAAAAACAAGGGAGGTAATTGTGTAATTATTTCCGGTGTGAATGATTTTAAGAGTGGGAGATAATGCCCAAAATCGTATAATAGTGAGTTGACAACCTATTGAGCAAAAGACATAGAAATAATTATGTTTTTAAACTTTCTTAGAAAATATGACATTCTTGCTTTAAAACGCTTGCATCATTTCATTGTTTTTTTATCTTTAAGGTGAATTTTTCTCTAGAATCTTTATGGGATTAGAAGCTCGAGAACTGGAATTAGAAAAAGTTTATTGGACACAAAAACGTATCAGACAAAAATCTTTCTTTCTTGATATCCGAATTGAGTTGAATTCTATTATTTGCTTTATATCTTTAGACAAGATTACATGACAGAAAAAGACCATATTATGGATTCTGAAACGAAGACATTGTTTTTGTGAAGTAAAGCAGACTGTTACGATTCCAATGGTTACTATAGCAACATCCTGTCAGATAGTACTTTAGCGAATTAAACAGGGGCTTAGTGTGGATTTTGTTCCACACAGATCCAGGGAATATTAAATTAGACATGGTGCGGTGTCAGTGCCCTTTCTAGATTATCTGCCCTTTGTCTCTACCGATAGTCATTCCACGGCCTTCCATTAGCAATGATTATTTTCTGACGTATTCCATATGTCCTTTGTTCTTTTATTTTCACTCTTCCAATCCCTTTCCTCATTCCGTTTGGCAGTAAGATTCCTTTTCTTCCAAGTACCTTTCCTCCTTCCTTTTAGCAGTAAGATTATATTCCGGCTATGGTTCGGTTTATAATATTCTAGTTCAATAAAGCATCTTTGCTCCTTTACTTTTCTAATTTTGTTAGTCCTTTGAACTGATTTATCTAGGTGAGAGGCTAAGTCTCCACATAAACACTGATCTATATGGTAAGTAGTGGGGCTAGGTCCAAGGTTAGAGTTAGGGTTTGGATAAGCGCTAGCCCTGTTTACGTCTCGTGTCATTTTGCCCAAACTTGAATTTGGCCCTTTCAAACAGACGTAACCACTGAATTCGTCTACTGGTCTGCTGGATAGAACCAGACAATATACTTCCTATGTGTAGTTCTATATTTTGTTGAATTGATTTTCAAATTTAAGCCTGGCCCGGCATAAAAAGGTAATTTCAGAACTAACATATGGTTCAATTTTATTTCAATATATTGATTGTGGGTAGGGGTATTTAGCAGTTGGGGGGAGAACAGGGGACTCGGAGAAAACCCACGAGGTTAGACAGGTGACCGAGTAATCAGTTGACTCAATGATAGACCTTATGATACAACGCCCACACACTAACCATTCGACCATCCACCCACCCCGCCTCCCTCTCCGAAAATAGAAGAAAGGAAAACAAATTCAAATTGGGTTAATGTCCGACTGTACTGGTCTCACTGGGCTAAAGAAGACAGACACACGCCATACAATGCGCTATGAGGGGAAAATTTTGCTCGACAGCGGCGTTACAGCCTACTCTTATATCGAACTCCAATGTGTACACGGGACCTTGGTTTTTCGCACTATCCAAACGACTATACGTTGCCCCTTGCCACTGACAATCGAGAATCACAACTGAAAAGCGTAGAAGAGAGCGAGAAGAGAGCGTGCACTACGACTATATTGTATTAGTTATGTGCATTAGTAAAAAATCTGTTATTTTCTGATTACTAGCGGGTATAACAACAAGTACATTACGTAATATATTATTAAATACAGATGATTATTTAATCTATTGAACCTACTACGTCGATTAAAAGGCTTTACTATCTGATATAAACATATAAAACTCGACAACTATTCCATCATACATAATCCCATAGAATAAGTCTATATCTATAACTAATCCCACTGGATTGCTATTATATTCCTAAAACATCTTTTATTCAAATAACACTATACTGTTGTTGAATAATGCGTTATATGTATGATGACACAAACTCGTATTAAAGGGACAATAACATTCTTGTTGGCTTGGTAGCTCTAGAAAATAAATAATAGTCTTATTCTAAGTACCAGATGTTTATTTGTCCTACCTGTTGTGTAAATTATCCATTACATCATATTTTACTTGTTCAGAGGGTTCGAAAATATTTTAAAATCCAAGTCACATTTGAAAAGGTTTACGTTAACCTTTTCAAATCATGTAATTGAATTTTTCCAATTCTTTAAATTAGGTGTGTTAAGATGAAATTTGTATCATCAATTAATTTGAATATTGTAAAATAATACAATTTGTTGACCAGAATAAAGATTGTTACATATTATTCAATTACAACAAGAGTGGTATTGGGGCTTTAAAGAGTAGTTATCTACTGTTATTATTCCCTTCTTGTTGAGAATATTGATATCATTATAAACGCACTCGCTTTTTGATACTATTCTGTAGATTTTAACCTCCACCCAACACAAACGCGGTCATTCAATTTAATTTTGATAACTCGCTTGCATGGAGGGTCTTTATCAGTAAGAGGAAACCGGGGGAAAATGAAATGAAATGAAATGGGGATTAACGTCCTACTGCTCCGCAATCTGGGCTAATGGAAGACGGGCATACGGCATACAGTATGCTTTGAGGGAAATTTTACCCGGGCAGCGGCACTACAGCCTACTCTTATATCGAATTCCAACTGTCATGGGATCTTTTACGTGCACAACTAGACAACTGTCCTTGTCAGGCCCTCCACCCTGTATCACTGACAAAGGGAAATCGGGCCGGAAAAAAGTCGGAGGAAAGGGAGAAAACTAACGAGGTTGGACAAGCGAGTCTACTCATGGTCACGTACAAACTGGGAATCGAAACCACGTCATTTGACTCAAGGACAGACCATATGATCTAATACGTTAAACCTATCAGCCCCTCCCATCCCCAGGACAATTGCGTACTGAAGGTGAAGGTGGGATACATGTGCCTGACTAAGGCTGCCATCGAAACGACTCTGTGAAAATTCTCTCTGACCAAACTCCAGGATGTCAAAGATCTCCAACATTCATTCTTCCCTGGTGACATTCGTTCTACGTGACAAACGGAGTTGGGTCACCTGTCCAACTTCGTCGGTTTTTTCCGGTTCCACCACTTTCTCCCCCTACAGCAAATTATTGAAATAAAATTGAACCATATGTTAGTTCCAAAATGACCTGGTTGGTGTCGAGTAAACGTTAAATATCATATCCCCCCCCCTCTCTCTCTCTCACACACTCTCTCTGTCCAACAATCGTTCCAAATTGGCGAGTGCAAAGTTTAAATTCAATATACAATTTATAACGAATCCGTATATACGAAGTAAAATTAATACATTTGAAGATAAGCGAATCAGAAAATACAAATTTGATCATCAATAATAAATAATATAGGAAATACAAACACGCCATGTATGTTTCCTACATAAATAACATGTAATTGTAGTAAAATCATAATGACGTCACTACCGTAATCCTGTTAATTCCAGTATAATCTGTGATTAGGCTATAGACAACCTAATCGAGTAAGATACGGTATTGACAGAATCAGTTTGGTATTCTGACAGGCTTAAAGAATACATGTTATAGATTCATTATGTCTAGACGAACTATACGCGCATTAATTTCATGTTTATTCTGGCATTGTACATGTCAGCAAAACATTTTACACCGAATCTTAAAGCTGAATTGGTAGTTGAAATATTGCTAGCCGGATGTGGACAGTGTGGTTGCCAAAGTGTATACTGGATGTGGGCGTGGCCTGCCTCTGTTTTCGTACACCGTACAGCGGCCATACTTGTTCTGCAAATTGAAAACAAGTATGGCAGTATTTTTTTTTATTTGATTATTTCTGTAGTTTTGTAATCGGAGTTCAGCTTTAAAGCGACAAAACATTTTACACCGCGTTTTAAAGCGACACAATGTTTTACACCGCCTCTGAAAGCGACAAACCAATTTACACTGCGTTTTAAAGTAGAAAAACGAAGTGAAATGAAATGGGGTTTAATGTCCTACTATTCTGCTCCGACAGGGCTAATGCGATAGAGTGTGCTTTGAGGGAAATTGTATCCGGATATCGGCGCAACGGCCTCTCTTATAAATTAGAAAAACAATTTATACAAAGTTTTTAAGAATAAAAACATTTCACACCGCCTGAGAAATAATTTTACATCGCGCCTTTAAGCGACAAAACATTTTATACAGCGTTTTAAAACGAAAAAACACTAAACCAGGTAGTAAAGTAGAAACACATTTTTCCCTGTGTTTTTCAAATAAAAAAAAACATTTTACAGCGCGTTTTCAAGCGACATAGCTTTTTACACCGCATTTTAAACTAACAGAACATTTTACACCAGGTTTAAAGTAACAAACATGAAAATATATGTACATACAAATGTCCTACTTTTCTGGATCAACCCGGATAAAGAAGATGGAGATAAGAAATATAATATGCTATCAGGAAAATGTTGCCCGGACAGCCGGAGTTGGATTGGTGGACTCAGTGCTTGGTGAGATATCAAAGTCTCAAAATATTTAACATCATTTAGTTTGGCGTACACAAAATGCCTGATGGAGAGCAAATCCATAAGAAATATTTTCTACAGTCTGTCCATTAGGTTATGGAACCTAGGGTCAACAATCCATTTTTTAAAAAAAAGCACATGCATGTGACGAAAATTGTCCTAAAGTCTCATTTAAAGTGGCTAAACGCATCTGTACAGATATTTTACGAAAAACGAAATATTCCATTAAAAAGACAACTGAAATGGCATGCATATTCAACCAGGGATTGACAGGGAGAGTTTATTTAATCCATCTGGTACCCAATCACATGAAAGACAAGTCATCCATGAACATACTAAGTTGATGTGTTCACGTTGTGTCATTAAAACACTGTCCCTGATGAATGTATATTCCTCCACATGGATGATATATGTATCGACTGAGTCATGTAATTCAGTGCTGGATTATTGTCGTAATAAATACAAAAAGATTATTTTAACAGTCGACTTTCAAATTCTCTGCGGGTTATCGCCCTTTTTAATGTTAATTTTTTGAGATTCTCATTCATGACGTCAACTGGCAGATAATCGCGATTCAGAAGTCGTTCATCGTCAACACCAGTAACGTTACGTTTTTCTTGTAAATCATTGAAAAGGGAAATAAAATAAAATGAAGTGGGGTTTAACATCCTGTTATGCTTCGACTAAGCTAATAAAGACGGACAAGCGAGCGACATACAGTGTGCTATGAGGAAATTTTGTCATGGCAGCGGCACTGTGGCCCACTCTTATATGGAATTCCAACTGCCAAGAGATCTTTTATGGACACACCAATGTATATACGAATCCTCGGGTTTTCGTCCCATCCGCACAACTAGACGGCTGTACCACCGACAAGGGAAACCACGCTGGACAATCTCGGGATCCAACAGTTGAGGGATCCAACATCCGACCTCCAGACTAGCGAGCCAGAGTCTTACCCACTTAGCCACCGTTGCTCCACTGTGGCTCCCCATTAAAAAGAGGGGTTATTTTAAGGGATTCCTGTATCATTATAGACAGGGGGGCTGTGCTGCGCAGTGCACGCTTACTGTTAGCCCACAGATCCATTAACTTAAGTTGATATAATAATTTATTGTTTATTTCTTGCAATATTTATGTATTCTGTCTTATTTGTTTTGTTTTGTGTGTAGTATGGTTCTCCTGCACTGTCTGATAGATAAGCAAACATCTTTATATTTCATCTATTTATTTTCATTTTTTTAAATCTAACGGTTAAAATACATCCAAATGATTCTTGATATCTCATCATTGTCAATTGTAGGGGGGGGGCAGTTTTTAGCACACGCGCGCTGTATTATAAGGTCTGTAAACTTGCGTGGTTTCGATATAGGTTTATCTATCAAAGATCTTGGTTCCTTTATTTATTCGCATGTATCGGGCCATATCTTCATGGATTATGGCCCCTGGTAATACGTAAAATAAACGTTTTTAGCTTGTGGACATTCTAGAGGTCATAATTTCATGTGATTTTGATGAAACCTGAAATGCATGTTTAACTCAAAGATCTTGGTTCGAATTGTAATTTGGCAATAATACACGGTAAATAAATCATTGTTCTGGATCTATTACTGGCTTTGAAACCAGGACAATCATGTCTACTGCCTTAAAGAAACAACATTCCAGCTATAATAGACTTCCGGTTGATACTCAACAAACGGTTAAAAAATGATTAAAATCGATTATATCTGGTTTAATCGTCATTTCCGCCTATAGACATGTATATCCGGTGCCTATTTGTATTAAAATGAAGACTGCCACTGCTTAAAGGGCACATGGCTGTATTCTTTGGAATATATTAATGCGTAATACATGTATATAAAGTGATTTATATTCAATTAAAAAAACATTCCAATCAAATATGTTCAGTGAAATACGTGACAGTTCAAATTTACGCCTGCTTATTCCATTCTTATTCCATCAATTTTTTCCAGTCAAATATGTTCAGTGAAGTACTTGAACAGTTCAAATTTACGCCTGCTTATTCCATTCTACTCGTTTTTCTAAATTGTTGTTTGTGAATGAGCCTGTTCTAATTACTTCCACGTTGTGTTGTAGGATATGTTTGGCACCCGAAACCATAGAGTACACGACTCGTGTACTGATCTTAAAATATTCATTGTGTCTTATACGTTGTATATGGGAATCCCACTGTTACGTAAGATACCAACGTTAATATTGACTGAAACCGACCAAAATTGAATTTCAATTCGTGATTTAATTTCGAATGTTAATTAAGATATTGAGTTAGAGGTTCGGTCCCTTTAATAACATTTAGCTCCGAGACTACCACTGAAACTTATCTGCCCTTAATTTAACAATAATGCTTATGGAAATGGCGTAAGGGTCAACGCACACGCACACCTACAATTATTTGACATAGATTATCCACAACGGGACTAAATAATATATAAATTTATAGCCCTTTGGCGCAACTCAATGTGCTGTTGAGGTTAATTAATCTGCGTGCATTGTTTGTTTGTTTGTTGTGTGGTATGATCAAGCGTAGATATATTTATCAATCGGCTCACCCATCATGGAATACCGACAACTAAACTGCCTGTTACAGTAAATGGCATCTATTATTTAGTAACCTATTATTTTACCGTCGCGTGAGTAGAATGTAGCAGACGGTTTGTGTGCGCGCTCTGGGACTATAATGGTTTCCTGGGAAGAAATTACAAGAATTGCCAGTTATTCAAAACAAAACGTCGGTAATTGTAAAACAAGTAAATTCTCATCAGACTCTTGTGATGAAAAATAATGCGTGTCTATATATATACCACTGACAGAACTATATGTAAAATATCACTGGGGAACATTGGAATGGGCGGTCAAGTTTATGGCTACCGGTATAATGTTTCTGTCAGTGAAAACGGCAAAGGAATGTCTGGATGTATTGCTCAAGGCCAACCCAAGATTTCCCCAAAGTTGCTGAGATGTAAATAAGGCGATGACACGTGATTGTTGGCAAGATTACAGGTTAAGATAAGATTAGGGCTAGATCCAGGGCTAGGGTTAGGGTTGGGATTAGCGCTAGTCCTGTTTACATCTCGTGGCCTTTGACCAAACTTGAAGTTGGCCTTATCAAATAGATCTAACGCTAAAGATGATAATTTCATGTACACTTTCTTTGCGTTTTGGCCCTAGTTTTGGCATTTGTTTTTTAAAAAAAGAACCAACTATGTGGGAATAGAAATAAAATAACATGAAATGGGGTTTAACATCCTACTATTTGGGAATAGACCTGACAGTGTCGTTTACTGCGGACTGTGGCTGATTCAAATTCTTAAGTCAATAAATGTTCAAATGCTACTTTTTATACGACTTAAAGTACCGAAGTCTCAAACTCAATATCATCCAAAGTCTTACACGTTGAAAACGCGACTTATTTGTCAATTTAAATCTACTTTGATGTTGTGGTCTTACCGGAAAATCATCTCGATTTTCCGGCGTGAGTGATACAGAAGGAGGGCCTGACAAGGACAGCTGCCTAGTCGTTCGGATGGGACGAAAAACCGAGGTCCCGTGTACACATTGGAGTGCACGTAAAAGATCCCTTGGCAGTTGGAATTCGATATAAGAGTAGGCCGTAGCGCCGCTGCCCGGGCAAAATTACCCTCATAGCACACTGTATGGCGTATGCCCGTCTTCCATTAGCCCAGGTTAGGTGCATAAGAGTAGGACGTTAAACCCCATTTCATCATCATCATCATCTTACCGGAAAAAGATGGACTTCTGATATCCAATAAATAAACAATTTGCCATTGGTACACGAATCGTGTACCATAATTAGTTTCAGCGCCATTTGTAACAAATGACTCGAAGAAGGAGGCTAGATATGTTCCACAAGTTATGTCAAACTATGACGGCATATTCTTATGCAGAGAGCATGCACAATAAATACTATTTGTGTAGACCGGAATAGCATGACGCTAGAGATTGCCATTCGATTTGGGACTTCTGGTGTATTTCTCCGAACATAACTGATTAGAAATTACAGTTAAAACAAAAACGATTGAATGCAAATGAGTTTATATACATTCATATTACATTATTATGTCTGCTTAAATTCGTTCAGATTGATTATTCAAATACGTAAACCAATCCAAAACATCATCGAAAGATAATCTCCCAAAGTGGTTCCAATCGAATTAAAAATATGTTCACCAAAAGATTTTAGAGCATAGTGTAGATGGCACTGGTTTCTTATGACCGTATTCCGATTATATGACCTACATACGATGACGAATGTTGATAAATTTTCAATTCATCATATGTTTGGAAATACGGAATGAAATGGAACCATTTTTGGACGGATAATTGTTTGGGAAACTTGGCTTTAACAAAATATGATGGTTGCAAGAGATTAATAATCCCTCACATGTCGAGCGCAGACTTTAAAGTAGCTAAGTCTCTAACTCAATATCATCGAAAATCTTCAACATTGAAAACACGAATTATTTGAAAATTTAAATCAACATTGATGCTGTGATTTTACCGGGAAAAGATAGGCTTCTGGAATCCAATATTTAAGACAAAATAAACATTTTATTTTACGCTAGAAATTTGCATTCGATTGAAACTGCTGGCTTATTTCGCCGATCATAACTGATTTGAAAATAGAATAAAAACGGAAAACAGTGAATGCAAATCAGTTTATATACATCTATTACAGTATTATATGCGTTGCGACCTACTTGTGTCAATTTCTAGGTCCCTAACGTTAGCGATTTAGCCCCTTTAAGTTAAGGAACTGGAAAAATTAGCGAGATATCAATTTGCGGATTGACAATATGCGGATAGATCAATTGTCAATTCTACATCATCATAGTTACGTCACTCCAAGTCTAGTTTCATTTCGAGCTTGCTTGACCTTCTTGTCCAATTGCTGTGTGTTGTTTGCGCACACTTCGTTGGCTTTTTTTCTTGGTAGAATTGCTTCTTGATAGATTAGATACTGTCGGTCAAGTTGTTTGAGTTTCTGCTGCTTCGTTCTACATTATATGTAATTAACCCAACTACTGTTTGTCGTTGTTTGCTTTTATCTACCCGACAAAAATGAATACTTGAAATAAAATAAAAAGGTATTTAACGCCCTACTGTTCTGCCCCGACTGTGTTAAAGATGACGGACATAGTGTGCTATGAGAGTAATGTTACGGCCTACTGTTATATAGAATTCCAAGGGCCCCTCGGTTTTTCGTCCGACTTGAAATATTTGACACTCCATGCCACCTATCTAGACCGGGAGCCCAGGGGTCAACCTAGCTGGAAAGTGTACCAATTTTCTTCTATATGTTATCGATGCATGTATGTCTGGTATTATCAAAATGTAAGTCTGCCAGGTTTCTGGCGGTGGGTGTGGTATTCCACGCCCAAAATGCAATACTTCTCATCTAGTCTAGATTAGCTCAAAAGTGTACTACATGAAATTCGTACAGCAGTGTACCGTACATCTTCAGGTATCACAAAAAACACTCTGACAGACATTTCTAGTGGTAGGGTACCCCTGACAGAGCTATGTAATTACCAGACATATGTAGTGTTTGAGTATACCTGCCATGACAAGAGTTATCTAATTTCCAGTCAACAGTTAGGCTGGATTAGCTGAAATCTGTACCACCTAAAACAGCTTTGGAGTTGATGATACCAAACATACATGCATTGATACCATAGAGGAAAAAATTGGTACACTTTTCAGCTAGGTTAACCCCCTGGGCTCCTGCTCTAATCCTGGGGGTTGGGGTGGCCTAGTGGTCTAGAGTGCTGCGCTTCGATCTCTAGCTGGCCGGTCACCTCTGGCTTGCGGCTGTGGTTTCGATCCCTTGTGTGAGCGTATGTGGCATGGAGATGGGGGCGCCTTCTCAACCTCGTGGGTTTCCTCCGGGCACTCCAGTTTCCTCCCACTGCTAAAACCACCTACGCGCAAGCGAATTATTGAAATAAAATTAAACCATATGGTCCCGAAATGACCTAGTTTGTGTCGAGTGGACGTTAAACCCCATCTCTCTCTCTCTCTCTCTCTCTCTCTCTCTCTCTCTGCTCTAATCCTGCATCACAATTTAATTCAAATACATATCCATTTTTCGTTTCGATTTTCTTATACGTTTGATGGCCTACATCACATAAAGTTTCTACCGGTTGTGCTGGGAGGTCGCGTTTGGGTTTGCACGAGTGGCTTTTGACCCCATGACATCAGACATTGATAACCGCCGTTGACGTTTCTAGTGATTTACCCACAGTTCCATACATTGCACGCCAAGAAGTCGAAGTAACAGATGGTTTCATTGGTTAATTCCCCACGCCGCCCAGATCGCAGGTTATAGAAGAAGTCGAAGTAACAGATGGTTTTATTGGCTAATCTCCCACGCCACCCAGAATGCAGGTTATATAACAACAATTCCAGAACGAAATAAGATCTGTGGAAAATGCTGAGGAACATTCGCGGCCAACACCGAGAACGAACCCGATTCCCCAAGATAAGCGATCTTCCTCACTGAACCACCGCGGCACCTTGATACACTGTTTGACCTAGGGAAGCAGAAACCGGGTTCTGACAATATCTGCGATCAGAAACAAAAGACAAATTTCAAGCTGAGTAAATTCTTGGTTGATCGATGTGTCTGTATAATATTTAACCGGATTGTGTGTAACGACTTGGGACGACGAGAGATTTTCAATTTGACAGGACAGGATGATATACAGCTTTCTAGAAAGCAAAAGTTCGAGACAAAAAATCCCAATTCCTTATTTTAAATCTCGATGCCTTTCTTGCTGTAATTCCATGTCAGATCGAACAAAGGAATAAATAACTACCTCTCGTAGGAATGTTTGTCGGTTATGCCATTTAGGTTTTTAACCTTCTGTTCAACCTCGTGGGTTTTCTCCGGGGCCTCCGGTTTCTTCTCACTGCTAAAGACCCCTACGTGCAAGCGAATTATTGAAATAGGATTAAAACCACATGTTAGTCCCGAAACGGCCTAGTTTGTGTCGAGTGGACGTTAAACCCCATTTCTCTCTCTCTTATCTCCCATAACGTACCGGTAATCGAGACTATATGGGTTAATGCGCCACCGTGACTCCTCAACCCTCGTAGGAATGTTGTTGATTCTAATTAGCCATTTAGATTTCTAGAGATGGTGTAAGTGACATGCAAACACCATCAAGGTATTAAAACAGAATATCAATAAAACGGCACAAACGTGTAAGCACGGCATTCCAGTACAGAAACAATCGTGTGTCAGTTGAGATTTCGTTCCATTTATAAGCTGATTGGAACATTCCTGAAACTGACAGTTGCCGTTATTTCCCGCTGAGAAGATTCCTGCTCAGGTGGTTGAAGGAAAAACGAAACAAAACAAAACAGAAACTGTATTGATATTGAAAATTAAGCGGCATTTCACAATATTGTTTTTTCAAGAGGATATCTAAATCAAAGTATTACGAAAGTGTAAAATGTGGCACTGACATTGTATTCCCCATATCATCCGTACAATGGACACACAAACTTTTCCTATATTATTTTCAGGCGTGTTAAAAACGGGGCCTGTTAATGCGAGGTTTCCATTGTCGTACGATGCGTTGCGGTAGGATTGTCCGTATTTAGTCCACGATCTGGTACGTGCAGATACGCCTGAATACGTTTTGATACATGTCAACACGATTGATATGACTGATCTAAATATATATGATCATCAGTGATTCTGAACGAGGTTTCATTAAGCAAAACCCAAATAAAAAAACAGCCAGCAGAAACTGTTTGAAACCCAGCACATTGTCAAATTTGATGTCAATTACATTAAAAAAAATCAACTTGATCTCCATATACCATTTTTAAATTGGGCTAATGTAAAGCAAAGGAGGATCTTGTAAATTGTAAATATGGTTGTTAAAGAATGTGAAAGAAATGAAAAAAAATATCTTATTACAATATGTGTTTTTTTTTATCATATATTTTTGGCAGATAAAATATTCAAGTTGGCGGGAAAATAATATCATCATTGTTTTACATAAAAATTAGAATCCATTTTGACGGAAAAAAATGAAAGCCAGTAAGAGCCCTGATCATCACGATTACTCTACTATAACAATCACGATTTCAATCGTAGCACGAATCGTGATGGTGGAAACCTAGCATAAGGCACATCGTCTAGTCAGTAGGATAATACGAAAAACTGCCTTGCACGTAAAAGAACCCGTGACAGTTGCTTATTTTCTGGTCGATTTGTGGCATCACTGTTTGCGACAGCTTAGTGGTAGATCCACGACCCGTGATGTCTACACCCCCCCACACCCAACAGTAATTTGGTACGCAAGAATAGTGGTAATATCAACCTAGCTGCAACATTTGTAGCCGTGATAAGTCAAACTGATCCCGCAGTGAATATTCGCTTGGCCGCTACAATCACTGATAAGCATGACATCGACGAGGCTTAATAAGTACGGCATATTAACTTTTTTACTCCGACAAATTAAATTCTCAAACATTTTTTTGAGGTGAAAGAAAAATAAATAAAGACGTTTGAAGTATTTGAAGTTAAAAAATATTTCCTATTTAGTGTAAATGGGTATTAAAATGAGTAAAATGCATCATTTTGCCCGAAGCAGTTAGGTGTTAAGTAAACATTGCACGAGCAGTTGAGCCAATGACTGGCGCGGTGAGCAGTCAACGCACGTGCTATGGACACTTATCTGTTGCAGAGATAATTCGTAAGTAATTCTCTGTGAAACAGATTGGTGATAAGTGTCTTATTCACTACCACAACTGATACACACTGTGAGCCTTTGCGCAAGCAGAAAAGGGTTCAATTGCAAAATTTTCAACACATTTCATCACAGTCTGCATTCCAAAAAATAAGTAATTATGTTCCAAATAGGGAAGAGTGGAACACTCAAATCTTAATATTATCTTACCAAAGAACAGTTTCTGTATTTTCGAGGTGACGTGAAATCACGTGCGTGTTCTTATTCTAGTTCAGCGACCATCTTAAAATTGAACAGAAATTTCGTGTAGCGGTTGGATTAAATAAAATCATATAATTATGCGGTAAATTTCCACATTAATTCAATGGGAATGGGTTTATTATACGTTATGCAGTTTGGATCAGTTTAATTGGAAATTAGGGGAGTGATAAAGAGAGAGGTATAAATGGGGTTTAAGTCCACTCGACACAAACTAGGTCATTTTGGGACTAACATATAGTTTCAATTTTATTTCAGTAATTCGCTTGCGCGTAGGGGTCTTTAGCAGTGGGGGGGGGGAGCGGAGGAAACTCACGAGGTTGAAAAGGCGCCCCTATCTCCATACCACATACGCTCACACCAGGGTTCGAAACCACAGCCGCAAGCCAGAGGTGAACGGCCAGCTAGATGTCGAAGCGCGGCACTCTAGACCACTAGGCCATCCCAACCCCCGGGAGTGATAGGAGAGCAACGTTTTTGTCATCAAATAAAGACAAAACCTGTCCAAAGAAACTCCCTGGAACGATCCACTACTGTTGCTGGAGCAATCCGGAAGACATAAGTAGTGGAATCATTTCTAACATAAATCCAGCCTATTGACCTTATATCTGGTGTACAGACGAAGAGAGCAATATTTATTGAACCGGTTTACACACGTTGACTCGGGTGCTTTCAGTGGGATGACTTTATATTCCTGTACATAACCTTTAAAGATAGAAATCGTCTTTGTTCCTGGTGTGTATAGACATGGCGGTTAACAGATGGTCGCATACTGATGAAGTATGGACATAGGATTGAAGAAGACGTGCTTTATTAATAATGTGGCGGGAAACGTTAATCCGTTGATGTAAAGCAGACGATAATAAACCACAAAAACATCTGCTTCTCCACATCAAATCAGTGTTACTTTATTAACCCAGTGTAGTTAATAGACAATAATTAACCCACATTTAGTTCTCGTCCGAAAGTTCACTGGTGGGAATGTGCACTAGTCAGAAGGTTCATTTTATTTCGAGTAGCACTAGCAATATTGGAAAATTATTGGTCACAGTTTTCAGTTATTGTTTTTGATCCGAAGTTCCAAAAGTTGACGTTTGAGTATATAAAATACTAGGAATCGAAGTTTCAGTAGTTGACGCCCTCGAGGTCGAAATCCATAATTGGTCCAAGCTTTCAGCAGTAGTCGACGTCAGTAATTAAAGTCAATTTGTCCGAAAGCGCAATTTAAACTGCCAGGAGGGCTATATTTTACTTAAAACGAGGCGAACAATTTTGAGAACATTCTTAACTTTGTAAACTTGGGCCAGGCTTATAGTTCAGCGAGTAATATAGATGTCACAGACGTTAATATGAATACGGCTTTTTATTACACATGTATTTATAATAATTGTTCTTGTGATAAAACACAGAGATTGCACGTGACAGTAATAATATTAATATGACAGAACAATTGATACTTAGAGTGATATAGTAAATGTTGTTTTGACAGAAATACACCGTACTTCTGGATGCAATCTGATTAAATCACTGATCTATATTTCGTTTTGTTTTTTATACTCTCGATGGCCTACACTACATGAAGATCTGACCACTTGTTTTGGGAGGTCGCGTCAGAGGTTATACGAGCGGCTTTTGACCCTATGACGTCAGACATATGATTAACCAATCAGCATTGATGTTTCTGTTGGATTACCCACAGTTCCAAGCACCATTGGCTATCCCCTCAGAACACATCAATAATAACAACTCGCCCAGATTCTAATGTAGTAAAGACAAGTAAAACGAAATTTTGACCTATAAAAACGACGCGAAATAGGATCGATGTTTTAATTAGGTTGTTCCGGATGAGAACAACGGGTGTCCCTTTTGTTTGGAGTCCTATTTTTATTGTGCTCTGTATTTCCTGTGTGGCCATCGCCTTGCCCACTTAGCCACCGTGATTCCCCAGAAAAGGAGAGAAAACAGTAAGACAGTAAGACATAATATATAAACCCTATTTCATTTCATGAGATCCAGTATGAGCAGTTAGGGCTACCATTGCAAGAAGAGATACGGTTCGGACCAGAATTATCAGAAATTACACACCGGATCTGTAAGCAGTATACGTCAGTGTGTATTCTGTTTTTCTCTTACTTCAGAAACTATACATGGGTGGGGGTTGGGGGCTTTTCAAGAAGCCGACCTCCGTCCTAAATTAGCTGGTCATATGATGCTTGACAGCAATCAGAATCGGACAACTAGAGACCATTCTGGAATGCTAGGTTCCCACTATCACAATTCGCGCTAGTATTGAGAGAGAGAGAGAGAGAGAGAGAGAGAGAGAGAGAGAGAGAGAGAGAGAGAGAGAGAGAGAGAGAGAAATGGGGTTTAACGTCCACTCGACACAACTAGGTCATTTCGGGACTAACATATGGTTTTTAATTTTATTTCAATAATTCGCTTGCGCGTAGACGTCTTTAGCAGTGGGAGGAAACCGGAGTGCCCGGAGGAAACCCACGAGGTTGAGAAGGCGCCCCTATCTCCATGCCACATACGCTCACACCAGGGCTCGAAACCACAGCCGCAAGCCAGAGGTGACCGGCCAGCTAGAGGTCGAAGCGCATCACTCTAGACCACTAGCCCCCCCCCCCCGCTACAATTGAAATCGTGCTTTTAATAGTGAATTAGTCGTAGTGATCCTATCGGGTCTTATCATATATTGAGGTCTTTGATAGTAATACGTACCAGATCGTGGACTCACCAGGGTCAGTGCGAACATAGGGACAATAGAGACTTTTGGCATGTGGCATTTTCCCTATCCGTATCACGTATCCGTAGTTTTAGAGTTTTGGCAGATTCTTGAATAGCGTACGTATGCGTCACTGAGCTGAGCTTAGTTCTGTACAGCATGATGGTAGTTATCTACCAAGATCACCACTAGTACTAGTCAAGTGCCAAACCTACAATTTCTCTGACAGTCGATGAGCTATAATAAAAGAAATTATGTCGCATCTTATTAAAAATAAACTTTGACTTCGACTCGACATCAATTTTTGGTTTCACTAATTTATCACTTCACCCCTTTACCATAGAATCACATCATTTACAGATTTTCAGGGTCCCATATCTGCCTAAATCTAGCGCGTAGATCAACCAGCATGCAAACAGAGATACAGGAAAAGTATGAAAATTTTGTGAAAAATCTATCAAAAATAATGATTAAATTCCAATCTTTATTGTGGTTAAATTCACACCAGGATACAAATAGATTCATAAAAACGCTATGATACAACATTTCAGCGTCTAAAAAGACGACTAATGTTATACGGAACTTCTCCGTACGAATGCTGTTCGATACGGGCTGCCGTATCCGTGTGCCGTATCACGTATGAGAAATACACACGCATTGATGACGTCACACACAAAATCCATACGGATACGTGATACGTACTAAGAGTTTACGCTTGCCAAAAGTCTATATTACTATCGCAACGTAACGTATCGCGCGACAGTGCGAGCCTTAGCAATAATGTTTCGAGGTTCAGAATTCGTGATTTGAAATTGACATACAGCGTGGTTGGTCTAAAAAAAATAAATGATTATTCAACACAAAAGGCGATGTAGAGGGAGGCTAACAAGCCAATCATATTCCTTAACCTTTGCAATTTGACGCTGTTTGATGGCTTCTGGAAAAAAGGCCATTCACATTTTACAGAGATAACAATTTTCACAGAGTTGTCAAATTCTCTTTGAAAATCCCAGAGATAACTAACTTTGACAAAAAAAAACTCAGTTGCAATGGATCTTGATTCCAATATAACTAAAACTAAATTATGGCGCTGAATTAACATGGCATGTCCTATCTCAAACAGAATACAGCATAGTTCTTGCATTCAAATTTACATAAAACATCGTGCACACCAGTTTAGAGAGAAAAAAATTAATTTAATTTTGTAAACTAATTTTCATGTTTCAAATTCCGAAGCCTTCCTCTAACTTGAAACTAATAACATAAAAACAATTCTTTTCGATGTCCTGGTTCAATCTCATTTCGTTCCTGTGTGGTCCATAATTGATATTTGTCAGCAGGAAATGTCCAAAAGAAACATGGAATCAAAATTGACAGATACAGTTAAATAGAAAACTATACATGTTTAGATGAGAATAAATCAGACTAGGAATTACGGGTATTGAAAAAAATCAACAATTTCATTTCCTAGATCGATTGCCCTTTGGTCTGGTTTGTCAGTAACAATTACCCAGTGGTGTCTATCAATGGGTTCTGTGTGTTTAATACTAACTCGCTGTTCTTGAGATGCTTGGGTTGACGTCAACCACCTGCTCACACGCTGGAATTCTATCAATAACAGTCTTTACAGATTCCGTCCTCCTATATCTTATAATATTCCATAGAAACGGTGGAAGCTGGAATTTTAAAGGGACAATAACACTCTCACTCTTGCTGGCTTGGCAGCCCCAGAAAATAAATAAATAGCCTTAGTGAAATTACTAGATGTTTAAGTGTCCTACCTGTTGTGTAAATTATCCATTACATCCTATTTTACTTGTCCAGAGGATTCGAAAATATTTTAAAATCCAAGTCACATTTGAAATGGTTTACGTTAGGCTTTTCAAATCATTTAGTTGAATTTTTCCAATTTTTTAAATTAGGTGTGTTAAGATGAAATTTGTATCACCAAAATAATAAAATTTGTTGACCAGAATAAAGATTGGGTCATATTATTCAGTTACAATAAGAGTGGTATTGAGCCTTTAAATGTATTTAAGCAGTTAATAGGGTATTTTTTGTTCATGCTACTTGAAATTTCTCAGAAATTGTCCGGGAAATAACAGAATCTTACGCACAATTTGAAACTGGTCTTAAAAGTTCCAATGTCACAAATGCAAGGCCGGTGAGATATAACTTGGTCCAGAAAGCCGCATTCCTATCTATTTCATCTATGTATTCCACATACACTGCTTATAAACTCTACGTTATAGGTTCTTTTATGTATACGCTAATGTGTAAACATTGTGCACGTAAAAGAACCTTGACGGTTGAAATTCGATATAGGAGCAGGCCGTAGCACCGCTGACTGGGAAAAATTTCTACCTTAGCACACTGTGTGGTGAACGGGCGTCCCAGCCGAAAATTGGGACAACCGAATGGTTGTAATTTGGAATTGTTCTGTTTTTGACTATTTACAATCTGATTAAAATACAGATCTATATTTCGTTTCGTTTTTTTTATACTTTCGATGGCCTACACTACCCTAGTGTAATAAAGACAAGTAAAACGAAATTTTGAAGTATAAAAACGAAACGAAATAGGATCTGTGTTGTAATCAGATTGGACAATTTATTGCGCAATTTGGGAATAAAATACCATTTGCAACATTGCAACAGATTTTCCGTAACATTTTCTCATACAATACATTTTCGCATAATGAATTGATAGAAAGAAATACATGCATTCATATCCGAGTCTTTAATCTAATTTTATTGACGATTAACATTTATAAGTTTTTCTTTCGCATTAAATGTTACAGGCAGTAGACGTATCGGCTATGAACAAGTGGTTGCCATGCAACAAACGCCCATATTAGATAGAGCTCGCCGAATATGAAAATAAAATCAATAATTGTTGTGTATTTGGTAAAGTAAATAATGCATTCATTTAAACAGTGCACAAAATATAACTCGCATTCCATTCTTTGTATTTTTGGCGACATGGGACCTGCTTGTAGCAGCTGGCATTTTGGTCAATTGGGCGAGAGAGAGAGAGAGATTGAGAGAGAGAGAGGGGGGTATTTAAAGTCCTCTTAACACAGATTAGGTCATTTCTAGAATAACATGGTTTAATTTTATTTCAATAATTTACATGGGCGTAGAGATGTTTATTAGAGGACCCGAAGAAACCTGTGGGGTTGGACGGTGACCCTACTCCTTGTCACGTACAGGCGGGGAATCGAAACCAAGCCGCTCGACTCACTGACAATCCTTATGGTCCAAAGCACACCCGTTAACCACCACACCCTCCTAAAATTCAAAGATACATATTTTCTCATAGTAAGTTGATAAATACTAAATGATTAATTTTCCGAATTTAGGAAATTTATTGTTGTTGAATAAAAGGTCATATGTTCGGCTCAACGTATTGCAAAAATTGATCAACAAGAAAAAATATGTTAACTTTTACACATAATCAAAATATTTTTTAAAAAAATACTGTTGGTTGGATGGCAGAATGGTTAGCGTGTGCACGTTGTATCATAAGGTCCGTCATTAACTCAACTGGTGTGGTTTGGATTCCCCGGTTGTACGGTTTCCTCCCACTGCTAAAGACCCATACGCACAAGCGAATTATAGAAATAAAATTAAACCATATGTTAGTCCCGAAATGACATAGTCTGTGTCGAGTGAACGTTCAACCCCATTTCTCCCTCTTTCTCTCAGAAAACAATAGCGTCCGCCCTTGTAAGTGATTAATGGAACCCTATCTATTTGATAAATAAAATACTGTATGATTAATTTTCCCAATTTGCAAAAATATAATGGTGTTACAAAGATCTCATCTAGTCTCACCTGTTGGCTATTTCTTCCTCCGATCCAGATGCTTGTCGGAAATTCGGTGGCCAATTTCTTGGACTTTGCGTGGAACACCTGGACTCTTTCCTGGGTCTCGGTGCATGCGAAGCTGATAACGTCGTTGATAAACTCATGTTCACGTTTGACTAATTCTTAAATCCGAATGTTTGTCGTTCTGTTTAAATCCTGAACTTATTCGATATCTGAATAAGTATAAATGACGATCTTCGAAACAAATCAACGCTGTTTTCTTCTAAACATATACCGTAGTCAGTAACCACACTGTTACATAGAAACTCACCACAGAATAATACCAATGATGCGAGAGTTACAGGAATTAATGGAATCGTGTCTCGCGCTCTGTCCAAACCTATCGTCTGCTAAACTAAGTATCGGTCGTTTAGTTAGAATTCCAGCACGCGTGATTTCGCTTCAGTTGTCTTCAGACGATCGGCTTATTTGCCTATGATTCCCAGTGATCATAAAATTTCAATACATTACTGGAAGCACAGATTGTTTTCGCAGCCGAATGCTTAAAAATGAATACAAATAACAAGTGTCTAGAATTGTATTGAGAACAGCTGAGTAAGCCAATGACCGTATATTTCAAGTACATGTTTTAAAAATGTCGGTGTGAGTGGCATGGAACGCCTAAGTACATGTTTTAACTATGTCGGTGCGAGTGGCATGGAAAGAACGAGTAAACGTTTTAACTATGCCATTGCGCGTGACATGGAACGAACTAGTACAAGCTTTAATCTATGTCGGTAGTGGCATGGAATGAACTAGTACGTGTTTTAATTATGTCGGTACATGTGGCATGGAATGAACAAGTACATGTTTTAACTATGTCGATACATGTGGCATGGAAAGAACATGTACGTGTTTTAACTATGTCGGTGTGAGTGGCATGGAACGAACAAGTACATGTTTTAACTATGTCGGTACATGTGACATGGAAAGAACGAGTACATGTTTTAATTATGTAGCATTGAACGAACAAGTACATGTTTTGATTATGAAGGTACACGTGGCATTGAACGAACAAGTACATGTTTTAACTATGTCGGTACATGTGGCATTGAACGAACCAAATACATGTGTTAACTATGCCGGTATGCGTGGCACGGAAAGAGCAAGTGCGTGTTTTAACTGGCATGGAATCACTAGTGCATGTGTTAGTTATGTCGGTGCGTGTGACATAGATATGATTAGGAAACGTTTTGTGGTTTTGACACGGAAAGAACAAGAACCTTTTTTTTTCTTTCTGTATTCTAAGCCACTGAGACAAATTTACGACGAATATTTCCTAACAAAAATAGATGATAAAAAGGAAAATATTCAAAATTCCAGTCCAATTACTCTATTCTGAACTGAGTTGTCACTGTCGGAAGTTTGTACTAGAAACCTAAAGACCTGCAGTAGGCCGATTTAGCTCTTGCATAATATATGTTTAAGCTTTTATTATGTTATAATGGACGCCCGGGGCCATTCTCAATCAATAAATTGTCATCCTTAAGGCAAACAAATTATTCATTATTGTTTTACGGCAGTATTTATATCCAAATCAATGGCTCATATTTGTACCTTGTGGTTCCAGCCCGCCAGGCATTGCCCAAATGTCCGCATGACATGAAATGAAATGAAATGGGGTTTAACGTCCTACTCTTTTGCACCTAACCTGGGCTAATGGAAGACGGGCATACGCCATACAGTGTGCTATGAGGGAAATTTTGCCCGGGCGGCGGCGCTACGGCCTACTCTTATATCGAATTCCAACTGCCAAGGGATCTTTTACGTGCACTCAAATGTGAACGCGGCACCTCGGTTTTTCGTCCCATCCGAACGACTAGGCAGCTGTCCTTGTCAGGCCCTCCTACTGCATCACTGACAAGAGGAAATCACGCTGGAAAGTCCGCATGACTAATCCGCCCCTGTTTATTACCATATGTTTGTTGAAATGATGCCGAATGGGTTAAGCGACCTACTTACCTTCACCGGCTGGGCTAGTGAAGACGGGCATACGCCATATAGTTTGGAGACACGGTGGTTAAGTGGGTAAGACGCTGGCTGGCTAGCTTGGGGGTCAGCTGTTCTGACATGGTGTAGGACAGAGGGCCTGACAAGGACAGCTGTCTAGTCGTTCGGATGGCATGTGCGTTAAGGATCCCTTGGCAGTTGGAATTCGAATCGCCCTCATATCACACTGTAGTCAGTCGGAGCAGTCTTAAACCCCATTTCAAGTCATTTCATTTCATTGCAGTGAGCTATAGGCTAATAGGGGGCATTTTTTGGAGGGATAGCAGCTCTACGGTCTACTCTTATTTTGAATTCAAACTGCCATGGGCTTGTAGCCCCATCCGAACGACTACACTTTCCTTGCCAAGGGAACCCACACTGAGAAGTTTGTTAATAATTCATGGAATAAATACTGTAATTACACAGTGACCTACTTTTCGGATGAATTTTCTACAAGTAATAATTTCACATCTACATATTAAAGAACTAGATCATTGTCCTGAAGGAGGAGAGATTTAATCAGTTTTCTTTGCAAGACAAGACAAGCGTAAAATTATGTGAAATAGGAGACAGCTATTACATGAATTTATGGTAACTATTATAGTATGGAATAGAAATAAATGGTCATATTATCATATTATTCACACTATAATTAAACTGTTAACAGCAGCAGTATGTAAAACTTGGTTAAAGAGAGAGGGGGAGAAATGGGGTTTAACGTCCAATCGCCACAAACTAGGTCAATTCGGGACTGACATATGGATTATCTTTATTTCCATAATTCGCTTGCGCGTAGGGGTCCTTAGCAGTGGGAGGAAATCGGGGGACTCAGACAAAACCCACGAGGTTGGACAGGCGACCCTACTCCTTGTCACGTACAAGTGGGGATTCGAAAACACGCCAGCTGATTCAATAACATGCTACCCCCCCCCCCTCACTTGGATAAAGTGGTTGACCATTTTCGCTGTAGTAATTCAACGATAGATGATAAATAAAGACCTACAATAGACAGATTTAGGTCTTGCAAAATGTATGTTTAACAGAAGTTTGAAATGAAATGAGATGAAATGGGGTTTAACGTCATATACAGTGGGCTATGGGGGGACTTTTGACCGGATGGCGGCACTACTTCCTGCTCTTATATCGAACGACTATACGTTGTCCCTTGCCAGACCCTCTATCATGCACCACTGATTAATTCACTCGGTCCACGCGACCTCTAGACTAGATAAGTAAATATGAATGTTTTGAAACATTTAGTCAAATTACTTCAGTCAAGTCTTTATATGCCTTCCTTTACCTGCATGACAATCTTCTTAAACACAGTTCCTATTTCGTTTCGTGTTTTATAGTTCAAAATTTCGTTTTCCTGGGCCTTACTACACTGGGATCTGGAAGAGTCGTTATATTACCTGCATTCTGGATAGCGTGATGGATCAGCCAATGAAACCATCGGTTACAATGCACCCAACTGTGAGTAAACTACCAGAAACGTCAGCGCTGGTTGATTAACCAATGTCTGACGTTCTGGGGTCAAAAGTCGCTCGTACGACTCCGGACGCCACCTCCCAGCACAACTGGTCAGATATGTATGTAGTGTGGGCCACGAAAGTATAAAAAAAAACGAAACGAAATATAGATCTGTATTGTAATCAGATTGTCTGAGTGTCAAATTTATTAACATTAAAGTTTTCAAAAGAAATTCACTTTATATAAAAATTAAAATTACAGGCGAATTAGGTAAGATTTAGATAAAGAGCTGGTCGTTCTTGCTATAATAGTTCAAAAATAGACGATGAAAAGTGAATATATTTAACATTTCAGTCGAATTACTTTATTCTGAACGCTTTGGGTTTAAAATCCTACTTGTCTACTTGGTGTTACATTTCTCTCTTTAAAAAGCTGAGTATGTATGCACGCCTACGTAATTTGGGGACAATGGTGGCATCATGAATTGTCAACTGTCGAACATCCTCAACATGAATCTGGCAAACCTCTTCCTGCAAAGATGCCTGGGTCCGGTCAGGACCCATGCTAACCCATGACTGTTTCAATACAGTAAATTTATGTTTAATTTGAACATTTACAGTTGTAATTCCTGTAAGTGGTTATGTAGGGAGGAGCTCCAGTTTAGTGTTTTGCCTGGGGACTATAATACAGTTAAGGCAACCATACTTATTAGTAAGGGGGCATGGTAGCTAAGCGGGAAGACGCTGCCCCTTTGGGCTGTTCGATCCCTACATTGGCCGAGAAAGTTCATCTGGATTAACCGGCGTGGTTTCCTCTTGTCAGTAGTGTAGGACGGAAGGCCCGACAAGGCCAGTTATCTAGTCGTTCGGATGGGATGAAAAACCGTGGCAGTTGGAAGAGGAAGCCCGGGAAAAATGTCCCATATAGCACACTGTATGGCGTATACCCTTCTTCATTAGTCCAGTTTATGTGCAGAAAAGTAGTATGTTAAACAGATAGGAGCGCCTTCTCAACCTCGTGGGTTTCCTCCGGGCACTCCGGTTTCCTCCCACTCCTAAAGACCCCTACGCGCAAGCGAATTATTGAAATAAAATTGAAACCATATGTTAGTCCCAAAATGACCTAGTTTGTGTCGAGTGGACGTTAAACCCCACCTCTCTCTCCCCCTCTCTCTCTCTCTCTCTCTCTCTCTCTCTCTCTCTCTCTCTCTCAGTATGTTAAACCCCATTTCCATTTTATAAATACACACGTGTGAGAATATTCCAACCTTACACATACTTTAGATATGTATTATCAATATATTTAATTTTATGAGGAGATAATACGTTGCAGGTGTTTTCTTCATTAAGATAAAAATGTTTATTTGCATAAAATTCCAATAAGTATCACTATGGAAGTATAACCAGAATAGATCCCGCAACCATGCACCATAGTAATGTATTTATCATTGTGAAAAACGAACTGGTATAACCAACGCTATCTGACTCATCCTCTTTCACCGGAAGTTTGATCGTGTCCTTTAAAGAGCCGAATGAGCTACAAAATACGCCATTTTAGTTCTAGAGTTATTTTAATCATTTTATTTGAAAGATACTTTAAACATTCATTTCCAAATTTTTATATTAGGAATAATATCTGTGAATATTCCTGGCGAAATTAGACCAGAGATAGTCAATGTCAGTGTCGACATGTGTTGGCCTTTTCACGGTTATCTACAAATTGTGAGAGAAAACAATATTAGACGCCATTTAAATACATTATGCATGAGCTAAATCTGCCAGTTGCAGGTCTTTCTTCAGGCCTGAAATATTATCTAATTTATCAATTAATTAACTTGTCAAGGCCATAATCAACTCTCGATGTCATCGCTAGCCTGCGATAACCGAAGCTATGTTTTTATCGTACCGACTTTAGTAATGATGATCGAGGCTTGGCCTAAAATTCAGTCGCTAAATACTCGGTTCAGGGTGGATCAATTTGACTGAAATTTTCAGCAAAAATTGTCTTTACATTATTTAGTTTTTAACTATTATAGTGAGAACTGCCAGCTCTAATATCCCATAATGTACATTTAAGCATTTTAGACTAGTGTAAATAAAAACATTCACATTTCACTGTGTACAGACACAAAACAAAACAGCAGCAAGAAAAACAACATTATATCATGTATTTGTTTGTTCTGATAAATTCGTTAACATTCCACTGCTCTGTAATATCTTAATAATGTATTATTAACTCTACTGAGGATTGTCTGTTTATAAAATGCATCGTCTGATATGACGGGGGGGGGCGAATAGTTAGCACGTGCGAGCTGTGTCATTGAGTCACTGACGTAGTTTCGAATCCCCGGTTGTACATGACAATGAGTTGGGTCGCCTGTCCAACCTCGTGGGTTTTCTCTGGGTCATCGGTTTCCTCCCACTGCTAAAGACCTCTACGCACAAGCGATTTATTGAAATAAAATTTAACCATATCTTAGTCCCAAAATGACCTAGTTTGTGTCGAGTGGACGTTAAACCTTCCCTCTCTCTCTCTTCCTCTGTCTCTCTCTGATAGATATTGACAAGAGGTCGTCTGGTCGTTCAGGTAGGATTAATTCATGACACAAAAAGCGATTCTTTGCCTAATGTCCGGGCAAAATATCATTCCATGTTTATCGTACAATATTCTATATTGTAGCCTACAGATTAAAAAAAATCAAAAACAAACAAACAGCCCGATAACGTCTTTCATTAAAAATGTATTATGTAAGAATTAGATAAAGCGCTGGACCTTGATTCACGAAATCTTAACTAAAGATAAAATCCAAATTTAAGTATTTAAGTAGATACTTCAGTTTTGAGTGGCTAAGCACTAAAATCAATCAAATAACTAAAATTTGGATTTAATTTTAGTTAAAATTTCGTAAATAAGGCCCCAGGTCGTTCTCGCTATAACAGTTCCAAAATAGATAATGGGATATTAAAATAATAAAGATAATGTCAAATTCCTTTATTCCCAACATTTGAAGTTATGAATGTTCGAATCTTTGAAAAGATACCCTCGGTTATCGAGTACCATTCCTACCATAAAAAGTCTCGATTATCCATTTTATCGTTATATTATTAAATGTCGAAAGGGATTCTAATGCATTCAATGTCGAGGTTTTCCGATGGTCTAGATAGTCGATTATTGACTAGATGTCTAAATAACAATTTATACTGCGCTGAATCTGTGAAAAAAGACATGAAATGGCTCTTGCATAATGCTTCGTTAAATTAATTTCTTGAATATTTAATTTCGTACACCTTTGGTTAAAACTGTCATATAAAAATAGAACTGGGAAACTGCCATTAAAACTGTTAAAAATGAAGTGTTGCTTTATTAAAATAGCTCAACTTTGCTCACCCTTTCTAAAACACCAGATACCATACTAAATGGTGTTTAATGTCTTGCCGTTCGGAAACAACCGGAGAGAGATAGAGAGAAATGGGGTTTAACGTCCACTCGACACAAACTAGGTCATTTTGGGACTAACATATGGTTTCATTTTATTTCAATAATTCGCTTGCGCGTAGGGGTCTTTAGCAGTGGGAGGAAACCGGAGTGCCCGGAGGAAACCCACGAGGTTGAGAAGGCGCCCCTATCTCCATGCCACATACGCTCATACCAGGGCTTGAAACCACAGCCGCAAGACAGAGGTGACCGACCAGCTAGAGGTCGAAGCGCGGCACTCTAGACCACTAGACCATCCCAACCCCCCGGAAACAACCGGACTATACATTTTGCTAAAAGGGAAATTTGGCCCGGACAGCGACACTACGGCATTTTCTTACACTGAATCAGTGCCGGACTGGTGGACCGAAGGCCCACCTGTCAGGTCATTGACTATAAGGCCTACACAAGTACTCGCCGAAGGGGGTCTTGGGGTGGGGGTGGGGTTCTCCCATTGGAGAATTTTGAAAATTGACAACCGCAAGCCCATTTTCCAAGAATTTCAGACCAAAGCAGAAGAAGGCAAATTTTTGATTTCCTGATACAATTAGATAACAGAATGGCCTAAGAGCACTATCATTAGATGAATTTGAGATCTGTCCTCTCCTACCAGGTCCATTCCACCCCACGTCTGTTCTCAAAAAAATAAAACAGGATTTAACGTCCTCGGTTTTTCTTCCTATCCGCACGACCGGACACTCTTCCGTGTCCCCTTCGTATGTACGTGGGCATACACTTTGTGTTGAGTGGGTGTTGAACCCCATTTCCATCACTCCCTCTATAATAAATCAGATATGTGGGTAGTGTATCTATACAGTCGTCTTTCAATTAGTACTAACTCTCTCTCTCTCTCTCTCTCTCTCTCTCTCTCTCGCTCTCTCTCTCTCTGCCTCTTCTTGTTCTCTCTCTCTCTCTCTCCCCCTCTCTCTCTCTTTCGCTCACTCTCTCTCTCAGTGTGATTTTAATATCAATAGTTTATAGATAACATACGGCTGACATTAAGCTAATACCATTAAGAGATTTCAGATTGCTGGCTACTGACTTGACAATCTTACCATCATCTTAATTGAATCATATCGTATGGCCTGTCTGTTTATCAGTCACATTAATGGAAAAACCTGTTTTTATTATTGCCATTCAATTATTATTCATTAATAATTCTGGCGGTCAGGGTCACTTGCGATATAAATACGATGGGCGAAGGTCCCTAATGTTTTAGTTTTAGTACAGGAACAGGTCAAACTGCAATCTTAGTTATTTATTCAAAAATATATCTTGAGACTAATCAGCTTTGGATATAGAGGACTCTTGTGCAATTAGTCCGGTATTGGTATTATTTGATTAAAGGTCAATGATCATCATTTGCGTTCTCTGGACAATATCCAAATTTCACGTCCAAAATGTACTAAAAAAAATGATAGTTACTTTAGTAACGGATTCTTATCGACTCTGTCCTCTAATCGTTACTGTCTCTCCCTATAGAGAGAAGGAGAGAAATGGGGTTTAACGTCAATTCGACATCAATTAGGTCATTTCGGGACTAACATATGGTTAATTTTTTTTCAACAACTCGCTTGCAGTTGGAGGAAACCGGAGTACCCGGATAAAACCTATGAGGTTGGTTGACAGGCGATCCTACTCCTTGTCGACTCTCCCTATACACATCTAATCTGAAAATACACCCCTCCCACCTCGGTCCTAAGGCTATTTTGGAATCCTTACCGTCTATTTTCATGTCGAATTGTGAGATACAAAAATACAATCAAGGTTCATTTGAACTGATCCGCCATCATAGAACTTACGTCTGCGCAGAGCCGATAAAGAATCCGTTACTAAAGTAACTATAAAATTGATTACATAATCCGGAAAACAAAAGAAAGAAACATAACGATGAATAATCTTCCAGCTTGGATTCATTCGGTTTAAAAATAGACCCATCAAAAGGTTTGTGTGTCTTTAGGGCGAGAAAAGGGCTGGTGACTTATAACGGTCGGGTTAATTTTGCATGAGGCCGCAAGCCGAAAATGTTACTGGGGACCGTTGTATCACCAGTTTAAAGGGGACGGGGGGTATCCTGGTAATTTTTCTTCATTCTCCTACAAACCGTTAGGCAGCAGATCAGATTCCAATCAATTGAAAATCCGACAAGAATCAGGCGCGGATACACAGGGGGGCGCACCCGGCGCACGCCCCCTCTATTTTTTTGCGTTGGCGAACAATTTTTAGCTCCATATATTATCGCGGGAAAGGAGAATAAAAACAGTGTAGGTTGGATAATCGTAATTTACAGCACTAGTGTAAAATTAGTCCTTGTGGGCATTTTTGTCCACTCAAAAATCATGGGTCGGGCTTCGCACTTCCAACTTGGTGCGGCACGCCCCCCCCCCTTTCTGAAAACCCTGTATCCGCCCCTGAGAATTGTTTGGATACCTTAATTCATGTTTAATTAATAGTTTATATAACATTTCAGACGTAAAGAAAGACCCGCAATACGCAGATTGAGCCCTTGCATAATGTATGTTTAATATGGTTATGAAATAAAGAATAAACATCGAGAATCCCTATCCGTTTACTGTAGTCACTGGAGTGCTGTTTGGTTTACATCTGAGAATGACAACCTCTTATTACTGACATGATGTGAGGCATGTTTTCACAAGAATTATTGTCAATAATTCAAATATTGTGGGAGATGCGTGGGAGTTTCTTCCTCGTTTAATGGATAGGGTTTTGTATGGATTGGTCATCTCTCGAGAAATACTCGGTCAGCTTTAATAGCAATTCACATCCTCTAGGGCTAGTTTTTATCAGTTCTGTTTAGATTGGTATTTCACCATAACAAGAGCTATTCAGTCCGGTAATAGATAATATATCCGTCTTGGTCTTAGACGATAAATCACACTAGCTGAATGGGGATCTGTGGTATAGTAGGACGCTAAATGAAATGAAATGGGGTTTAACGTCCTACTGCCCTGCTCCTAACCTGGGCTAATGAAGGCTGGCATACGCTATACACTGTGCTATGATGGAAATTTTGCCCGGGCAGCGGCACTACGACCTACTCTTATATCGAATTCCAACGGCTAAGGGCTCTTTTACGTGCACGTCAATGTATACACGGGACCTCGGTTTTTCGTCCCATTCGAATGAATAAACAGCTGTTCTTGTCAGACCCCAGCCCATCCTGCTTCACTGAGAAGGGGAAACCACGCCGGAAAATCTGCATAAACTTTCTCGGCCAATGCAGGGATCGAACACCACACCTACAAGACTAGCGAGCCAGCGCCTTACCCACTTAGCCACGTGATTCCCCAGTAGGACGTTAAACCCCACTTCAGTTCATTTCATTACTCGGTAAACAATGCCATCGAACCGGAGACCAACAGAGAGAAAGAGAGAAATGGGGTTTAACGTCCACTCAACACAGCTAGGTCATTTTGGGACTAACGGAGACCAACAATGTAGTGAGCAGTACCCCTTTCTCCCATGGCTACTGTGGCTCCAGCTTTACGGAAAGAAAAATGATTAGATTGTGTTATCTAGATTTGCGGAAATTGCATCTTTAAAGTTCATAGCCTAAGGATGTCAGAGGCATTTAACAAATGTCAAATTTCATCCTGTTGTCATTGTGGTTATAAAATTTATTCAAAACCGAGGATTTAAAAACAAAAGATGAAGATGATGAAGGTTTCTATGTAGTTAGAGTAGTCATCGATTGTATTATTCCCGTTTTCTATGAATAACATTACAAAGAAATACTATATTCCAGCCGTTTACATTTGTTTTTCAGGGTATCTGAAATTACATCGTGAAATATATTTACACGGTAATAAGAATTGTAGACAGGCTGTGGCTTCAAGATTTACTAGAGTAGACATATTTAGGCTAAAGATACATTATGAGAGAAAAGATAAACAGCTGGCAGTTCTCATTATAATAGTTACAAAACAGATAATGTAAAGGGGATTTGTTGAAAATTTCAGTCACATTGGTCCTTTTTGAGCCGACATTTTAGCGATTGAATTTTGACCCTAGCTTCGATCATCATTACTAAAGTCGGTACGATAAAAAGCATAGCCTCGTCTCGAATATCCATTTTTTGATTTAATTTTGGCAGTTATGCAGCAGGTAGGATTGTAATGCACTAAATATGGCAGGCTACAGCTGAAGTTATCCAGAGTTGATATGGTCTGGATAAATTAATTAATGTCCAATTAATCATTTAGATAACATTTCAGACCTAAAGAAAGACGTGCAATTGGCAGAATTAGCTGTTGCATAATGCATGTTTAATATTGTATGATCAGTAAAAGCTATATGCAGTAATAAATGATGAAATGGCGTTTAACGCAGAGGCGGATTGGGCCATTGGGCCATCGGGCCATCGTCCGAGGGGCCGGTCGGACGATCGACCGAAGGGCCGGTCGGACAAAAAATGAAAAAAATAATTTTGTCCTATCCATTTAAAAAACCATTTTCTGCTGAACATTATATGCGGGAGGGGGTATTGGAGCGGCAATGGAGCGATGATGATCATGTTGTATGTGGCCGGTGGCTTTAACGGGCCGCCACGCCATCACTTGGAGTCTGGAATGGGCTGGTATAATAGACTTTCGGGGCCGGGTGTGCTGGGTGTGGGCCAGAATTCGGAATCCTGCAATGGGGATTTCGAATTTCATCCGAAAATTTCATCGGATTCATCCGACACTGTCGCCCGCAAATTTACTCATTACTAGTCTCATTTTTTGACCAGCTAAATTCTCTTGACTGTTGACGTTACAGTGATAATACGTTAATTTTATTAATAATATGACGATATGATAATTTCACGGGTTCATGTTTGTAAATTACTTGCAGGTCGGGGTTTTAGCCTAAATTAATCGATTTATGAAATATATTATTTCACAGAGATTATAACCAGATATGCCACCAAATCGCATATTTGGGGTTCATTTTTCAAAAATAAAATTCCAGGGGGAGAGTCCCACCCCCCGTCCGGGCTCCACGGTCAGTAAAAGGGGCCGGTTCCCGGCCCCAATCCGCCCCTGGTTTAACGTCCTACTATTCTGGGCCGACCGGACTAATTCAGACGGAGATAAATGAATGAAGTAGACCCGGAAGGTTACATAATATTGTGCCACTGGCAATTCGTCTCCTGTTTTGGTTTTTTTCAGCATATATTTTACTACATTACATTATAAGGCATAATATTCAAGATAATATTCGGAAACACTCCTTTGATCGAAATGGAGCCCTAGTGGTTAAAGGGACCATCCCGAGTCTCAGAAATAAAAGTCCGTGTACGTATGCAATTTAAACGTCTTAATATAGAGGAAAGATGTATTTACCTTGTCTCAAAATATTGAGTCGTTTGGACATGAACGTCAAAACCGCTTATCTGGACACGAAACCTTTTTGAGATTCCCGGTTAATCAGTTTTATTCTCCTAAGTTCATAGTGATGGCATTGTCAGTAATATTGGTTATTGCCATTGCAATTGTTCGCATTGCCTGTAATTCTGACATTGTCTGTGTTCATAGTGATTGCATTGTCAGTAATATTGGTTTTAGTGTAAGGGTTTATTTATTTATTTATTTATTCTTCAAGTAAAGGTTACGACATGACAACAATAAATTAAAGTACATGAGCTGCATTGTATGATCTGGAAAGAGGCAACAATATAATATATTAAGTTGTGCATATAAAATAAAGGACGTTCTGGAGCATTGTATGATAAGGAATGAGAAATGAGAAAAGTATGATAGGTATGATGTCATGAAGAGACCTTTACTTAGGATATCCCAAAAAGCTGGACGTAAATACCATCAATTGTCTGTATTCTTGTACTATTCATAGTGCTGGAATTATCTGTAATAATGGTTGTAGAACTTGTAGTGCTGGCATAGATGTACAGGCTTGATTACATTTAGGGGACAGAATCCGAAATGCCCCCCCCCCCCACCCAAAATGTGGGTTAGAGACGGCGGTGCCGATCTCCTACGAGGTTGGACAGGTACAACTAAGAAATTGAAACCAAACCAGTTGACTCAATGACAGATCTTGTGTTTAAACCATACGGCCATCTAACCCTGCGGTGAATGCGAAAGAGAGAGAGAGAATGGGGTTTAACGTCCACTCGACACAAACTAGGTCATTTTGGGACTAACATGGATTAATTTTATTTCAATAATTCGCTTGTAGAGGTCTTTAGCAGTGGGAGGAATCCAGAGGACCCAGAGAATACCCACAGGGTTGTACAACCGACCCTACTCCTTGTCACGTACAACCGAGGAATCAAAAACAAGCCAGTTGACTCAATGACAGATCTTATGATACAGCGCGCACGTGTAAACCATTTGGCCATCCAACCCTGCCGTGAATATATTGATATTGAACCTTGATACTAGGGACAGATGGTACTACAGACAACAACTCTTGTTAATTGATTTAATTACATAAATAAATTATCAGTATATGGATGGAATGACAGAATGCTGCAATGGTTTAATTTCTAAAATTAATAAATAATTACATTAATAATTAATATATACAAATAAATATAATTAACAATTCCATAACAGATATAGAGGAACATAAAAATAAAATATTTCTTGAAGGGAACAATAATTAGACAATTGTAGTAAACAGTTGAATATCTTGCCATATTTATTTATTTTCAGACTGGGACAATGTTTTTACTCCAAAATTTTATCATCTGAATCTGATCAATATATCACATATTTTGTTTGCTTTGGATCATTTTTTCAAAAGAATGACAAGTTTCAGCATCATCCTAATAAAAACTATAAATTTAAGGGCTCTCTAGCCGGTCAATTATGTTACGGAGTGTCAGTCGAGACTTGTAAATATGACATCAACCAGTCAACAACAGACATCTACATCATCCCAGGATTCAGACATATAAACTAAGCTCCTTTAGTGTTGTTGCTGCCAATTTGTGAAACTCACCACCTGAAAATCTAAGATCCAGTCCATCATAGACAAACTAGGTCATTTTGGAACTAAAAAATGGTTCAATTTTATTTCAACAATTCACTTAATCTTACATTATGGAGATAAGATAAAAAGATGGCAGTTCTCACTATAATAGTTAAAATCTAGATAGTGTAAAGGTAATTTGCTGAAAATTTCAGTCAAATTGATCCACTATTAGCCGAGAAAAAAGCGTTTGAAATATTCACATAGCCTTGGTAATCATTACTCAAATCATTAATATAAACAGCATAGTCTCGATTATCCACTTGATTGATTTAATTATCAACGGCCATTAAGTGGCATATAGGATTTTAATCCGCCAACATCGAAGGCTAGCCTTGACATCAAGAGTTTATTATGGTCTGGATATGTTAATTAATGTCTAACTGATTATTTAGATAACATTTTAGGCCTAAAGAAAAACCTGTAATAAGTAGATTTTGCTCTTGCATAATGCTATTTTAAGTGTAGGGGTCTTTAACAATGGGAGGAAGCTGTAGGATCGGAGAAAACCCACGAGGTTGGACAGACGACCCTACTCCTTGTTTAGTACAATCAGAAATGAGTTTACACTGTGTTAGGTCTTCTACATTCCTTATAGTAATTTTTGTTTATTATTGAAGCAGCCATAAAAGAGAACCAAGAAATGAAATTAAAACATTAAAATGATAATTTTATACAGATTTAAATGCTTGTAATTTTGGCTGTGGATCCAGTTCTAATCTTTTATTCTGCTCTTTTTAAAACTTCCTGTCTGAAATAATATGCAGGTCTACATTTCAGTTATATATTCTTAGTCTCCAAAATGCCAAATGTAGAATCTATTGTCTTTTTTCATGTATGAAAATCCCTGTGTCCAATGTTTCATATTTTCGGGTAGGAATTCCCCACTATAGTATATTTTGTTGGGGTTTTTTTTATGTAGGAAAATCCTGGTGTTGAATATTTTTTAGGGTAGGAAAATCCGTACAGTAGAATATTTCATAATTTAAATTACAGTGTCTCTATGTTTTATTCTTTATCTTCAGTTGAGAATTCATCCTCTGGATCTCCCTGTGTTTTTGATGTTTCTTGTGACTGTAGTTGATTGGCTATGGTTATTGAGGACCCGATTACTTTCATCAGAGCTTCAGACTGAAATGAGAAAGATATAAATCACATAATAACAACTATCTCTGCATTAAAGATGCATAATGTAAGAGAGGGAGAAATGGGGTTTTACGTCCACTTGACACAAACTAGGTCATGCCGGGACTAACATATGGTTTAATTCTATTTCAATAATTCGCTTGCGCCTAGGGGTCTTTAGCAGTGGGAGGAAACTGGAGGACTCAGAGAAAACCCACGAGGTTAGACAGGTGACCCTACTCCTTGTCACGTACAACCAGGGATTCGAAACTACGCCAGCTGACTCAATGACAGGCTTTATGATACAGCCCCACATGCTATGCTAACCATTCGCCCCCCCCCCCCACATAATGTAAGAGCTAAATCTGCCTATCTTAGACATTCATTAACATTAGAAGACTATAATCAACTTTCTAGAGCATCAGATGGCACAGATGTAAACAGATTAAAATGTAATCACTATTTAATGATCTAATTTAGAAATGGAGAAGCAAGGTCGAGTCTCGGTATGTGATGTTACTGTGATAATAAACAATTTTAAACAGTGAAAATCTCTCAGAATTCAGTAATTTGAATGAAATTTTCAAAATATTAATTTCAAATTGTCTGTTTTTTAACTATAATTATAGCGAGAACGACCAGCTCTTTATCTAAATCTTATACAATGCACCTTTAACACAATTTAGGACGTTTGACGTATATGTGAATGATCTACATGGTTATTATTTATGCCTTTATCAATTTCCGTGATTATATTTGATGTATAGTCTATAAAAATTAAAAAAGAAGAAAAGTTTACCTGATCTTCAGATGGTGTTGGCATACATCGTAGTTGATAAACTGTTACCTGACCTTCACTATCGCCCACTAATATACACTGTAAAAAAACAATTACAAAATGAAATGAGATTTAACGTCCTACTGTGATGTTCCAGCTGAGCTAATGAAGATGGGAATATGCCATACAGTGGGCAGTGGGAGGAATTTTGCTCAACAGCAGTGCTAAAGCATACCTGAAAAATTTGATATTTAAAATTGAGACTTTAGTAAGAACATCTTTCTAAATGTTAAAATTACGCTAATGGCTGGCCTCCGGATCCATTCACTTGATTTGATATTTGTTTATTTTTTGCAATGTCTGTTTTCTGCTGTCTTGTAGATTTTTGGTTTGTGTGTAGTGCGGTCCTCCTACACTTACTATTTAAGTTAAAGAGAAAATATGAGAATGACAAAGAAATATTTATTACCGTAATATAAAGCTAAAGGTATATAATTATTTTAATAAAAGCTTTATATTTTTTTGTCCGAAAAGTAAATCACAAAATAAAGAATAAAAATTAACTACTTGTATTAATATATCAAAAAGGTGAATTTTCAAAACAAAGATTAGATACAAATTAAATTATTGGTTATCATTAATGAATAAATAATGAGACAAGCTTACCTCTGAGTTTCTAGCAAATGTAACCGAGGTTTGTTTAGCACCAGATGTAGGATTATTAATAATCAAAGGATCGAGTCTGCAAATAGAAACAAGGGTAAATAATGAAAAGACATTAATAATTATAAATATTAATACACTACTATAGCCTGGTGAATTAATTTGAAGCTAAAACCAAGCAACCGGCTAAATATGAACATCCTACTTTTCAGCTATCACTGGGCTAAAGATGACAGGTATATGCTATACATTGTGCTATAAGGAAAATTAAAATTTTGCCTCCACAGCAGTAAAAAGGCCAACTCTTATCTCAAATTCCAACTGTCAAGGGATCTTTTACATGCACAATGGGCCATCCAAACAACTATACATTGTGCCTTGCCAGACCCATTGGCATTGTGCTATGAAGGAAATTTTGCCTGCACAGCGGCACTAGAGCCTCCTCTTACATGTACATCTATTACCAAATGTCGTATACAGGACCTCTGGCTTTCCTCCCATCAAAACGACTAGAGTTTAAGAAATCTAAGAAAGTCAAAACATAATCACTTCTGTGTCTTTTGCTCAATAGGTTGTCAACTCACTATTTTACGACTATAAGCATTATTCCCAACACTTAAAAATCATTGACACTGGAAATAATAAAACAATTACCTCCCTTGTTTTTCTATTCCCCCTTATCATAGCTATCTTCAAACGTTTGAATTTGAAGTTGAAAATGATATATTTGCCCATTTCTCAACTGGCAATAGCGAATTATTGGATTAATAGGATTATTCTTTAACAAGGTAAGGTTATAGATACCAAATATTTTAAGGCTTTATTTTAATACATTTTAAAAATATAACTGAAAAATATGAAATTGTCGCTTTAACATCCTATGTTTCGGCATTGACCAGGGTAATGAAGGCAGACATATACCATACAGTGTATGTGTGGTGCCTTCTCTTATGTTGAATTCTAACTGTGAACGATTCATCTACGTGCACACCAACGTTTTTCATCCCATCCATAATGACCAAGAATCTGTACTTGCCTTCTTGAGGCTCTTGTACAGAGGAAGTAATATAAACTTACGTGCTACTATTAAGATCCCAGACTTCCACAGCACCTTCATTAACACAAGTAAATACTGTTGATGATCTTGGTGACCAACATAAATCATTCACAGCTTTCTGTTAATAATAATTATCTATATATTAATATCTTGATCCTGTTTTACAAATTACAAGTTAGACTTTTGTCGGCAATTTTATTTACTTTATAACAAAATTAAAAAGACAGATAAATGATGTCATAGAGCGAATAACATGCATAGACTGATGAATGATGTCATAGAGAATATCATAGACAGATAAATGATGTCAGAGAGAACATTATAAACAGATAAATGACGTAATATAGAAACTATTATAGACAGATAAATGATGTCATAGAGAGAATATTATAGACAGAAATGATGTCATAGAGAGAATATTATAGACAGATAAATGATGTCATAGAAAGAATATCATAAACAGATAAATATATAGAGAGAATATTATAGACAGATAAATGATGTCATAGAGAAAATACTATAGACAGATAAATGATGTCATAGAGAGAATACAATAAACAGATAAATGATGTCATAGAGAGAATATTGAGACAGATAAATGATGTCATAGAGAGAGTATAATAGACAGATAAATGATGTCATAGAGAGAATATTATAGACAGATAAATGATGTCATATAGAATGTTATAGCCCAAAGAACCCACCCATGAGATAATATCACAGACAGTTAGAGTATATTAGATGAATTCAATGAAACTTTCCTCCATCAACAGGGCTACACCATGCATTGTGCAATGATCGAGCAGGAGCACAACAGCGTACTCTTATTTTTATTTCTAAACTATTATGGGATCGTTAATGTGCTGTTAATTGTTTATATGGGATTGTAATTTTTCATCCCATCTGAATGACTAGATGTTTGTTCTCAACCCTGGAAAACTTATCTGGAAAATTGTAAGGATCAAACCCTCGCTGGTAAAATTTGAAGTAGCTTTTTTCGGCAAACATTGGGATTAAATCTTGGGCAGAGATTCCTTGTATCTTTTTTACAGAATAGAAATTAAAATCATGCACTTCAAATATCGAAATAATTCACATAAACATACAATTTTTATGGTAAAGAATCACTGGTTTTATTCAAATTGTGTTCTGTTAATGTGTTTCCCAATCGCTAAATGGGATTTAAAAAGTTAAAGATTATTACTTACTGTAGACGAAAAGAAACTTAAAACTGGTTTAACTCGATCTTGATGCCATAATCTAATACTCCAATCAGCACTACAACTTAGAAATATATCAGGTACAAATGGCGACCATTGTATTTTATATACAGGACCCTGTAAAAATAATAATAATACAAATAAAACATGCACCATTTGGTACTTATTTAAATAATTAGAATAGAAAAACGTTTTTCGAAATAAAGCATTCTCAGATTTCAGTTAAGAATTTACTCAACTTTCAATCACTGTTGATGAGAAATATCTTTGATCCAGAAACACAAAAATTTGCACAGTCTGAGAATGCTTTGTGAGCTTGGGGCCAGGTTGGTGCAAAAAAGTAGCATTTTAATTAAACCCCCATTTCTATTTATTTGAACATGTATCAAATGATTATGGTTTAAGGACCTGGTTTATAAAGACATGATACAGTCATGTAATATCATAAACAAGAATTTGGACGTAATAATCAGCAAATAAAAATTACATTTATCTTGACTAGTAACATACCGTATGACCAGTGTAACTCTCTAAATATTGTTCATTATAAGAACAGGAACATTTATGTATATAACCTTCTTCTGTACCTGCTAAATAACTGTAATCAAATATTTTACAGGAATTATAAATATTGTACAGGAATTATAAACATTTTACATATATTAAAAATATTGTACAGCAATTATACATATTGTACATGAATAATAAATGTGAATTAGAAAATATTGTACATGTATCAAAAATATTGAACATGACTGTACATCAATTGAAAATATTTTACATGAATAATAAACAATGTAGATGAATTATATATGATGCACATAAATCATAATTAATATTCCTGGCCTAAAGGTTCATTGAAATTACATGCAATTTACAATCAAGGTTAATATTCAAAGATAAGATTTCATATTATATCCATGGATAAAATTCTACACTTTTACTGGGTACTCAGGAAAAATTCACAAACTAATTCTATGTGTGATATAGACAATCACTGTATTCAAAATGGTAAAATTTAAAATAGAATAATAATATAAGATTGAACTTTGAACTTACATATTTGTATCTCTAGAGTGAAAGTCGAAAGTCAAACCACCAGCAAAACCACAGATAAAAGCTCCACCTTTCTTCTCTCGTGTTCTACCGGCCATTCTTGTTGGCATTTTCTTTAATCTCATTAAATCTTGAACAAAAAATATAGAAATAAACACCAGTGTATAAAAACAAATGTCCAGAAAATTATCAAAATACAAAAATAATCCTCACCATATTCACAAATATAGTAAAAGTTATGTAATAAAAAAAAGTAATTAATAAACATTATTGACAAATAAACGATGTCATAAGAATATTATAACAGATAAATGATGTCATAGTGACTCATAGAAAATATAGATAAATGATATCACTAAGAGAATATGATAGATAAATGATGTCATAGAGAGAATATTATATACAGATAAATGATGGCATAGGGAGAATATGATAGATAGATAAATGATGTCATAGAAAGAATATCATAGATAAATGTCTTAGATAATGATATCACATATAAATGATGCTTTAAGAAAGAATATAGATAAATGATGTCAAAGAGAGAATATCATAGATAAATGATGCCATAAGAAAGAATATAGATAAATGATATGACAGAGAGAGAATATTAAAGATAAATTATGAATATTATAGATAAATGAAAATGAAATGAAATGGGGTTTAGCGTCCTACTCTTTTGCACCTAACCTGGGCTAATGGAAGACGGGCATACGCCATACAGTGTGCTATGAGGGAAATTTTGCCCGGACAGCGGCGCTACGGCCTACTCTTACATCGAATTCCAACTGCCAAGGGATCTTTTACGTGCACTCCAATTTGTACAATGGACCTCGGTTTTTCATCCCATCCGAACGACAAGGCAGCTGTCCTTGTCAGACCCTCCTTCTGCATCACTGACAAGGGGAAATCACGCCGGAAAATTGAGATGAACTTTCTCGGCCAATGCAGGGATCGAACACCCGACCTCCAGGCTAGCAAACCAGCGCCTTATCCACTTAGCCACCGTGACCCCCCCTATAGATAAATAATGAATACTATAGAGAAAATGATGTCATAGAGATAATATTATACATAAATGATGTCATAGAAAAAATATTATAGACAGATAAATTATAAATGATGTAATAGAGAATATCATAGACAGATAAATGATGTCATAGAAATCAGACATGATTTTAGCTGTTGAAAAAAAAAGCTGAAAAAATCGGGGGGCGTGTCCAGTGGCAACGCCAGTATGTTTGGGGGAGGGGGGTGTGCAAAGGTAATTTTAAAGTAAGGGGGGGGGGGGGCAGTCTCATCATACTAAATTTCAATATTCTTGTATTTATTTGTCTTCAAATTTACTAAAAAAAATTTATTTCTTATTTTTCTTGTATTTAATTCATTTACAGAATAATTACTAAACAAAAAAAACAAAAAAAACAAAAAAATAATGTTTGAACTACGCATCCGATCTTTTGATTATCCTGTATAATTTTCTAGACTAGAAAATATGTTGCTCTAATTAGTCTAAATCGAATAAACTTCTCCCTCCCTCCGACCGTAATTAATAATAATTCATGACTCTTCGGGAATTGACTTTACGAATAGAATGTCTCAAAAGCTCGCCTTCCAACTTCTGTTCCAACCATTTCCATCCATTTTAAAGTCCTTTGTCGAATAGTTTGGTGTCGACGTCTCGATATACGACCTTAGCCATAGCGCGAAAGAACTGACGATGATTACGTACCATAGCATCATAGGCACGATAGAGAAACTCTATGTCACTTGTAATTACAGGCGATCTCGTTCAATCTCGCGCGATTCTACGATACGGTATTTTTAATGTTTACATCGCTGACATCCGGTCGGCAGATTTTAAAGTTATGGATAGATATTTTGAAGTTCACCAGTTAGAAATTTGTCAGGAAAAAATTAATGATTGTTTGATTTATATTAGGCTTTTGAAACAAGGTGTTTGAATTAATTAAAGCGGAACAATATCATATCAAAAGTGTTGTCAAAAATCGGAACCGACCGCAAAAAATCAGAACCTGACGGGACAAAAAGCGGAAATCCGCTTTAAAGCGGGAAATAATCATGTCTGAGAAATAATATTATAGACAGATAAATGATGTCATAGAGAAGATATTATAGACAGATAAGTGATGTCATTTGAATGTTTGTTTGTTTGTGATTCCTGAGTATGAGTATGATGTCTTGTCCATATATTTGTTTTTGTGTAAATTATGTGTGGTGCAGTCCCTCTGCACTTACTAATAGAGAGGATATTATTGACAGGTGATGTCATATATGGAATATTATAGACAAATAAATGATGTTATAGATGAATGATATGAAATGATGTGCAATGTGGTTTTGTACATCAACTGGGATAATCAAGAGAGGTAAATGACATGGCAGTGTTCTGCAAGGGAAATGTGGCTAGCACAGCAGCACTATTTAATTTAATGTCTTCTGATAATATGCTATGAAAGAAATTATTTTTCAAATTACTTTGCTTTCTATCCTAGGAGTTACAGTGTGTCAATCGATTTCTTAAAATTACTTTGCAACCAATTTGAGAAGATTTAATATGTCAATCTTTCAATGTACATCTTTCAAATAATGTGTTTTCGTGGTTTCGTACCGTAACTTTCAAAACCTTTTCTAACAGACCATTGTGTAACACGACCATCAGTTGATACAGATACAATAACCTCTGCTCCCTCCTCTCCCGATCCTCGTTCTTTCTCTATCCATCGGATATGCCATACTGGTGCTGTATGTTTACCCTGACATTCTCTGGTAAATACAAATAACTTTATAATTAGGCAACAAATCAGTGAAATAGGGCTTTTAAAATGTCCTACTGTCAAGGAAATGAAAATAAAATGAAATGGGTTTAACGTCCTACTTTTCTGTTCCGAACTGAGCTAATGAAGACTGGCATATGGCATACAGTGTGCTATGAGGGAAATTTTGCCCAGACAGGGCACTACAACCTAGTCTTATATTGAATTCCAACTTTCAGGGGATCTTTTACATGCATGCCAATGTGTACACAGGACATAGTTTTTTTTGTCCGATCCAAATGACTAGACAGCTGTTCTTGTCAGGCCTACTGTCAATGGTTCTTTTACGTACATACTAACTGTATTTGGGAAGTATGTGCTTTATGTTTACCCAGGCAAATAGAATAATTCAAATTAGCAACTGTTAAATGAAATAAAGTTGATGCTCTACTGTCAAGGGTTCATTTAGATACATTAACATGTACTTAGGATCTAGGTTTTTTCCCATACAAACAACTAGACACTTTTTTTGCCAGGTTCTCGTTTAGCCCCACTAAAAAGGGAACACCAGGCTTGAAAAACCAGAGTAATTTTCTTGGCCAAAACAGGGATCAAACCCCGGACCTCCTACTTAGTGTGCCACCTCCTTTATTTCTCCATACAAATAAATAAATTAATCAGTAAAGTCCAGATTCAAAATATCTAATCTATATTAATGTAAAATAAAATCTCCTCGTGATATTTGGAATTTTGCAACAAATCAAGAATTTGGAGAAAACGTTTTTGATTTAATTTTTTTGTAAAATGAACACATATTACTTGATAATTTTGAATGAGTATATTGCTTATAATTGAATTTATACTTACACACTTTCAACTATTGGTTCATCTAGATTAGATTTAACATTATATATTGCTACACTACCATCATAAAAACCTACCTACAATAACAAAATAATCATTATCTAGTAGCTCATTGGTTAAAGGACAATATTGGTGTCAGTCATTAACACATATGTGAATTATTAGTGAGCAGAAATTTGCACATGTATCTGTTATCATTTGTCACTTCAGTCAGTTATAGAGGGATAACTTGTGTTTTCCTTTGGCGTTCTGATTGTTGAAACCTTTATTACTAACTATCGTAGCAATGATCTCTCTGTTCAAATTATATTTGGAAAGTGTTTAAACCAGTTCTATCACATATGTGATAATGACTGACACCAATTTTGTCCTTTAATTCAAACATTATTCCACTAAATTAACAATCATTAATTGATTATGTAAATTGGGTCTGGAATTAATGATGTTAGTTGTACCTGAGAAAATGTCAAGCACAAACCAAATGTACCTGATATATTTAAAGCTACACTATTCAAGCGCTAAATTTGCCTATTATAGCAAGAAATGTCAGCTCTTTATCTAAATCTTATGTAATGTTCTAGAAATATATCAAACAATTCAATAAAAAACATTTAAAAGGCAAATCGGTGCTGAACATAACAGGCACCAGTGGGATTATGCCTGACAAAACCTGAATTTGAGTCTGATAATGTCTGTGACGGGTGCTTTATTTACAAGATTGTAAATATTAATATTAAATTCACACGAGTACAATTTTAAAAAACTACAATACTCATGTGAAAACCAATTCAAACTTATGGTAAAATGAAATATTTTCAACAAGCTCAAAATAGAAATATGAAACTTACTGCTAATAAATTAGGATTTGCTGTGGAGAAATCTACTGCTGTAACCCCCTCTTTACATGTAAACACCCTTTCTGGAAACTAAAATAAATACTATATATTATCAGAGCATTTATTATAAAGTCAAGGGGAGGTGAATGGCCGAAATGTTTAACACATAAGGTCTGTCATTGAGTCAACTGGCGTGATTTTGATTCCACGGTTGTACCTGCCAAGGAGTAGAGTTGCCTGTCCAACTTCGCAGGTTTTCTCCAGTTTCCTCCAACTGCTAAAGACCCCGGGTACAAACGGATTATTGAAATAAAATTGAACCATGTTAATCCCAAAATAGCCTAGTCAAATTCTTCCATTCAACTTATGACTATGTTAAAATTAGAGGTTGTATTAATTCTCCTGATTGCAGGCAACTTCAGTGAATAACGAATATAAATGCCATAAACCAGATATAAATGAAATGGGTTTTAACATCCTAATCTCACTGTTGTGATCCGACTGGTATAGGCCATACCGCGTGCTATGAGGGAAATTTTGACCGACAGCGGCATAACAGCCTACTCTTATACTGAATTCGAACTGTTAAGGGATCTTTTATGTGGCACGTCAATGTGTACAAAGAACTTCAGTATTCCGTACCCTTCGAACGACTAGTCAGCTGTCCTTATCAGGCACTCCGTTCAGCATCACTGACAAGGGGGGCCAGGCCGCAAAAACTGAATGAACTTTCTCGGCCAATGTACATAACTTGATGAATCAATTGTTATTGAGCTTCAGAAGAATTTTCTACATTCAATTAAAATCAAATTGTAGCCTAGTATTTATTTCAAATCATTATATACATAATCTTCAATAATTTCATTAAAAGATTGTGATTACATACCTCTGGATTCTTTAAAGACCAACAACAAACATAACCTCCTTTTTGATTGGTGAATTCAAACTGACCATAACCAATGGCAATCAGATCCTATCAAAAGAACAAAGAAGAAATTATAATATAGGATGAAAACCTAAAAAGGGTCATAGTATTACCAGTCAATCTAAATACGATCAATGGTGGCTTTTTAAAGGGATGTAGAGCAATTGTAAGTCAAGCAATAATGTAAAATATAAATCTCCACCTTTGAACAGCCAAAGGAGATGATCATATAGGGACAATTTGAATTCTTTTATTCATATTCGAACAAATCTATATATATATACATTTCTTTTTAATTAAGGCGGGTTGAACGGCCGATTGGTTAGCCATCTATCATGGTTTAGATTCCTCGGTTGTACGTGACAAGGAGTAGTCGCCTGTCTAATCTCGTGGGTTTTCTCCACACTGTCCGGTTTCCTCCCATCGCTAAATTCCCCAACATGTTAAACCCAATTTTTCTCTCTCTGCTTTTAATTAAATTTTACTTGTGGTCGCAATACATCGACATAAAATGTGGGTATATAAAAACAAAACAATTTTTAAAGATATCATTAAACATGTATAAGCTTATACTTTTCCTTTTAATTAAATTTCTTATTTAGAATTTTAACAAATCATTTAAAGTAAAACAGATTTTTATAAATACGAAAACTTACAGGATTGACTTTATTCCACGACATACTGCTGACATTTCTACCTTTAGTTAACGGACAGGTGTATGACCATAGTCGGTCCAGATTCGGACCCATATCCGATCCTGTTATTGTACTAACATTAGATACTTCTTTATCTATATCTGCAAAAATAAAATATGGATTATAGATTTAAACATGTACAACCATACTATACGATCCTGGAACCAACCATGACATAATTTCTGTCAAATTGTCAATTAAGGTATTAAAAAGTGAAGAGAGAGAGAGAAAGAGATAAGGTTTAACGTCCACCTGACACAAACTAGGTCATTTTGGGACTAACATATGGTTTAATTATATTTCATTAATTCCCTTGCGCATATGGGTCTTTAGCAGTGGGATGAAACCAGAGAACCTGGAAAGGTGACCCTACTCCTTGAGGAATATAAACCATGCCAGTTGACTCAATGACAGAACTTTTACAATGCACAAACATTTAGTTTGTCAATTAATATACAGTTGTTCATAAAATATTAAAGCCACAATAACACTCTTGTTGTAATTGAATAATATGTCCCAATCTTTTTTCTGGTCAACAAATTGTATTATTTTACAATATTCAAATACATTGATGATACAAATTTCATCGTAACACACCTAATTTAAAATATTGGAAAAATTCAACTGCATGATTTGAAAAGGTTAACGTAAACCTTTTCAAATGTGACTTGGATTTTAAAATATTTTCGAACCCTCTGGACAAGTAAAATATGATGTAATGGATAATTTACACAACAGGTAGGACACATAAGCATCTGGTACTTAGAATAAGACTATTATTTATTTTTCTAGAGCTGCCAAGCCAGCAAGAGTGTTATTGTCCCTTTAAAAGTGGGAGGAAACTGGAGGACCAGGAGATAACCCACAAAGTTGGACAGGCAACAATATTCCTTCTTACATACCGTGAGGGAATTGAAACCATGCCACTTGACTCAATGACAGACATAATGTTCCACAGCACACATGTAAAAGCAACACCCCTGTCACTATTCAAGTTATAAAGGAATGTTAAATATAATTTAACTATACCTGTCATGACATTGAATCCTCTGTATAGTGCTTGTTTCGGTTGATATGTATTTAAATTAATAACTCGTTCCATATTAAACAAATCTCTCTTTAAATTCTCAGACTAGAAAACAAAAACAACAATCATATAGCTTAATATAGACAGTTCATGAAAACTACGAAATTAAGTAGTTACATGTAATCTCATTATTTATATTACATACATATAATAAACTTTTGAAAACAGAATATTACATACAGATAAGTGATGTCATAGTCAGAATATGATAGACAGATAAATGATGTAATAGACAGAATATTATAAACAGATAAATGATGTCATTGAGAGAATATTATAGACAGATAAATGTTGTCATAGAGAGAATATTATAGACAGATAAATGATTTCATGGAGAGAATATGGTAGACAGATAAATGATGTCATAGTCAGACTATGACAGACAGATAAATGATGTCATAGATAGAATATTATAAACAGATAAATGATGTCATTGAGAGAATAGACATAGACGGATAAATGATGTCATAGACAGAATACCATAGACTGATAAATGATGATTCTCATTGAGAGAATACCATAGACAGATAAATGATGTCATAGACAGAATATTATAGACAGATAAATGATGTCATAGAGAGAATATTATAGACAGATAAATGATGTCATTGAGAGAATAGCATAGACAGATAAATGATGTCATAAACAGAATATGACAGACAGATAAATGATGTCATAGAGAGAATATTATAGACAGATAAATGACATATTCCTGAAGCAATGACCAGAGAAATCTCTCTCTGCCCATTGCTGGATTGACTTCTGATTCTTGAACTTTTGAGGGAGTGTTTCTATTCTTCCCGTTCAATCAACATGACAGCCCTACGTTTAATCTGGGTCTTCCCTAAAACTTTGGACAATGATTTAAGGTATTGTAAACGGTGAAAGTATGTTCGTTTCCAAACAGCATTGTTTTCATTTCATTCGACTTGATAGCCTCGTTTGTCACGCAATTAGTTTTACTGCAGTATTCTGCTATGCACGGGTTAATTGGGCATAATAAAATCGTGAGCCATGACGTAACGTTATGTAAACATATTTGGTCCAATATTGGCACTCGTTTTAAATGTAAAGCTTTTGTAAAGCAGCTAGTCATTGGTTGTTAGTCGGACTACTGACCAATCAAAATTTAAAACAACAATATCCACTCAATACAGCAGTGAGTAGTGGGATTACCTCTAATCAAACGGAACACTGCGAGGAGTATGGATAAATGATGTCATTGAGAGAATAGCATAGACAGTTAAATGATGTCATAAACAGAATACCATAGACAGAAATATGATGTCATAGAGAATATTATAGACAGATAAATAATGTCATAAAGAACATTACAGATGTCATCGAGAGAAAGGAATAAACAGATAAATGATGTCATAGAGAGAATATTGACAGATAAATGATGTCATAGAGAGAATATGATAAACAGATAAATGATGTCATAGGGAGAATATTGACTGATAAATGATGTCATAGAGAGAATATTATAGACAGATAAATGATGCCATATAGAAAATAAAATAGACAGATAAAATGAAGACATTTTGGGGAATATTAAGAACATGGTGCCCAAAAGATGTCTTACCTTCATTATTTTCTCTTCTTCTAGTGCTTGTAGTTCCGATTGTATTGTAGCTGATAAACTAGTATCTCGACTAGCGAAAATACTCTCGGATCCTGCAGTACTGGATACCATAGTAGCTCTACTGTCTGTAAATATAATAGTTCCAGTATGACCAACAACAATCTGATTTTTGGACGATATTTTGTGACATAAATACAGAAAGTAATAATAACTAGGTCATTTTGGGACTAACATATGGTTCAATTTTATTTCAATAATTTGCTTTTGAGAAGAGGTCTTTAGCATTGGGAAAAAATGAGGAACCTGGAGAAAACCCACGAGGTTGGACAGGCGACCCTACTCCTTGTCACATACCGTATTTTTCGGTGTATTAGGCGCACTTTTTTTACCAAATATTTTATTTTCTAGAAGGGGTGCGCCTAATACACAACGTTAAGCAAATCCAGGTTTTTCCCGTGTCTACACCGAAGTCGGGAGTTCAAGAAATAATTGCCCTACAATCAACAAATGTCGGCCCGGTGACGCTACGTCAAAAGTTTATGATATATTACCACTCAAACTCAAGACAGTATTGTTCCCTTTGTGTCCATTTATATTTGTCATAAATGTTTTAGATATTTTAAAATGCGTCCATATCATCAATAATCTTTTAGATACGGTTAAAATATGTCAATAATTATCGCCCGTATTTCTGTTATTTCATGCACAAAAAAAGATGTCGTCCTTTTATGCTAATCCGTGTACGGTATATTGTTAGTCATAACCGGCAATGCAAATACCATCGGCCGATAGCCATTCTACTTTAACGATGTTTCAAAAAATAGCATTCGTATCGTTAATATTTCTTGCTATTTCCACATCATATGTTTCTGCTATTCCGTGCAGATTGGCCATTACCAACAGTCCACATATGTCCCCGTTCAAGGTCGATAGTGCTATCAGTCAAGTTGACGTATAGGGCGGGGTACGCATTCATACAAGCATTTTCATTGGTTCAATATAAGTCATCGGTAGTAAGGGTGGGATTACAGTTAAACTGACATGTCATGTGTTGAAGCTGTTCAGTCTAACCTGTCGTCGAAGCGGCAGATCTGCTCGACGTATATCATTGACATAGTAAACCAATTCTTTCTCTATTTGTGGATAACGTGCCACGCTCTATCTATGCGCTTCCTTACTTGGTTACTAAGTTACAAATTCATAGCCGTCTTACGTTCGACTTGCCAAAATTAAATTCAGAACCCGCGACACTGTTACCGTATTCTTTAACCGTTCGTCTCGTAGCCATTCTAAATAAATAATTTTTAGAAATTTTATGGAATGTTCGTTGGTATTTTCTATACATAGCTGCAAATTTTACATCAAGCCGTTTCAAGTTACCGATAGTTTCATGCAACATGGATTCACTGATTGATACATTGTTATAAATTACCGGTATCGTTAATTATCTACCGGTGAGTTGTCACGGTATGCTTTACGAAGTTGTTTATAGTTCACAAAATCATTGTTTCTTTGATTGGTATTAAAATAATATTGTATTATGTTACTGATAGATCTAAATGGCTACAATTTGGGTATTGTCATGCCGAGTGTAGTGGGCGGGGCGATGGACACCGTTTCATTGTCCGTTGTTTGGATAGTTTAAATGGACTGGAAGTATTGTTTCTCTTTTACCGGTAGTCAGAATTTAAGTCGTGAGTAGCTGATCATAATAAATTATTTCTACAGTTATTATTTCATTTGTTTATCATCAATACCTCGTGAATTTAACAGAAAGTAATAGACGGCCATGTTTGTTGTTATCGGGACTTTAACGACAATTTGACAACCGTACGAGCGCCAGAATTACCTTTTAAGATATAAAACAATTCAATAGAAAGTTAGTGTTATAATAAATATAAAGTCTTATGCAATGCAGAAACTATAAATATCGTTTCTTGTTTCATAAAGAAATATATATAAAGCTTGATACGGCTAAATATCGGTAATTATTACCGTACATGTATAACTGTAAGCAGTAAGTTTGACCCAGTTATTGGAGATCCAAGTGTATTTGAATCACGTATGGTATTGCACGTGTTTCACAAGACGCCGGAGAAGGGTGCGCCTAAAGCATGCACTTTTATTTTTTCCTGAAATACCTATGCCAAACTCGCCCTGCGCCTTATCTACGCATGCGCCTTATACACTGAAAAATACGGTACAACTGATACAGACCTCATGATACAGCGCGCACATGTTACCATTCAAGCATCCATGAATCTGTGATTACAACTTTATTTTAAAGAAACACAGAGGTATGTGTTTTATCGATATGTAGAAAGACTGGGTTGTGTGAGGGCAATGTGATGGTACTTAAACAGACACAATTTGAATCTCATGTCAGTCAAACGCACACATGAACAACCATTTCTAAAAACTTTTAATTTTTGGTTGCCATGGAATCAAATAAAATTTTCATTTAATAAATGTAACAGTAGGTAAAATGCTGGAAACTGTGTGGAATTATTCATTCAGTTTGAAACAAAAAACTGATGAATATGTAGATAAAAGCGAAAAAAAAACTACAGTAACCACAGCCAAATTAGATTGTAGAAAGATAGCATTTGTTGATAAATCACAGTCCAGAAGTAACAGATTCTACTGCTAAAATAATTACTGAATTTCTGAAGGTTAAAATAATCCATGCCAGATACTGCTTGTTTTTGTATCCTTTTGACTGTACAATTTTATGATTATAAGCAGTTATATCAAAAAAAAATATTGTATAAAGGGCCAAAACCCGATATTAATTAGAATAAAACTGCTTAATTTGTATACACCATTCCTCAATATTTTGGTGCATAGATTTCAAAAATACTCAGGCTTTTATTTTTTAGACTCTGTTCAAATCGGGATAGTCCCTTTAAACCAGATACATACTGGAATTAGGAGCTTGCTCTTAAACTCCAAAATAAATCCTTTAAATAATGTATCGTATAAATTTTGCTCATTTCCTTGATGTCATATTACATTGATTCAACGCAAGTGCATTTAGCATGTTGGATAGAAAATAAATATAAATGTGAGATATACAATATTTGACAAATAAGCATATTTTTGTTTATAGTAAATAGCAGAGTTAAATGTTTTAATAACTATTAACTAATTAATATTTAGGAATGTAGAATATAAGAAAGATGGTGATTTAGAAAAGTAGCATGATAGTGGAAGTGTAATACAGGTAGCAGCAGTAAAATATCAGTAAAACGTTGAATACGGGCAGTAACTACAATAGTCATAAATCAAAGTGAATCAATGAATACAGTGAATACAGATATATGGTATCTGACGCTAAGGGGTATGCATTTTATATAGGATTTGTACAGAGTTGTTGTTTTTTTTATTTATTTATTTTTTGATGAGAGAAAAAGTAAAGATGTTATGAAGGATCAGTCCCTTTAGGATAACCCATAAAAACTGCTTAAATTAAAATAAGGTTTATTTTCAATGAGGTCCTTGGAGGAGGATCCGGTCATTTCATGCAAATAAAGGTTGAATATGGATAGTAACTACAGGGTATATAGGAAATGTATTAATTTATTTCATGCAGTGAATGGTTGAATCCAGATAGTAATACAGATTGATAAGCTTACAAATACATCAGTAAATGGTTAAATTCAGATAGTAAACTACCAAGTAAGTTTGAGTAAACTACCAAGTAAGTTTGGGTTGATTTATTCCATGCAGTGAAATATTGAATACAGAGATAGTATCTAAAGCGATAGGTTTGGGTTGATTTATTCCATGCAGTGAAAAGATGAATACAGAAAGACAGAATATATCAAAAGCGATAGGTTTGGGTTGATTTATTCCATGCAGTGAAAAGATGAATACAGTATCTAAAGAGATAGGTTTGGGTTTATTTATTTCATGCAGTGAAAGGATGAATAATATAACTATACAGGTAGGATTTGTACTGATTTATTTTATGCAGTGTCAGCTCATTTACTTACCCATCATTGTACTGTTCTTCATGGAACCTTTAACATTTTCAAATAAAACATACATCTTAAGGAGGTGTTGAGTTGTTGTTGGGGAGGGATTCTACTCGGAATACATATTTTATTCAGCAGTAATAGTAAGGGCAGTCGGACCGCACAAAACATAGACAGACCAGACAAACCTACTGATCGACAGGATAGAATATACATGGAAACCTCAAACAACAAGCTTATATATAAGGTCATATGAATGGATCTGGGGGTTAGCAGTAGGTGTACAGAGCAGATGAGCATCAAATAAATATTTCAGAAATAAACACTATGCTCTATTGCTAATATCTCACGGCCAAAGAATGCCTCAAACATATACCAAGACATCCAACTCAGGTCATCCAAAATGTACAACCTTTTTAACTTAAAAATAAGCTCACCCATTCTAGCACTGCTACCACGAGATGTTGATCCTTCTGTTTCTTTCTCGGCGTCTGTTTTCTCTTCGCCAGATTTAGGAGTCGATGGTCGACTGATTGTACCTTCTTCTTCATCGTCTTCATTTCCATCTAATCAGAATAAATAATAACATGCTTAATATAAATCTTCATTACAGATGAAACTTTCACAATATTGTAGTTTGCAAGTGATCCCTATAGTGCTAAATGATGCAAGAAGCCTTTAAATGAAATGAAATGGGGTTTAATGTCCTACGGTTTTGCTCCTAACTTGGGCTAATGAAGACAGGCATTCGCCATACAGTGTGCTATGAGGAAAATTTTTGCCCGGGCAGCGGCACTATGGCCTACTCTTATATCGAATTCCAACTGCCAAAGGTCTTTTACGTGCATGCCAATGTGTACACGGGACCTCGGTTTTCCATCCCATCCGAATGACTAGACAGCTGTCTTTGCCAGGCCCTCCCTCATGCATCACTGACAAGGGACGAAACCACGCTGGAAAATCTGGATGAACTTTCTCGGCCAATGCAGGGATCGAACACCCAACCTGTAGGCTTGCGAGCCAGCGACTTACCCACTTAGCCACGTGATCCCTTTAAATGATCAATGACGAAACAAAATACATCCTTTTCCTAATATTTACTATCAAAATATTGCAGAATTCACTCAAATAAATAAATGAACAAAAGGTCTTTGGGAAGAAAATTTCAATCAGAACTATTTAAAGCTGACTAAAAGTCGAGGGAAATGTGGTGTAACGTCTGCCTTACACAAACTAGGGACTAACACATAGTTTAATTGTATTTAAATAATCCGCTTGCAGTGGAAGGAAACCGGAGTAACCAGAGGAAACCCACAAAATTGGACAGAATTTAGTTGATATTGACTAACCTGTTGTAAATCATATGTATATTGAGAAATATGTAGGCCTACCTTTATTTTCTTTATCTATTGCTTCATATGTATCATGCATATCCCATGTAGTTGCCATTATACCAATATCCTGTATCAAATATAAACACAGATGTATCAGCTGCTCCCACAAAACAAGACTAATTTTTTCACGCTTAACCTTACATCAGTGGCAACTTTTAGGGACTTACTATATAGTCTTCGATGAACGACTAAAGCCTGGATACAATCCAGCCATATACATGTGTGGTAACCTTATTTTTATGGAATAATCTACCATTTAGTTTAAGATTTTGTACATCTTAATATTCTTTTAAAAACCAGGATGTAATAATAACAATAATAATTGCTAATATGAACTACAGTAGAATCTGCATTAAGCAGCCACCCATGGGAATTTTTACAATTGGCCGCTTAACGGGAGTGGCCTCTTAATAAAATTTCGTTTTTTTTTTGTGCCGATATCAATTAGTATTACGCTTGGGTGCACTTGCATCGGTAAATTTGGCCGTCGTTGAATCTCGGACATAACTTCCGTAAACTTGTCATTTTGTCCCAACCTTCAGTACTACTATTTATAATTGTGATGCATTCGATAATATTTATCCATTTTTGTAAAATCTCAGTTTTTTTTGTGCTGACATCAATTAATATTACGCTTGAATGCATTGAAAGCAAACACCAATACTTCACTTGCAAAGTTGCATCGGTAAATTTGTCCGTCGCTGAATCTCGGACATAACTTTTGTAAACTTGTCATTTTGTACCAACCTTCAATACTACTGTCTATCATTGTGATGCATTCGATAATATTTATCCATTTTTGTGAAGAAAATCGATGAATAAATTTTATTTTATCAAATAAGCACATGAACCAAAAAACATCGCTGATTTTGCTATCGATTTACAGGGGGTGTAACTCTGTAATATTATAGGTGGCGCTAAAAACGTCTATTTAACAACATAGCGGCTTTTAGTCGGTACTTTCAGTTTATTCAATAAGTATCAAATAATGTTCCGTTACGTGTGAAAACAATGATCAGGTTAGTCGTTTAATAAAACAAAAGATTAATTAACAGATAATCCCGGGTTAATTGTTATTTTCACATTTCTTTTTACCTGATCAGTGGGAGTCCAGTTAATTGATTACTACTCACGGGATTAGCGGGGGTGTTACGAAGAACGACAAGATGGTATCATTCAACAATGGCCGTTGAATGAGCGATGATTTGTTAAATTTATTAGCAAAATAGTGACCGCTGGCCACGTTAGAGGAGTGACCTTTGAATAAAGAGATGAAACAATAGAATTTTTACGGGGGGGAATTTATTGTGACCGCTTACAAGGAGATGTCGCTGAATAGGAGTGGCTGCTCATACAGATTCTACTGTATACTTACATTGCTTTGTATTTTAGTTGTTTGTATTTGCTTCAATTTTGGTGGTTCGTTAAATGTGTTCATTCCTCTTTCTGCATATCTGTCATTACCAGCTCGACTTTTAGTCAGCTTTAAATAAACAAAAAGACAAGACTTAAATAAGCGGAGAGAGAGAGAAACATATAGTTTAATTTATTTCAATATATAGCTTGCGTGTAGGGGTCGTTAGGAGTGGAAGGAACCCAGAGGACCCGTAAAAAATCCACGAGGTTGGACAGACAACCCTACCCCTTGTCACATACAACAAGGATTCGAAACCACAGCAGTTGACACAATGACAGGCCTTATGATACAGTGTGCACATGCTAACCGTTCGTTCGGCCATCCACCCCCCATTCCCTTTTGGTTTTGTTTGCATGTAGTACAGTTACTAAGTTACCATACTGTAATATGTATTACACAAAGAAAAATCAAAACAAACAATAATGTTTAACACAGGGTTTTACGTGAACACGATGCAAACTATGCCATTTTGGGACTAACACATTGTTTAATTTTATTTCAATAACTCGCTGAATTCCACATCACTCGATTGCCATTTTGTCATTTCGAGCATCTCCTGTCAGATGGAAGAAATTTGGAGACTAAAGGGGGATAACTCTCCTTAGTAAAAGAATCATTGAAATAATCCTTTTTGTAACTGGATAGAGCAAAAAATGATCGATAACACATCATTATGAATCAACATAGTAATATAGTTCTTTTCTTTTCTGTCAAGTACCATAAAGATTCGCAAAGTGTTCAAGAAAAAGTATCTTTAAAACTGTCAATATAAAAACATATCCTGGTTCAAAAATAATCCTGAGTCACAAACCCCTTTTTATTGCAAAAAACAAATAATAAATTCCAGTCTCTTTATGCACATAATTGGAAGTAATTATTCATGAGTAAGGCCAGCATAAAGAGGTCTTAAGTGTGAACAACATTTTGTTTAACCACCAATCTGATTAAAATATAAATCTATATTTCTTTTCGTTTTTGTTATACTTTCGATGGCTTACACTACACGACGATCTGATCAGTTGTACTGGAACGTCATGTCAGGGGTCATATGAGTGGCTTTTGACCCAATGATGTCAGAAATTGAATTATCATTCAACGTTAATGTTTTTAGTGGTTTACCCACAGTTCCGTGCATCGCACACCAGGAAGTCGCCATAACAGATGGTTTCATTAGCTAATCCCTCACCCCATCCAGAGCACAGGTTATATAACAACTCTTCCAGATCCCTGTGTAGTACAGACAAATAAAACAAAATTTTGAACTATAAAAATGAAACGAATCAGATTGTATGCCCACTATCTTTAACACCACATATAATAATTTGATTTACCTCTAAGTATTTTTCATTTCTCGTTCTAATTGATGGAGCTTCTTCTGATTCCGTAAAAACACAAATATCTGGCATATCTAGTAGCCATATTGTCTCTGTTTCACTTAAATTCAGGTCTACTGTTTTCTCAAGGTCACTGTCAGTTACAATTTCTTTAGTTTCCTCTCTTTTAAACTGTATATCTGAAATATTAGTCAATCAAAGATTATCGATGAATTTTTTAATGGGCATGCTTCATGATGCATTTCATTAACTATATATTTTTTTACACAGACAATATTTTTGTCCGACAAATTATATAAAACAATTAAGTTTAAACCAGGGTTTCTGTTTACAAATTATGGCAGTAAAACATTTTTATCATTACTTTATTTTATAGTATGTTACGCTTTTTGATTGAGAATAGTGACCACGTAAAATGCCACATAATTTACTCTGTGGTAATTATAAATTGATAACATCAAAATTTACTGCATGAGTGAGTGAGAGAGAGAAATGGGGTTTAATGTCCACTCGACAAAAACTAGGTCATTTCGGGACTAACACATGGTTCACTTGTAATTCGCTTGCACGTGGAAAACCTGAGGGACTTTCTCTTCCAACACTGGCAGCGAACCCGCAACCGAGTCTGGGACATACCCACCAAGACACCGAGGATCATGAAAATTTGGAAGCTTGACCCGATAAAAAGCTAAAATAATATCAAAAAAAATTTACTTATGTGCGTAAAATATTTCATAAATTTGAGGGGAAAAATGACTACCTATTTATATTTACTTATTCACTCCCGTGCATGACGTAATTAGTTCTTACTATATATTTTATTGTTCTTTTAGAAACAAAATATGCCAACTCGATCCATTTAGCAGTATTATTATGATAAATGCACGACAGAGAACCCTATTTATATATTTTAAACATATATAGAATAGTTTATGATTTTGGTCTATGTCGGGTTATGAGAAGGACGAGATTTTGCGTGTCCCCAATCAGCCTCCATACAATTGAAAACAGCGCCGTCTGTTAGCAAAATGGGCTTAGAATTATGACAGTTTTACTGCGCAACATTTGTGAAATGTCAAAATGTTAACGAAACTAAACAGACTAAGAGAACAAAATACAAATTCTAACTGCAATATTTAAGAAATAAGTAATATAAATTAGCATTTTTACATGTTTAAATAGCCAATTTAACATTTGTTAGTAAGAAGTTACATGCATAGAAGTAAGCATATTAGCATACGCATTACTAGATTAGGAGTTAGAATTATGGGGGAAATTCCGCTCCATAAGATCGGAGACGGTCCTACGCATATTATGACGTCATATGTGGAATGTTGGTTAGGGTAAGGGTTAGGCTTGGCCCAGGGTTAGGGCTAGCCCTGTTTACATCTCGAGACTTTGATGAAATCTACAGGTCCTAGCCCTTACCCTAACCCACAATCTATATGTGACGTCAAATGTGCTAAAATGCATAGTACCGTCTTCGATCTAGCTTTCTCCTGTAGAAACAGGCCAAATGAAGACAGGCATATGTCATGCTGCGTGCTTGTTTTTTGAATATATTGAGGGTTCTTTTACATGCACAGCATCGTGTACACAGACAGGACCTCAGTTTTTTGTCCCATCTGAGCAACTAGACACAATAATTAGGAGTTCGAGCAAAAAATGTGACTCAACATCTATTTAATAAAAACTGAGCGAGAGTGAATATTTTTAAAATGATTTATAAATAGATTTGAAATCTAAAAGTGGTGGGTAGCTTAGATATTCAACTGTAGAATGAAATCTATATTTAATAAAGTATATATTTATTACCAGCCCATGAAGAATGTTCTTGTGATGATGGTTCAGCTATTTCATCCATTCCAGATGATGTATCATATGACTGACTAAATACAGATCTGAAAATAATAAACAGGTTAATTTATTTACTAATATGGGAATTCTTACTTCAAGAGAGAGAGAGAGAGAGACACACACACAGACACACACACACACACAAACCAGGGCATTTCGGGACTAAAATATGATTAAAATTAATTTCAATGATTCGCTTGCGCGTGGAGTTTTTTAGCAGTGAGAGGAAACCGATGGAGCAGGTGAGAAAATTACCCCCCGAGATAGGACAGGTGAACCAACTCCTTGTCATGTACAACCAGAAAATCGAAACTCTGCCAGTTGACTCAATGACAGACCTTATGACACAGCAACCAACTACTAACCATTCAGCCATCCAACCCCCCTGAATAAGCTTATGTACAGTACCTTGAAAATCCTCCATAAATACTTGCTGTACCGGTCGTATACATGAAGGAATTCTGGGATAGTAAATCAGACGGCTGAAATAGAAAGGTATGAATTTTAATCTTAAAAATGACATCAGAATCTGATGATCAGATAGTTCTTAAATAAAATAAAATGGAGTCTAAGTTCCTATTTTTCTGCACCAATCAAATGGACTAATGAAGACGGACATACACCATTCAGTGTGCTATGAGTGACATTTTGCTCGAAAAGTGTCATTTTCTCCTATACTCTTCTTCACCCAATCTGATTAAAATAAATATTTATTTTTTATTTTTTTTTATACTTTCAATGGCCCAGATCTGACAGGTTGTCGAAGGTTGCGTCTGGGGTCATACAAGGCTTTTGACCCTATGATGCCTTGCATTGATTAATCAATCAACGTTGATGTTTCTACCATGTGGTTTACCCACGTAGTTCCATACATCGCATGTAACATAACTATTTACCAACTCTTCAAGATCCTAGTATAGTAAAGACAAGTAAAACAAAGTTTTGAACTACAAAAAATGAAATAAAATAGGATCTGTAGTTTAATCAAATTGCGTTAAGTCCTAAACTTTATCTTTGGTGTAGCAAACCCATTCTCCAGCTTCCGCACCAAAAATGGACACATCACTTCCCGCCCCATGGCTACAACGCCTATGAATATCAGAATATCATGTATTATAAACATACTGTGCCAGCAGTACTTTCTCCTAATATATTGCTCTGATTTTTCTTCATTACATTTGGATCAGGTTGTTGTAAAGGTATTGGGGTGACATCAATTCCAGTTTCATCAAAAACCTAAAACAGATAAAATATCAAAATAATTCCTTTTTTTAACCTTTAGTGACTATCGAAGGAAATAAAATGAAACTTTTTTCCACTGACTGGACTAATTAAGACAATGATATGAAATATACCGGTATTAAGTTAGTTACCTTCTATCAATATCAGATTCATGAGTATTAAAGTGGACGTCAGGCCTAAGTTTCTGTCTTTCCTCAGTGAAATGAAAGGAAATAGGGTTTAACATCCTACTGTTCTTCTCCGACTGGGCGAATTTTAGCCAGGCCTACACCATACAGTGTGCTGTATGAGGGAAATTATGCCTGGGCAGCAGCACTTTGGTCTTCTCTTATATCAAATCCCAACTACCAAGAGTCATTTATGTGCACACCAATGCGACACAGCACCATCTGGAGGACTATACAGCTGTCCTTGTGTCTTTCTTCAAGAGATCAAATTAAGACTACTTTTATATCAAATTTATCTAGAAACCTGATTAGCCTGGACATAGCAATTTTCAGTTGTACCTGATAAATCAATGCCAGACAAAATCACATGAAGGATTTTTTGCTGACAAAACTAAGTGTCTCTTTCCATGTTGGATGATTACAAAATACATTTCAGTTGTTAGATTTCAAATGATGCCAATCCATATTGCATCCCCTAGTCCATTTACCAGACATGTAAGAACGAAAATGAAAATTTAACACTGGCTTGTACATAACTTTCAGTCTAATCCATTTACAGTGTTTTTTTAAATACCGTACATTTAAATCAAACTAATTCCATGACATTATAAATCAGATAGAGAAATGAGGTTTATCGTTCATTTGACACAGGCTATAGCTCATTTCGGGCCTAACATATGAAGAGTACAGGGGAAAAACGATCTAAGTATTCTAAGTCACTTTTTCAACGAATCACAGTTAATAGCACCATATGGTAGCAAATTGTATAAGCTTTCGGTGGAACAATTAATTTTCAGGGAAAAACGAACGGAGTCACATCGAATCAAGGCCCTTCTAAAATGGTCCCCCGGACATATACGTCCATCGTACCCTTTATTTGACCTTAATTTGGCTGAAAAGTGGAAGTCAGGTGTTGATTCGTATTAAACATCATTTTGAAGTTGTAATTTAACCCACTTGTTGTTCTTTTCGCGTCAAGCATTCTCGTCCAAAAGTTTTTTTTGCCTTTTATGCGAAAAGACAAAAATGTGACTTAGATTGTTTTTCCCCTGTACTCTTCATATTATTTTAATAATTCGCTTTCGTGTTGGGGTATTTTACCTGAGGGAAGAAATCTAAGGACCCGGCAAAAATCCACAAGAATGGGCATACAACCGAACTCTTGTCATGCTTCAATGACAAGACCCGATTGGTAACATTGCTAAACCATTTGGCTACCCAACCATCCCCTGTCAAACAATATTTCCATTTATGTGATTTCTCAGTGTTTCTGCGCTGGGTTTCATCAGTAACATTAACATGGAAACAATCCCATTTTCAACCTTGTGGGTTTCCTCCGGGCACTCCGGTTTCCTCCCACTGCTAAAGACCCCTAAATGCAAGCGAATTATTGAACTAAAATTAAGAACCATATGTTAGTCCCGAAATGACCTAGTTTGTGTCGAGGTGAAGTTAAACTCCATTTCTCTCTCCCATTACAGCTGCATAAAACACAATTATTTTTATTTTTTTTTTTATAAAATTCTCAACATTAATTTACCTGTACTGGAGGTCTGATATTACCGGATTTTTCTCCAGTTTGTCCTCCCATACTCTTTCTACTCGCTGATGATACAATATTAGATCGGGAACTTGCAAATGTTGTATTCCTTACACCGCCACCACCATATTTACTGCGAGTAACGGAATGTGTCAGTGTCCCTTTTTTCATACTGGCATTGGGATTTGGTGTTCTGCAATAAAAATGTAATCATGGTACTTGGTCAACATTTGCTTAAAATGACATAATAATATGTTCTATTAGTTACACTTAGAGTTAGAGAGATCGACAGAGAGATGGGGAAACGGGAGAGAATTAAGAGTCTATTATAAGAGATGAGGTGGATCTATAGGCCTATTTATGATTTTGAAACAAAGAGGGTTATAGACTATAAACTTACAGAGTACTTGGACTCTTACAGTTAGATTTAGACCTTCCAACTAGTCTACTAGTACTAGTAGTCTCAGCAGAGATTATTATTCTATTTTTTTTTGGTTATATTTTATAACATGAATAGATTTTATTAGGAAACTGAGATGACAACAAGTTTAATAGTTTTGTGGGTTTTAAAACGGTTTATTGCTCAGATTTGGAGGAACTGAAATAGCTAATTTTATAAATTGAAATTGAGAACACAAATGACTGACTGAAATGTCAAAATGAAAATGATGACCTATGTCAATTGTCAATATTTATTACCACACTAGCCAAGCTGAAAAACTTGTGTTAATAACTTACGGAGCATTTAAGTGCTTCTTGTTTTTACTTGTTGACATCGTGTATTGTTTACTGTCTTTTCTGTGTATGTTGTTCAGCAAAATTAATGAAATTCATTAAACTTATCGCTCAAGAAATATTCCCTGGACCGTTCACCAAGAGTTATCGTCCATTAGTAATCTAAATGGTTACTTGGGGCAACGAGCAATGGTTGTTACCTGTCACATGATTGGCGGACATAATATGGGCTTAAGATCCCTTTTTGCTCAGATCGAATTTGTTCCTGCTTCACAGCGCAAGTAGAGCATTTCAGTGCGAACGAACAATCACTGGTGATTGAACTTACACAAATAACTAACATTTATATTGTTCAAAAAATATATTAAACCAATTTGTAAACATTTATCTAATTTTGTCACAGCCAATCAAAATAGCTGTTATTGAGAGGTATTTCCCCTCTTTTTCGACCCCAGCCTCGTTTTGGTTATCGTTTACGTATCCCATAATTTCATGAAAAATGGAGGTTTGTGTTATCCCTTTCAGATCATTTGATGGAATTTCTTGAATAGGCTATTGTACAACTTGATTATTTTAAAATAGGTGATAGATTTATGTGTATAGTTACCCCGTACATATTTATTGTGAATTTTGTTTTGTTGCATGCTAATTGGACTAAGTTAAGTCGCTTTTTATTTGGGAGATTTTTAGACGGGAAATTTGACATGACTGACGGCTCGAGGAAAAATGGTCCAAGGGTTGTTTTACCGCGAAACAACATAAATGCGGTTAGATGGGACATTTTAGCGAAATATTATAAATATTTATAATTCAAAATTTCTATTACAGGGTGCTGGAAGCGGATCAAGTAGCCCTGGTGAGCGCATTTTACATACTAATGAAGAAACTTCCGCGCGCCCCAGCTTATGCAAATTAGGTCAACCTAGCTGGGATAGCCCAATGTGAAGCTTATGATTGGAGGTTGGGGAAACTCCAAAAATTCACGTTTTTCTGTCATGTTTGAAGCATCAAAAATTTATATTAGGAAGCATTTTCTATCCCCTTTTTTTACTACTTTGCATGTTAGGGTTTTTGATCTAATCATCTTCATATCATATTGTTTATTTTGACAGAAAATTTGAAAAAAATTGAAATTGAAATTACATAATTTGAATTTGATCTTTCTCAGTTTTCAATTATTCTGACGACAGAGAGGAGGCATTTTTGGACTATAATTATTTCTCTTCTACATTTTAAATCACATGTTTGATGAATAAGTGTACATCACAAGAACATTAATTAAAGTGAAATTGAATAAGCTTCAAGAGATTTAAAAGGAATTTAATGTTCAAATTCAAAAACATTGGACATAGATTCATACATCCAAAAATTTAGAATAGGCTATTTAAGTTTACGATGTGCAAGTAATTAAACTTTGACCGTCTGACCAAGATTTAAATCTTAAAGTAGGCTAGGCCTACCGATACCAGTATTTGATAAATTTTAAGTTTAGTACAGCATATATTTAAGCTTATTAGATAAAACCCTGCTGTTGTTTTCTTTTCTTGTGTGTTTTACCTTAAAATTTAATTTTATCTTTTGTTCTATTTGAATTTTAGCAATTTTATTTATTTTTTTTTCCATATCGTATAAATATGCCCAGGGACAAAATATAAGGCCCCTTTACTATGATTGACTATGACATGTATTATTTGGGTCTTAGATGCATTTTGTTTTAAATATTTAGAAACAAGTAAGGGAACGGGTAGCTAACTATTGGCCCATAGCCTATCAAATATTAGTCTTGTTTCAATCAATTATTATAGTGTTTTGTAGGCTATGTGCGTGTCAGAAAAATGGTCTTGTAACAATTTAAGAAAAAGTTTTAAATGGTTAGTTAAATCTTTACAGTCACTTTCCTTGGTTTATCCACAGACTCTTGTCACTGCACATGTATATATGTAGTACTAGTATTGATACATGTAAATGCCATAACTTGTGCTATGACTTGTCTCTGTAGTATTGGTTAAAATACTATGACTTATGAATGATGTCATTTGATAGGATAGTGTCAATATCAACAAGCTACCATGGCTTTGTCATAATACAATATAAAACATGTATAATTTGAACTCTGTGTATATTTTAGATACAGATCGTGACTTTGATCCGTCGGCTGATATGTTAGTTCATGACTTTGATGACGAACAAACCCTTGAAGAAGAAGAAAATATGAGTGGTGACAGTTGTTCAAACGAGCTCAATGATTTGGAAAAGGTGAAGTACCATAACTCATTAATTAGAATTAATTTTCACAGATAATAAAAAGATTCTACCTCTGGTGGTTACTGCAGGGATCTTAATCGGCTGTTTTTTTTGTCGGCTTTAGCCGATTGATCTTTAATCTAGCCGAATCGTAAAACCCATCAAAGAGTCAATCAATGCAATGAATACCTTCACTGTCAATCTTCTTGGCTCATTTCGTAAATAAACAACTTCGTTGAGTTAATTCATACTGAGTACGGTAAGAGAATAGGCGAAAATAATTGACCTTGAACTTCAAGCATGCACGTAGGCATTGTATTTGGAAGTTCCAAAAGCTGGAGATCTTCCCACGTCCAATTTAGGTCACCTAAAGTTGAAGACTAGAAAATATTTTAGATCCGAAAAGTTAGCTCCTTTCAAACGTCTTTTGTTTGAAAAAAAAATTCACAGAAAATGTTTTGTTTTATATAAGTTATTAAAGTCTACTTTTTGCGAGTACCGGTAACACTAAAAATAAACTAATCAGTAATCTGAATCATAATTGGCCACATGACCTTTCGCCCGTACAGCATACGATGTATTTCCGAGCCCCGACTATTCACGGAAAATACTTGTGCTACATTGTTTTATTATTGACATGTGCTTACAAATATTCTTTTAATATTGACAAGTGTTTACGTATAAAATAATTAAAAACAAACTTATTTGTATTTGCTTGTAGTTTTTTCTTTTTGCTAAATTAATTCTAACTTCCGTTTGTTTGGATGAAAGCAAAAGTAGATTATGCATTATGCAAGTTGCCAGAATTTGACTATAAATTTCGATAATGTATGGATACATGTATATGAATACTAGTATGGAATAACAACGTACAGGCTTTGTTTATTAGAAGTTATTATTATAATATAATACGGAATACCGTAACGTTTTGCAATTATTGACGTGAATAAAGTATGCATAAACCAACATGTCTGTTGTTCAAAAGACGACTATCCGTTAGGGGTGCCAGTGGCCGGTTCATTTCAAATGGATTAAGAACCCTGGGTTAGTGTACCAGTGTCCAATGTGTATCTTAGAATCCGTTTTGGGTGGCGTCGTTTGTTACAAAATTAGTTAGAGTTTATTAAGCACATTCAATTTCGCACTTTATGTCATAATATAGCTGTGAGTGTCATTTTTTTACGTATAAACATATTTATGGTTCAGGTTTATCTGGATTTGATTTTGTATTGCTGTAAAGTATCGGTTATTGACTTAACTGTTAACCTGTCATAATTTGGGACATGAATTGACTGTGACTCTACTCAGTGTTTCAGTGGGATACAGTATTTTTAGAACTTGAACTGACGAGTTAATATTTTTGTGATTTTTACGAAATGTTTAAACAAAGATTTGATATTGAATGAATGTGAAAGAAATAAATGCTAAATGCACAAGATTAAATAATACCCATGTTGCAGTGATAGTTTATAGTTAAGAACACACAACAATTGAACAAATCACTATTTCAAGTCATTCATATGTCATGTGGCATATCATATAGCAGATCATGACTCGTACTAGTATTACATAATGTTTTTCTCTGGGTTGTATTCCTGATTGTTTTCAATTTGGAGTGAAGTCTGCATCACTACAGGCCGGAGACTTTACGTCGCAGTGGGCATTTACGGCTAGCCACCGGATCCATTCATATAATTTGATATGTACGTTTGTTTTCATTACAATTTTTGAATTGATCGAAGTTAGATGAGTAGTATAAGGGCACTTTGATCGCTCGAATTTATGTATTTTTGACCTCTTCTTCCATTTAATTTTATAAATACTGCTATGTTGATTGATTTAAATAATATGCTTGTCCAGATTTTTTCAAATAAAAAAATCACTTCACCTTTAAGGGACAGGAGAACCTGACCAGACAAATTTTGGCCCTGTTCACTTTCTACCCTTAATCTCATGAGTCATGATGTACATTATTAAAATTTGTTCAGATAGAAGTTGCTTAGGCTCATGGACAGAGGAGCATATTTTTTGCCTGATCGCGCAGATTTTTAAAATCACTGGAAAAATAGGCCGGCATCTCCCTTCACTGCAATGACGATTCTGCTCTGTGAACCATTCACCCGATCAATTGCTCATATCTAGCATATTACATATTTGCGACCAAATATTTTTCACTGACGATCAACATTGCATGTATTACTATTAACAGCTAATTTTTATATTTGTAATTTTTTGTTGCAGGAGGGTGAGATGCCAATAGAAGATTTATTGGCTATTTATGGTTACAGTGAAAACCAGGATAATCAGGATAATACACGTTCTAGTAGCGAAGAGGAGATTCTCAGTAATCATGATTTAACTTTAGATAAAGATGAAATCGCTCGAGATGTGTTAAAAAATAATAGTGATGATGATGATAAAGAGACCACTGTAACTGATTTATTAGAAAGTGTGACGTCCTCCCACACACCACGTCTTCTTAGATGTAAGTATACATTTCTATTCAGTGTCCATTTTGGAAATGGTATTTTCTTGGTACATTGGTTCGCCGAATTGTTTAAGGTCTGCACTCTAGTTCATAAAGTCTGTTATTTTTATAGCTTGTATGAGTATTGGTGCCTGTCCTAAAGATTCCTAGTCGCAAGCATATTTTTAAGATAAAATTGAACCATGGTTAGTGGTGACATGACCTAGTTTGTGTTAAGTGGATGTTGAACCCCATTTCTCTGTCTTGTGGTCACACCTTTTGGAACACAATAACTCTTAAACTTTTAATCAAAGTAGAGTGTTCAAACTTGGTTAATTGTTCATTAGATGCAGGGCTGCCGACAATCAGTCTCACAACGCAATTCGTGATACTTATTTTTATTCACAGTAAAATTAGAAATCTATGAGTGGCGGGTAGCCGTCCCAGATTTCTCTCAAGAAGCTACTGGTTTCTTTCATTTCGAACTCGTCAGTTTGTAACTGTATCATTGATATACCTGTCATTTTGGATATTGACACAAAGATTTATCCACATTTTGAAGACTAGAATGCAATGGTGCTAATCAACCGTGAAAGATTACCAACAGCTCTGATTAGATGAATGTCTTGACTGTTCGATGTGGGTTCAGCAGACATAAGCAATTGGAATTGTTGATGTTTTTGGACACGATAATTCTGTCTCTATAATAAATGTAACATCTATTTTCAGCTAAAGTTCCTCATCGTAGTAGTGTACATGATGATGATGATGTCACAGATTCCGAAGATGACGTAGATTATCATCCAATAGCTGAAGAAGATTGGAAAAAGGTTAGCAGGAATAAAATTTTTCTTCAAAAGACATTTTACACTAAATTTAAATAGACCGGCAGCCAATCATAAAATCATTCAGTTTAAATATTATTATAACTTTTATTACCGACTACACAAGTTTATTGATATTATTATAACTTTTATTACTATTATTCAGTATAAATATTATTATATCTTTTATAACAGACTATACCCATTTATTCAGTATCAGTATAAATTCTGATACAGATCAATACAAATTCTATGCAGTATTATTATAACTTCTAATACAAATTAATACAAGTTTTGTTTAGTATCAGTATAACTTCTGATACAGATCAATACAAGTTTTCTTCAGTATTATTATAACTTCTAACAACAAATTAATACAAATTTTGTTCAGTTCAATTATAACATTTTTTACAGACTTAATATAAGTCTTATTCGAGTTATAACTTTTATAATAGACTTACTATAACATCTATTTATAGACTACTATTATAACAGACTTATTATAACATCTATTTACAGACTATACAAGTTGGTGGAGATTATCAGGTTAAAGTACCAGAAGGTTTATGTAAATATGGAGATGCACCAGGTATGTTATTTTACAATGTTTGATTTGTACTGCAGGATTGATTATCCGTAGATTAAAAACATGAATTAGACTTTAATATTGGTCCATTTCAATCTATATTGATATCTAACATCAAAATATGAGATCCTAATATCTATTACTTAAGACACAGGGGATACTCAATTCCAAAAATAATGTCAATCAAGTGAAAAGGAGAATTTCGGAGTACAACGCATGTGCTGACTACATCAGAAAATATCTCAACCAACCATGACAGCTGAAAACTATCTGTTACTTAAAATACGTCACGATTCTACTCACACCACCTCAGCTGTCAGACTGTCAGAACTGTAACACTTGATTTCAATTCTGTCAATTCGGATTGTTCCAGAGTGACAATCGAGCTCCCCCATAGTGAACATTTTAAAATTAATTTTCAAAATTGTTTTCCGTTGGCCAAGAGCGTCATTTGTAATGATACTCCTTGATTAAAGCGACAAAACTATGGTGCAGAAGTGAAATGTAAAACCATACTCACAATGTATAGTATAGACTAACATACCAGATCAGAAGACTGCCATTCAATTTGGATCGCTGAAATACCAAACATAACTGATTAGAAACAATCTAATTAAAATATAGATCTATATTTCGTTTTGTTTTTTATACTTTCGATGGCCTACACTCATGTAGATCTAACTAGTTATAGTGGACGCTCACGTTCTATGACGTCAGGTATCAAGCACGGGACATTTGACCCGATAACGTCAGTCATTCGATTAACCAATTAGCGATCGCCATGCTTTTCAAAATCCGCTTGTGTTTTGTTATGATTTCTATCCGCTGGTGTTAGTATAGACGTCGTTGGCTGGTAATATCTACCCACAGTTCCACGCATGAAAAGGTCAAACGGTCGATTCGACAGACCATTTGATTGGCTAACCCCTCAATTCAGGCAGAACACGAGTTAAATAACAAGTCCTCCAGATCCAAGAGTAGTAAAGACAAGTAAAAATGAAATTTTGAACTATAAAAAACGAAACGAAATTGGATCTGTGTTTTAATCAGATTGGATTAGAAACTGAAATAAAGAATTAAATAATTGAATTTAAATCAGATTACTAGCTTTATACAACATACACGAACATATTTCATTTTATTCTCATTCTTGTCCATTTTAGATTTCAAAGAATTGAGGTTTAGCTCGTTAAATCTGTTAAATTTCATTTCACAAGTCTGATTTATTTTTTATTACAGCGTATGAAAATGAAGATAGATTATTATGGGATCCTAGTAAACTTGATGGTGATAAAGATAATATAAGTAAGTTGGATTTATTACTAGATAAAAGAAATTATATAACATGGACGGAAAATCTTCCTTTGTTCTTTTCTTTGTATAAGTAGATGGTTTTCAATCTAGTAAACTGGCTGGAGCATAACCATGCATTAACTAGACATTTTCAGTGTTATTGCACACTTTTGCAGGTTTATGCCAGTTTTAGTAGAAATCTTATAGATATGTGGGGTGGGTTTTCTGTGTAATAACTACAAGCATGTTGAGCACATATAATATGAATGTTACAAGTCACTTATAGCACACTTCATTCGTTAACAGTTTTAACACCTCTGGCCTACAGCCTTGGTTAAACCGATTGACAAATATCTGACGTCATAATGACAAAAGCCACTCGTACGACTTCTGATGTGACCTAGCGCTATAACCGGTAGGATTTTCATGTAGTGCAGGCCATCGAAAGAATAAAAAAAAAACGAAACAAAATATATGTGAATTTTAATCCGATTGGAATTGTATGGAATACATCATGATATGTTTACCATGTTATTGTATTTTAGTTGAAACGTATTTAAAAGAAGTACAAAAGGAGAATTTAGCCACAGCAACTGGTGTTAATTCTATACCAACAGGTGTACATATTAAAGATGATGAACAGGTAATTATTCTTCATTCTTATTTTATACGATCATTCTGTTTTCATACGTTCATTCAGTTTTCATACGTTCATTCAGTTTTCATACGTTCATTCAGTTTTCATACGTTCATTCAGTTTTAAGACGTTCATTCAGTTTTCAGACGTTCATTCAGTTTTAATATGTTCATTCAGTTTTATCCTATCGACTGTTTCACCGTTACTGAATTTTACTAAGTTGAGATAACTTCCATCAAAAAAATATTCTTGAACAGTGATTGCTTTGAGTGGACGTTAAGCCCAATTTCTCCTATCGACTGTTTCACAGTTGCTGAATTTTACTAAGGGGAGGTAACTACCAATATTGAAAATATATTCCTAGAGCAATGATTATTTTGAGTGGACGTTAAGCCCAATTTCTCCGTCTCTCTATTTTGGCTGCCATTGTCTGTGACAGCAAGTGCTTTATTTCTAGATTTGTATGATTTATATTACAGGCTTTATATTTATTATTACAATGTGGTCATAACATGGATGAAGCTTTACGACGGAGAAAGATGTCAGCGGTAGCAACATCCGATCCAATGAGCTTATGGTCAGAGGAAGAATGTAGAAATTTTGAAAATGGCATCAGAACTTATGGAAAAAACTTTTATCTTATTCAACAAAACAAGGTTAGTTCAAAATTTATAATACAATGAAAATCCATAATTTATTCACATAATTTATTTCCCCACCCCCGAAATAAGAGTTGGCAGTGTCCTTCCTTGCACACTGTATGGCATAAGCCCATGTTCATTAGCCGAGTAGGGGCAAAAAAAATAGGACGTCAAAACCCATGCCATTTTGAGACTGAAGACTTCTTTGAGGACCATGTGAAAACAGCCTTGAATAATTCGGTCGAATGGTTATCATGTGTGCTCTTTATCATACAATCTATCATTGAGTCAACTGGCATGGTTGCGATTCCCTGGTTGTACGTGACAAGGAGTAGGATCGCCTGACCAACCTCATTGGGTTTTCTCTGGGTCCTCCGGTTTCCTCCCACTGCTAAAGACCCCTTTGGCAAGCGAATCATTGAAATAGAATTAAACCATGTGTTAGTCCCGAAATGATGTAGTTTGTGTCGAGTCGTTATTAAACCCCATTCTCTCTCCTCAATAATTGTAGAAAATGTCTGTATTATACTGGTATATATTTTAGGTGAGAACGAGGTCGGTAGGTGAATTAGTTCAATTTTATTATTTGTGGAAGAAAACAGAAAGACATGATGCCTTCGCTAATAAAACCCGATTAGAAAAAAGAAAATATGCATTACATCCTGGTGTAACGTAAGTACACTTAAATATTATTCGCTTTATTTCCATCATGACAAGATCATAATTTACAATTTGTACAGGCATGTTATTATCTCTGTTATACATGCAACACTGTCCAGACATGTATTCACTTAACAACAGTAGAAATACATCCAGAATTAAACTATCATAGTTTTTATGTACAGCCCTTTCAGACTTTTTGTTTGGGGATTACAATCAATGCTTTATTTTTGGAGGGTGATTTCCTAACTCAACTGTATCACTGAGGTTCAATCTTTCCTGAAGATTAAAGATTTTATTCGTAGCAGAGTTTAATAAAATGCATTTCTACAAATTGTTAATTTATTACTTGGGAGAAAGAAATCTGTCTGAAAATTTTTAATGAAAAAGACCTATTCTGAGAAAAATGGGCGGAGTTCGCCAAATTGTGTCACAAATATCCAGTTCGGTGTTCCAGGTACAGAAATTAAATTCTCTAATTTGCTTTTATTTTTTTCTTCCAGTGATTATATGGACCGTTTCCTAGATGACAGTACACCACCTCCTAGAGATAGGTCGGATAGTCCATCTTTAAGTAGCCTGGTTTACGGGGAATTAAAACGATCTCACATAAAACAAGAAAATGAAACAAAGTCACATGTTACGTCAGGTGGTGATGTAGACGTAAACATTCATGTTACCGCGACGATTACAGCATCAACAAACTCAGACAATTCTATTTCCTCGTTATCGCATAAAAGGTCTCAATCGAGTGAAACATTTGTGAACGGTACTTTAGAAAACGTAAATGTCAGTAGTGAACCTGTAGTTAAAAAAGTAAAAACTGAATCCAATGTTAGTGACTCAAAACATTCGCTTCCTGTTTCGCCGTCTGAGCATCCAGCTGATAATTTACCAGTCGAGGCCACCATTGAAAATATATCGGCCCCGAATGTAGGTTCTCTTGATCTCCTAGTTCCGGAAAACGTACTTATTAATAAAGCAACCCCTGAAACAATAGCGCAGTGACGTGGTGAAACTATTATATAAACTGTGCAATATACATGCATCTCGTCATTCAGTACAGAATCAAACATAAAAAGACTTGAGTGATCAAAGCTGAAAATTTGTTCAAATACAGTTCCAGTATTTCATCAATGTTATAATTGTGAATAATATCCAATCTTCCTCTTATTGCAATCGATCGTTTTAAAGGCCAGCGTTAGTTTGACAATTTTTTGTCTGCGAATTTGTGTTGATATTGCTCTTTTCTACAGGCTTAAGAAACAAATACCATACCGGTACCTGGTAGGTGATATGTTAGCAGAATGGAAGATGAACAGTAATGTGCGCAGATATTTAGATTTCATTATTTGTAATTATAGTGAGTTATTTGATAATAAGGATGAGTGTTCTGATTCACAGTCCTTCATGTTTATAAAATTGTGGGAAAGCCATAAAAAGCTCCAGATACCTTGAATGTATCTAGTTTAAAAGTAAACAAAAACTGAAAGTAGTTTATTAATCTCCGTATTTAGGAGAGCGATTTGGCTAATTTGCAGGAGTCTTTAATGACTCCCGTGAAGGAAAGCCGACATGCGTCAAGAGAAGCAGGAGTGAAAGCTCACCCCAAACCGAAGGACTGGATCCATAATCATAGTAACAGAATACCATGCTCCATTTCATCATATTTTTTAGAATAGTTCAGTTATCCGCCATTAAACAACAGATTGAGTTTGTATACTTATTCTCGATCACCAAGAAGTGATAATAATAATATTAAATGGTTAAGTTGATGAATACAAGAGAAATGTGTATAAATGTATATTTTTGTTTGAATTGTTAAGTTTTTGAAATCATATTTTCTACTTTTATTTTATGCCAATAATAATGTGACATTTCATCATGTAAATCCATAATCAGTCATATTATATTGAACTTCATCTGTACTTGCGTGTGAGTTGGGATAGCAAAATGAGTAGGAAGTAGCAAGTCTTTTACTATGGCAACAAAAATGTTAAAATAGGCCAAAAATATATTTTTAATGATAGAATGGTAGCACATGCGTGCTGTATCATAAAGTCTGTCATTGAGTCAACTGGCATGGTTTGGAATCTCCAGTTGTACGTGACAAGGAGTAGGGTCAACTGTCTAACCTCGTTGACTTTCTCCGGGTTCCTCCCATATTTTAGTCCCGAAATGACCTAATTTGTGTCTAGTGGACGTTAGACCCTCTCTCTCTTTAAAAGTAGATTCCATCTTCTGCAGTCGGGGGTGGGGGGTGTTAGTGGTTTAACTGTAAGGCCTGTCGTTGAATCGGGTGGTGTGGTTTCATATCCCAGCTTGTACAATGTACGTGACCAGGAGTAGGTTCGCCTGTTGAACCGTGTGGGTTTTCTCTGGCTCCTCCAGTTTCCTCCTACTGCTAAAGATCCCTACTAACAAGCGAATTATTCAAATAAAATTGAACCATATGTTAGTCCCGAAATGACCTAGTTTGTGTTGAATGGACTTACCCCCACCCCCCTCTCTCTCACAAAAATACCTCAAATGGTTATCAGCAAGTTTTAAGTCGACTAGCAACAAAGTATATGTATCCATGTTGAATTTAAAACACCACAGTTCTTTGGAAAACAATTAATATATTTTAATGTTGAGCTATGTCTATGATTATCTTGTCATTAAAATACAATAATACAAGCTACGATTAAAATACAATAATTGTTTTCTATAGATCTGTTGTGTTTATTTTAATGTGATTAATTACTAAATGCCAGTTAAACCGTACATGTAAATTCATGCCATTCATCTTGTATATTTTTCCATCTCTGTACATAGAATATCTATTCAATATCAAATCATTGATTAGTGCTTTTTTTTAGTTTTAATTTAGTTTATTAAGAGTTTATTTAGAGAGTTGAGTATCACAATTGTACCAAAAGATTATTAAAATTGTACAATGTATTTTTCTACTGTACAGTTGTTAATACAGCATTAGCCACATTAGCGTAGTCTGTAGTATAGTGCAGGTGTTTATACGTGCAAGTCAGAATTAAAATAGTTGTAGAAATCGTATTAACACACACACACTAAAATCCATGAAATATTCATCTATTTGAATGTAATTACTTACTTATTGTCTCAAGCGCAGGTCAGCATTATCTTTATACTGTGGTCAAATAGAAATTAAAATATTACTTAAAGTTCGAAACATTAAATTTATCCATGTTTTGTCATGATTTGAATCTGTCACAAAAATCTAGCTAAATTTTAGTGAAGAAACAAAGACCAAGTTTGTTTGGTTTTTTTACATAGGCTTTGTATTATCAGTTTCCTAGAATAATCTAGCTCTGAAATTTACTGTCACACTTTCAGTTTTACAATTTGTCAAGAGAAAATCACGCTAAGACAGATTTATAGGGCAAAACAATAAGAGAAAAAAGGGTTATGGTTCACAATTTTGACAAGAAAGAACATGGTCTGTCAGTATTAAACTGTAAATACATGGTCTAAGGTAAATGAAATTGAAATCCAATTGAAAAATGTTATATCTGTATTCCAAGAGGTTAAAAAGTTACAGAATTTGAAATGTACACGTAAGCTCATGATGAACTCCAGTTGATATTTTTTTCAGTGTAAACCCTGTTTATCCAAATTTGATCATAACGTCTTTATTTTTTTACCAGCATTGCATGTAATTTCAGTAACTGTGAAATAGTCAGGTGAAAGTTGCTTGTTTAAAATATCTTATGGTTTTTAAGTTAATCATCCTACTAATCTGAACAAGAATCAACGTTATGTTCACAAACACTCAAATTTCTTTAAAGCGGAAATTTCATATTTTCTAAGAAAGTCAAAACATAATTATTTCTATGTCTTTTGCTAAAAAGGTGGTCAACTCACTATTATACGATCATGGGCAAAATTCCACAGGCATAAATTATCCCTAACACCGAAAATAATAATACAATTACTTGAATTACCTCCCTTGTTTCCCCATTCCCCTCCAGCAATGGCGATCTTCAAACGTTTGAATTTGAAGTTGAAAATGGTATTTTTGCCAATTTCTCAACTGGCAATAGTGAATTATAGGATTAATAGGATTATTCTTTAACAGGGTAGGACTGTTTATAGATACAATCTATTTTAGGGCTTTATTTTAATATATTTTAAAAATAAAACTAAAAAATATAAAATTGTCGTTTTAAATCTATAGTTAAACTTACAATACATGTACAAGTTAGTATTTTAAGACATTTCAGTGTTTGTGAAACTATCCCTGATTTTCTTATTACCGGTAACTTTAAACCGGTATGATGGTCTGCAAACACTATCAAATTCTTGGCAACATATTAAACCCAATACTGTTGATCAAACGTTGACAAGTATATACGCTGTAAAAAATGTGTCAACATATGCGGATCAACATGTTGCCAAAATGGATGTGAATACAATTCTTGTGTTAATATAAAGTACATTATTCAGAAATTGGCTGACTGACCTGAAGTTATCTGACATTGGGACAAAATGGCAGACATAACATGGACTCAAATGTCAAAACACTGAGATTTTTCTCATCACATTTCCAAAAAATTGACAGAAATATATGTTGATCCACTAGTTGCTGAGAAGATGATAGTGTTAAGATATTGTAACAGTACCTTATAGATATACCATTGTATCTTTCATGAAACTAGCAACCGGTCTACATGTATGTGTCTTAGATCACACCAATTTCATTTTCTGTTCTTCTGGGTCTGAGGGTGGGCGATGGCCGAGTAGTTAGCATCATATGGTCCATCATTGAGTCAACTTGCATGGTTTGGATTCCACGGTTGTACATGACAAGGAGTTGGGTGGCCTGTCCAACATGGTGGGTTTTCTCAGGGTCCTCCGGTTTCCTCCCACTGCTAAAAACCTACGCACAAGCGAATTATTGAAATAAAATTGAACCATATGTGAGTTTTTGTCACGTGGGCGTAAAACCCCATTTCTCTCTCTTCGGGTCTTGATTTGGAAATAAAACCTTTGAAAAGCTCAACCAAATATTTTCAGTTTTTAAATTAGTCTTTTTCTCTAAGAAATAAAAGAAAAAAAATTAACAGGAAATGAAATTTGTGTGGTCTTTTGTTTATATGATTGATTTTTACTCTGTAAATCCACTTAAAACACACTCATAATTCCTAATATGTTCATCCATTTATATCAAGAAAGGCTAGCTCCTTATTTAAATCTTACATAATGCATCTGTGGAAAAGATGATTCATGTTTCTGTACATGTAGGTACTTTCCCATAGACGTCATAAAAAATACTTGTTTTTGATTGGTGTTTTATAACCAAGTCTTATATAGGATGATCAAATAAAATCCCAATTCTAAAGCCCGAAGTTTCATTGGTTCACATTCACAACCCTAAGCCCAGACTTACATCGATCAACAACCCTAAGCCAGGAATTTCATTATTTTGTAACCCTAACCCTGGAATTCTCTTTGTTTGCAACCCTAAATCAGGAACTCATTAGTTAAGTGGGCAAGAAGTATTTCTCCACCGAGCACAAAATTTTCTGTCCATGAAGGCTAAAAATAAATAAGTTTGTATCGAGTGGTAGAATTTTCCCCACAAATATGCACTCAGTAGTCTTTAAGATACATAATAAGAATGATTGATTTATAAAGCTGTGTAATATATAAGAAAGCGTAATGTATATTTTTCTATAAATAGAATGTACAGTGATGTTTTACATTGTATATCATTGTGTATATTAAATCACCCGAGTTCAATATTCCGCTAGGTATGATTATTATGATGATATGAGATTTGTAAGAATTATGTTCAGTTTATTTATTTATTATTGTACATATATTATATATGTAGATGATTAGTTATACATAACTGACTAAAAATGAAAACAATTGCTGCTTTGTCTTATGTCATTTCTGATATGGAATGGGGTTTAAAGTCCTACTATTCTGCTCTGAAATGGGCTAATGAAGACGGGCATACGCCATACATTGTGCTCTGAGGGAAATTTTGCCCAGACAGCTGTCCCTTTCAAGGGATCTTTTATGTGCACCCAATGTGTACATGGGACCTCGGTTTTCCGCACCATCTGAATGGCTAGACAGCTGTCCTTGTCGGGCATTCCGTCTTGCATGGGGGGGTTGGGATGGCCTAGGGGTCTAGAGTGCCGCACTTCGACCTCTAGCTGGCCGGTCACCTCTGACTTGCGGCTTTGGTTTCGAGCCCTGGTGTGAGCGTATGTGGCATGGAGATAGGGGCGCCTTCTCAACCTTGTGGGTTTCCTCCGGTTTCCTCCCACTGCTAAAGACCCCTACGCGCAAGGGAATTATTGAAATAAATTGAAACCATGTTAGTCCCAAAATGACCTAGTTTGTGTCGAGTGGACGTTAAACCCCATTTCTCTCTCTCCCGTCCTGCATCACTGACAAGAGGGAACCTTGTCATTTTGGGTTAGCACTTGTGCATTGTAGTATAAGGTCTGTCATTGAGTCGAACTCTGGTTTCCTCCTACTGCTAAAGACCCTATGTGCAAGCAAATTATTGAAATAAAATTGAACCATATGTTAGTCCCAAAATGATCTACTTTGTCAAGTGGATGCTAAACCCGATTTCTCTCCCTCTTTTTGTCATTTCAAGTGGGGTATTATGCCTTATCCCAGTTAAAGTCCTGTTTTGCTGACAGGCATATACACCAAGCAATGTGTTTTGAGGGAAATTTGGTTCTATCACAAGAATGTGTACACAGGACCTTGGTTACACTTATCCTTTGCAGTGGTCCTGGTAATTGAGGTACTGTGGCACCATTTCATGCTGAAATATATTGTCTAACATAGGGTTCTTTAACATGAATACTAGTGGGGGGTTGGGATGGCCTAGTGGTCTAGAGTGCCGCGCTACGACTTCTGGCTTACGGCTGTGGTTTCGATCCCTGAGCGTATGTGACATGCAGAAAAAGGGCGCCTTCTCAACCTCGTGGGTTTCCTCCGGTTTCCTCCCACTGCTAAAGACCCCTACGCACAAGTGAATTATTGAAATAAAATTGAAACCATGTTAGTCCCAAAGTGACCTAGTTTGTGTCGAGTGGACGTTAAACCCCATCTCTCTGTCTCTCTGAATACTAGCCCCTCCGTCCTGAATGGGGTGTTGGTTGGCCAAATGGTTACTGTGTACTCGTAAAATCACCCTTGAATGGTCTTGTTTCAGTTTCCCACTTGTGTGTGACTTGTCTGTCCATCCTAATGGGTTTTTTCCAGGTTCTACATTTTCCTCCTCCTGCATGCAAGGTAATTATTGAAATAAAATTGAACCATGTGTTAGTCATGAAATGACCTAGTTTGTATTGAGTGGATGTTAAACCCTTGTTCAAGTTCTCTCCGTCCTGCACCACTGCTGAGGAGAAACACCAGGATTAAATTTGATGAGACCATCCTGGCTAGCGAGCCAGCACGCTAATCACTGACCCACCATGACTTGCTTGGTGTATCAATAGTTTGATAAGTCTACCCATATATGTGTTATGACCAAAATTAATTACATTTCTTTTAACTGAAGGGTCAACTGGCGTGGTTTCGAATCCCTGGTTGTATGTGACAAGGAGCAAGGTTGCCTACCCAAACTTGTGGGTTTTCTCTGAGTTCCTCTCACCTAGTGTAGATTGGACGTTAAACCCCATTTCTTTCTCTCTCTATAGTTTGGTAGGTCTACCTAACTGATATGTGTTAAGATAAGACCCAAATTAACTACATTTCTTTAAACCTAGAGGGGGGTTAGAAGCCCTGTCACACACTGATCAGCAGTGAATGTTCGCTAGGCCGCTACAATCACTGATAATGATGACATCGACACGACTTAATGAGTCCCTGGTATTTACTTTTTTCCTCCGACAAAATAAATTCTAAAACCCTTTTTTGAAGTATAAGAAAAATAAATAAAGTCATTCGAAGTATATGTAGTTAAAAATATTTCCTATTTAGTGTAAATTGATATTAAAATGAGTAAAAGACATCATTTTGCCCGAAGCAGTTACATGCACAAGCATTGAGCCAATGACTGACGCCGCGTGAAGTTAATGCACGTGTTCAAGACAGTCATCTGTGACAGAGATAATTCGTAAGTAATTCTCTGTGAAACAGATTGGGCCTGTCATTGAGTCAACTGGTGTGGTGTTGAATTCTCCGGTTGTACATGACCAGGAATAGGGTCGCCTATCCAACCTCATGGGTTTTCTTTGGAACCTTCGGAAATTTAATTTTTATGATAACAAAACCCCACAAAATAATGTGGTAAATCTACCGATATTATGTGATATGGCCCAAATTAATCGTATATCTTTTAACTGAGAATTCAATTTATAAAGAACAAAACTAAACAAAACACCATAAAAACCCATTGCATTTATTTATTTTTCCCCCCACAACATAATAAAAATATATATACATATCTATAAATATAATTTTATAACAAGCTAAATTGATTCTAAACAATAGGATGACATGGTCCAGCAACTTATTTGTTTGGACACAAATGTTGAAATTTTGTGACAGTCCCTTAGAGAAATAACTGTTTCAGAAGGCAGGACGGATACAAAACAATACGATAAATAATGTAAAACAAACTAAAAAACCCATCAAAATCACTAGTCTCAAAATCTCTGAGTATCAATTAATTATTGTTAAGCTTTAAGCCTAATCTTCCGTTTCCCCAGTGGACTTATTCCGCTTTACCCCACTATACATTAGGTTTATCCATATGGTATTCACAATTTCAAATTATCTGCCCTGTCCTTGATTGTTGTTTGAGGCTGCAACTAACGATTTATGGGATTGGTTGATAACATAGCACAATCATCAAGGGCGGATAACAAGAATACATGCTCCCCACCCCAGCATAGATTAACCAAGGTGTTAGTGGATCGGAATGGAAGGATACCACTGGGGATAACCAGGATTGTTAAGACCGTGCAAAGTACAATAATGCCAAAGTTAAATCTTTTGATGTAACATTAGTTTAAAAATAAGAGTTATTCTGTTTAGAATTTCTAAATATATGACAAATTGAAAATTTCTCAACATACATCATCCTCTGAAGTCAATGTATAGTCAACATTAGCCTATCACTTTATGATGGCACTAACTTTAATCAGAATCCCAAAACAGACTCCAACAAAAAATTTTCAACTTTTTCTCTTCATTTAATTTTTAGATATTAAGCAGTTTTAAATTAGACATGTAAATAGCAAACGATGATTACAACTTTAATGTAAGTGTTGGGTCATGAGTTGTGAATAATATAGTTGATATGTGAGCTGCTCCCACAAAAACAGGGTCTTGGTCATTTTTCTTTTTATAAAAATAGAGGTGGCAGCATATTTAAATAGTCCAAAGCCTAAGTTTTACAAAAATGCAATTCTTTCTGAATTTGTGGTATCATCTAGAGTTGGATTCAGCTCATTCACAGCAACCAGTAGGAAAATGATGTTGTGCGACAAGCGCCTGGTTTCGTGGGAGTGGGTCACATTTAGTGAACAGAATTACTGTATATTAAAAATTGAATCAATTGCTTTATGTATAAAACATTTTAAAAAACCTACAAAATATAGTAAATATACCCCAATCTAAACTAAACAATATACAATAGAGATAAATTGCTAGGATTTACACATACATAGGCATAGGGGGCCAGTCTCAGTTGGTGGGGAGGGGCGGTGAGGCTATTTGCCAGAAAATTTTCTTTTCAGAATGAATCAATCATTAACTAAAATGAGTTTTCCACAAATGTTATTGCATGAGGTCTTATAGTATTCAAACGGTAAACCAGGAGCAATTTCATTTTACAATTATACATGTACAATTATATTTGTATGATTTATGTTCTCATTCTCTGATGTTTGTGACCGAAATACATTGCCCGAAAAAGGGACGGGTCACCTAGCTAGCTCCTATACATATGAACACATAATCAGTTAATTGGCAGCCCATTGTTCTAACATTGAAATGTCTCCTGATTCTGGTTCTAACGTCATGAGTGTATACAATACTGGTATAATGGATTTGAAAACAAGCAGAAACTCACTTTTGACCAACTTAACAAGTAAAAAATTTGAATTATAATAACCCGACGGTTGTGTCAGGAGGTAATCATATGTCCATTTCCAAGTTGCTCAATCCACAAATTGTCTTCTTGGCTCACAAAATAATACTGAAACTAATGGGTATGATTTCAGTGGGGGTTTGATGGGAGTTTATTTCACTTTGTGGATGCAGCAACTTGGAAGGATTGACCAGTAAAATACTAATTTTCACTAAGAATTGGCAGTGATATCTAAAAACATTGCACAGGTACTTCGGTCAGGTCACCTCTATCCATGTACTGATAGGTTAGAGATAATATTTTCAACTTAGACTTGGCTTGAACAGGCAACCACTTAGTTTTTTTTCAGAATATATTTATTTCTATGTCTTTTGCTCAATAGGTTGTCTACTCACTATTATACAATCATAGGCATTATTTTCCACACTTTATCATCTTTCACGTCGGAAATAATAACACAATTACCCCCTTTGTTTTCCCATTCCCCCATGCAATAGCTATCTTCAAACGTTTGAATTTAATGTTGAAAGTGATATTTTTGCCAATTTCTCAACTGGCAATAGTGAATTATAGGATTATTCTTTAACATGGTAGGACTGTTTATAGATACCATCTATTTTAAGGCTTTATTTCAATTTATTTTAAAAATATAACTTAAAAATATGAAATTGCCGCTTTAAATAATAGTATTTAAGCCGGTAAACATTGTAAACAGCGATGGGCCCAGTATAGGACCCTGGGGAACAACAACACATTGTAACACAGTCTCAGTTTAGGATCAATTATCAGCAGTTTGTTTGCGGACAGGATCATGTTCACAAGATGTTTGCTTGGGATCCTTGTCGATATCCTTTGACAGAGTATTGAAAGTGGATAAATCTTGGGAGTCAGATTTATCGAATGTTGATTCCAAGGATTGTTCATCTGGAATACCAAGAGAATTTGTCATGGTGGTGATTGCTTCCATGAAATAATTGCTTAAATTGTTAGCCAGAATCGAATCGCCATTGGAGTGTAACATTTCTAGATTTTAATAATAGGGAAGACAGGAACGAATAACTAGCCTTAGCATTTCCAGAACAGGAACGCATCATCTGATATCAGTACTTTGCCTTTAGAGCAGATTTACTACAAAATATGAAATACAAAAAAAGGCAGTTCATAGGGAATTAAACATCAAAATATGCTGAGCTTAATTAGTCATATCTCAAAGGTGTATTTAATTAATTCTTCACATTCATTAAATAATGACACTCAGTTTTATCTACATCACGGTGATATCAAAATATGTTAAACCACCAAGCCCCCAGCCCCCTTCATTTGAGGCTAATTCATATAAAAACCAATATAAACAAGCTAGCACCACCTATTAGTTTTGGCTATAATATTTGATGGGACTCATTTTAAGCTGGTATATTATTTACTGCTGATATTTTTATTTTACTTTCTTAATTAAATATTAAATAATCAATCCGAGTTCATTTGGACTAAACCATGAAATATTATATACCGGTATTCGTCCGAATAAATGCAAATCATAATCAACAATATTAATTAAATTTCTCTCTACAATATTCTCTAAGGATTTCAATGCAAAGTCAATTAAATGAAATAATAAACAATTATGTGTTCCAAAATAAACAAAATGAAAAAAAAAACACAAACAAAATAGACAAAAGCAACACAAACACATAGACATTATAGGAGAACACTAGATCGGTGACGGTTCTGCATATTTTAGCACAATTGACATCATATTTGGACTGTGGGTTAGGGCAAGGGTTTGGACCTGCAGATATCGTCAAAGTCTCGGAATGTAAACAGGACTAGCGCTAACCCTAACCCTGGACAAAACATTCTCCGACATTGTAAGGGATCATCGTAACATTTCAACACTTGTATCTAAATCAATAACCCATGAAACTTGATGGTTGAGTAGCGAATAGAAAATAATACCACACTAAAAACTAATCAGCCATAAACCATTATTGTTATTCCATAAATGGTTTTTAGTGTGTTACTGTTCAATTACTAAATGCCACTCAAAGAAGTAGAAAATATTAAATTATATGGTGGTTATTTAGCCTTTAACTTGGATCAAAATCTGCGCGTGTCAGCATTTTCTTACTCTATGGTGTGTATGGGCTTGAGGTTTATCAGCTGGTCATGCCTTTGGACACATGTGTTGAAAGTCTGAGACAATCCTTTAGTATCTGTACAATATAATCCCATACCGAGCAAGGGAAGGGACAGAAAACACCAAAATATATACTGTAGTTTCAACAAGTATTATAATTAACCTGTGAACTGTTGTACTGGATTTCTATTTACTTTTGTCACAACAATGACGGTTTAATTAAATAAATGAAATAATACTACATGCAAACACAGGCGTCCAGACAGACCCCTGTATCACAGTGACAACTCCATAATTTTAAAATAGTAGCTCAAACTTGTCAACGAAAATACACTGCTTATTGTTGATAATTAGGTTATGTTTGCCTAAAATGGCCCATTCAACCCGAAATCATCACCCCGCTGGTCTCCTGTGGGAGGGCTGCTGTCCTGTCTAATACAACTATGCATGCAAATATATACAAAATACGGTAATATAAATACCCATATAATAAAATAATAGATTTAAGAAAAAAATTCTTAGATTAAAAAATAAAGATTGAACATTGACTTTTATTCAGTATTGTGATTAACTAGTCAGGAGACAAAGAGCTGGTCGTTCTTGCGATACTAGTTTAAGGAAAGATAATGAAAGATTACTTTATTCTGTGCAAAATTATGAATGGATACTTGTAATTCAATTAAGACTTTTATTATTATAACAGTCTTTGTGAGTGAAATCATGCAATTTTTTTTTAAAATTTGAGTTTGGTTGGCCATATTAAAGTTTAAAACAGACATGGCAGGGGTAGTCTAATCCACTCCATATCACAGCCATCCGTTGGCCTAGGGAGTTGATTATTGGCTTGTCATATGAACAAAGGTCTAAATAAGACTCATTATAACATTTAAAGCCTGAAACATGCCTACAATAGGCAAATTTAGCTCTCACATAACGGCTCTTTAACTAACACAGAAATAAAATCTACAAAACAAGATTTAAAAGTGCAGCATGCCATAAGTAAGGGCAGACAACTCATACTATATTATTTCAATATTAAAGACACAACATGCAAGATCTTCAACACACACTTTTTAAGCCAAACATATGTACCATTATATCCTTGGTATTTAACAACCTTGGTGACGAATGGGGCGGCTTGCACGAAAAAAAAAAATATAGTCATGTGTACGGATTTATCCAAGACACTAAACAATGGCCATTTTAAATCAATAAAATGCCAATTAATGTAAACTGTAAGTGGTCATAACATAAATTATAATTTTAGAATTGTATTGGTCATTTTCTCCAAGCAGTGAACTTGACAAGGTTGTTTTAGAACTGAGAAGTCCAATAGTTTTAATCCAAGACCCTATTCATCCATTTGCCCTTAATCAGCTGTTTACAAAAATAACTCTACCATCATGATTATACATAAAAAATATTATAGCACATGCAGATTAAAGGTACATTAGGTATGACTTAGATAAAAACCTGGTCGATCTTGCCATAACAGTTCAAAAATAAATAATGCACAATAAATATACTGAAATTTTCATTCAAATTACTTTACTCCGAACCAAGTTATCACTGTTTGTAGATCTGACATGATGTGTATATTGATTGTTTATTATCATAACAACGGCACTGGTATATATCATTAAATGGCAGAACCATTCTAATCTAGCTAAAATCTCAAGCATCTGATGACATCAAGAATTGATTATGATCTTGTCATGTTTATAAATGTCTAATAATTCATATAATATTTAAGGCCTAACGAAAGACCTGCAACAGGCAAATTTAGCTCTTAAATAATGTATTGTTAAGTGGCTGATTAATAATTTTTACTCACAAATGAAAATTCAGGAATTTAAATAATACTGAACTAAAATAGGGTGTTACTGTTATACGACTGACATCTTGGACCTTCAACATCAATAAATAATTTTAAAACTTTCAACACCTATACATGCCCTTACCTCTGCGTGTATTAAGGTACATATATTCTCGTACAAAATGGCACTATAAATATAACATTTGTGAAATGATAAATATTAATCGTCTTAAAGGGTCATTTTGATTATGTTTATTTTTGCTCATATTTAAACTAAATTGTAGTATTCACATCAGTTCCATTCTCATAAATCTGGGTGATAAAATTCGCACAAATCCATTTTAATAGATCCCAGCTTTCTTTGACAGACTGCGAATAATTTCAAATAGAGATGACAGTGTAAACAATACTGATTCACGGTCAGGGCTCTCACTTCAAATTCATGCCAACTGGTCATTAGTGTATTTGTGTATTTGTTTATTTTTATAATTTTTAGCATTTATGTATACAATTTGAAGAGTTTTTAAACATAAAGACTAAAACATTAATTGCATTTATTATATCTTAGGGTTAAATATTTTGAAATTCCTATTTTATGGCCTGCAAGTCGATTTAACTAATTGGTCAAAAAGAGTACCGGTCAGCCAAGAGTAACCAATATGACTGAATCAAGAGCCCTGGTCATGGTCCTTTAAACATAAAATAATTATAAAGATAAACATCACAATATAAAAAAACAAACACCCAAAAAAATAATAAAATAAATAGTTCCCACAATCTCTATAAACATAGTCCATTTAAAAACTAAATCAAAACGTAACCATATTCATACCTATAATGGTTGCACAGTTCACATTTCCTATATAAACATATATTAGAAAGGACATGTACAAAAAAATCTAAACATTTAGGAGATAAACACTTAGTACTGTTGATTTAAAATGGTGAAAAGAGAGAGAGAGAGAGAGATAGAAAGAAAGAAAGAGAGAGAGAGATGAACTTGAGCATATGCTACTCTATGTTCAAGATATATACCATGACATGAAGGATATACATAGCCAAGAGAATCTAAATGGTTTGGGAGGGTTTAAAATCTCTTGTCACATTTCATAATACATAAAATTAATAACACTTTCTATAATAATAGACAATAATTTTTTTTATCACAACTACCAATAGATATAGGTATTTTCAAGTATAAACAAAAGTAAAGATAAATCGATGGCTCAACATAAAAAGCCCATATAAACAACAAGTGACATCAAGTGTTCCTGAAAGGATAAACACACCCTAACAGTATCATCCATCACTGTATTGCAACTTAATGAAATAGTGCTCACATTGAATGCTGAATTTACTATCCAAATATTCGAAGTCAATCTTCAAATGCTATTCATGCAAATATTCGATTAAACTGAAAAATTATATTTTGCACCATTTTTGATGATTTTTCAAATTTTTGGATAATGTAAATTTTTCAATTAAATCTATTACTTGTTTTTATTGAATTAACATCAGCATATTTATTAGGTGAGAAAAAAAACCCAGATAAAATGTTCCAAATCATTATCTGAAATAATATTTGTTTGAACTGAAATAATGCATTTTTCGACTGTTAGTGATGCATATTCAGATTTCTTGAAAATGTAATTCATTCAATCAAATCAATATATTTGATTTATTTTTTAATACAAGTTGATATTGAATTAATATCAACATATTTAATAGAAGAAATAAAACCCAGATATTTCATAGAAGTCAAAAACACAAGATCAAATTTCATACGTTTTCTCTGACATTGAATAAGGAAAGGTAAAAAATCAAACTTAAAATGTTTAAAAATTTGAGTGAGCAATAAAATGAAGAGATGGCTTTGACAGTAGTAAGAGATTGTGAGATGGATGTCCAGGGTAATAATAAACATGATGTTCACATAAAAAAAGAGTAAGTGAGTTCTACACACTTATTGTCTGTGTTTTGGCTTTATCTTCAATGGCTTGTTGATTTGATACTCTTCTAAATGTTACAACCGTATAAAATATACTTCCCAATACACTGAAAAACACACAAAATAATACTTTCTATAAAAACACAAAATAATACTTTCAAAAACAATGAAAAACACACAAAAACATTTTCTACAAAATATACTTTCAAAAACACTGAAAATCACAACAAAACAAAAATATTTTCTAAGAAACATACTTTTAAAACCCCTGAAAACCACCAAAAAAAATATTTCCTATAATTCACACTTCCTGAAACAATGAAAGATAGGTTGCCAGGCAATGAAACATACGCCCACAGCAGCTAAATCATCCGGGCAGTCAACAAGGGTTATCGCATATTTTTACTTTTTTTGGTAATGAAACATTTGTAATACACTAAAATCTGATTAAGAGTAACAACTCATTATGTAATTATCTGAAAATCATTAGAATTTGTTTACTTTTTACAAAGTTTTGCCCCACGCTAACAATTAGTATAGGAAACATTTAACATCATGGATTTAGCTGTTCAGTTATCAAAATTCATTGAAAATCAAAATACTTGTTCGTTTCAACACCTTAAACTCTGTGTATCAATCTGAAGTCAATCAGATGATAAGTTTGGCATCTATAGCGTCACAAGGTTTTTTGAAGTGATCAAGGGAGATAACTCTGGGAGTAATTATTTGAAATCGCTGAAAATCAGTAGGCTTCTTCGTCTCATGACCTTAAACAGTGTGTGTAAATTTAAAGTCAATCGGATATTAACTTTGGCATGTAGAGCCTCCACAGGATTTTTTGATGTGATCAAGGGCCATAACTCTGGCAATAATTATCAGAGATTGATGAAAATCAATAGACTTAAACACTGCGTATAAATTTAAAGTCAATCAGATATTAACTTTGGCCTCTAGAGCATCCACAAGATTTTTTGAAGTGATCAAGGGCCATAACTCTGGCACTAATTATCGGAAATCGCTCGGGTATTAACTTTGGCCTCCAGAGCATCCACAAGATTTTTTAAATGTGATCAAGGGCCATAACTCTGGCACTAATTATCGGAAATTGCTGAAAATCAATAGGCTTCTTCGTCTTATGACCTTAAAAACTGTGTACAAATTTAAAGTCAATCGGATTTCAATTTTGGCTTTTAGAGCGTCCACAAGATTTTTTGAAGTGATCAAGGGCCATAACTCTGGCACTAATTATCGGAAATCACTGAAAATCAATAGACTTCTTCGTCTTATGACCTTAAACACTGTGTATAAATTTAAAGTCAATCGGATATTAACTTTGGCTTTTAGAGCGTCCACAAGATTTTTTGAAGTGATCAAGGGCCATAACTCTGGCACTAATTATCGGAAATCGCTGAAAACCAATAGGCTTCTTCGTCTTATGATCTTAAACACTGTGTATAAATTTAAAGCCAATCGGATATTAACTTTGGCCTCTAGAGCGTCCACAAGATTTTTTGAAGTGATCAAGGGCCATAACTCTGGTAGCTATTATCGGAAATCTCTGAAAAAACAATAGGCTTCTTCGTCTCATGATCTTAAACACTGTGTATAAATTTAAAGTCAATCGGATATTAACTTTAGCCTCTAGAGCGTCCACAAGCAATTGTGGACGCCGGACCGACAGACGGACGGACGGACGGGGGCGACGACAATATACGACCACATTTCAATGTGGGCGTATAAAAACTACTTTAGATCTTCAAAAAAGTCTTACTATAATCTACTCTGGTTTCACTGCTAAGGAACTTTTAACACTTTCAAAGACAATAAAGAATGACTTTGTTTAAATCTTACCTGATGTTTAATCCTGTGAAATTCACCCATGAAAAGATGTAATCACCACCCAAAATCATTCCTAAATATGTAACCAATAAATTCTGAAATAAAGGATAAATAAAGAATCTCTGTAAAATTTACCAGTTTTAGATCGAAAAATCATATGATAAGATTTTCAATGACAACTATATGACTAATTCACACCTTCAGAAGGGGAAGATAACAAATTCTGAGAGAGAGAGGAATGGGGTTTAACGTCCACTCGACACAAACTAGGTCATTTTGGGACGAACATACGGTTTAATTTTATTTCAATAATTCGCTTGCACGTAGTGGTCTTTGGCAGTGGGAGGAAACCCACGAGGTAGAGAAGGCGCCCCTATCTCCATGCCACATACTCTCACACCAGGGATCGAAACCACAGCTGCAAGCCAGAGGTGACCAGCCAGCTAGAGGTCGAAGCGCGGCACTCTAGACCACTAGGCCATCCCAACCCCCCCAGATTCTGAGAAGTGGGACACACAAATGTGCAAAAAATGGGGTTAAATGTCCCCTGTACATGTTCTGAACTGCCTTGGCTGATGAAGATAGGTATATATGCTACGGCTTATATAAAATTCCAACTACTAGGGTTCGTTTCCGAGTACAATAATATGTACTCAGTTTTTCATCCCATCCAAATGACTGCACTGCTGACGGGGATGGGAGGCATGCTTAAGGGTGAAGCAATGTCACAATTGATCTATCACTATGACAAGATAATTTGTAAGATTTTATGCATTCTGAGGGGCAAAGCAATGTTATAATTTATCTATTCTAAAGAGAAGACAATTTTGAGGATTTTAAGCATCAGAAGGAAGTAGCAATGTCACAATTTATCTACAATGAAATGACAATTTTGAGGAAGGGCATAGCAATGTCATAATAATCTATTCTAAAGAAAAGATAATTTGGATGATTTTAAGCACCTGAAGGTAGTACAGTATCTACAATGACAAGGCAATGTGGATGATTTTAAGTGCTTACCTTTAGGACCCCAACAATCGTCGTAGTTAAAGCTGAATTGTACATGGTACATAATATGATGGAATAACTAACAACAAAACCCATAAAACATGACAAGGTAAAACTAATTACAAAATATGGATTACTCCAACCATCAAATTCAAAGGCCTGAAACAATATAAATATTCATGGTAATTCATGGTATATATAATCACTCTAGCCTGTTGAATACATTGGGGGAACACAACATACAGGCGCGGATCCAGGATTTTTTGCAGGGGGGGTCTAGGTTTGATAATTGCTTAACTACGCCCAGCGCCGAAGGCGCTCAACCAATTAACGGTGGGTTTGGGGGCCCTCCCCCAGAAAAATTTGGTAAATTAGATTCAATTTGGTGCATTCTGACGTATTTCCGGAAGGTAAATTCCAAAATTACAGGTCTAAAAATCGCCAATAAAATCGCATAGATTTAAGTTTCAAATTTTCAAGCCTGAGCAAAGGGGGGGTCCGGACCCCCTGGACCCCCCCTCTGGATCCATGCCTGACATATTTGACAATTTTTCAGACATTTTTACTAAAAATAAAGGGGCATAACTCTTATCATGGCACCTTCCATCAAAATAGTGTCAGGCCATATTGATTTGATTTCTGTTCGTTGGGGTTTTGATGAATAAATAAATAGCCATTTATAAATTACAGGCTTGATGTGTTATTTGCCAGAAGTAGTGAACAACACAGACTGGTGAAATTTCAATTATCATAACTTTGTTTATGTTTATAATTGCTGCCCCTACGGCAAACCTGATCCAGATCCAGGTTGTAACACACAACAAATTTATGTGAAAAAAAAAATAGAAGAATATAAACAAACCTTTTCTATATCCCCAAGATAATAAACGAGACAGAACATAGGTAAAGTCATAAACAAAGAATTATAAAATAATAGACCATATTTTCCTAGTTCCTGGAATACAAGTAAGAATCATTATCAATTTAATCCCTGATATGAAAAAAAATGGGGATTTAAGTCCTACGGTTCTTATTCGACTGGGCTAATGAAGACGGGCATACACCATACAGTGTGCTGTGAGGGATATCTTTCCCTGAAAATGCAGGTAGCGGTATTATGGCCTACTCTTATATCAAATTCCAACTGCCAAGGGATCTTTTTTCATACATGCCAATGCATACACAGGGTCTCGATTTTCCTTCCCATCTGTCAGGCCCTCCGTCCTGTACCATTGACAAATAGAAGCAAAGCCTGAAAATCATTAATACAGTAAGGTAATATTTTTCTAATCATTGCTTAATTCAAAAAATATAAATTCTGAGATAAAAACTTACCTTTGAATCTAACTTTTTCTTTGTGAAGACACCATTAGCAGCTGTAGCAACATCATTCATTAAAATATAACAATAGCCTGATGCATCAAACGCTAAATCATCACTAAAATAACAAACAGTACACTATATAAATGTGCTATAAGGGATATTTTGCCAAGGCAGTGGCCTTTCCACATTCCCTTTATCAGTTTACAACTATCAAGGGTTGTCTTATGGGCTCAACAAGGTGTACATGTGACCTCAGTTTTTCATCATATTTTATGCCCAGCCCATCATGCTGTAATGTTGACTTGGGGAATCAACGGAATCAAACCCAGTGTCTTACATACTGCCCCACAAAAAGCAGACCCAACCATGTAAATAATGTGTATCACTCACCTAACAGCTACTAAAGCACCAAATATCATGAGAAATACAGTACTCTGAACAAATAAATCTGCTCTTATTCTGAAATAAACAATATCATGAGAAATACAGTACCCTGAACAAATAAATCTGCCCTTACTCTGAAATAAACAATATCATGAGAAATACAGTACTCTGAACAAATAAATCTGCTCTTATTCTGAAATAAACAATATCATGAGAAATACAGTACCCTGAACAAATAAATCTGCCCTTACTCTGAAATAAACAATATCATGAGAAATACAGTACTCTGAACAAATAAATCTGCTCTTACTCTGAAATAAACAATATCATATTAAATATAGTGCAGTCTGGCAACCAGTCTATATCCATCTGCAACTTTCAACATTTTTATATTACTTAGAGTGTACGTTAACTGTTGCATAGTCACAGCAATTGAATTTCAACTGTCAAGAGTTCTTTTATGTGCACGCTGAGTTGTACACAGGTGTACTAGCATAAAAAATAGACAAGATCAATAAGTCGTGAAACTCACCTTAAAACCAAGTATTCTGCTATCATTGTAAATAAAATAGAAAAACGTCTTAAAACTGTAAACATTGGTAAACTGTCAAAAAAAACCCCAAAAAATAAACATGTAATGGTAAATTAAAGTTACATTATGGGAGATAAGATAAAGAGATGGCAGTTCTCACTATAATAGTTAAAAACTAGATAGTGTAAAGGTAATTTGCTGAAAAGTTCAGTCAAATTGGTCCACTATTAGCCGAGAAAAAAGCGTTTGAAATATTCACATAACCTCGGTCATCATTACTCAAATCATTAATATAAACAGCATAGTCTCAATTATCCACTTGATTGATTTAATTATCAACGGCCATTAAGCGGCATATAGAAATTCAATCCGCCAACATCGAAGGCTAGCCTTGACTTTAAGAGTTTATTATGGTCTGGATATGTTAATTAATGTCTAATTGATTATATAGATAACATCTCAGGCCTAAAGAAAGACCTGTAATAAGCAGATTTTGCTCTTGCATAATGCTATTTTAAGGGATAAATGACACATTATGTAAGCATTACTGTACATAAAGAGCTGGCCGTTCTTTATAGAATGGTTCAAAAATAGACAATTAATAATGAAAATGTCAATCACATGACTGTTCGAAGATATAGCATACACCGTTCATTAATAAATGTGAAGCCAAAACAAAGACATGTAGAATTATCTGTTACACAATACAACTTTAAGGATATGGGTATTTTAATGTACTTTTTGTGTAAGGATTCCAAAGAGTATGTTTCTCAGAAAACTGACATTTGAGCAGAGTAGTGGCACTGAAAATACTCATTTAAAATGCTGTCGAATGAGAGAGAGAAAGAGATAAGGTTCACTTTTAATGTTCACTTGACCTAAACTAGGTCATTTTGGGTCTAATATATATTTCAACACCAAGAAGTCGCTGTAACAGACCGTTTCATTGGCTAATTCCACACATCAACAAGAACACTTATCATATAACAATTCCTCCAGATTCTAGTGTAGTAAAGACATTATTAGACAAAAAAAATCAAAATTTTGAACTATAAAAAACGAAACGAAATAGGATCTGTGTTTTAATCAGATTGGTACTATGGGGGAATCGAAACCACACCAGCTGACTCAATGGCAAACCTAAGATACAACGTGCACGCACTAACCATTCGGTTATCCAACCCCCCTTAGAAAGAGAAACAGACAGCAGTAAACAGGACGGAGGGGGCGAGGAGAGGCGTCCCTACTCCCTGTCACGTACAACAGGGGATTCAAAACCACGCAGGTTGACTCAGCAAGAGGCTTTGATACAGCAGACACGTGCTACAACAGGGGATTCAAAACCACGCCAGTTGACTCAGCGAGAGGCTTTGATACAGCACACACGTGCTACCCATTCGGCCATTCCCCCCTCCCCCTATATCTTTGAGATACTTGCACTCAGTCAAAAAGTTTTGTCCTGTGTAACTGTAATTGCATATGTTGAATCCTGCACTTAGCTAATAAAAGATAGAAGTATAAATTTAAAAAGATTGAATTCTTACTTGAGTTTCTTTGTTCCTCCTAGACCTGTTACGAGATTTATTAAGAATATAAGTGGTAATGGCCACACCTGAAATAAAATGTCTACATTTTAATAAATTTGAATAATCGCGAGAAAGACACAGAAAATGGATACACTAAAACACAGGAAATAGCCACCTCAAGACACAGAAATGATAACAACTAAGACACAGAAAATTGATACCTTAAAATACTGGAAATGTTTTATATAAATCCCAAAACACTGAAACTGGTTACCCTAAAACACAGGAAATGGTTACCCTAAAACACAGGAGATGGTAACCATAAAACACTGAAACTGGTTACCCTAAAACACAGGAGATGGTTACCCTAAAACACTGAAACTAGTTACCCTAAAACACTGAAACTAGTTACCCTAAAACACAGGAAATGGTTACCATAAAACACAGGAGATGGTAACAACTAAAACACAGGAAATGGCTACCCTACAGCACAGAAATGATTACAAAAAAAACACAAAAAAATGGTTACAACAAAGAAAATGATGATTACGCTAAAAGGCTACCCTACAACACAGAAAATGATGATTAGGCTAAACAGACAGAATATGGTCACCCTAACACTGGAAATGGTTAGCCTAAGGCACAGAAATCATTACAACTCTGACACAGAAATGATTACAGAAAAACACAAAAAATGGTAACAACAAAGGATATGATTACCACATTAAAACACAGAACATGAAAGCCTGTTATGCTACATGTATTGTGTTTGCTTACCTTTTTAATTGTGCCTTTTGTAAAATCAGGAAACTGAATAATACCAAGTTTTTTCACTATATATAAAACTATAATACCCATCAGCATCTACAAAATAAACAAGATGCTTGTCATGCATAATACGCCCACATTTTGCAAGAGATTAACAGAGAAGTAACTTATAACAAAAACGATTTTTTGTACAATCAGGAGCCAATAATCCAGGAAGTTACAGTTCGATATACACATATATTTTAAATGTCATCAAAGTCGTATAAAAATTGTGACCTCTTGAAGGTCCACAAGATAAAAAAGCACACGTTTTTGTACAATCAAGGGCCATAATCCTGGAAGTTACAATCCGATATGTGCGATTATTGCAAGTAACCAATCTGTTAGATATAAATATATATATTAAAGTTTCAACAAAATCACATAAAATGGTGACCTCCAGTGGGTCCACAACGTTGTATTACATACTTTTACACTATTTGCATACCAGGAGTGGCCATTATGTTGGGCAGTTTCAGCCTGATTGTTACAAAATTGGACACAAACTGGTCATTTTGGGACTGACATATGGTTCAATTTTATTTAAATGAAATGAAATGGGGTTTAACGTTCTACTCTTCTGCACCTAACCTGGGTTAATGGAAGACGCGCATACACCATACAGTGGGCTATCATTATGAGGGAAATTTGACCGGGCAGCGGAGCTACGGCACTCTTATATCGAATTTCAATTCCCAAAGGATCTTTTACATGCATGCCAATGTGTACAAGGGACCTCTTTTTTTCATCCCATCCAAACGACTAGACAGCTGTCCTTGTCAGGTCCTCCGTTCTGCATCACTGACAAGGGGAAACCATGCCGGAAAATCTGGATGAACTTTCTCGGTCAGTGAAGGGATCGAACACCCGACCTCCAGGCTAGCTAGCCCGCGCCTTACCCCCACCCATCAATTCTATTTAATCACTTTGCATCAGTGTAGGAGTGTTTAGCAGTGGGAGTAAGCAGAGGATGAGAAGAAAGGCCACAAGAATGGACAGGAAACCCCACCCCTTTTTTAGATAATTGAAACCATACAACTTGATCGCCATGATATGCTTTATGATCTTAAGCACATGCATTGAACCATGAGCTATTCATGTTTCTGTATACATCTGTTAACCAAGGCCTTAGATATATTACATCTGTCTTATTCATGTGGAAAATCTCATTAATAACACCATATAGATCAGTAAATAACATGCCAGATGTTAGGATAATTCAGTTTATTAGCAATATTTCAGAAATATATATCTCACAACTGTTTACATTATTTATGATTATGTTTTGTTTGCAAATGCTGGTCATTCAAGACCTATTAAAAAAAAGAGAGAGAGAGAGAGAAATGGGGTTTATAACGTCCACTCGACACAAACTAGGTCATTTTGGGACCAACATATGGTTTCAATTTTATTTCAATAATTAGCTTGCGCGTAGGGGTCTTTAGCAGTGGGAGGAAACCAGAGTGCCCGGAGGAAACCCACGAGGTTGAGAAGGCGCCCCTATCTCCATGCCACTTACGCTCACACCAGGGATCGAAACGACAGCCCAACCCCCCAGACCTATTAAAAAGATCTGATGACCGATCCCTGCAATGGTTAGCGTGGGTGCATTGTTGTATCATAAGATCTGTCATTGACACAACTGGCCTGGTTGCAATTCCCCGGTTGTACATGACAAGGAGTAGGGTTGCCTGTCGTAGGCTACCTTGTGGGTTTTCTCTGGGTCTCTGGTTTCCTTCCACTGCCAAAGAGAGAGAGAGAGAGAAATGGGGTTTAACATCCACTCAACACAAACTAGGTCTTTTTAGAACTAACATGGATATGGTTCAATTTTATTATAATAATTCACTTGCGTGTAAGGGTCTTTAGCAGCGGGAGGAAAGCTGAGGACCCGGATCAAGAAAACCCGCGAGGTTGGAAAGGCAACCAAACTCCTTGTCACATGCTTGTAAAAGAATCCTAGACAGTTAAGATGGGATGAAGACCACTGCCAGTGAAATATTTCTGCCACACTACACAGTACACAAACATGCTGATGAAGAAAAGTAGGCCGTTTAACTCCACATCATTCTATAGTTTATATATCATCATAACTAATAAATGTACATGTAAGATATAATTTCAACCTGGGTTTCATATCACGGTACGGTAGTATAACTCCTGATCGTAAATCTGAAATTATGTTTGTTTGCATTCAATTGCATAATATGCAGGCATGAATATTGTAACAAGCTACATGTAATAATGTCATGTATGACTGTGCAGCTATCTATTACAAATATTTAACATATCTATTCAAATCTAATAGTAATTGAATGTATCCGGGTGAGATGGTCAGTCACTTCCATACTGACTAAACCTGTTGCTATTTACATGTACATCCTTTTGCAATTCAATATGCAAATACTGTAAGATATATTAACAAAGCGATGAATTATTTTCAAGTTATGGAGCTTTAAGCGAGATAGAGAAATGAGTTTTAACATCCAATTGACACAAACTAGGTCATTCCAATCCAAGACTAACATATGATAACATTTTATTTCAATAATTCTCTTGCACCTAGGGGTCATTAGCAGTGACCCGGTGAAAACCCACAAGGTTGGACAGACGACCCAACTCCTTGTCACGTACCAGAGAGGAATCGAAACCACACCACTTGATTCAATGACAGACTTTGTGAACATTGGCCCAGTCAACAGTGTTCCATAGTTCCATTGATATAAGGGAATCATCGTGGCTAAGTGGGTAAGGCGCTAGCGCCGCTAGCCTGGAGGTCGGGTGTTCGATCACTGCATTGGCCGAGAAAGTTCATTTCGATTTCCGGCGTGGTTTGCCCTTGTCAGTGATGCAGAAGGAGGGCCTGACAAGGACAGCTGCCTAGTTGTTTGGATGGTACGAAAAACCGAGGTCCCGTGTACACTTTGGCGTGCACATAAAAGATCCCATGGCAGTTGGAATTCGATATAAGAGTAGGCCGTAACGCCGCTGCCCGGGCAAAATTTCCCTCATAGCACACTGGATGGCGTATGCCCGTCTTCCATTAGCCCAGGTCAGGTGCAGAAGAGTAGGACGTTAAACCCCATTTCATCCATTGATATAAATATATGTAAAGTTGCTGTTAATTAATGATGTATTATGTAAAATTTAAATAAAGTGCAGGCAGACTGTTCTGGCTATAATACTTCAAAATAGATTAATGAGGAATGAATATATTGAAAATTTCATACCAATTACTCTATTCTCTGCATACAGTAGTTGTGACTATTTGAAAATATAGCATAATTCTTTTTTTTTATTATCTTGGCAACAGTACTTGTAAACTAGGCTCAGACTAAGTTTTGATTATCCTTTTTATCATTAAATTTATAAATCTTGCAGGCGTTTAAATACATCCGATATAGAATTGATTATAGGCTGGTCATAATATGTCTAATTAGTATCTTCTTTGATTGGCATTTAGTAATTGAACATATTAACACAAGGTACAATTATATGGATACACAATTAATGAGTTCGATACCAAGCGACGTTTCGACAAGGATACGCTCGTCTTTATTATTTGCTTGATCAAGATTGTACCTTTTGTCTCATTTGTAATATATAGGCTATAACATTGGAAACCAAAAGAAAGCCTTCACTAGACAGATTTATCTCTGACATAATGCATCTTTAATACTAGGGGGATTGGGATGGCCTAGTGGTCTAGAGTGCCGCGCTTCGACCTCTAGCTGGCCGGTCACCTCTGGCTTGCGGCTGTGGTTTCGATCCCAGGTGTGAGCGTATGTGGCATGGAGATAGGGGCGCCTTCTCAACCTCGTGGGTTTCCCCCGGGCACTCCGGTTTCCTCCCACTGCTAAAGACCCCTACGCGCAAGCGAATTTTTGAAATAAAATTGAAACCATATGTTAGTCCCAAAATGACCTAGTTTGTGTTGTGTGGACGTTAAACCCCATTTCTCTCTCTCTTTAATACTAACTGTTGTAAATCTGTATTGCTTTCGGTCTCAGATATATTTTTAAGCAAAGTTATTTCATATCATTATTTCATATATATGGCTTAATTTTTACCTGACCAAATGCAAGAAACCGGAAAGAAGGAAATCTGCAAAAAAGAATTATTTATCAAAAAATAATAATATGAACATTATTTATATGAAGAGAGTCTCACACAAAACTCAGGTAAATAAAAAAAACAAACACAAATGCTTGAACAGTAGGGCATACTCCTATATAGTATATTAAAGTTGCATTATGCAAGAGCTGACTGTTAATCGAGACTCAGTGTCGCTTTCTCCATTTTTTGACGATCGTGTTTCAAATCCATTTAAATCACCGCCATATTCAAATGACATAGACTTGTCATGTGAATTAATGTGTATGATAATAATTGAAGTCAAAATAAAAACCTGTAAAACGCAGATTTAGCACTTAAATAATGCATCTTTAAGTGCAGAGTAAATTTAATTTTGTAGGATGTTTGTTCTTGGCTTAATTGCCTTTTTTTTCTTGTCAATTTAGAACCATACGATCCAGTTTTAGTGTTACTTCATTCACCTTACCATAGAATAGATTATCTCTCAGTCGAAAGCTTATTAACTTATTATCTGTCTTTCCAATCATGCATGGCATGGTTGTTCTTATTTTTACAACTTTTGCCAGAGTGTTATAGGAATTTCTATTTTAACTATTAACATTTTTGTTGCAGACAATATTGTTTTTGCCACCCACAAGGGACCAGAAATGGGAAATGTCATGATCGTTCATGGGGCTTGAATTCCACTACACGTCTCCACCAATATTTCTTGCCAGTTAAAACCCAAATCGAGAGCCTAATGGGTGGGAGTGGGAGGAAGGGCACAAAGGGAAGTTTGTCACCTTCGTCTGCGTAATGTTATGACTTAGCTATTTCCTATTTATATCAATTGATTTTATTCCTGTCCATTGACCTGTTTTACATACTCAACTTTGACAGTTCACTGATCAGCAGCCAAGGGCCATCTCACTAAGTTAAGTGACAAAATGGTCGAAACTATCAGAGATAGTCTAGCTGTACATACAGGCTAGACATTCAGCTACTTCATCAATTCAATGTGTTCAATTTTCAAAATCATTATTGATAAGGATAACTCACTTGTATGATGTCAATGTTACTTTGTTGACAACGGTTATCAAAAACGATGCACCTCCATAAAATAAAGCTGCCAAAAGTCGCCAAATAACTGGGACTGGTTCATGTTTAGTAACTTCTTGCATTCTTCAACGAAATGTGGAACTATACAGTATCTTTAGATCATTTGAACAGATACATGAAAATGGGTCATTCAGCTGTGGCTAAAAAATAACTTAAACTGTCAACAAAATGTCATCTTGAATTGAAGCCACCACACAAACTCGTTGTTTGGTCTAGTTTTATTTTCAATTTTCTCGTTTACGACGGAGTTAATTCCCTTCCTTTAGCTCACCATGAGAGTTATGCCCTTTTGCTTAGATTATCCAGACAATCTTTTCCGTTGCAGTAGCTTAGATCAGTGAGCTTATTCTGTAGCATTTTATGATATTTAAACGCATGTACTTTGTTTGTATATTGTTGTAATATGATATCCTGAATGGACGATTTTTTACAATAAAATGTTACCCTATCTTATGGCTAAGCTTATGTGATTTTAAAATAAAGTGCTAAAATGGCCTGATCTTATGGATCTCATGATCAAGGGCGCACAAACATATTTTCCCGGCCCATCAGCATTAAAACATTAAATTATTTCTCCGGTTAGGTCGAAAAGTTGTTGGTAAGTTGGCTGTAGCATTATGTAATCTTTAAATGACTCGGTTGAATATTGGTTTGTAAGCCTCATTTCGGTTTGGTTGAATGCGTATGAAACTCCGACAAGCTGGCCCATTGCCCCCCCCCCCAAATGGCCCACTTATAAAAATGCCCCATTGGGACTAAGCTCGGGGGGAGGGGCGGGTCTTGTGGCAAAAAACCTAACCGGTTGTGTGCCACGCTTAAGTTAGACAGGTCTTGTGCAGAACCATATTTTGAAAAGGAAAAAGCAAAACAAAACATGAAGAAAAAAAAGAAAATGCTAGGCCTAAGCTGTGATGATATCAGAAATAAAAAAGAACCACCATATAAGACATAAATAAGCTTCCCGTAGTCCTTTTTATAACGAGAGTTTAATTTCTTTGCCTACACTAGCAGCCCTACATCTGTACGGCTCATGGTGCTTCAAGATGCTTGCAACGAAATTATCGGTTAGTTTGCATCTCAACCGAATTGAAAATACTCATTTACGGAGATGTGATTTTTAAAAATTTCGAGCGGGAATTTTCCGGCCGATCGACTCCCCCCCCCCATCCGCACCCCCCGTGACCAACCCCGTCTGTTAATTCGATTTTTGATGGGACACACTTTTAAATTAAACGATTTGTGCAGGGGTTGTTCTCTTATCAATAGTACATTAAGGAAGGCCTAAATAGTCGTTCGAATTGGACGAAAAACCGAGATCGCGCGTACACAGTAGCATATATAAATTGACAATAAAGATTGGTCGTAGCGCTGCTGTTAGTGCAAAATCCCCCTTCCCCTCCCCATATACACAGCGTTAGTCCGTGTTCAGTGCAAAATCCGCCCCCACCCCAACATAGCACGTACACTATATCGTAAGCCCGTGTTCATTATCCCAGTCGGTGCATAAAAGTGTGACGTTAAACCAGGTAAAACCCCATTTCATATCATTAGTCATGATTATCGTCTTCACGACATGAATTTAATCTAACCCAAAGAGTAGGTCTCTAAAGACGAAACCGTGTTTTAACCCGCCACACATCCACTCCCGCCATCCCCAAGATATCCAAACCAAACACCCTCTATTTAAATTGGGTTTATTATGCAGGTCTGTATTTCAGTATAACAAATTATGTACACATTCAAAAAGGAAATTGATCTAATTGAATACACACCCCCCCCCCCCGCCAAATCCAAATATTCCAATTGTTACAATGACCTCTATAGTAATTACACTGAAATCAACAGGTTAGAGTTCTATGGAATATAATTACTGCTTATTACTGATACTGGGCTAAAGTGACCGGAAGGTCTAACGCGTGCGCTTTAGATCACAAGGTCCGTCATCGAGTCAAGTGTACCGTGATTTCGATTCACGAGTCGACGTGGGAATTAAGGAGTAAGGTCGCCTGTCCAACTTCATGGGTATTCTTCCAGCCTGTGGATTATTCAAATAAAATATTTAATCATATGTTTGATGAGAAAAGACATAGTTTGCCTCGAGTGGCTGTTACCTCTCTCTCTCTCCCTCTCTCTCTCCCTCTCTCTCACTCAAGCAGTGACAAACTATAACATGTGATTCGACTATACATGTATAAATAATAAATTATTAATTAACAGTAACCATAAAAAGTAATTGTATTCCATATTTCTGTGTTTTGTGCATTTCATTTGCTGTTTATTTTTTTCTAATTATTTATTAACGTGTTTCTGAAAACGCGCAGTAGACTGACATCCACTTTATGGAAATTCTAGTCATGCATGACGCTGTACAGTAATTTAATCGGGTTTTGTCCTTTATTTTACCCAGAAACTGGACCAGAGCCGCTACTAATCTTTTTGTTGTTATTAAAAGTTTTACCACGAACTTACAGAAATCTGAGTTTCAGTTCCATTACAACAAACCGATCTGTGGTTTCCAGCTGTTCCAACACATGTAACGACAGACGGTGTGACAGACATTAGACGCGGTTGTCGACAATATCCACCCACCACATAAAATTCAAACAACCTCCGGTGGAATATATCGATATCTTACAAGTGTACTTTTTTCGTACACAGTTGTATTAAACTCTAATTTTCCAGCCATTTCTAACTTCACTTGGTTGAAGTACCAATTCTCCAAACAATCGTAGGCCAGGGGTTGGAACTCGTAAATGAATTTATTAACAAATAGTTTGTTACTGGTGGTTAGTAGGTGTAAATCGGTGATGCCCTGTATACAAACACCCCGAATGGTATATTTACTGCCACATTTACCGTAGTCGTGATCAAATATCTTGTAGCGAATAAAACTGTCCCTCGTCGCATCTTCTATGTCTCCTGAAAAAGGCAACCCATAATAATACTGAATATAATACTAAATATCCCCAGAATGGCGAAATGAAATGAAATAGAGTTTAACGTCCTATTGTTCTGGGCTAATGAAGACGGGCATACGACATGTACACATTGGAGTGCACGTAAAAGATCCCTTGGCAGTTGGAATTCGATATTAGAGTAGGCCGTAGCGCCGCTGCCCGGGCAAAATTTCCCTCATAGCACACTGTATGGCGTATGCCCGTCTCCCATTAGCCCAGGTTAGGTGCAAAAGAGTAGGACGTTAAACCCCATTCCATTTCATTTCACGACATAAAGTGTGCTATGAGGGAAATTTTACCCGGTCAGTGACACTACGGCCTGCTATTATATCAAATTCCAACTGTCAAGGGATCCTTTACGTGCACGTCAAAGTGTAGACGGGACCCGAACGAATAGACAGCTGTTCTTGTCAGGCCCTCCGTCCTGCATCACTGGGAAGGAGGAACCTGGATCTGGATGAACTGTCAAGGGATCCTTTACGTGAACGTCAAAGTGTAGACGGGACCTCGGTTTTTCGTCCCACCCGAACGAATAGACAGCTGTTCTTGTCAGGCCCTCCGTCCTGCATCACTGAGAAGGGGGAACCTGGATCTGGATGAACGCTCTCGGCAAATGCAGGGATCGAACACCCGACCTCCAGATGCTCATCCAAGAATTGACTTAGGTTTCGATATCAATCATAAACTAGACAGCATCTTAACGACAGACAAATACAAACTGGATTGGATCGTCACGTTACAAATAAGCAGGACGCTTTAATTAGATTAGATGGGAGCCAAATCCCATTGAAAAACAAAGTAACGGACACAGTGCTGTCACCACCACAAAGACCATTTTCGGATTTACCTGTAGACTTGGCAGGCAGAAGCCTTGGGTCGCATGATTTGGCTGGCTTACAGCAACGGTGGGGTGGCGGTCTACTGTGCCTCCTATGCTCTTAGCTACGACGAAGTTCTTGATGAATACTTGCCGCCAGTGATGACGTTAAATAGCACTAATCAGATTTCTATTATATTCGAGGGTTGGATGACCGAATGGTTAGCACGTGCGTGCTGTATCATAAAGCCTGTCATATAGTCATCAGGCGTGGTTTCGAATCCCCGGGTACGTGACTAGGAGTAGGTTCGCCTGTCCAACCTCGTGTGTTTCCCCCGGGTCCTCCAGTTTCCTTCCAATGCTAAAGACCCATATGCGCAAGCCAATTGTTGAAACAAAATTAAACCATATGTTAGTCTCGAAATGACCTAGTTTGTGTCGAGTGGACGTTAAACCCCATCTCTCCCCCCCCTCTATCTCTCACCCTCTCTCTCTCTCACCTGTGTAAGATCCGGGGCTCTTAAGATGTTTATTGTTATTTAAAGAGTTGAAGTAGGTTTCATCAGGTATGTCCATTGACTTACACCATTCTAGAAAATCTAAAGCCGTTTTATTACGTAGAACGTAATCAACAAATTCTCTCGAAGCTGCCAAATGTACCAATCCTTTAGTCGGAGTTATTCCATGAGGAGGAGGAGGTCGACCTTTAATTCGGGTGTAGTAAGGACCTTTTGATCCGACCCTGAAAGTGGAAGGAGTAAATAGCGATTATATTGAATGGATAGGTTGGTAACATGTATCGTTCCATAATTCTAACACATTATGATTTTAGCACTGCCAGATTCAAGGGGTGGGTGGTAGCGCTGACTAGCCCGAGAGCCCCATAATTTGTTTTAGAAAAAGACGTACGATAAAATGGCCTGATCTTATGGATCTCATAAGCAAGTGCGCACAAACATATTTTCCCGGCCCATTCAGCATTAAAAAATTAAATTATTTCCCCGGTTAGGTCAAAAAGTTGTTGGTAAGTTGGCTGTAGCATTATGTAATCTTTAAATATTGGTTTGTAAGCCTCATTTCGGTTTGGTTGAATGCGTATGAAACTCCGGTATGGTGGTGACACTGACTAGTCCGAGAGCCCCATAATTTGTTTTAGAAAAAGACGTACGATATATATAAGCATCTTCATGCTTGCTTTCGTATCCTATATACTGTAATTCAGCTATATCAATTGTAAATATTGCAAATAAATATTGTTTAAACCATAAATAAATAAGCCATATGTTATGGCAGAGGTTAAAAATAGACTGGGGACATAACCTTTCGCATCTACGGTAAAGCAAACGGGATGCACGAAACGGACAATGCCACGTTTTCACTGTAGATGCAAGGTCCTCATTGGCATTGTCCCATGCAAATTTAACCCTGCCCTGGGTGTTGATGCAAGGTCCCATGCAAATATTTAATCCTGCCTGGGCGTTCATGCAAGGTCCTAAGTCACATTGTCCCATGCAAACATTTAATTCGGTCCTGGGCGTTCATACAAGGTCCTCGGTCATATTGTCCCATGCAAACTCAATCCTTACGTGGGTGTATAATGTGAATATTCCGACAACAGTAGTTTATGATTACCATAGTTACATAATCTACGTAGACCAGCTGCTCAGTGCAGGGGGGGGGGGGGGCGTACATCAAATGTGCACAAAACTAGACCCAATTTTTCTATAGAGTATACAATTTTGAGAAGCATACGGAAAGATTTTGATTTTACGGAGCCCCTTAAGTGCACGATTCCACTCTTATATAATTTTTTCCAGCATCATTCCACTCTTATATAATTATTTCGTTTAAACGAAATATTAATTCGGTTAAACGAAATATTAATTCGTTATAACGAAATAATTAATTCGTTATAACGAAATAATTAATTCGTTATAACGAAATAATTAATTCGTTATAACGAAATAATTAATTCGTTATAACGAAATAATTAATTCGTTATAACGAAATAATTAATTCGTTATAACGAAATAATTAATTCGTTATAACGAAATAATTAATTCGTTAGACAAGGGACCCTGCTCCATGTCACGTAGAAGCGGTCAATTGAAACAATGCCACTATTTTCAATGTCAGGCCTCGTGTCCCCCAACATGATCCCCATTACGAAAACCTTGTTAACCCGATAGCAGCAAATGTTTTAACATATGTTTTGGGGTATCAACCGTTTGGTTTATAAGCGTATGCAGGAGTCACGGTGGCTAAGTGGATAAGACGCTAGCGCGCTAGCCAGGAGGTCACTGATTCGCCCCAGTGTTGGCGGATAAAGTTCATCTGGAGTGTTCTTCGTGGTTTCCAGTTGTGAGTGATGCAGGAAGGAGGGTCTGACAAGGGCAACTGTCTAGTCTTTTGGATGGTACGAAAAGTTCGAGGTCCCGTGTACAGATTGGCGTGCGCGACAAAGGTCCCTTGGCAGTTGCAATTTCATATAAGAGTAGGCTATAGCGATTTTGTTTGGGCAAAATATCCCCCAGAGCACAATATTTGGCCTATGGCCATCTTCAATAGCCCAGTCAAACTCAAAGCAGAACAGTAGGACGTTTAAGTCCATTTCGTAAGGGTATACACCCTATCGATTTGTTAGTGTTACGTGACGTGTTAGTCCCGAAATGACCTAGTTTGTGTCTCTGTTCCAAGATTACCGACTCAAACCCACCGCATATTGATAAAGTTTTTTGGGTTTTTTTTTAACATCTTTTATTTTCAAATTTGGTGTTTTGAGCATTTGGGTGTACACTGGACTTCGTTTGTTCGTCCAGTCCGAACTTGACACCTCTCCTTGTCAGGCCCTCCGTCCGGCACCACTGACAAAAACCAGATGAACTTTCTTGACAGCTCTGCTTGTCAAGCCCTCCGTCCTGCATCACTGATAAAAACCAGATGAACTTTTTCCGCCAACACCGGGAACGTACCAGCGACCTCTAAAGCTTGTGAACCCAATGGTTAATTCCCTAAAATATATGTTAAAAACTATAGGGTTCACAGGGTTTTCGTAAGGGGGATAATGTTTGGGAACTGGGTCTCTGGAGAAGTAGGTAGCGGAAACGATAGGATCCGTTCTCTCATTAACCCCAATGCTTCACACCAATATATGAAGAAAAAAACTGATTTGAAGTGTATCCTCACAATCGGGGGAGGAGGAACCCGGGCCATCTCTTTATGTCACCAATGCTTCATAGACTCAATATCCATCACATGATCCCCATTACGAAAACCTATGAAGAAAAAAACTGATTTAAAGTGTATCCTCTGAATAGGGGGAGGAGGAACCCGGGCCATCTCTTTATGTCACCAATGCTTCATAGAGTCCATACCAATCACATGATCCCCATTACGAAAACAGTGTAATCATGAGGTCTGTTATTGGGTCAAGTGCCGTTATTTCAATTAACCGCCTCTACGCGACAAGCAGCAGGATCGCTTGTCCAACCTCGTGGGATCTCCCCGGGCCCACTGCTACATATCTTTACGCGCAAACGAATTATTGAGATAAAAATGAACCACATGTATATCCCGTATATCGATAACGATAGAGATCACGATTGTTTTTTTTTTAATTTTTTTTCAACTTCGGTGTTTGGAGCATTGGGGTTAGTCGACGTGTTAAATCGACATCGATTAATTCGATTAATCGAAACGATTAATTCGTTTAAACGAATTAATTATTTCGTTTAAACGAAATACTAATTCGTTATAACGAAATAATTAATTCTTTTAAACGAAATAATCAATTCGTTTAAACGAAATAATTAATTCGTTTAAACGAAATAATTAATTCGTTTAAACGAAATAATTAATTCGTTATAACGAAATAATTAATTCGTTATAACGAAATAATTAATTTCGTTATTTCGTTTAAACGAATTAATATTTCGTTATAACGAATTAGTATTTCGTTTAAACGAAATAATTATATAAGAGTGGAATCATGTACGAAAAAATTATATAAGAGTGGAATCGTGCACTTAAGGGGCTCCGTATGATTTGACAGTTTTTACGTATTTTTTAACAGGTTTCGAAGTGTTTTGGTTCTGTTATGCAGGATCTTTTCGACGTTCCAAAGTAAAGGTTCGATGCTAAGACCACCTAAAGATAAATGTTCAATGTTCCTATTATTAATAAGAACAGGTTTCGCATTATTTTTTCGCTGGAATTTATTGCCTTAAATGTATCTAGTGCAAAAACGGAAAATTTGACTTCTGAGGTCAGCATGTTTTCATGATACAAGAATGGTTGCGCATTCACTTTTAATGCAAATGGACCTCATTTGACGTTTGACCGCGAATACTTCGTAAACGCCCAACGACGGACTGATTAAAACTCGGCATCGTATTCTACGCAAAATTGTTGTACTATAGAAAAGTTGGGTATTGGTTTTGAGCGCATTGGTGGACTCCCCCACCCCCACACTGAGCCTCCAGGCTAATATAGACTCAATATACTTCGATCTATAGCTGAATAAATCGACATGGATACATATTGGTTGGTGATTTAAAGGGATATATTGGTTGGTGATTTAAAGGACAATAACACTCTTGTTAGCTTGACAGCTCCAGAAAATAAAAAATAGCCCTATTTAAAGTACTAAATGTTTAAGTGTCCTACCTGTTGTATAAATTATCCATTACACCCTATTTAATTTATCCAGAGGGTTCGAAAATATTTTAAAATCCATGTCACATTTGAAAAGGTTTATGCTAGGCTTTTCAAATCATTTAGTTGAATTTTTCAAATTTTTTAAATAAGGTGTGTTAAGGTGAAATTTGTATCATCAATCAATTGGAATATTGTAAAATAATACAATTTGTTGACCAGAATAAAAATTGGGAAATATTTTCAGTTTCAAGAAGAGTGGTATTGAGCCTTTAATGGGTGGTACCTACTGTGCTGCGGATCCATCTATATCATTAGCGCCTTTAATAGATCGTAAAATCATCACCAGTTGATAGTTGGTTTTTAATGGATATTCTTGGCCAGTCAGATTGATCACATAGCGCCATTTTACTTTATGCACGAACAGTTCTTTAAGACAATTTATCTCTGGTTCCAGAACACTGAACTCTCCCCAGGTAACGTTGGTTCTGTTAGAAACCAAGAGCACGTTAGGGAGACAATACACGATGGATCTTATCGCTTTAAAAATATGTAATGGCGATTTGCCGTCCACGTGAACACAATATACGTTATGGGGTCTGTAAATAGCTTTTAACAATCGCTCTACCTGTTCCACGTGTTTATAAACCATGAGCGTGAAGGCGATTGGAAAACTTTCTTCCGTCTCAGTACTGTTTTTCATCAGGAAGCCCCTATTGGAAATATATGTTGAACAGCCTGTAGTTAAATGTATATAGGCCTCTGGTAAAACTGCTCTTCTTGGGCGGAATTTCATGTAGCTTATGACGTCATCTATGAATCGGTAAGTCAAACTCGTATTCTTTAGTAATACGTCACAGTATTGTTGTTGCTCGGTTAATTGAAGATCATGCGATGGGGAAAATGAATGTTTGGAGGTTGAAGCTAGTTTAGTAGTAAATATCACTCGTTGCACCGAGGCCAGATTGTAGAACATACTGGTTAACCAGACGGGCACAATCATTACACATATAACTAGCTTTATACATTTATCCTTAGTCCTGATCCGATTCTCTCTTTGTTTCTGTAATTAGAAAAGATAGGCTGGCACTGCCAGGCAGGATACGCCCACATTTTCGAGAGATGGATAGAGAACAAGCAATACCGAAAGTGATTTTTCCTATGTGCAAATATCGAAATGAATTAAGATTTTTGGGTTATAAAGGTTCATTTCAGTAGGCTTCAAATTCGACTGGGGATCATGTTGCTAAGTGGGTAAGATGCTGGCTCGGTAGCCTTGAGGTTAGGTGTTTGATCCCTGCATTGGGTGACAAAGTTCATCTAGATTCTCTGGCGTGGTTTCCCCTTGTTAGTGATGAAGGATGGATGGCCTGACAAGAACAGCTGTCAATTTTGGTCCGATTTTCACGAAATTCGACCTCAACCTTCATTACGATGTAAGGGTGATATAATCAAACGTTTTTTTAAATGGGATAATAATTCTGACCCCAGAGGGCCCAAAAGCTAAAAAAAAGGTCATTTTTCGTACAATCAGGGGCCATAATTCAGGAAGTTACAATCCGATATGCACAAATATCGAAAGGAACCAAGATCTTTGGGTTATAAACATGCATGTCAAGTTTCATCAAAATCGGTTCAAAATTGTGACCTCTATAGGGTCCACAACCTTAATATAACGTATTTTCACACTAATCGCGTACAAACGGCGGCCATTTTGTCTGTCAATTTTGGTCCGATTTTCACAAAATTTTACCTCAATCTTCATTACCATGTAACGGTGATATAATCAAACGTTTTTTTTAAATCGGATAATAATTTTGACCTCCAGTGGGACCACAAGCTAAAAAGGGTGATTTTTCGTACAATCAGGGGCCATAATTCAGGAAGTTACGAATCAATGAGCGCAAATATCGAAAGGAACCAAGATCTTCGGTTATAAACATGCATGTCAAGTTTCATCAAAATCGGTTCAAAATTGTGACCTCTATAGGGTCCACAACCTTGATATAACATATTTTCACACTATTCGCGTACATTTTGTCCTTCAATTTTGGTTTGATTTTCACGAAATTCGAACAGAGCCTTCATTACCATGTAACGGTGATATAATCAAACGGTTTTTTAAATCGGATAATAATTTTGACCTCCAGAGGGACCACAAGCTAAAAAGGGCAATTTTTCGGACAATCAGGGGCCATAATTCAGGAAGTTACGATCCGATGGGTGCAAATATCGACAGGAACCAAGATCTTTGGGTTATAAACATACATGTCAAGTTTCATCAAAATCGGTTCAAAATTGTGACCTCTATAGGGTCCACAACCTTGATATAACATATTTTCACACTATTCGCGTACAAACGGCGGCCATTTTGTTTGTCAATTTTGGTCCGATTTTCACGAAATTTGAACTCAACCTTCATTACCATGTAACGGTGATATAATCGAACGGTTTTTTAAATCGGATAATAATTTTGACCTCCAGAGGGACCACAAGCTAAAAAGGGCGATTTTTGGGACAATCAGGGGCCATAATTCAGGAAGTTACGATCCGATGGGTGCAAATATCGAAAGGAACCAAGATCTTTGGGTTATAAACATACATGTCAAGTTTCATCAAAATCGGTTCAAAATTGTGACCTCTATAGGGTCCACAACCTTGATATAACATATTTTCACTCTATTCGCGTACAAACGGCGGCCATTTTGTTTGTCAATTTTGGTCCGATTTTCACGAAATTTGAACTCAACCTTCATTACCATGTAACGGTGATATAATCGAACGTTTTTTTAAATCGGATAATAATTTTGACCTCCAGAGGGACCACAAGCTAAAAAGGGCGATTTTTGGGACAATCAGGGGCCATAATTCAGGAAGTTACGATCCGATGGCCGCAAATATCGAAAGGAACCAAGATTTTGGGGTTATAAACATGCATGTCAAGTTTCATCACAATCGGTTCAAAATTGTGACCTCTATAGGGTCCACAAGCTAAAAACATGATATTTCGTACAATCAGGGGCCATAATCCATGAAGTTCAGATCCGATACATGCCAATATCGAAAGGAACCGAGATCTTATGGGGATAAACCTATATTTCAAGTTTCGTCAAAATCAGATAAGAATTGTGACCTGTAGAGAGTCCACAAACAAATTGTGGACGGACGGACGGACGGACGGACGGACGTCCGGACGGACAGGGGCGACGACATAATACGTCCACATGTAACGTCAAGCAAGGATATCTGTAACGTATGTAAAGGTTTGTTTTACCGAGTAAGGTAAACTTTATATGAAATTAAATGGGTTTTAACGTGCCACTGTTCTGCTCCGAACTGGGCTAAAGATGACGGACAGGGGCACTACTACTCTTATATCGAAATCCAAATGTCAAGGGATCTTTTATGTGCACGTCAATGTGTGCACGGGACCTCAGTTTTCCGTAACATCCGAGCGACTAGACAGCTGTCTTGGTGTAACATCTAAACGACTTGACAGCTGTCCTTGTCAGGCCCTATGTCCTGCATCACTGACAAGAAAAATCACACCGGAAAATGTGGATGAACTTTCACGGCCAATGCAGGGATCGAACACCCTACCTCCAGACTATAGCGAACCAGCGCTTTACCAACTTAGCCACTGCGTATTCAACATTATATACAATTAGATAAGTAAAGGTTTGTTTTACCGAGTAACGTAAACGTAATTGGGGATCACGTGGCTAAGTGGGTAAGGCGTGGCTCGCTAGCCTTGGACTTGGAGGACGGGTGTTCCAAAAAAAGTTCTAGTCCTTCGGATGATACGAAAAACCGAGGTCCCGTGTACACATTGGTGTACACGTAAAAGATCCCTTGGTAGTTGGAATTAGATATAAGAGTAGGCAGTAGCGCCGCTGCCCGGGCAAAATTTCCCTCACAGCACACTGTATGGCGTATGCCCGTCTTCCATTAGTCCCGGTTAATTAGATATAACACTCACATTATAATTTCCTAATTCTCTAGGCATCCTTTAGATTTCTTCTTTGACTTCAAATACGATTTATTCTTTCACATCCAAATTCACGTGTCCTCTTAAAACGCGGCATTCGCTATTTCATATTTCGACCCGTTATATAATTAGACTTCGAAGCATGATGATACAATATTTTACACACGGTGTATAATTAAAAACACGGTTAATTTCATTTGTTTTATGTATTTTTCTCCCGTAAACATAAAAGTTTTTGTATTTTATCTATTTAATCAATATATACATGAAACACATAATTCCAATCCTCTATTTCTTCTGAAGCAGACCCGACAAATAACAGTTGCTATACCGCAAATATATATGTATTGACATACATCGACCCCTGTCCGAAATTTGAAACACTTGAGAAATCTCATTGGTTGATCATGTGTACCGAATAATATTTTACTCTCAAAATTTGGATTACAGCGACAGATGTTTAGTTTTTCTTTGTAGTTTTCAAGATTGATTCTTTTTGCCTCATTCAGTGTGGTGACATATTTTATATATATTTTAATATAGTGTTGCTTATCTTTATTCATATCAGTGGATTAGGTATACGAGACTTAATGATTATAGATATGTCTTATAGGTTTTCTCATACATTAATGTCTAGAGGCGTATTTGGTCTATATTTTGACTTATATGTTTTGCCAAATATTCTTCACCACAGCCTGTCAAACCTCGTGGGTTTTTCTCCGGGACGTCCGGTATCCTCCCACTGCTAAAGACCCCTACACGCAAGCGAATGATTGAAATGAAATTAAAAACCATGTGTTAGTCCCGGAATGACCTAGTTTGTGGCGAGTGGAGGTTAAACCCCATCTCTCTCTCTCTCTCTCTCTCTCTCTCTCTCTCTCTCTCTCTCTCTCTCTCTCTCTCTCTCTCTCTCTCTCTCTCTTAAAATGGGGGCAAAAGGAATCAAGCACACTGCTGCAAATTAAATACATGGACACTTTTTTTGAAATAATAGAAAAATAAATAAAGGTGTTTGAAGTATACCTAGATGAAGAATATTTCCTATTTAGAGTAAATGGGTATACAAAAAAATGAGTAAAAGGAACCATTCTGTCAGGACCGGTTTACTCCACAACATCTTTTGTTAACAAAGCACGAGCCAATGATCACCGAGCCAATGTGTAACACTACCCGAAAGGATAATGTCGCGACTACTATCCTTCCTGGTCACGGACTCCAAAAGGAGACCTGTGACACTATCCTGTGTCACGGGCCCAAAAAGCAGCTGTGACGCTATGAGGCCACAGAGGTGACAATGATCGTCTAGGGTTTTCTTCTAGGGTTTTCTTCGGACTTCACGTTGTTTAAAATAATGATCAATTATTTCGATCTTCAATTAACTGACACTGGAACACTTTTTACGTTAAATATGTTTTTATATCTAACTAACATCCATAATACAGGTAACTACAATATTATTGAATATAAGTTCAATATCCTTGGCTTTTGTTCTGAGGTGGCATTTCCTCGCCTCTCAACCGGGAAGGCTGTGGGGTTCTCCCAACGGTATCTATTTCCTACCGCCGGCCTGTGAGCCAGGGTAGCTCATGGTATGAACTTCCCCTTGGATCTCTCGAATGATATCTAAAGAAACTTAAACTGCGAATGTTTTTATAAAGAGGTTACGTGCATGAGTCAGAATTGAGCCCCGGGAAATTGACCAGGTGCTTCCTTTATCGGATTGGTGAAATGCACAGATGATACCCTGGATTTCAAGACAGTGTACTTATATGGGCACATAGGAGAGCGACTAACCACGTTTTTATCTCATGGGATTACCTTTTTTGGATTATCAGACAATGATGTCATCGCCCGATTTCAACCACCAGACATATTCTTATTAGCCTAGTTCTTGCTGTCACTAGTACTAGCTAATACCTCCAATATATTAAACAGACCCCTACAGAACTTTATAGCATCTACAGTTTATAGGGTCTATAGTGTAACAAATGATCGACGCCGCATATTGTGACGTGTCATGTAGAAGACGTGATTGAAATTACAAAAGTCAGTCATCGTATCAGTAGCGGATCGAGAAGCTGTGAATAGAGGGGGTGGGGTGGGGTGGGAAGGGAAATCCTAGGCGACATCCGAAATCCCATCCCACAATGAATTGTCAACTAAAAACTGACTATAACATTGTCTAATTGATCGTATTGCCTATATAGTTGTTCGCCGAAATTTCGCCGAAAAGCAGTTTTAATCAAGTTGTTATTGATTCTGTTACTGTATATTCTCAACCGTGGAGAAATGACAATAGCACTGAGCAACCTGGTCGGGGGAGGGGGCTGGAGGAGGACCCTCCCTTTAAACATTTGAGTCAATGTCCGTGCTCTTGAGGTCATTGCTGGCAGCAAATTCTTGTGAACGAGAGGATCAGAAATATGAGTCAATGGAACAGAATAATGAGATCTGCCTGTCAATTCTGCCTATTCTGTGGGAGTTAACAGAGGAGTTGAGAAAGAATGACGCTTTAAAGACGTGAACAAAATTGAAATGGCAACGTATAATAGAAATTCGGCGGAATGCCAGTGGACACATCAGGCGAATTTCGGCACAGATTGATTAGGCCGAACGAATCGGCTTTTGTGTCCATCACTTCGTGGAATCGAGCGCCATACACGCGAACAATATTTCTGTTACTGAGTTTTTAGCACCTCGTAGCCGTAAGCAACATTTCAGATAATAGGTAAGGTAATGTAATTTCATTTTCTCGTGTATAAATTATAGGCTTCCAATAAATCGATACTTCCTCTGACGAGAGAAAAATCGAACATCTGATAAAATCAATGCTATATTTTACATAATTTGAATTGTTAAATACAGTGTCTTGGAATTTCATATTTTAAGACATAATAAAAAAAAAAACGCGAATTAAGCGTGAATTATTAAATCGTGTCTCAAGAAGAAAGATGGTAGTCGATAAAGTTAGGCAAGTCTTAATAATAATAATAATAGTGTCTAATTAATGATTTTTATCACACAATAACACATAAATTACATAATCTACTGCGATATCTCCTAACTTTACATGAATTTGATTGGCCAATCAAAAAGGAACTATTTTCTTTTATTTTAAAGAAAACACTTATTTTAAATAAAGAGTGACTTTTTTTGTTAAAATGAAATTGTTTTTATTTAATTGACCCTGAAGGTAATACTGGGTCAATATATTGGACTTTGCAATAGCTAAACTGCTGTCAAAAAACTGATGTATCACTACGCTGTAATGTAATTAGATTCAGTAAATTATGTGAAATCTATACCAAAAGGATTGGGTGATAAATAAAACCTCGTTTTTTTTTACTTTATCACTTCATCAATATCGTAGAAGATTCTCAAAATCAAACATTTGGGGCCAAGCCAAAGAGCTGCATTAGACAGATTTAGCTCTTGCATACTACATTGGTGCGACTTAATGAGTCACAAATATTAACCTTTTACCACCGACAAATTCAATTCTAAAACATTTTTTATATATTAGAAAAATAAATAAAAGCGTTTGGAGTATTTGTAGGTAAAAATTATTTTCTATTTAGTGTAAATGGATATCATTGAGACAATGATTGACGCCCTACTGTTTTGCTCAGACTGGGCTAATGAAGACGGACATACGTCATGCAGTGTGCTATGAGGGCAATTTAGCCCCGACAGCGGCGCTCCGGCTACGCTTATATCGAATACCAAGGTATCTTTTACGAGCACGGTAATGTGTAATCGTCATTTAAGGCATTTTATATTTCTTACAAACTATTTTAAACGTTGGTCATCAAAATATCAACCTAAGATTGGCTGAATTCCGTTCTGTATTTACACACACACGATGAATTGATAATTTATCTGCGTTCTGCAGACGAAATAAACAAGATATGGCCTAAACAAACCAGCGCCACCTACAATCCTTTATAAAATCTTGTGACGGGTATCGTTTTAATCCGATTAAATCGAAGTCGGGAATATATCTACCGTTGATATTTTAATTTAGCGTCGCAATCGATTGTTAAATAAATAATTTGAATACATCTAGCGTTGGTAAAATTGATATTTATTTCGAAAAATGCAAATGCCCTATGATCGGCTTTACTGTATTATTGAACATAATTATTAATTGTTAATTTCTCACCCGATTCACCTTGTTTGAAGAACAGGTTACTCTATTAAATATCTAGGGTGCACGCCCTTCCGGATGATTTGAGGAGCTATGTTTGGGACCGTGCTACGTCCCCGGGGTTTTGCCGATGTACCCAAAATTTAATTCATGGAAACTGGGACCCCGGGCTATCGATTCGCAAGAAATCACTTGATTCTTGTGCATATGGACCGAGCTATAGGGCCCCAAACATGGCTCTTCGTTTCACGAAATCGCAGTAAATCGTCTGTTAACATCCACATGCGCCACGGGAAGGGAGGGGGGGGGGCGCGAAAGGCTGGGTATTCTGTAAGTCGTTAAGTATATTGACCTCGGGTAGTCGCCCGGAGACCTCAGAAAAAAAATTAAATTCCGACTACTGCAAGCGGGCGAAACCGAGCTATGTTTCACCCAAATGTCTCTGGGGCTGACCTAAATGGATTCTGAGGGCATATCCTGATTCAGATGGGCCGATTTAGGGGAGGTAGCACCCGCTTTCGGGACCCTTGCTCCCTTTCCTGAACTTTGACCCGGGAAAAGCTCTTGCAGAGCTATTTTTGCTTTTTTCCGCCAAATTCCAAAACAGAAAGTGCAACAGGTATGAAATTTAGGGCCGTGGCCAAAAACTGTGCCACGAACTTGGCCCCAAATGTCAAAGCCCCAAACTTCGGTGCCCCCAAAATTCCTATTCCAATCTTTTTTCTATTTTTTGTAGGTCCTCCTGGGAACTAGTCCTCAACCATAACCCGATTCCCAGTCGTCGCGTGGTGCCCTTGAGATTAATAAGCGGCGATCAGAAGTGGGTCAAAATGACGAGTTATGGTCATTTGATCTTGACCTTGACCCAGAGGGTCAAACGAAGGTCACCACGCTACCACCGGGGTCGACCCCAAGTGTTGAATTCCCTCATTACAGATAGGAGGTTTTCATTAAACGATTACATTTGAGGTTTGACACAGCCTCAAATGTATAGTTCTACTTGAGCTAGCAAGTTGAAATTGTCACAGTCACCCTGAAATACATGTTGGATGATTCTCTAAAAATGACAGCTTAATGGCTCAAAAAAGTTTTTTTTTAAAAAAAGGGGGGTGGGGGGTGGGAGGGGTGTAATGGAAATAGGCCCCCAAAAGTCACGGAATTGCCAAAGAACGCAGAATTGAACCCAACTACATTGGTCCTTTCTAACCATGCTAGCTACCCCCCTTCCCGGTACCTACATGGGTAGCTCTTCAAATTGCAACCTAATGGTATTAATAGAATTCAATCCACAGCATTACATACATGACACTTCGACTCCCCAGAAATGACATTTGGTCAAATTTGCCATATTAAGTTCATATCTCCATTTTGACTAAATCTAGATGATAGACAATGCAGTCACCAAAGAAAACATGTTGGATGATTCTCTGAAAATTAAAGCTAGCTATTGAATGACCGGGTAGCCGACCTAGGAGTTCTTTTTTTTTTTTTTTTTTTTTTAAAAAAAAGACACCCCTTCATAGCAATTTATATTTAGCGGCTTTTGGCCCCTCGCTTGAACCAGTGGTACCTTGGCTTCTAAAAGGAGATCAGAAATTGTTTTGGCATCAACACCGGCCCAGTTGGTCGCAGAACCTGGAAATTTGATACAATTGGTAGAATACCGCCCCAGACTATGTACTTTGGTCCCATTTGAATCTGATTCTAAATAAAAAGATTTTTAACCAAAAAACGGATTTTCGGGCTTGTAAATGTTTTTTTTTTTTTATTTTTATAAATTGTCACCCCAAGCGCACTTTATCGGATATCCCGTACGTGATAGGTAATAGTATTATACACATTATCTCCCCAAAACACAATTTTTTAAAACAACTAGAACCATTCCAATATCTGGGAATAGTAAAATTGTTATAGGGTGGACACTACTGATATCTATCACAACTGGAACCACCCTTTTTGCATATATGGGAAACTTAATATTATTATACCCATATCTATCACATATTAAATGCAGGAAAAGCTGCTATCTCGGGGACAATGATAAATCGGTAAGATAGGGGCGATTTTAAGAGAAAACAGCCCTTTATGATGGGGTTGTGTACGAAGGCACTGAAAAAAAACCCCAAGACAATAGTCCCCCGGGAAGGCTACTTGTTAGTCAAGTCATCCGGAATACGTCTAAGGTCATATCTCGGTTCCTATTGGGCGTGCCCCCCTAGGTTTGTTTTGAGAGAAATGGCTTAAGGATCTGAAAAAAATAGTTGTTTGAAATTGTTTTGAAAAAAAAAAAATTGGTATGCACCCCCACCCCCACCCACACCCCCGTACACATTTTCTTCCAAGACACGACCATGCAGAGAGTCCAATTTGAGAGTGACCTGGATAAGAAAAAAAATATGTGCGAAACATTTTGGTTTCCTACCACAGGAAAGGACCTTTCGCGTGCGCAGATCTTAGTAAAAATTTGAGTGTCTGTGATATCATCATCGGTGGTAGCGGAAGAAGTCCATCCATCACTGGTTGATGTGGGTGGGTGGGGTGGGGGATGGGGAGATGGCCGAATGGTTAGCACGTGCGTGCTGTATCATAAAGCCTGTCATTGATTCAACTGGCGAGGTTTCGAATCCATGGTTGTACGTGACAAGGAGTGTCGTCGCTTGTCCAACCTCACGGGTGTTCCCCGGGTCCTCCGGTTTCCTCCTATTGCTAAAGACCCCTACGTGCAAGAGAATTACTGGAATAAAATTTAAAAAAATCCAAACATATGTTAGTCCCGAAATGACCTAGTTTGTGTCGAGTGGTCGTTAAACCCCATCTCCCTCTCCCCCTCTCTCTCTCTCTCTCTCTCTCTCTCTCTCTCTCTCCTCAGTCACCTCTGGCTTGCGTCTGTGGTTTCGATCCCTGGTGTGAGCGTATGTGACATAGAGATAGGGGCGCCTACTCAACCTCGTGTGTTTCCTCCGGGTACTCCGGTAACCTCCCACTGCAACAGACCTCTACGCGCAAGCGAATTATTGAAATAAAATTGAAACCATATGTTAGTTCCAAAATGACCTAGTTTGTGTCGAGTGGACGTTAAACCCATCTCTCTCTCTCTCTCTCTCTCTCTCTCTCTCTCTCTCTCTCTCTCTCTCTCTCTCTCTCTCTCTCATATTGCCTACCATTAGTTTTAACAAGATATGGGGTTTTAGAATACACTGAAGAAGTTGGTTAAAACAGTTTAAGCATGAGACCGTTCATTCATATTGCGTCGAACGCTTTTGTAAAGTTTCACATTTGTTTATAATAGCTTCCAGTACGAAAATCGTGTTAGCAGTGCGGTGGTTACTTCTACCGTTGGCCTGGTCTAGGTTAATGAGGCCCCAAGATGAATATGGCACATGCTCATGGAAGATTTCTGTAAATGTCTTTAGGTTTTGGGTCATATTCAAACAATAGGAAATCACCCGCGAAGGTCTTTTGAATTCTTTCCAGGTATTGGACAGGCAAAGATCTAAAAGCTGCTACTCTAGCATCAGTTCTCTGCTTCTTCAATGCATCTTGATTCAGTGTACTGTTACGGATAGCCATTATCACCTCTTTCATGTGCTCTTTATCTCGTATCTCTGGAAGTCCGACATGATTTGGGATATAGCCATTATATTGGAAAAGAGTCCAAATTCTTTGTTTAAGCTCACTGCTTTTTATACATTTTTTTGTGTTGCGAAATATTAAAAAATGATCATCCACCAGCAGATTAATTTCATCTTTAATGTGATCAGCACCACCAAAATTGTTTAAAATATCACCTTGTCCTATATTCCTTAATATTTCTTTGGCGTCTCGATTAAAATTTTCAACTTTACCGACAAAATCTGGCAAAAATTGACACGGATCACAAAGTTGGACAATCGGAAGCCAATGACCATCCGCTGACGTAGGATCAGAACTCAGCGCATAATGAATAAATTCGCGGAAGGTTATATCGTGGCCACACTGCAACGAATGTCTTTTCGGTCCGGGACGGCGTTTCGCAATTTCCCTTCCAATGTTCCAGAAATCCGGAAGATAAAATTTGTCCAGATATGCCGACCATAAACGTGCATAAGGGTCACGAACAAACATCATTCGTGTTGTGTTGCTAATGATAACTGGATCAAATCGAACCCGCACATTGTCTGGCCAGCTTTCAAAATGAACAGAATGACGACTTAACTCAGAGGGTGATTTTATATTCAGACCTAAGCGTTCCTTAATGAAAAATCGAAATATTCGTTTCCAAAAGGTACAACCGGATTTTTGCACTGGACAATACGTTAGACCAATTTTTCGATCCATGAAAAGCCGGTTAGTCACTTTTCCCTTCATTCCCAATGAACACACATCACGAATATGTTGTAAACGCTTCTTTTGTTCATTTATTCCTGATATCTTCCAAGATGACCCACGTGAATTTGCCGTCAAATAACTGTTTTTCTGAAAGTAAAAAAAACTGACTTCAGTCAACCGGTAATTATTTTTTTTACGCGGGATATTCTTAATTCGTAAACCTGTTGTTTACATGTTTTAGAGACGGGCATTGCGAGTACACTCGTAAAGGAACCTTTGGAAATTGCAATTCAATATAAAACTAGGCTAAAGCTTCGCGGCCCTGGAAAGATTTCCCTCACAGCACAATGTATACCGATTGCCATTAAGTCAGAACAGTAAGTAGGGCATTAAAACAAATTTCATTTTATTTCCACAAGACTACATAAAGATACGACCAAAATCATGTATGTCCAAAATCATGTATGCAAATTATTTAATTTAAAGGGACATACGGGAAGATTACTTATATTAGATAAAGGTAGTTAAAATCTAGCTAGGGATCCTGGTGTACTACATTTCACGGGGGGTACTAATGCTGGTAAGATGAATATGCATATTAAAGCATTTACCTTTAAGGTCACACGACTCAGGGTTATGAGTCTACCGGAAAAACTCACAAAAACCACTGCAAATCAAAGGAGAAATATATAGAATACAGGATAAAATCTTTCAAAGGGTTTTTTTTTTCTTAAAAGACTGAATCTAAATTAACTGAAGATAAAATAAAGTTATCTTCAAAAGCCTACCCCACCCACCCTTACACACACACACACACACCCTTCGCCCTTCAAGAAGACATTAATTAAAGGAGCCAAGTTTCTAACTCATTATTTGTTTTCACAATATTTAAAATTAAAAACACGCAGTTCTCTCGCCTTGAAACTATAGGATCCTAATATCCAATATTTCAGACACAATTAACATCTTAAACTAAGTACACGAATCGTGTACTCTATGGTTTCGAGTGCCATTTTGTAATGAATAAATATCCTACAACACAATGGGAAGGGCCATCCGATGATTTTATAATTGATTAGAAATTGCAATATTGGTTCCAAAAATTGAATATAAATCACTTCACCATATTCCTTAAGCAATAGCCCGAGAAATCCCTCTCTGGCCTTTGCTGGAATAGCGTCTGTTTCTTGAACTTATGCGGGAGTGTGTCTATTCTTTCCGTTCAATGAAAGCTATCACTTAAGTACAGCAACATGACAGTCCTTCGTTTAATCTGGGTCTCCCCTAAAACTTTGGACAGTGATTTAAGGTATTAGAAACGGCGAAAGTATGTTCGTTTCCAAACAGTATTGTTTACATTTCATTCGACTTGATAGCCTCGTTTGTCACACAATTAGTTTTACTGCAGTATTCTGCTATGTACGGGTTAATTAGGCATAATAAAATCGTGAGCCATGACGTAACGTTATGTTAACATATTTGGTCCAATATTGGCACTCGTTTTAAATGTAAAGCTTTTGTAAGGCAGCTAGTGATTGGTTGGTAGACGGACTACTGACCAATCAAAATTTAAAACAACAATATCCATTCATAATAGCAGTGTGAAGTAGGATTACCTCTAATCAAACGAAACGCTGCGCGGAGTATGTCACTTTACATACATTGTTATTACTAAACATTATCAATATGTGCTTTAAGAACCATTTTCAAGCTCCCAAAATTAGAGCCCTTTAAAACAAAATATTGGTTATGTGCAGGTATGAAACGGACGTCATAATGCTTGCAAATTGTGAAGAAACTTTATATATATTTTATTTATCGTAGTTAAAGATGCATTATGCATAATTTCGATAAATAGCCGATAGGTCTCGTTATAATAGTTCAAAAATAGGTAATGAAAAGGAAATAATATGTTGTACATTTCAGGCAAATCACTTCATTCTGACATTTTGAGGAACAGTTTAGTCTCTATCTCTATTGATATTCATACCGACAATAAACAAAGTCTAGATTATCCATTTCCTTAATTAAATTATTAACTGGCAATCTAAACCATCCGTTAGTCTAGAGATTTGCTTATGGGCTTGGCATGTGTATCCTTTTTTTTTTACATTTGAGGCCAAATAAAAGATCTGTATTGGGGCGATTTAGCGCTTGCATAATGTATCTTTAATATTGATGTTAAACGCAATCGAAAATTGTTTCCTTAACTTTCCGTGATACATAATTAAATCGATTTTACCATAAAGTTTAGAGTGTGAAGAAAAAATCTTTGTCTTGAACGCCCTTTATAAGGATACTGACTACTGACGATTAAGAAATATCGCAACTCGATGCAAGTCACAGGCCACATTGCTTGACCCATCATTGAACCTGACGTCTTTATTTTCAAATTACTACAAATACACATTAAAAATAGTTTTTGTAAAATTCTAAAAAAGATATAAATCAAAACCTAAAGAACAGAACCTCACATTTGACTTTTATTTATATTTTGAACGGGGGGGGGGGAGTGGCCGAATGGTTAGCACGTGCGTGCTGTATCATAAGGTCCGTCATTTAGTCGCCTGTCCAACCTGGTGGGTTTTCTCCGGGTCCCCCGGTTTCCTCCCACTGCTAAACAACCCTACGCGCAAGCGACTTATTGAGATAAAATTGAAAAGGGCCTAGTTTGTATCGAGTGGACGTTAAACATAATCTCTCTCTCTCTCTCTCTCTCTCTCTCTCTCTCTCTCTCTCTCTCTCTCTCTCTCTCTCTTCTCTCTCTCTGAGAATATATTTATATGTTATACTTACTTATAAATGTTATAATTAAAAGGACCAAATATGTGTAACATTTCAAGCAAGACTGTGCCATAGTGGATATGGAATTGTGTTCTTAACGTCTACAAGTCCCAAAGACAGGTCCAGCTAAATAGAAAAAACTACTTATTAGCAAAATAATAGGGTTTTTTGGTCAACAAATTCAATCAGTAAAGAATAAATGAATGAAATGGAGTATATTGTGCCAAACATTTTCTGAGATATAAGACCGGCTAAATCATATCACAAAACAATTTAAATTAGAAATAAATATCACAACATGAAATGAACACAAATATTTAAAGGGGTCGTGTGTAGCACTATGGTCGTTGCGACATTGTTTATAAATTTACAGATATTGAATAGAGAAAAATGATGGCATTATATATATTTCATTAATTAATATGTTTGGCAAGTTAGTAGTTTCACATATATGTAGTGTGTACTGAAATCAACTAGCATATGAGTGACAGATGGTTACATATAAAAGTCAGTGCCCTTTTTTAATGCTGAAAGTGTCTGTTATCAGACCCAAATATGTCCGTTCCCAACGATTTCCGAACGTTTACTTAGACGAAAATATCAGCCAAATAGCTCTTGGAAATGACGGATTATTTTTTTTGCTCCCCCCTCTCGGCGCCGTGCCCGGTCTCCGCGGTCAGAGCCCTCATTTTGTGCCCCCCCCCCTTTTCAAAATTCCTAGATCCGCCCCTGCGTAGGAAGCTGTCCACGTACTAATACCGACGTATGACCCATGCATTTTTTCTTTCTACATATCTTAGTAACCGTGTGATCGTCCAGTATTTTCACGTTTTGTCTTCTCTCCTCCTTCACGTCGAGGGGTGTTGGGTGGCTGAATAGTTAGTGTGCGCGCGTTGTATCATACGGCCTACCATTGAGTCAACTTGCGTGGTTTCAAATACCCAGTTGTACGTGGGAAAGAGTAGGGTCGCCTGTCCAACCTCGTGGGTTTTCTCCGGGTACTCCGGTTTCCTCCCACTGCTAAAGACCCCAGGGCGCAAACGAATTATTGAAATAAAATTAAACAATATGTTAGTCCCGAAATGACCTAGTTTGTGTCGAGTGGACCTTTAAACCCCATCTCTCTCTCTCTGTCTCTCTCTCTCTCTCTCTCTCTCTCTCTCTCTCTCTCTCTTTCCCTTCACGTCGAGTATTCTCTTTCTCTTAGTTGTCTCTGTTAAGACGTTTGTCTTCTCGGGAATAGCAATGTAAGACTTCGTTTTTACATTTCATATATCAAGCTTCTTACATATGGTACAATACATAACAGTCTGGCTGAGGCGAGTTTGCCGATAGAAATTGCTACATCTTAATGTCTAGGAACTCAGTTGGCAATTGCTAATAAAATATGGAATCTAATAAAAATATTTGCCAGGTTTTCTTTTATAGCACCGAACCTGTGCAATTACTGTTATGATTGGTTACTTATACCAATTGATGCCATTAATAAATTTCCAATCACGTGTAATCTGGTGATATTTTGTTGACACATAGAACCAACTATGTTTTGGTTCTATAACTCAGTCATATTGTTAGAGCATTTTTAGTACAATTAGCCAAAGACATTAATTAATACAATATAATACCATCATCAATTATAAGAGCAAACATTCTAGCAATATTGTTACCGTAACTATTATGGCAATGTCTTTATATACAGGCAATATTGTTACTGAAAGTATGACCATGGCTTTATATACAGATGCTAGAAGGAAAATATGCAGTAGAAGGACGAGTCACATGCCCATACCTGACAATCTGTCTTATCCCACTGACGGAATCCCCGGTTGCACGTGACAAGGAGTAGGGTCGCCTGTCAATTCTCTCTCTACCCCACTGACAATGGTGATTTCTAATGGTGAAATGAATTAATACCATGCACTTACCGTATAATATAAATCACTCCGGTCCTGTTCTACTCTACGGACAAGTCAAGCAATAATTAGTTACTTTGGTTGTTTAATAAAGTTTGTAAATCATAACATACTCTATGTCAGGTGTACAAAACGTTCACCACTACCTTTATTTACCACACAAACAAATATATCGATTTGTCTATAAATGTATGAAACAGTTACATTTTATTTGTTGTATAAAGGTGAATCAAATATTATCATTAAATTGAAACTCCCATCTGTCTCTTTCCATTAGATTTCGTTAGCAGCTGTAACAATATGGAGTTGTATGTACGATATATTTCTGTGTTTTAAATACCCATTGGGCAATTACCAGTATTATGTTTAAAAGCAAAGAAACGGAATCCATTCCTAATATACATAGATAGATTACGGATGACTGGGTGAAAATGTATCAAAACATCTTCTTTGTTTTCTTCGAACTTTGAACACGCCCATGTGAATCCGAATAAAAACTTACCGAATTTTCGTTAAAAACAAACCTACTAAAACACACTTTTAATATTTACTTCTGCACAATTAATCACCATACCGGTCATATTATATCTGAACTTTATTTTGATAATTTAAACATCCTTCATTCATACATACTTGAATTTGGATTATTAAGCAAAACCAAAATGCTTACAAAAACTACGAAAATATTGAAATCAATCATTTCACAATTCAGTTTTCAACTGCTGCATTCGAAAATTTCAAAGTTCTAATACCTATCGGGTTGAAAATGACCGTGTAATTATAAGAATACGGTGAATTCTATGGAGGAGTTCGAGAAATTAATCTGTATAAAATCCCGTAATGTCAAGAATCACTTCGCTTGTTTTACCGTTGACATTTTGATCTTGTCGTGTCCCGCGCGAGCGGCAGAGAATTAGAGAATACCATCAAAGGGACGCGTTGCTTGTCCATCTATTTACTGTCCCTGATATTACAAAGCAAGTTATAAATAATATGGAATGGTATGTGCGACATAATTTTAATTGATTTAGTTTGGATCATATAACCATCTATGATAATATGGACATAATTCTAACTGTTTCAAATCCCTGCATTGGCCGAGAAAGTTCATCCAGATTTTCCGACGTGGTACCAACTTGTCAGTGATGCAGACAGAGGGTCTGACAAGAACAGCACAGCTGTCTAGTCGTTCGCATGGGACGAAACACCAAGTTTTGATCAAACTAACTGTAATTATATGGAGCCAGTATCACGGCATAATTATGTTTTGGTTTAGATTATATATAGCCAGCTATAATGTGGAGCCGGATGTAAGACATATTCCATAGATATAAGGCCATTTTTTTAAAACTTTTGTTTTTCGAGAAAAACAACAATACAAGGTGGATTAAAAAGTGCCATTTGTTACATGTTACATTAAACAGTTTATAACATTCTTATTTACGTGTCGTGCGATTCCGCAATATCTGCTGTGGCGTAGTTATGATGTGTGGAAATATCAAAAATTCCAGACAAAGCGATCACAGAATATAAAGAACCTCGAACTGACCCGGTCAAATGTATTTATTCTACTTCTTTGAAGCGTGACATGCAGAGAGAGCGAGAGAGAGAGAGAGAGAGAGAGAGAGAGAGAGAGAGAGAGAGAGAGAGAGAGAGAGAGAGAGAGAGAGAGAGAGAGAGAGACGTTGAATCGAAACCGAGCCAGACCTTATGATACAACGCACACGCGCTAACCATTCGGCCATTGAACCCCCCTTGTCGGTAAGAAAACATCTACAACACATTAAAATATAATTACGAATAACAAACCCATTAAGTAATTATCATACGTTTTTGGCTTCTAATTCTGCCCTATACTAACGTTGAGTACTCAAAACATTAAATATCAAGGGCCATAAATCTGGAAGTCATTATCGGAAATTATTGAAAATTAATAGGATTCTTCGTCTCATGACCATTGTTGTTCAGCCTCCAGAGTGTGGACACCGGACGGGAGCGACGACAATATACAACATTGTTTCATCCTGGACCTTTAAAGTAGTTCCAAGTACCATGGATGCAGCCATGTTTCATCCCGGACATTTCAAGTAGTTCCAATATGGGGCGGAATTCGTCATACAGCCGAGACTAATCGTAGGTGTCGTAATCTGTCGAGATTTGCCGAGAACACTTTCTCAGTCGACAACCCTTACTGATGACGAGAATATCGTTACCATTTTTAATCCTCAGATGCGTTTGCTCGTCTTCATTTTGTAAACAGTTATTGTTTTTCCAATCTTAATCTCAAAAGGCGTCCGCATTTTATAGAAGGCATGGTGATGTTACAAGCTAATGGGTAGAATACTGGTATGATAATGTCATAAACACCCAGTGCTAATCTCAATGTTCAGTCCCGAGAGGCGTCTCCATGGCCGTGATGACATACATATTCCACGGTAGCCCACCCCTTCAAAACGATCAGAAATTTCTAATTGAAAAGAAGGAACACTCTTTATATTAAACCTACTTCTGTTTTAAGGGGTGAAAAATGCTGTTCAATTTTCTGATTATATCATATTTAATAAATAGCTTTTATGGTATGTATACAATTATAATAGTATTTTAGGCGGATGTTCATCGCCTTTCCACCGTATTACGACTTGAAACTCAGTTGACACACACAGCCATCATTTTCAGGGTAATGAGCTAAAGTATAATATATAGCCTCAGAAATATTCATTTCATTTCTTTTAATACATCAATAAATAACAATCAAGATAACTCCCCCACTTCCATGATGTAAATTGTCTCAGTGGTTTTTGGTAATTGGACTGGAATATATAGTTGTCACAATTCTATGGAATTACTGCTTATAACTGAGCGACGTTTCGACTAGGCTTCTCTAGTTATAATCAAGCAATGATAAAATGTAAAATATAACATGTTACTATGGTTGCTCATTGGTATCATGTCATGGTGTAGTGGTGTCGCCATTCATAAGGCGATAACCCGACAACCCGACATCACAACACGAAAACCCGACATTAAAAATGTCGTATTTTCGGGTTAAAATGTCGTGATGTCGGGTTGTCGGCCATGTTCCTGCCTCAATATACAATATGATTATGTACATTGATCCCGGTGTCGGTTAAGAAAGTTCCTGGAATTTCATTGTGGATAGTGCAGGGCGAAGGACCTGGAAAATAACAGTGTCTAGTTGTGTAGATGGGACGAAAGCACTTAAAGCACTGTGTACACATTGGTGCGCATATAAAAGATAAAAGAACACTACACGGTTGTAATTCGATGCAGAAATGCCAGTCCATAGAACATTTCTGTCATGGCACTCTGCATAGTTTTTTTCTTTAATAGTTCGACTGGCGTTTGGCGGGGGGGGGGGGGTGGCCTAGTGGTCTAGAGTGCCGCGCTTCGACCTCTAGCTGGCCAGTCACCTCTGCCTTGCGGCTGTGGTTTCGATCTCTGGTGTGAGCGTATGTGGCATGGAGATGGGGCGCCTTCGCAACCTCGTGGGTTTCCACCAGGCACTCCGGTTTCCTCCCACTGCTAAAGACCCCTACGTGCAAGCGAATTATTGAAATAAAATTAAACCATATGTTGGTCCCAAAATGACCTAGTTTGTGTCAAATGGACGTCAAACCCCATTTCTCTCTCTCTCTCTCTCTCTCTCTCTCTCTCTCTCTCTCTCTCTCTCTCTCTCTGTTAACACATGCCCTACCAGCATTAGAATATTCAACATGTGAGTAAATTACCGGAATAATATATCTATTATTTATCCCTTTGTCCATTCTTACATTATTTTGATATATATATATATATATATACATATATATATATATATATATATATTCATATTTGTCCCAAAAGTTATATCATAAGAACGGATGAGATTCGACAGTGGTTTCCTCAATGACCGGCCTCAGGAAATAAACGATAAGTAAATATTTGTAACATTAGAGGTCTGTATTATCTATAGTAGTATCTCACATATATGTGCCTGGATAGATAGATAACCTCTACTTCTAAAACTTTTATTCTAAAAGCTATCAATATTATTCTTAGGAATAATACTTTCGAATTTGTAAAACATAATTTTATACAAATTAAAGGCTATCCTATGGGCTCGGTTTCTTCGCCACACCTAGGTGATTTTTAGTAGAAAAGTTACATACAATAACTGAAAACAGATATGGGATTATAGGGACTATCCCGCTTTGAAAAAAAATAAAAGTAAAACTTCTTGTTTGTATAAAAATTTAAGCAGCAAAATATAAAGCAATGGTGTATTTGCGTTGTCTCAAAATGTTAGCTCAATATATTTAGTCGTTTGGACGCGAACGTCAAAAATGCTTATCTCGAAACGTAACCCTTTTAAGATTTCGGATCAATTTTTTCGATGGGTGACCTGACCCACTGGCTGTACTTCATAAGGTAAATTTCACTTGCACATTATTTTTCTAAAATATAAGTCTATTTTTATCCAGACACCGCATAATACAGCGTGGGACACAGGTCTCCATTGCCAGATGAAGAGTGACGGATTTAAGTTGTTCGAAAATGTATCACTAATATTGAGTTAATTGCGTGGCCCTTAGTTAGAGGATTTTAAGGGATTTTAACACAAAATTAAGCAGTTTCATTCTCCAAGATGTTATCCGGATTTGCAATATAACTATAAAATCTACATGGAAGAGAAATTTAAAAAAATTATTTTGAGAAATTATTTATCAATTAGAAAACTAGTCTTGGCCAAATAGCATATTTGCAAGGACTCGAAAATGACCTAGATATTAATATTAGATTCACTCTTGAAACTAGGTATAAGGAAATTGCAATTTTAGACTTAATAATCGAATTGTTTTAGATATGTACTCGAGATATTGAAACGTCTCGGGGTCTAACTACCGAAGTGTCGATGGGCAGATAGGAGCCGATAATATAGCCTCATTATTTAGCTGCAAATATAAGCAACTTTTTAACAGTGTATCGTTCAATGAAAATGATATGATTAATTTAAAGGAAAATATTGAGCTTAGTATCAATCATGTGTGTAATGGTGGTAAATGTAAATATGATCATAATATCACAGCAACCGAAGTTTCAAAAGCCGTTAAATCTCTAAAACATAAGAAATCTGACGGCTGTAGTGGTCAATATTCTGATCATATTATTTATGCTCCATTTTCTTACTTTATTCATGTATCATTGTTATTGACAGCTATTGTCGTTAACGGCTTTTCACCTAGCAATCTTATCCTCTCAACTATTGTCTCAATTCCAAAAAACAGGAAAAGATCTCTCAACGATTCCAGCAACTATCGTGGAATTGCCTTGAGCAGTATTTTCGGTAAAATATTTGACAAAGTTATATTAGATAAGTTTAATCACGTGTTTCAATCTTCTGATCAACAATTTGGTTTTAAAGAGAAACACTCTACAAGTCATTGCTCTTTTGTACTAAATGAAACCATTAATTATTACAATAGTCGCAACTCTAGTGTGTATGTTAGTTTACTAGATGCTAGCAAAGCCTTTGATAAGGTAAATTATGTAAAACTTTTCAAACTGCTACGCTCTAAAGGTTTGTGTCCTTTATTTTCAAGATTTCTACTTTGTGTATACCTCAACCAGGGGATACGAGTAAGATGGGGCCAAACAGTTAGCAACTCCTTTAATGTAACTAACGGTGTCAAACAAGGGGGAGTACTCTCTCCAATATTATTTACCGTCTATATCGATGAACTGCTGAGAAGATGCAGACAAAGTAAACTTGGCTGTCATATTGGGAATGTATATGTCGGTGCATTCGCCTATGCTGATGACTTAACACTAATCGCCCCAAGTAGAAACTCTCTTAATGGTTTATTGCGCATAGCAAGTAAATATTCCGAAGAATATAACCTCACTTTTAACCCCGACCAGAGCAAGCCCTCTGAAACTGGAAATCAGGATCTTAAACCCATTCTTATAAATGGCCTACCTATCAAACTTGTCGAATCTGAGTCCCATTTAGGAAATCTGCTTCATAGTTCGTCAAAACATGAACATTTACGTCAATGTATAAATAATTTTATTGTTAAAAGTAATGTAACATTAAGAAATTTTACATTCTCCTCATCTAGAGTTAAATATAAACTATTTAAAACTTATTGTATGCCTCTGTATGGGAGCCAACTATGGGATCTCTCACAAAAGTCTCTAGAGAGTTTTTATGTATCCTGGAGAAAACAGGTTAGGAAAGTATTTAACATTTCACCCAGACCCCACAATAGTTTATTGAATATAATATGTCATGATTTGTCAATTGAAACTCAGCTTCATAAACGTTTTGTTAAGTTTTATCACAGTATTATACATAGCAGTAATTCATGTCTTCATGTGTGTGGACGTACTGCGTTATTTTGTAGTCAATCCATTATGTGCAACAATATCAATTACTTATCATATCATTATAACATAACAAAATACAATTTAGAACGAAAGTCATTGTCAAATATTGTAAATGAAATAGAATGTCACGATAAAAGTTGCTGGAAGGAAAATGATAAGAGAATAGGAAATGCTACACGAGAATACATAGATTTAAGAGATTGTTCACCATCTGAATACATAAACTTAAATGAAATAATTAATCAACTCTGTGTTAACTGAGAACTTGTATATATTTATATGTATGTGTTTATTTATTTATTTATTTTATTTTTTTTTTCATATTTATTGTACTTAGTGTACGAATAAAATTAATTAATTAGGAACGCCAAGAGAAAAGAATATATCTACTTGTACCTTTATTTTATGGTGGCTGATTTATGACAGAAACTCACTCAACATGATGCTGACAGGTGATCGAAATTCAGGTCATTGTGATTATTTGTCATAATAAGTATGAATACGTAAATCATTTTATGTATGTCCACGAATTTTTATCAACTATACGCCATCCACGCACTGATCCAATATCGTTTTGTTCGATTGTTGTTTTTTTTCTTTTTACCTGACAAGAGAGAGTTGATATATCGGAGAGCCTTTGAACTTTTGAAACAAGTGGCACATGAAATCTGTTTCAACTTTCAACTCTCCATTTATCAGTTAAGAATACTTTTAATCAATGTACGCAGTTCACCGATTAATGTCGTATTCTACATACATCGTATTCTACAAGTATTACCATAATATAGTAGTATGACCTAAATATGTTTCCTCTATTTTTAAAAGGACTTTGAGTTGGCGACAAAGAATGCTAATGAGACAGTTTGTCCTGACGTGGAATGGTCAATGCGTACGTAACTAACGTACGAAAATTAAATGGTAGCTGCCTTTTTTTCGCACGTATACAATGAATGGCCATTTTGCTCAGTAATCCCAGCCAGAATTTTTAGAATTGCGTTATTTTTTTAATATTTGTTTAGAACGGAATAAATTAACTATTAGTCAATCCCCACGCTAAAAAAAACATTAACAAAATTGATTGTGTATATCGGAACTAGACACAACCGAAGCAGAAAATAGTGCCAAAATGCCGACCTCAAATCGAGAGTTGTAGATGTTATTTTTGTGAAAAATCATTGGAAGAAGCGATAAGACGTTATGGCTGTACGGATTACACAGTCTTAAAGGCTGCAGGAAGGCAATTGTTTACAATTTAACATTGTGTCTTGTAATGCTGATAACTGTTGACATTTTGTTTGTTGATGTGACTTCATGACCTGTGACGTTTAGATAACGTCATGGATATCATGGCTATTCACTGTGTCAGAGTCACTTCTCTGCAGGTAGGGTCAGTCTGTCGTTCAGATTGCGGTCAATGTTGACTATGGTCAAGTGCAACAACTGGGCCTGCAAACTTCATACCAAGAAGAAGAAGAAACAAGCAAATTTGTTAGACCGTGTATCGGGATACCATTTCTATCCGTGAGTGATGTAAGTATCGAACTATATAGTAAATATAAATATATAATAAATATAAATATATAATAAATATAAATATATAGTAAATATAAATATATAGTGTGGGAGAGAGGGAAATGGGGTTTAAGGTCCACTCGACACAAACCAGGTCATTATGGGATTAACATATGGTTTTAATTTTATTCCGATAATTCGCTTGCACGTAAGGGTCTTTAGCAGTGGGAGGAAACCGGAGTGCCCGGAGGAAACCCACGAGGTTGAGAAGGCGCCCCTATCTCCATGCCACTATATGGTTACGCAATGATTAGACGGCCAATTTACACAGATACAATGGAACCACAACCAAACCACGCGAAGAACCAACAACTCTTTAGAGGGATTGCACGGGCGCCTAAAAAAATTAATTGGAAAAGTTCATCCTAATATTTTTGAAGTAATGGCATTTTTGCAAGAAAAGAAAAAATTTAGTTATTGCAGTATTCAAGTGGCCAGTTAGAACACCCAATTAGAAAACTAAACACCGATATCAACAGGAAGATTGAAGATTCGAAACATAGATATGGACATGGAAGAATGAATTTGTTAGAATTTGGACATGGAAGAATGAATTTGTTAGAATTTTTGGACTATGTTGGACACTTTACGCGTGCAAAAAGTTAAAATTATGTGTTATGTTAAAGGTTGTTATAAATTTTAACAAATTAAATTCTCCCAAAATTATCTGCTTAATTAGTTTTATCTTTCAGCCGACCAAAATTTTCCCCCTAAATTTCGACGAGTCGGCGATATGGGAGTAAACCGTCGAGATACTAAGTCGAGCGCTCGAGATAATTAAGTCGAGCGTTCGAGATGATTATGTTGTGATAATACTATCGAACACGTCTCAACCGATGTTTTAAGCTGTTCAATCTTCTGCATTATTTAATGATAAACTTGCAGATATTTATATTTATTCGTTTTTAGAGCTCATCCAAAGCTGCAGTGACGATCGGATACACGCCACCCCACTCGAGCCCATGCTCATCCAGGGCCGTATTTAGCGGGGATGCAGGGGGTACATTGCACCCCCAGAAAAATAAGGCGCGACGAGAAATGGCGCCCCTACGGGAGTAATTGCTAGCGACGTTTATTGCGACAGTCCCCGGCAATATATTGGCGCTCCACCACTCTACTGCACCCCACTTTTAAAATCCTATACATACGGCCCTATGCTCATCATATAAGCTTATGTAGTTTATATTAGTCATGATTGACAGGGAAACGGAAACGAGTACCACTTGACTCAATGACAAACACCGTGATCTAACCAGGACTCGTCTTTAACACGGCGGATGGGCTATGTATTTATTCACATTCTTCTAGTCTACTTTACTTATCACTTACAGACACGGTGTCATGTTCATCGACAAATAGCGAATTTTAATTCGTCAATTCTTGGTTCATATTCAAAGGCAAACAAATATAGTTTTACATTTTGGCACTCACTAAATTTCAACCAAATAATTATGGAAGTGTGTAATTATTACGGATGAAAATGGACATGCGGGCGGGTAATGAGAAACAAACAATTAATTAACCATGGCCTAAGTAATGTAAGTTTTAACTTGTAACGGGTGTATTATACTTACTTACGGATGCATCTGTTAAACATCCTTAAATCCTTGCTTTACTGGCCGATGTAGTAGGTAAGTACATATCTCGCTTTTTTGTTCAATTATTTTGCACATATGAATGCTGATTTTAGATTTGATCTGGTGCGAGAAACGTAGACAATGTTTGTGTAAGAGGTTACAAGTACCAATAGTAATGTCTATTATATATGTGTCTACCATCCATATAATTGTATCATTGGCGTGATAAAGACGAGAGCTTGCTCATCATAATAAATTAAAAAATAATCTATAAAGTAACATTGGTTTTTTTTATTCCAAGAATTTTTAAGAGACAGTAGATTGGTCAATTTAACCCGGGCGTTAGACAATTAGACAAATAACATTGGTTTTTTTATTGTAATAGTTTTCAAGAAACCACAGAAGGGTCAATTGAAACTGAGTGTCACAAAATTAGACAGCGATTGTTTGAGTGGCGTGAAGTACAAATAATATTGTTTTCTATTCCAATATAGCATGATAATAGTTTTAAAGAAACCGCAGAAGGGTCATTTTAGCCCGAGTGTCAGGAAATTAAATAAGTTTTGTGTTGGTGGTATATCATAATGTCTTTTGTGTTTCGACGACTCGATCGTTTCTGCGATTAATCATCATAAATTTTCAAAGATGTATAAAATCTGCCAGCCTGGATTCAATCGGAATCATCAGAAGGTTTAAAGAACATAGCAGTGTCTTATTTAAATCATAGACATTGATGTCGAATGTTACACAATGTCCATAATATCTTTGTAAATACTGAAAATAATTGATCTATTTTGGACTGATATTCCGTTTAATGACCAAACTTTCCCAATTACGTAACTTGAAAAAAATACCCTTCAAATAAATAGCAGCAACTTTATTCAGATGAAATGGAAATGGGATTTAACATCCTACTCTTCTGAACCTAACCTGGGATAATGGAAGACGGACATACGCCATACAGTGTACTATGAGGGAAATCTCGCCCACCCGAACGACTAGACAGCTGTCCTTGTCATGGCCCCCAGTTTTGTACAGATTAATGATCGTATCTTAAAGGCAGGGGCGTACATAACGATTTTGTTTGGGAGGGGGGGGGTGTTTAGCCAAAATGCGACCGACTGATGCACATAACCCCTACCCAGCCCCACCCCTGTACGAGTAATGCAGAAGGAGCCGAGCACCACAGGTGCGAGTTTTCTGGGGAATATGAGGGTGGGGAAGGGCGGTCATCCAACAATCCCACCCCACAATGAATGCCAACAAAATACTGGCTATAACATTAAGCTTTCCGGTAGAACATAGATATAGTATTGTATAATTATATAATTGTTCGCCAATCGTTGTCTCGCCGGAAAGCAGATTCATTTAAGTTCCCATATAGTTTATGTCATATATGATGATCGTGCCTACAACACCGAGTAATTTGAGAAAATTTTGAAGATTGATTCAATGTCCTGGCATTTAAGGTCATTGCTGGGAGCAATTCTTGCGAACTACTGGACCAGAAATGGCAGTTAATGGAACAGAATCTCTGTTTTGCAAGAGTTTGACATAACATCTGTAAAAATCTGACACCCCACGACCCACACACTAGTGGTACTACAAACTGGGCAATTCACTATAATCATGAATATGATAGTGCTGAGGCAGTATAAAACAACAGAGGAGTACAAGAATGGTGTTACAATGGAATAGAGCGCCGCAGACGCGAACAAATGTCAGATATGTAACTAAGTAGTAGAATGTTGGAATTTGGCGCGGCAGGCGCGAAAAAAATTCAGATATGTAACAGAGCTTTTAAATTTGTGGGACTGGGCTTAAAAAATTGAATCATTGTCATGGAAAATGGAGTCAAGTTCTTATTAACGAGAGGATAAGAAATGGGACAGAATCTTGAGGTTTATCTGTCAATTTCGCCAATTTGTAATTGTTTGTTTACCTCATTAATTCATTTCGTCTGCAGAGACCGACTGTGGTGAGTACGTTTTTTGAGACCGACCATTTTTTTGCCATGGCAGAAAATATTTCATATAACAACATATTCACAACAGAATGAGAGTGACAAACATTTTTTCAAGCATGACTTAAGCAAACATGGTTATTTTATACTATTAATTTTGTGGGCAATTTTCCCGCGGATTCACGCAAATACATAGTATTTGGGATCTATTCTGGCATTGTTTTTTGCGATCGACTGCAGTGACTGCACTTATTTTGAGACAGACTATTTTTCTCCCTGGGTGAACTTTTGTTGTTAGACCAACATACTCACAACAGAATAAGAGTGACGGTATGTAATATAGGCTCACGGATTCACGCAAATACTAGTATTTGCAATCTATTGTGGCATTTTTATTAGACCGACTGCAGTGACTGAACTTATTTTGAGACCGACTCTATTTCTCCCTGACTAAAATTTTGTTGTTAGGCCAACGTACTCACAACAGAATAAGAGTGAAACACAACATCTTTTCAAACATGATAAGTTGACAAGGTTATTTATGCTAAAGTTTTGCGTGAGTAGCGTGACGTATGCAGTGGGCACTTATTTTGATACCGACTACTACTATTTTGCGACCGACTGCACTGATTTTGCGACCGACTATTTTTTCCCACCTCTCCCCCCCCCCACACACACATTTACGCCCCTGCTTACAGGTATTCCAATGTTCACTTCATCCGCTGTGTTGTCTATTTGACTTCCGGTAACGGATCATTTTCTATTTCAAAAACTAATTAAAAACACATTGCATAGGAGCTAAATCTAGCATTTGCAGGTCTTTCTGTTGGCCCCATGGATTATTACATTTATTCACATGACAAGCCTATTAAATATACGCTCGTGATTTTCAATATGTTGAAATTCGATAATTAAGACTTTGTTTATTGTTGGAAGCAATGATAATCGAGACATCTCTATTCTTATCAACATTCATAACGTCGCCCAGAATTACGTAATTTGATTAAAATTTTCCAATATACCCCCTTTTCAACATTTTTAAACTGTTTCAGCGAGATTTGTCAGCTATCTATCTCATTCTTACAAAATCCACCTTTAAAGGGAAATTGCCATGTGTTTGAAATTGCCAAATACGTGTCCTGGGAAAATGTTTTCAAAATATCAGGCATTTCCTAGCATTTGAGGTTATTGCTGGGAGCAAATTCGGGTCTTCATACGAAAATTATGGTGATTTTTCATTTACTACGGGAAAATATTTTTTATTGTTCTTTAAAAATGTAAATCTTTAGTCTGGATGGGTTGTCAACATTTGAGAATAATAGGTCATTGGCTAGAATACCCAGTCTTTTATATTATCATGCACAAAGTCTAAGGGAGGTAAATAGTCCTAAAACATGATGTCGACGCCCATGAAATTAATTTAAGAATTGCCATTTCAAAAAATCCATCTCCATTTCTAGTTCAAAATCCATCACTCTTTAAAACTTTTATTGTAAAATTTCTATTATGGGCCATATATATGTTTTTCTTTTAATAAATCCTAATTCGTGGCCACGATTCATGTTTGTTTATAAATAATGCATGAATTTTGGGATTTATGTCGGGAACGTCCGCAACGCTAACTTGATTTGGTCAAATAATACTGGATAATCAACCACATAAAAACCCAAACTCCCGGTTACGCATGGGCAATGTAACTTTTCGTCAAATATTGACAACGGTCCCATCCCTTCGTACGTTGAAGACTAGGGGTTTCTGTGTGACCGAGACTAATTTACCTACGTTACCTAGAACATATCCAATCGAAATCGGCGGGTTGGGATGACCTAGTGGTCTAGAGTGCCGCGCTTCCATCTCTAGCTGGCCGGTCACCTCTGGCTTGCGGCTGTGGTTTCGATCCCTGGTGTGAGCGTATGTGGCATGGAGACAGGGGCGTCTTCTCAACATCGTGGGTTTCCTCCGGGCACTCCGGTTTCCTCCCATTGCTAAGGACCCCTACGCGCAAGCGAATTATTGAAATAATGTTAGTCCAGAAATGACCTAGTTTGTGTCGAGTGGACGTTAAACCCCATTTCTCTCTCTCTCTCCAATCCAAGTCACACTGAATACTATTCAGTGTGGAGGAGGGGGGTAATTAAAGGTTAAAATACAGGTAATCGTTTAATTCATCACCAAAAGAAGAATTTTGCTATCGTTATTGCCTGGCGCATTCATGATTACATAATTTAGAAGAGATAGGACACTCTTTCGTTTGAGCAAAACTACAGCCAAGTCAATTAAAAGGTCAATTTGTTGCAGCAAAACCCTATTTCTTCTGTATATGTTCACGCAATATTTCCGACAAAGGCGTTTATGAAAGATCTTTGAAGCTTGATATACAAAGATACTTTCAATGTTTGATATGAAGGGGCGGATATAGGATTTTTGAAAGCGTGGAGTGGGGGTTGGAGAGAGAGAGTGAAATGGGGTTTAACGTCCACTCGACACAAACTAGGTCATTTCGGGACTACCATGTGTTTTTTAATTTTATTTCAATAATTCGCTTGCGCGTAGGGGTCTTTAGCAGTGGGAGGAAACCGGAGTGCCCGGAGGAAACCCACGAGGTTGAGAAGGCGCCCCTATCTCCATGCCACATACGCTCACACCAGGGATCGAAACCACAGCCGCAAGCCAGAGGTGACCGGCCAGCTAGAGGTCGAAGCGCGGCACTCTAGACCACTAGGCCATCCCAACCTCCCAGTGGGCGTTGGAAGTGCAAACTAGATTTGCAAAAATCCACAACAATGCGAACTAAAAATTGCATTTGTTACTTGCTACTTTAAAACAGTTTATGACAATCTTATTTACGTTTATATGATTTGACAATATCGTCCATGACGTAGTTTTGATTTCGCACCATTCCAGCTAAAGAGATACAAGAAAGGAACCGCCATTAATTTCCCCATTGATTTCAATATTATTTCTGGCCTCTTTGCCCACCTCCAACTTTTCCCCAAATTTTCGTTGGACTGAATGCTTTTCACTACGGACAGACGAACACATGGTCATGTCTTTGCACAAAAATTTTTATGTGGTTAACCACCAAAATTTGGAGATACACAAACTTGAAGAGGCATAATATAAACATGTCACTAGTTGCCGCACATATCACTGTAGTCAACCTGATATGATAACACCATTATTCTACCGCCACAAAATCATGAATATTTACCTGGCAGAAAATGCTAATTCAAACCATCTTCGTCCATTCTAGACCACAAAATCAACAAAAATGGATATGCAAAAGGGGACAAAAGAGACAGAGAGAGAATTGCTGTCAAACAGACGAACTACAATTTGTAGGTACCGAGGCGGGGAAATTTAATGGTGGTCTGCATCCCTTTGTATCCGTACAGGATATGCTTATCGTACGTGCTAATAATTTGGTAGTGCAGTAGTACGAAAATTTCATATGTCTATATCCCATGGTCAAGCAAAGGTGACACATAAAAGACAACTTGATTTCCTTGGAGCTCAATATGGTTACATTTAGGGCACACTTACCTGTGTCAGGGCATTGAGATAATAATACACTACAAAACATTTATGTTGCGGTTGCATCCCCATCTCCATGGAACTGGCTGCATTATATTATTGAGTGTATAATTGACCATTTCGTAAAATAATAATTGATACGCCGTGGTTTAGAGTCGGACGTAACTAACGTGCGAAAATTAAATGGTAGCAGGCTTATTTTTCGCAGTTATACAATGAATGGCCATTTTGCTCAGTAATCCCAGACAGAATTTGGCTATTTTTTAAAAATGCGTTAGATTTTTAAATTTTTGTTTAGAATTGAAATAAATTAACTATTAGTCAATCCCAACGCTAAAAACATTAACAAAATTGATTGTGTATATCAGAAATAGACACGACCGAAGCACAAAATAGTGCCAATATGCCGACGTCAAGTCTAGAGTTGTAGATGTTACTTTTACGAAAAATCATCGGAAGAAGCGATAAGACGTTATGGCTGTACGGATTATACAGTTCTAAAGGCTGGAGGAAGGCTATTGTTTACAATGTATCATTGTGTCTTGTAATGTTGATAACTGTTGACATTTTGTTTGTTTATGTGACCTCATGACCTGTGACGTTTAGATAACGTCATGGATATCATGGCTATTCACTGTGTCAGAGTCACTTCTCTGCAGGTAGGGTGATTCTGTCGTTCAGATTGGGATTCGAGTAGGAAAACCCAAACACCTGTGTTCTAAAGATTACGCTTTTGGCAGCTGGAATTCGATAAAAGAGCAGGAGGTAGCACCGCTGCCCGGGAAATAATTCCCCCATAGAACATTACATAGCGTAATATGTCGGTCTTCGTGAACCCGTCGCAGGATAAAAGAGAGAGAGGGAGAGGGGGTATCTTCCACTCGAAATAAACCAGGCGACTTCGCGACTAACATATGGTTCAATTTTATTTCAATAATTCTCTTGCGCGTAGATGTCTTTAGCAGTGGTAGGAAACCGGAGGACCCGGAGAAAACCCACGAGATTAGACAGGCGAAACCACACCGTGTCACGTGACAATATTACAAGTTAATGGGGACAATAATATAATGATAATTTCATAAACATCCATTGCTAATCCCAATGTTCAGTCCCGAAAGGCGTCCCCATTGCAATAAACATCTATTGCTAATTCTAATGCTAATTCCTGTAAGATGTCCCCATTACATTGAAGACATGCACATCCCACGTAGCCCGCCCCTTTAAAACAAGAATAAATTGCTAAATTAAACCTATTTCTTTTCAGAACTGCAAAATGCTGTTCAATATGAAAATCATTCAGTTGCCTACTGTTATATTTATATCATCGTTAATAAATAGCATTTATGGTATGTATGACGTATACAATTAGTAATCAGTCCGGTGATTTGTTTAACAGGACCACTCATTAATATAAGCCGATACAAATTTATAGGATCTTCTGCTGCCGTTGGCCTGTGTAACAATGTATCTATTAATATTGTTATATTTACAGTGCTATCCTATACTAGCATGTATGGTGTATGATAATGTATCTATCAATGTTATTATATTTACAGTGCTATCCTATAGTAGCATAAATGGTGTATGATAATGTATCTATCAATGGTATTATATTTACAGTGCTATCCTATACTAGCATGTATGGTGTATAATAATGTATCAATTAATAGTGTTATATTAATATCGCTATGGTATACTAGCATGTATGGTGTATAACAATGTATCCATTAATATAGTTATATTTACAATGTTATCCTATACAAGTATAATAATGTATCTATTAATATTGTTATATTTATAGCACTAGATACATGTAGAGATGCTATAGGTATTGACTGTAGAAACTGTGGCAGCACTAATTATCCTAGACAATCATACTATTTACAGAACTGTATGCGATCATGTGGTGTTTGTACACGTAAGATATCTTTCTTTAAGTTCAATGCAAAAGTATCAGTTCTGACTCTGAAATCCAGAGTGGTTTAGTTGCCAGATAAATAGTTTATATGAAAAGACTAAATGAAGTAACAAACAGAAGACCCACGTCTATATAATTTTGTAAACTGCTAAATGGTCTGGAATTAATCGTCGAATATATGTATGAATATTATATGTACGTATTTAACAGATTGAAACTCGTGTTTTATTAGGGTAACATATCAACACAGTGTCACGCACTATCTTCAATATTCTCAATATATTACAATCATAAACGTGCTGTTTTTACATATTATTTACAGATTTAAACGTTGCTCTAAATAAACCAACCATACAGAGTTCTATCTATTCTAATCCTGAAGCTGGACATAATGAATCTCTGTCCCGTTCATCTAATGCTGTGGATGGTTATATTGATGCTAACTGGGATAATGGACACTGTACACATACACGTAATGATAAACCTAGTTGGTGGTGTGTGGATCTAGAACAGATATATAATATTTTATATATCAAACTATTTAATAGAGATAGTAGTAAGTGTATTTAATTACTGTAATTTTTTTTAATGGTTTGTATAAAATGACCAAGTCTGTTTTTTTTTATAAAGTCTGGTGTTCAAAATATCATTAATATACCTTAGTGACGCGTTCAACATTATTAAATTATACAATGTCACTTACTCACCCCTTCTTTTTAACACAGCTGATTTCCCGGTTGTACGTGACAAGGAGTAGGGTTGCCTGTCCAATCTCGTGATTTTTTCACGGTCTTCCGGTTACCTCCCAATGCTAAAGACCCCTACGCGCAAGCGAATTATTGAAATAAAATTAAACCGTATGTTATTCCCGAAATGACCTAGTTTGTGTCGAGTGGTCGTTAAACCCCATTTCTCTCTCCATCTCTCTATCTCTCTCTCCCGGTTGTACGTGTCAAGGAGTAGGGTTGCCTGTCCAACCTCGTGGGGTTTTTCCAGGTCCTCCGGTTTCTCCCGCTGCTAAAGACCCCTTCGCGCAAGCGAATTATTGAAATAAAATTAAATTAAACCACGTGTTAGTCCCGAAATGACCTAGTTTGTGTCGAGTGGACGTTAAACTCCATCTCTCTCTCTCTCTCCCTGTCTCCACCCCCTCTCTCTCTCTCTCTCTCCCTCTCTCTTTTATCCAGCGATCACATTTCTCAAGTGAGTTTGAATATTCCTTGTATTTTATTTTATATTTAAGATAAACGTAGATTACAAGGATTTAAGATAATGATCAGCTCTAGTGGCCAGTGTAGCGATGAAGGATTTCAATCGGCTACACCGTGTTATGAAGATAAACCACCAAAAAAACGAGACACATATAAAGCAGAGAAATGTAATCTACCTTCATCTACATCAACTAGTATATCTGCTAGAACACTATATGTCACTGTTCCACGTAAACAACTAACTTTATGTGAAGTTCAGATATTTTCCGGTAAGAATGAATATATATTAAAATATTAGAGAAAAAACACTAAAAATTAAATTTTTGGCTAGTACCTTCATCGTTATCAAAGGAATCGTCAGGCCATTTTAATATATATATATATATATATTCTAAAAAATTAAGTACAAAGTACCACTAAACAAGTTTTATTTAAATGCCTACATGTTTCGCCGTTAGGTTTTCAAGTCAATAATAGATAATGGCGTTACGTCAATATGTAGCGTCATTATGGAGAGATAATTACAATAACTTTTCATATAAATTAAAATGAAATAATATCACTGGTTAAGTTTGGGTTTGAATTTGTTTATAAAATACTCTTCTTTAACTCTCTATTTTGTGATATTATTATCAGACAGTTTATAAAAGGGGAAAATGTGAAAATGTGGCGATTTATTTTTAGCACACTCCGCGATATGCCCACTTTATGGGTTTTTGCGGTATATTTCCTCTTTTATATGCTGTTTATGTACTGACACACGCTTCCGTAATTCATTTGTGGATCCAATGTATAATTCATTATAGCCATTGCATGTTATTATATATACTACATATGTGACAGAACATGTCATACTATTATTTATCTTAAATTGACAATTATTAAAAGAATTGCCTTCAATCAAGTAATCGCACGTTCCACAGTTTCCTCGTTCACATTTTGTTACCGTGTACTCAGCTTCGAGACTATCATATTTTGCTCTTGTTAGCATCATTTTTAAGCTTGGTGGTTGGCGCTTTGAAGGAATAAACTTTGTTTCACTCAGGATTTTGTTCATTCGTTTACAACGTATCAGTAGAGCAAAGTTATCTCGGAGTACATTGATCATATTCGGATTTCGAGGATTGTGCGTGGAGATGTATGGTATGCACTTTCATTTTGTTATTTTTGGTCTCACTATTCTAAGTTCTAAAATATCAAATGCCTTCGCCCGCTTTATACCGTCATTGATTAACGTAAGTGGGTATTTACGGTCATGTAGAAAGGTTCGTAATTCTGATAATCTGAGATCTAAAGTTAAAGGATTTGAGACGAGTGTGCAGATTCTCCTTGCAAGATTGTAAGGCAATGCTTTTTTGGTATGACTCGGATGACAAGAGTCAAAATATAAATATTGTTTGGTGTCCGTACTTTTGTAAAAAAAATATCTGTTTCTATTTTATTATCATCAGTTTTTAGCACCATAATATCCAAAAATGATATTTTCTTATCTCTTGTTTCTACGGTAAATTGTATTTTCCGGTGAATGCTATTTAGAATTTCACCGAATATTGATAATTGATCTAGATTTGTGAAACAAATAAAAAAAAACAATCATCTAGGAATCTTTTCCATTGTTCCTTAAAGTATATTCTTGTTTCATGGTCAAATGCTATCTCAATTTTGTCCGCAATTTCAAACTTTAAATAGCCAAGAACTAATGTTGCGTAACATGGAGCCAAGAACTAATGTTGCGTAACATGGAGCGCATTTAGTTCCCATAGCAGTGCCAACTAGTTGTTTATAGAATTTTGCATCGAAATAGAAGCAGTTGTTTTCAAGTACGAACTTCAAACTACATAATATAAAATCTTTTGTGAAACGTTCATGGAGATCTTGTGGGTATTTATCTAACCAGAATTCGATAGCTGTTAATCTTAAATCAAAAGTAATATTTGAGTAGAGATTTGTGACATCGTATGTACCTAGTGTGGCTTTTTCTGCGACCGATGGCGGAAGCTAGTTCAGAAATATATAGTAGAAGTTAATTAAAGCTGCTCTTTGGTAATATATAATTGAAATTAAAGATAGCAAAATAAAACTACATTTTTAGGCTAACGTTTTCATCACTATAGCGGCTCTTCAGGCGATGTATATATATATCAAAATACTGGCGCAATCGTAAAGCTGTACTTCTTTGTTTCACGATAAATGATGAAAAGATAAAAGGTATGCTGACACCAACTGCTTTCAACACTGTTATAATAACATTTTAAGTACAAATGTTAATTGTCGTATAGAAATGAAAGAAAAGGATATTTAAGCGTTGATGATAAAATGTTGATTTCCTCAGTTAAATTATTGAACATAGCACTCCATATAATCCATGTTATAATAATATATATCATCTATATTACAGCTGATCAAGTGGAATGTAATACTGGATACTATAGGACATCAAGCTCTAGATGTGAACCATGTAATACATGTTATAATGACATATGTGATCCTGATACTGGTGCATGTACTGGTGGATGTAAAGACGGTTATTATGGTGTGAAATGTCAGCAGTCCTGCAGCAGTAGATGTTATAATGACAGATGTGATCCTGATACTGGTGTTTGTACTGATGGATGTAAAGACGGTTATTATGGTGATTATTGTGAAGACCAATGTAGTGATGGATGTTTAAACAGCCAGTGTAATGAGATAGATGGTAGCTGTTCATGTCAGGACGGTTATTATGGTGATACATGTACATCACTGTGTAGTGCTAACTGTAAAGACGGTAAATGTTCCACTACATCTTCATCTTCATCACCAGAATGTACAGATGGTTGTATTGATGGTTATAAAGATTCTTATTGTCAATCACCATGCCCTGTTAACTGTAAAACATGTCAACAAGATGGATCATCATGTACAGCATGTAATCCAGGATGGTTTGGTACAAGCTGTCTTTCATCATGTTCTGGTAACTGTGTCAGAGGATGTGATAAGGTAGGGGGTAGATGTGTTGAATGCAAACCTGATACAGTTGGTTTATACTGTAACCTTACATGTGGTCCAGGGTGTCAGATGAGAACAGACCAGACCTCAGTCACTTGTGATAGAAATGGTAGATGTACCAACTGTATTATTGGAAGGTATGGCGATACATGTGACAGCGAATGTACGGGATGTGATGGTGGATGTAACAGAGATTACGGTAACTGCACAAACTGCATTGTAGGAAGGTATGGCGATAGTTGTGATAAGAAATGTAGTACAGGATGTGATGGTGGATGTAGCAGAAGTATTGGTAGATGTAAGAACTGTCTTATAGGAAGATATGGTTATTATTGTGATAGTAACTGTAGTACAGGATGTGATGGTGGATGTAACAGAGATAACGGTAAATGCACAAACTGCATTGTAGGAAGATATGGTGATAGTTGTGATAAGAAATGTAGTACAGGATGTGATGGTGGATGTAGCAGAAGTACTGGTAGATGTAAGAACTGTCTTATAGGAAGATATGGTTATTATTGTGATAGTAACTGTAGTACAGGATGTGATGGTGGATGTAACAGAGATTACGGTAAATGCACAAACTGCATTGTAGGAAGATATGGTGATAGTTGTGATAAGAACTGTAGTACAGGATGTGATGGTGGCTGTGGCAGATATTATGGTAGATGCACTAAATGTATAGAAGGGAGATATGGTTCTGAATGTTATAAGAGTTGTAGTACAGGATGTGATGGTGGATGTGATCAGAGTACTGGTAGATGTACTAACTGTCTTTTAGGAGGATATGGAGATAGATGTGATAAGAACTGTAGTACGGGATGTGATGGTGGATGTGATAGGGGTACTGGTAGATGTACATCTTGTATTAAAGGTAAAACTAGAGCCATGTGTGATATTAACTGTCATACTGATTGTGCTGTTTGTGATCAGGATGATGCTGACTCTTGTACTGAATGTAAAGATGGAAGATGGGGATCATCATGTAATAAACTGTGTAATACTAACTGTAAACCAGAAGTTGGTACAACTGTTGGTAACTGTAACATAACAAGTGGTGTATGTAGGGAAGGATGTAAAACAGGATTATATGGTATAGATTGTAATAATGATTGTCGGTCTAACTGTAAAGATGGTTTATGTGATCAGATGACAGGAAATTGTAAAGATGGATGTTTACCTGGTAAAATAGGATCTAACTGTACAACAGGTAAAATTAAAGATTCTTTTATTTTAGTATAATTCGTATAATAATATAAGTTTATGAAATTAGGCCTACCCATTGCTCATGGCATTTTTTTATTGTGGTCTAAAGCGTGTGTGCTTTAGATCATAAGTACTGTTATTGTGTCACGTGTTGTGGTTTTAATTCCATGCTTTTATAGGGGGGGGGGGCTAGTGGTCTAGAGTGCCGCGTTTCGACCTCTAGGTGGCCGGTCACCTCTGGCTTGCGGCTGTGGTTTCGAGCCCAGGTGTGAGCGTATGTGGCATGGAGATAGGGGCGCCTTCTCAACCTCGTGGGTTTCCTCCGGGCACTCCGGTTTCCTCCCACTGCTAAAGACCCCTACGCACAAGCGGATTATTGAAATAAAATTAAACCATATGTTGGTCCCGAAATGACCAAGTTGTGTCGAGTGGACGTTAAGCCCCATTTCTCTCTCTCTCTCTCGCTTTTATAGAAAATTCTTAAAGTAAGCACAAAGTTATGCTTCACTTTTTCTTACGTAAGAATCTTAATAAAATACCGTCTCTAGAAAATTCTAAAGCCCGTTCTTACGTAAGTATTACGTAAGTACAAGTCAAGTATGTGTCTAAGCATATTGTGGGTGGTAAAGTGAAACCGTGGTGGTCTCAAACGTCATAAAAACAGTTTTGGTAAGCGAATTATTAAGTACAAGTCAAGTATGAGTCACATTGTGACTGGTAAAATGAGACTATGGTGCACTCAAACGTCATAAAAACAGTTTTGGTATGCGAATTACGTCATAAATTTGTCGACTGCTTCCCGGCAAATGGTCGATTTAGATGCATTTGATATGTGGCCACAAGCTAAAAAAAGACAAAGAGAAAAAAAAAAACACAAGCACTATGAAAAATCGTGGGAGCGCCTGATCTTAAAGTAGCCCGTGTGTTTGTGTTCTTTACTAATTGGTAAATAAATAAAATATTTTCAAGGCAGAAACGAAATTTTCTATAGCATACTTTTCGAAAATATGTTTCTAAAGGATTTTATCTACCTTTAAATTGTCTCTTACGTATCAAAAGGTGAAGGAAATGCCATGGCATAACTAACTGTCAGCCATCTTGTTTAAAGCAGAAGCAGACTTAAGGTTGGTAAGCAAGCCCTATTCATTGCCTGAGACTTGTGCTTAGATAAGAAGACAGTTGCGCTTAAGTTTTTTTCTAGGAACACAATAATAACGTTCTTGTGCTTACACTGAAGTCTGCTTAAAATGCTACGCACAATGGCGTTCTTAAGAATTTGCTGCGAACACAAAATGCCATACGTTTATTCAAATGCAAAGTCTACTTGAAATCTAAGCACAAGAACGTTCCTAACCAATTGTTGTATGAAACTTTACTTATTTTTGTCTTGGAATGTTTGTGTTGCATGATACGAAAAAACCCCAAACAATTGTTTAGTTGTATTGAAAGCAATTTTTTTCTTTCTTTTATTGACAGCTTGTGCACAAGGGAGTTCTTTTTGTTTTGTATTTACAGATTGTGAAGCAGGTAGTTATGGGGAAAACTGTACCAGTAAATGTGGTAACTGTGTTGATGAAAGACCATGTGATGTAATTACTGGTAGTTGTGGACTTGCTGGTTGCGCTGATGGCTTTCAAGGTCCCACTTGTCAAGGTTAGCTACTTACATTTTACTAGTCCTTGAAGTTGCTTTCAGAAGGAACATTCATCAATCTGAAGAATATGGGTCCAGAAACAGCGTATTCAGCTCTTCATTGTGGTACTCTAGTCTCCATCTACAGCTAGACCAGATAACTCATGATTTGGTTGATTGATTTTCGACCAGACGATTGATTATAAAGATATTATCGTTCAAAGTTAGTAGAGCATCAACACAATAGCTCAGTATTCGATTGGCTGAAGACCAAACGACGTGGATACCCCAGATCTCTCCAGTCTTTTGTGTAAAGTCCGCAGGGGTATACGAACTGAAATGAAATGGGGTTTAACGTCCTACTGTTCTGCTCCCAACCTGTGCTAAAGAAGACGGGCATACGCCATACAGTGTGCTATGAGGGAAATTTTACCTGGACAGCGGCGCTACGGCCTACACTTATATCGAATTACAAATCCCAAGGGGTCTTTTACGTGCACGTTCGAACGACTAGACAGCTGTCCTTGTCAGGTCCTCCGTCCTGCATCACTGACAGTACAATGCAAGTAGTATTTTTTTTATAGAATTGTTATAAAATACGTCATTTCTATGGTAGACAAGTGGACTTCCCTCAAATATGATACACAAATCCAAAGCTATTTTTGTTGGAAATGATAATACTCAAGTTAACACCTACCAAGCACAATTTCAATGATCTAAGCCGAGTCGGTAAACATTCAGTTGTGCACGACATGTTGAAAGTAAAACACGTATATTTGTTTTGTATATAATTCCAGAGACAAAACCTGCAAAACATTACGCAATGATTATAAGTTTGGTGTTGTTCTTTATTTTTATTACAATTGTAATCGGTGTTGCTGCTGTCTTCTGTAGAAGATATAGGTTAGTATAGTTCATTTATGGGCGTTCGATGGCCGAATGGGGTGTAACGTCCACTCGACACAAACTAGGTCATTTCGGGACTAACATATGGTTTAATTTTATTTCAATAATTCGCTTGCGCGTAGGGGTCTTCAGCAGCGGGAGGTTGAGAAGGCGCCCTTTCTCCATGCCACATACGCTCACACCAGGGATCGAAACCACAGCCACAAGCCAGAGGTGACCGGCCAGCTAGAGGTCGAAACGCGGCACTCTAGACCACTAGGCCATCCACCCTCCCCACACGTAGATCAGAAGGTATGTCATTGGTTCAAGTGGTTTAGATTCGCCTTTTATACCTTACAAGGAGTAGGACCGCCTGTCCAACCTCTTGGGCTTTCTTCCCACAAAGTCAGATGATGCAAACGAGTGATATGGTGATATTTGAGTTTCACATAGAACCAGCTATGTTTTGGTTTCATCAATCTTTTTATGTGTCAACCACATCACTCATTGATTTGAGTGCGTGAGATATGATATCTATGCAATAAATGTATGTGAACCCAATAGTTAGTTAACTTTATAATATTAATATAATTAATTATAAATTCAAAGAGCAAACGTTCTATCAATCTTACTACAAGCTCGATGGTTTTCTCCGCGTCCTCTGGTTTCCTCCTACGGTTAGAGACCCCTACATGAAAGCGAATTATTGAAATATCGAACAATAAGTTAGTCCCGAAATAGCCTAGTTTGTTTCAAGTGGCGGTTTAACCCCATTTTTCTCTTTCCCTCAAACCCTCTATTTCTCTCTTGCAGACGACAGAAATCTACAAAATCCGGTCACGTACAAGTAAACGATTTACCAATGAATTCAGGTGTGTCAAAGTCTAAAGAAACTTCATCAAATGGTCGGTTGATTTTTTTATACAAACTCAATTCACCTGGTTGTATATGGACAGCATTTCCGTCCATAATTCCTGTTTGTATTGTTGTGGTTCTGATTTTTAGGGAACATGTTTAATTTTACTAGCTAGATACCAGAAATGATTCTAAAGCTTTTCGCGTAACACAACCTTTACTGCACTCTACAGGCCGCAATGGTTGTCATCCGATCATTTTTAAGCTGTGCCAGATATTGATTTTTATACGACTCAGATGCAGATGCAGGCCCTTAGCTAGCGGAGTGGGGGTGGGGGAATCAGCTGCCACCCCTGCAAGAAATCGTACGCCTTTACCCAGTGGGGAAGGAATCGATTACCCCAATGGGCGCCTTCAGTGCCCTTTTCATTGGATGCAATACGAAAACAACAATCAACATGACCCCTCGCTACGGGACTAGATGTAGTCATAGATTATAGCTGAGACCATGAAGATGCACATCTTGAAGCAGTATATATCATGACCATTAGTTGTCTCGTGAGTATCTGTAAACGACTGACCGTGTTCATTAGATATAGTCCGATCGGTGCAAAAGAGTAAAGGGGTTTAAAACCCACTTCATTTCAATTTGTCAACACGATTGAAGGATAATTAAATTCTCCCGACCCACATCGAGTTTCAGATGGTTATTAGCCACGTTTACTTATTTTATTCGTGGAAATTTGTAAACTAAAGACAGTTCCCAAATTTAAAATGAGACCATATCGCGAATTTAAACTTCCCGTACAACTACAGCCATTGTATTCAATATGGAAGCGTGCTAGAGTACAGTATATAGGACACAGATCACTAAATATTTCTACGCCGGTAGGGCAATGTTATTTTTAGTCTTTCTCTCCCTTTCCCTTTTTCCCCCTTTTGCATGGTGATTTTTGTTTACTTTTTGGTGTAGAATCGAAGAAAAGGGTTTGAAAATACATTTTCTGCCAGGTTTTGGTGAATATTCATGATTTTGAGGCGGAAGGATACAAGAGTTGTGAGGTTGGTTACGTTGAAAGGGGGGGCCGAAAATTGCCTGGTTAGCTGTCTCTACTTCCAGCTTGTGTATCTCAAGTTTTTCATGAAGAACCTCATACGTGCTTTTGGGCAAGAGTTTGCCACATGTTGCTCCATCTGTGGCAGAAAGCGTTCTACCAAACGAATATTTGGGAAAAAGTTACAGCCGGTCTAAGAGACGAGAATTAACATTGAAGTCAATGGGGAAATAATTAGTGATCTGTGGCCTGTCTAACATCATAAATGTCCCTCCCCCTTTTATTTTTAACATTAAGTGCATGGTCATATATACTGAGTCTGTTTTTTGAAGAAATAACAAATACAATGAAATAAGTCTGTTCGTTGTTTTCATTCGTCGACATAAATGTCCCATCGTCTGCGCTAGGCTTAGCGCTTCTGTTATTTTAAGAAATAACAAATTTAATGAAATTAAGTTTTTGATTTGGTAAACGTGTGTGTTATTGTCCACCTGCTAACGTTATCTTACAGAACTCGCAATGTACTGAAGTTAATTTATGCCTATCATTTAATGATTAACCGTTTATTTAGCGGACAAGACGCTCCGAGGAACTGGAAATCATTACGCGAATCTGGCGGCCTCTTCAGAGACATTAGACGAAGATATAACCTTTGATGGAACACAAGTTTACGTCAATGTTGAAGAACAGACTAAAATGTCTACACGAATTGAATTAGTCAATCTCTTGCAGTACATCAGAACAAAAAAGAAAGAAAACAGATTAAAAGCTGAATACCAGGTATGATGTATGATGACTCTTACATGCCATGCTGCAGTTCTTATTCCGGCAGCAATGTTAACGAATAATATTACAACATTAATTGGTTAGCGGATCAATTAAAATATTTAGTTGCTCCACGTGGTTATTTAGTTCGTGATTCAGCTATACATCGATCAAGTATGCAGTTTGTGGATTTTTGAAGATCGGAGATCTAACGATTCGTTCAGTAATATGACCAAATCTAGATTTAAGCCAGAAAATCAAAACGGTTCTATTTTAGAAAAAAAAACATTTTAACGAAAAGAATATATCAGTTTAAACAAAGCAAATCCATTACAAATATCCGTCCGATTTATTTTCTTTTTCAGAGTCTTCCAAGTGGACTATGTTCAGCATATGATTATTGTATGAATGCTGTTAATAAGCCTAAAAATAGATATAAGAATATATGTGCTTGTAAGTACAAATAATAAATTTTATTATACGAGATAATGACATGGCGTAGGAATATTATCTCTATATACGTTATTGGGGTGGGTGTGCCGTACACTCAACACAAACTATGTTATTTAGGAACTCACATACGGTTCAATTTTATTGTAATGTTTGGCATGCGCGAAGTAGTCTGCAGCAGTGGAGGGAAACCGGAGGACCCCGAGAAAACCCACGTGGTTGGATCGTCAATGACATAATATTGTAAACAATATAACTGATAGGTTGAGAGAGAGAGAGATAGAGATGGAGAGAGAGAGGGGTGAATTATTTGCTATATCATTTATTGCAGTTGATCATTCACGAGTTAAACTGGACGTAGAAAAAGGTGACCCTAATTCTGATTACATCAACGCTTGTTACATAACTGTGAGTTATTCTTTATTTTAATATGAAGGCACAGGGGCTCAGTGAGTAAGACGTTAGCTTGCTAACCTTCAATTCTTGTTTTCCATCCCGGAACTTTCCGACGTGGTTCCCATTTGTCATTGCAGAACAAGAAGTCCTATAGCGTCGGATGGGACGAAAAACTGAGGTTTTGTGTACACAGTGGCGTGCACTTAAAAGAGCCCTGTCGCTGGCCTATTTGTCCACGACTATATGAAAATGAAATGAAATGGGGTTTAACGTCCTACTCCTATGCACCTAACCTGGGCTAATGGAAGACGGGCATACGCCATACAGTGTGCTATGATTGTAATTTTGCCCGGGCAGCGGCGCTACGACCTACTCTTATATCGAATTCCAACTGCCAAGGGATCTTTTACGTGCACTCCAATGTGTACACGGGACCTCGGTTTTTCGTCCCATCCGAACGACTAGGCAGCTGTCCTTGTCAGGCCCTCCTTCTGTATCCACGACTATATGACTTATGCCCGTGTTCGCTAGCCCTTGGTAGGAGCGAGCAGTAGGACTTTTAACCCTAGTGTGCGTAGATTTAACTAGAACTTTTTCATTCGTTGCGATATTTAATTGTGCAATGGGTTTTATTTAACCGGAGTTGATTTCAAACACACAGGTAAATTTATAATATCCAAAGTTACATAGTTTCTTCATAATCGAAGAAATCCGTTTAAAAAATAGGAAGGTTCAGTCAGTAACATCTAGCATGTTCTAGTATTGTGCGTATATTCCACTGTACCTTTATATTACATCTAGCATATTCCAGCTAGTGTACACATACTATTTTAAGGACAGTTTCAATCGAAACTATATACTAAGTGTTTCTAACGTTTATTAATGAGACATTTAAAACATGTGTATTGATTTGTTTACCCAGGGATATGGCAATGCTGAAAACAAATATATCGCTTCACAAGGTGAGAAAGTTTTGTGCATATTTTAATATGAATCGCATCAGGTAAAACATAATCCTTGGTTGTATAGAAAATTAGATGTGTTCTCACGAAACATTTGGAAAGCAACGAACATTCCCAGTAACGAACTCGCCCTGAAAGAACAGATACTTGCAACTTAACTTTGGACATTTTGCGCATAAATGGATTAACTGCATGGCCCCCATGAGTTATGTAAACATTTAATATAAATCACACCCGTCAAATGGAAACCATTGTTGTATAGCAAATTAAATGTTTCCTCATGAACCATTTGGAAAATTACGCACTCAACCTGAAAGAACGGATAATTACAACCTAACTTTGAATATTGGATTAACCCCATTTAATATAAATCGCATCCTTTAAATGGGGGTCATATAAAATATTATATGTGTTCACGTGCAGACTTTGTTAGATAACGATCTCGCTCAGAAAGAAACAAATAATTTCATACAACGCCCTCTTGCGATTTTGTGTAATTTTACACTACACCAAAATACACCATACATATTTTTTTTTTCACAGGTCCAAATGATGTTATCATTAAAGATTTTTTACGATTATTATGGGATTCACAGACTGGAAAGATTGTTATGTTGACCAACCTGGTCGAAATGGGAACTGTATGTTACAGTTATCATTTAATTTCTATGAAAACTGTGGTGATATAGGAATAGCATTATGTAACGTCCGTAATATTATTATGCTTTATTAATAACAGCATTATGTAACACCCATAATAGCATCATGTTATATTCATACTACAATTATGTAACATTTATAATATTATATTACATTCATCAGTAGATTATGTAACATTCATTAAATCATTATATAGCATTCATTATGTTGCATTCATCATAGCATTACGTAATATTCATAATATCATTATATGACATCCATAGTAGCATCATGTTGCCATAATAGCACATGCAATATTCAAAACAGCACTTATGTACATTTATGGCAAGGTTTGGGGGCATTTGTGTGGAGCTTTTCCCCACAACAATTCCACAAGATATTGGACTTAGAGAAAAAAAAAAAAATTTCTCCAAAATTTCTTCACAGACCCTCTATATGCCTGTGTGGTACCACATTCCACAAGATTTTCGACTTAGAATAATTTTGATAGTGTTATTTGTCTGTGGTGTTTTTTACCACAAGAGTTCCACAAGATATTGGACTTAGAAAAAAATCATTTTTTTTTCCAAAATTTCTTCTCAGACCCTCTATATGCCTGTGTGGTACCACATTCCACAAGATTTTCGACTTAGAAAAAAAAAGTGTTATTTGTCTGTGGTGTTTTTTACCACAAGAGTTCCACAAGATATTGGACTTAGAAAAAAAAATAAAAAGATTTTCTCCAAAATTTCTTCTCAGACCCTCTATATGTCTGTGTGGTATCACATTCCACAAGATTTTCGACTTAGAATAATTTTGATAGTGTTATGGGCCTGTGGTGTTTTTTACCACAAGAGTTCCACAAGATATTAGACTTAGAAAAAAATCATTTTTTTTTTTCCAAAATTTCTTCTCAGACCCTCTATATGCCTGTGTGGTACCACATTCCACAAGATTTTCGACTTAATTTTGATAGTGTTTTGGGCCTGTGGTGTTTTTTACCACAAGAGTGCCACAAGATATTGGACTTAGAAAAAAATCTTTTTTTTTGTCCAAAATTTTTTCTCAGACCCTCTATATGCCTGTGTGGTACCACATTCCACAAGATTTTCGACTTAGAAAAAAAAAAAAATTTTCATCATTATATTATGTTGCATTCATCATAATATTATGTTGCATTCATCATAATATTATGTTGTATTCATCATAATATTATATAACAATATTGTGTTGCATTCATCATAATATTATGTTGTATTCATCATAATATTATGTAACATTCATTATAATATTGTGTTGCATTCATCATAATATTATGTTGTATTCATCATAATATTATGTAACATTCATTATAGCATTGTATGGCATGCATAGTATCATGCATGGTATCATATAGCATTCAAAACCGCATTATGCTACATTCATAAAAGTATTATGCTTCATTCAAAAAAAAAGCATTATGATACATTCATAATAGCACCGTGTAACATCCATAACAGCATTATGCTACTTTCATTATAGCATCATGTAACATTCACATTATGTAACACTTATACTAGTGCCCTCCAATACTGCACAAAATATAGCTGATTTTATTAAGTGTTATTCTTGTTATAACATATATTTCATTTTAATGATTTGTTATGCAATTTAACAAAATTTTAACAAAATAGGTCGAAATTTACTTGTTTCTTTGCTCTTAGATTCTGCTATGACACCTTACCACCCCATGACTGTGCTTGTCTTAAATTAATTGTCGATATTAATACTACTAGGACCAATGTTAATAATATGATGTTTCAGAAAAAATGTTTCAAGTATTGGCCCGAGAGTGGCGAGCAGATGAAGTATGGTAAAATTTCTATGACATTGATGAAGGAGGATATCTTTTCTCATTTCACTGTTAGAACTATGAAAATAACAAAGGTAGGTTTTATGTTTAACCAATATTTGTTAAGACGACACGTACTGGGATAAAACGGTCTGCTTTACTGCACCATCCGCGTTAATGAAGATGGGCATGCGCTTTGCAGTTCTAGAGAACAATTGCTCTCCAGGCACAGTTCATCCCATTGCACTGCGAAGTGTTTTCGTAGCCGATTGTTTCAGAAAAGTGTCAAATGAAACCCCGATTTATTACTTCAAAATGTTTTCTAGGATGAATGTGGCTCGAGAACCATTAAACAGTACCATTATACATCATGGCCTGATAAAGGTGTTCCTACTGATATGGTGTCATTAGTTGAGTTCAGAAGTAAAGTAATAAAAGCCATTTCACCACATCCTGGACCAATGGTGGTGCATTGCAGGTGTGTTAACCCTTTCTGTAAAACTCTTAAAAACTGTTATCCAATGGTGGATTAGTCCTGGCATTGTAGTCCTGATTGATGGGTGTAAATAACAGACCCTGTTTCTGTTATTATATATTAGCATAAACCTGGTATATGAACCTATGTATGTGTCACGTATTGGCACCACAGTGGTGGGCACATGAAGTATGGTCAAATGTTTATGACATTGATCGAGGAGGAAATCTTTTCTCACTTTCTCGTTCGAGTGAAACAAAAAAACGAGGTCCACTATACCCATGGGCGTGTACTTAAAAGAACCATTGGCCCTTCGAATTCGATAAACGAGTCGGCCAAAATTCCCGTCATGATACATCGTTTGGCACAGACCCGTCTTCATCAGCTAGTCCCGAAATGACCTAGTTTGTGTCGAGTGGACGTTAAACCCCATCTCTCTCTCTCTCTCTCTCTCTCTCTCTCTCAGCCATCTGAAATGTTTGTCTGGTCAGAGCTTTGCTCTTCAATTCCTTTGTATTGTTTCGTCTTCAGTGCTGGTATTGGACGAACGGGAACATTTATAGCTTTGGATAAGTTGATAGAAGAAGCTAGAGCAGAAGGTTCTGTAGATGCCTATGAATGTGTTAAACAGATGAGATATGAACGAGTAAACATGGTCCAGACCTGGGTATGTTTATTTAATTATATATACTGTATCATGCATACAGCATGCGAGAGAGAGAGAGAGAGAGAGAGAGAGAGAGAGAGAGAGAGAGAGAGTAATGTCAGTAATAACTCTTTGACTTTACTAGAAAGCAATCAACAAAACATTTCTTGCACATCAAATATTATCTTATTTAAATATTACAGGAACAATATGTATTTCTACATGATGCGTTAGCTGCTTGGTATGTCGCAGGAGATATTACGTTTCCGGTGACGTCATATCAACAAGACTATCAAACACTACTAAAGGTCAATAGTTCATCTGGTAAATCACAGCTTCAGGAACGATTTCAGGTAAATAAAAATAAAACGAAATGGGGGTAACGGCTTCTATTTTACACCAACTTGGCTAATGAAGAGGGACATACGCCGATTCTATTTCCAACTGTCAATGGCTATTTCACGTGCACGCCGACGTGTACATGTGACCTCATGTTTTCGTCCCATAGTTCAAATCGTAAATCACAGCGTCAAGCACGATTTCGGGTAAATATAAATAAAATGAAATGGGGTTTAACGGCTTCCTTTCTTCACTAACTGAAGACGGGTATACGACAGGAGAATGTTGCGCTAAATGTAATTTCAATTATCAATGTCTCTTTTATATTCACACGTTACCGATTTTTTCGTCCCATCTAACATCTAAACCACTAAACACTGTCAGTTGCCACCCCCCCCCCCATGTCTAACACGCACGACTGTCAGAGGGAAACTAACCCTGAAAATGCTGGGGAACTTTAATTCTCAAATGATCGAACCAAGATCATCCTAGTGAGTGCACCATCGCCTTATTCATTCACTTACCGCAATGCCAGTCACTCACTTAAATAACAAAGTTATAACCATAAACTATATCATTCAAATATTTTTAGCTATATATTTTAATGTATGAAACTGTCTATAAATCTGTTTTTCAGATGCTGAATGATGTGTGTCTGCCAGAATCTACAGCCGATTGTTCGGTTGCTTTATCTGAAGAAAACAGAAATAAGAACAGAGATCTGGCAATACTAGCATGTTAGTAGTTTTATTGGTTTTCTTTAAAACATTTTATATCTATTTTCTTTGAAGTCTTGAACTTGAATATTGACATATTTACAAAATGTAGGAAACTGATTCCATTGTTTAGTGAAATGATATTGGGCTTTACGACCTACTGCTCTGCTCATACTTGACTAATGAAGACGGATATGCGTCATACAGGAATTTTGCAGAAAAGATGGACGTTAAACCTTATTTCGTTTCACTTTTATTTGATTCACACAAAGGACAAACTGTGTTTTCATATCTATTCAAATTATTTTTACAATATTATATTGAAGTTAAGGGGGTTGGATGGCCGAATGGTTAGCACATGCGCACTGTGTCATAAGGTCTGTCATTGAGTCAACTGGCGCGGTTTCAATTCCCCGGTTATACGTGACCAGGTGTAGGGTTGCCTGTCTAACCTCGTGGGTATTCTCCCTGCCCTTCGGTTTCCCCCCATTGCTAAAGACCCCAAACAAATTATTGAAATAACAGAGAACCATGTGTTAGTCTTGAAATGACCTAGGTTGTGTCACGTGGACGTACCCCCCCCCCCCTATTCTCCATCTCTCTCTCTATATATTGAAGTTATATAATCTAAAGGTTTTATATATTGAGGTTATATACTCTAAAGGTTATATTTCTTGAAGTTATTTACTCGAAAGGTTATATATATTATTTTTATTTCAGCGGATAAAACTAGACTGTGCTTATCGAGACCAAATACAACAGACTATATCAATGCTTTGTTTATATCGGTAAGACAAATTAGAATTGGAAGATTATCCAGATTAGGGATTTAGAAATGCTATGATAATCGCTTTTAAAACATAATACTAGTTAATCGTTTTAAAGTTGGAATTGAATAATATGTCCCAATCTTTATTCTGGTCAACAAATTGTATTATTTTACAATATTCAAATAAATTGATGATACAAATTTCATCGTAGCACACCTAATTTAAAAAATTGGAAAAATTCAACTACACGATTTGAAAAGGTTAACGTAAATATTTTCAAATGCGACTTGGATTTTAAAATATTTTCGAACCCTCTGGACAAGTAAAATATGATGTAATGGATAATTTACACAACAGGTAGGACACATAGACATCTGGTACTTAGAATAAGTCTATTATTTATTTTCTAGAGCTGCCAAGCCAGCAAGAGTGTTATTGTCCCTTTAAGGAATGGCCTATTCGACAAAGAGTTGTTTTACGTGCATGCCAATATATACACGTGACCTCGGTTATCGTCCCATCTGTCTCGCTCGTAAACACAATATTCGGTCATGAGTTAAATGTCATTTTATGGTGATATTTACTTCTATGAACATGGGAAGGAGTCTTTCTATTTAACTGTCAGGAGTTCTTTTACGTGCACATAAATGTTTGGAAATGTTGATCATGCAGTATTTTGTCCCATCCGACTGGGAAGTAAAGGTCCGACACGGAAATTCGTGATAGTTCTTCTCGTAATGTATTCTAAATGTTGAATTAATAATCCCAAAATCCTTCTTGGTGTCAATCATTCGCTAATTTCCTAGGCCCCAAATCATAGATAATTGTTAAGCGCTTTCTTGTGCTTAGATTTTAAGTAGACTTTGCATTTAAGTAAACTTATCTTATTTTTTTTTTCTCAGAAAATTCTTAAGAACGTTCTCGTGCTTTGATTTTAAGTAGACTTCAGTGTAAGCACAAACACGTTATTATGTGTTACAAGAAAAAGCTTAAGCACAGCTTCATTCTTTAACATTGTCAATCCAAGCAAGATATACGGCTTGCTTACCAACCTTCAAACAAGATGGTTGACCGTAGAGTTAGTCGACGGCATTTTGATACCAAAGAGACAATTGAAAGACATATTTTCGAGAAGAATGCTATAGAAAATATCGCGTGATTACATGTAGGCTACCAATTAGTAAACCACACAAACAATCGCTCTACTTCCAGATCAGGTTATCTCACACTTATTCAGTCAGTTTGCATGTGCTTGCGTTTTTTGTAGCTTGTGGAGAGAGAGAGATAGGGTTTAACGTCCACTCGACACAAACTAGGTCATTTCGGGACTAACATATGGTTTAATTTCATTTAATAATAATTCGCTTGCGCGTAGGATCTTTAGCAGTGGGAGGAAATCGGAGTACCCGGAGAAAACCCACGAGGTTGGACAGGCGACCCTACTCCTTGCCACGCACAACCGGGGATTCGAAACCACGCCAGTTGACTCAATGGCAGGCCGTATGATACAACGCGCGCACGCTAACCATTCGGCCACCCAACCCCTTTTTTAGCTTGTGGCACGTAATATATGTGTATAGGGGTCATGTCAAATGCATCTAAATCGACCATTTGCCGGGAAGCAGCCGAGTAATTTATGGCGTAATTCTTATACCAAAATTACAGGGATGTAGCCAGGATTTGCTGAGTGGTGGAAAAAAAAAATTGCGAGCGAAGCGAGGAAAAAAATTTTTTGGGAGGGGGCGTGGTCTTTTATGAAAATTCAATCCTTCCTGGTGTATTTCAAGAGCATCTGCTGCCTTTTTGTTGTATTTGCTTCAGTACAAATCGAATTTCCTTAACTTTTATATTTACATATTCATCAAATTTTTACCAAATTAACTTAAATTCATCAATGGTTTCAATGATACAGAGACTCTTGCAGGGAGCTAAAAACTTATGTAAATGGTAATTGGTATTAAATATACCATTTCAAATTAATTAATAATTTACTTAAAAAAATTTCAGTTTCAAAGATTCGAAGTCAAAAGCCTCTCGTAGTGGTAGTCGTAATTACATGATGTAGTGACTAACGTAATAGTGAATGATAAGTAAAACAGTACACTCGCCTTGCCGCCTAATTGATTTATTTTGTGGCAAATGTAAATAAAATGGACTGCAGCCCAACTGTCTCTCGGTTTTAATTTTGATTCGGTAGAATTAACGCAAGAATGAGTACATTAAAAATTGGTCGTAAAACCGAACGTACGACACCATTTACGACATCCAACACTTTAACATTGAAATGCCGTAAATTGGTCTGGGTGGCCTATTTACGGCAAATATACAATTCAAAGACCGTATAGAATCAGAATTATAAATTGATGAATACTCCTTTTTTAAACTAATTTAGGATGGAAGGGTTTACTACGGCACACAAAATTAAATTATGCCGTGGCAGACATGATTTGCGTCGGCTTTTACTATGACTTTGCCGCTTGCCGTGGTAAATTTCGAGCGATGAGTTTGTGTAGTCAGCAGAGTGAAAGAAGGATGAATCATGAGTGGGTTTATTAAATACGACTGGGCGGGTTTCCTCGATTTTTTCTTTGTGCTGGGCGGCAAGAAATAGTGCCGGGCGCAAGCGCCCGGCGCCGCCCAGCGTGGCTACATCCCTGAAATTATTTTATGATGTTAGTGACCATCTGACTTGTGCTTAGGTAAGAACTGTCTTGAGAATTCTCTAGAGATGGTATTTTATACAGTTTCTTGCGTAAGAAAAAGTGACACATGACTTTGTGCTTACTTTTCAGAATTTCCTAGGAACCGGGCCCAGGTTTTTAATCAAATATTGGATACATTAATATTGGAAAGATTTTCGTATGTTTTCAGAGTTACAAAAAGAAACGTGCTTATATATTGACCCAGACACCCTTATCAAATACAGTGACAGATTTCTGGACGATGGTTGTAGAACAAGACGTTACTACAATTGTTAATATGGATATTACGGAAACAGGAAAGGTAACGATTTTAAATGTATATATTCTTAAACTTACAGAAATTCTAAAGATTTGGAACAAATGACTTTAAATATTAAATACAACGAAACGCTATATCCCCCTGCAAATGAATTTATATTAACGAACGGGTAGAGAACATATCTCAAATCTATTTTTATTTAGGATATCGGAATGGGACTTTGGAAGTGAGATCAGGTGTTCTAGAAATTAGGTCAGGAAGGACACCCAATCTGATTAAAACACAGATCCTATTTCGTTTCGTTTTTATGGTTCAAAATATAAAAAAAACGAAACGAAATATAGATCTGTATTTTAATTAGATTGGTGGGGGGGGGCATTCTTAGATGTCAATGATGCAGGTCCTTTCCTCTTTACGGGAGTTATTGGCTCTTGTTTGGTTTATTTGTTATAGTTTATCAATCTGATTAAAACATATATACATAGTGGGTTAGGGTTAGGGTAAGGGCTAGGACCTGTAGATTTCGTCGAAGTCTCGAGATGTAAACAGGGCTAGTCCCAACCCTAACCCTGGGCCAAGCCTAACCCTTACCCTAACCCACAATCCACATGGGACGTCATAAAATGCGTAGGACCGTCTCCGATCCAGCGCTCTCCTTTTACTTGCCTTGACTACACTAGATTCTGGACGAGTTGTTATATAACCTGTCTTCTGGTTGATGTGACGGATTAACTAATGACATTGCCTGTTGTGGCGGGATCTTGGCATGTGGTTCATGGAACTGTGGGTAGATAAATCGCCATACACTGTGCTATGGGGGGAAATTTGCCCGAACAGCGGTACGGCGTCCCACTCTTATATCGAATTCCAATTGCCTAGGTTTCTTGTAGGTGTATGCCATTGCTTACACGAGACTTCGATTTTTCGACCCATCCGAACCACTACACGTTTTTTTCTTCCCAGGCCCAGCGTCTTGCACTACTGACAAGTGGGAACAACGCCTGAAAACCCCGATGATTTTTCTTGGCCAATATTGGGATGGAATTAAAAAGGAAGTTCTCTTAGCGTCAAAAAGAACCCTTGTGGAGATGACACCTTCCCTTGTTTTTCATCTGTATTATGGCACAGATTGCCACGACTTGTTAGAGACGCCAGTTCCATGGATAATGTCAAGACTTTTCTGAAAACACAGCTAGGAGTCATTGTTTAGAGCCTTCTATAGAATACGCGCTATACAAATTCATTATTATTACAAGTATGTGTTATCATTTATTATCATGTCCCTAAAAGATCACGTGGTATATATGTGTACTCTACAGGATATTGGACAATATATATCAGCAGCTGATGAACTGAACTGTGGACCATATAATATAATCAAACAAGATGAAACAGAGCATGAGAATGGTATTTATTCAGTGGTTACCTGTTTAATTAACAGTGAATTAGATGTAAGTAAATTCTTGTCTTTACCCATGCACAATTCAAGAGATAAATCTGCCTATTACAGATCTTTATTTAGGCCTTAAATGTTACACATTATTAATTAGACATTTTATTGACATGATCATAATGAACTCTCTAGGCCATCGGGTACTCCTTGGCTTGATTTTCAACGGATGATTTAAGAACGATTGACAGTTAATGATTAAATTAAAATTAGGATAATTGATATTCTCATCACGTTTGCGACATGCTTCATTGGAAATCACATTAAGAGGTCGACGATATTTTAATGCCACTCTTTACATTTCCAATAATCGTATTATCATTTAGAGGTAGGGAATGCTCGATCGTTGGTCCGGAACATCACGAATTGGCGTGAGTATAGAATCGTGAAGTAAATAAACGCAATGAAAATGTTGCAGCTGCCATGGTTGGTCGATATATTTTCTTATGCAGTCGACGCATACTATTTTAAGGATTTAAATAATTCAATTCCGGAACGTTCAATCAAGGATTCCAAATTTATCTAAAAAAATGAAGGGAGGTAACTCTCTTATTGACCGTATCCACTTATTATCTCTCGTGTTTATTTCATGTTATATTTGGCCGTATAATGCTTTTGTTACCGTTCCATACATGTCTGGATTTATATCAGCAAAGAACCTAAATGTCACAGTTCTTTAACAAACAGCTTGCGGTGTTTCCATAATTCTAATTAACCCCAAGTCTTCATAAAATAGGAGCCGGTTGACTTTCAGATCCAACCCTTGTCACCCCGTACTAGACTATCCAATAAATATAGATATAGATTTATCTATTAATAGAGATATCAGTGGACCGACTCGATAAAACCCAAATCCAAACCATTTTATCAAATATAGCAAGGAAAGGTAGAGCAGAGCAAGGAAAGGGTTTATCAATAAATAAACCGCATAATCGACAGACTCCATTAATAAAACCTCAATGACCAAAGCTTCGTGAAAATGAAATGGGGTTCAACGTCCTACTGTTCTCCTCCTAATCTGGGATAATGGAAGATGGGCATACGCCATACAGTGTGCTATGAGGGAAATTTTGCCTGGGCAGCGGCACTACAGCCTACTCTTATATCTAATTCATACTGCCATGGGATCTTTTACGTGCACGCCAATGTGTGCACGGGACCTCGGTATTTCGTACCATCCGAACGACTAGACAGCTGTCCTTGTCAGGCCCTCCGTTCTTCATCACTGACAAGAGGAAACCAAGCCGGAAAATCGAGATGAACTTTCTCGGTCAATGCAAGGTTCGAACACCCCAGGCTAGCGAGTCAGCGCCGTACCCACTTAGCCACATATTAAGAAAAAAAATGACAATCTTGCCAATCATGTCTTTGTTTATTTTAATCAGAACGACTTAAAAAGAAGAATCAGAATTTATCAGTGTAATTTCTGGAATCCAAAGAAAGGGGCGCCAACTTCTGCCAGTCCAATATTCACTATCTTAGAAGATATAAAAGCATGGTCCCAACAAAATGAAGATGGGCCTGTCATAGTTCATTGTCGGTAAGTTGGTTCACGTTATTAATATAAATGGAGATGGGCCTATCATAGTTCATTGTTTGTAAGTTGGTTTACTTTATTTAAACAATATAAATTAAGATGGACATATTTTACTTAATTGTATGTAAGTTGGTGCACATTTACAAAATGATATAAAAATGATATAAATAAAGAAGAAGCTATTTGATACAATCACGACTCTGAGGTGACGTGTATTAATCATTGCGAACATGTTCAGCTTTGTTATTGAATGTGACGTCTGGAGTTTTAATGAATGTGACGTCTGGTGTTCTAATGAAAGATGCCAAACGTGTTAAGACCGCGGAAATTTTAAAATCTAGTTTTATCTTGTTTGACTTTTTAGCAATGGTGTAGAGAAATCGGGTGTATTTTGTGTTCTAGCAGCTATATTAGAAAGATTAACCATAGAGCAAGATGTCAGTATTTTACAGACTTTAGTTCAACTACGAGTTTCTAGACCTCAGATTATCACGTCTTTTGTAAGTACTGTACTATAACTTTACTCGTGGCATTGCATATTTTGATCCAACGAGAGCGCAGATCTTTCTTTTAGCCTTACATGTTACATAGATTATTGATTATTTATACATTTATTTGTATGGCAATCTCATAATAAACTCTCTAGAACATTGGATGGTTGTAATGTTTAACGGATTGAAATACGGTCCCTATTTAATAATATAATTAAACATACATTATGCAAGAGCTAAATCTGCCTATTGTAGGTATTTCTTTAGGCCTGAAATGTTATCTAAATTATTAATTAGACATTAATTAACTCATCCAGGCCATAATCAACCCTCGATGGCATCGGATTTCTCCGATATTGGATAGATTAAAACGGTTCAGTCATATTTTGATTTAAGCTAAAAATGTAGGAGCGAGACTTAGCTTCGAACAACCAGTACGGTGGTTGAAATTATTGCATACGTCTTGTGAAGCCTTCAAAGGTTAATATATTCGCTCGCAATAGAGTAATTTGCATGAAATTTTCAAATTATTCATTTTACATTATCTTTTTTTCGAACTATTATAACAAGAATGGCTAGCTCTTTATCTAAATCTTACATAATGCATCTTTTAAAAATGTTGTTATCGTGAAACCGGTAGCAATGAAAATCGAGACTACGCTGTTCTTCAAACAGTCATAACTTCGCTGAGAATACAATACTTGGACTGTCGTTGATTATGTACATGTATTTGTAAATTTCAGGAGCAGTTAAAATTTTGTTTTGATGCAGTTGGTGAATATCTAGATGAGTTTGCTGTTTATGCCAATTCTTGCTAATATTGTCGCCAAATCCTGCTTATATTGTCGCCAATTCCTGCTAATATTGTCGCTATTTTTTGTCAATGTTTAATATTCCTTGCTTAAAGTATGTACATAAATTATATATTTTTATATAAAGTATTGCTTTAAAAAAAATCATAAATTATTCATAAATATACAAAATAAAAATAAGTCCAGAGATAAACAAATGACACATATTTATTGCTTAACAAAACACAAATGAAGAGTCCAGGGGAAGAACGATATAAGTCACCTTTTCCACGAACCCCAGTTAAAGGTGCCAGCTGGTAGCAAATTGTATAAGCTTTTTGTGGAACAATCAATTTCAGGTAAAAACGAGTCACATCAAACCAAGGCCCTTCTGAAATGGCCTCACGGACAAATACAAGTCCTGCGACCCTTTATTTCGCTTTAATTTGTCTGAAAAGTTGAAGGCAGTTGTACTGGTAGTTATGGTTGATATTAAACATCATTTTGAACTCGTTGTTCTCTTTCCGTCAAACATTCTCGTCCAAAAGTCTGTGTTGCGTTTTATGCGAAAAGACAAAAATGTGACTTAGATCGTTCTTCAACTGGACTCTTCGAATGGAAATGGCACGATGTATTTCAAAGCAATAATTCATTAACATGAATATTGCATATTGAACTAATATCATCCACCATCTTTCATATAGGTCTATGTTTGCAACTTTTATAATATGCCCCACTGGTCTGTAAACAATAAATCCACTTTGTGATACATTGTCGGTTACAAAGGCTTCTTTTGGTAAATGTACCTATGCCATAACACGTGTAGTAAACAAGAAGATCTGGGTAATAGTGGATGTGGGGATGTGAATGGTTTAACACGTTAGATCATAAGGTCTGTCATTGAGTCAAATGGCGTAGGTTCGTACTTGACAAGGAGTGGGTCGCATATCCAATCTGGTGGATTTTCTCCGGGTACCCCTGTTTCCTCAAATCTAAAGATCTATAACTACGCGCAAGTGAATTATTTAAATTAGAAATCGAACCATGTGTCAGTCCCAAAATGATCACTCTCTCTTTCCTATTTTATACCAGATACATTCAGTATTTAATAGCTTTTTAATAGCCATCGTTATATGATTATCTATAAACTAAATACACGCATTCTTTAACTGGTTATTTGTGTGTATATATCATTATACATTCCTCTATGTTATGTTTGTTGTTATTTTTAATTCATACGAGAAAGTGCATTCTTGATTAGCTATTTGAATTGGATACACTGTACTAGTTTGTAATTTATACCAAACAGTGCGTTCTTAATTTGCCATATTGTGTTCTATTTGTATTTGATAAACTAGTTTGTAATTTATACCCGAAAATACAATCTTAATTAGCCATATTTTATGTTATTTACATTAGATATGCCTTTTTTAAAGTCCCATTTTCAAGCATTTGTACTTTGTTATCATTCATAAATGTTATGTTATTTGTAATTGATATACATTTATACTAAATAACTTTATTCTTCAATACATATTTAAATTTCTGTATGTCATTTGTAGTTTATGTACTGTTTTCTTATTCATACTACAAATTTTGTATTTTTATATCATTTATAATTTTTACGCTTTTCCCATTTATACCAAATTACTGTATTCTTAAATACATATAGTCCCTACTTTTTGTATACATATATTGTGCTATTTATAATTTATATACTATTTGCTAATTTATATTAAACTTTAAAAGCTCTTTGTATTAAAAATTATCATTCCCATATATATATTATAATTTTCTGATTAATACAAAATAGATGTTTTATTATGCCCGTATTTTTAAGTTCGTATTCGTCACCATCCACCGCCCCTTAATAATTCTTGTAAACGCTCTACAGACCAGATTTATTAATTTAAGCATGAAATCAAAGGAAATTGGAAATCGCAAGGGTATTTTAAGATTTTTAAAGCGATAATAGATACAATTTTTAAATTGGCGTTCGTCCATGCAGTTTCGATATCATATTAAGAGTAGTCTAGGTTCACGTGTTTCCATTTATAAGTAACGGAATGTTTTAACCAGGAAAAGTGAATTTTGTTTAAATTTAGTAACTGAACTAGAAAAACGCATGGCTCAATTATGACGAGAATAACGCATGGCACCGTTATATTATATACAATATACATATTTCTAGCAAAATTTCCACCAGGGTACTCTTGTCTTTATCAACTTTGATTTAATTATTCCTGAAATTTTACATGTATTAATTAATGTTTGTACCTATGTGCTACGGGCGACCATTTTAACATAGCTTCGTTTTGTTATCTTAAATTATATTTTTATAAAACAAATTGAGCTTGTAATTTCCAAAAGAAATAAAGTTTGCTTAAACCAAAAACCATGTCGTTATTGTTTGAACAGTTCTATGAGGAATCCACCAATTCCTTGCTTAGCTGGTATTCTTTTCACTAAAACCTTATCAACCGGATTTAACGAGAGAGAGAGAGAGAGAGAGAGAGAGAGAGAGAGAGAGAGAGAGAGAGAGAGAGAGAGAGAGAGAGAGAGAGAGAGAGAGAGAGAGAGAGAGAGGTTTAACGTCCGCTCGACACAAACTAGGTCATTTCGGGATTAACATATGGTTTACTTTCATTTCAGTAATTTGCTTGCGCGTAGGGGTCTTTAGCAGTGGGAGGAAACCAGAGTGCCCGGAGGAAACCCACGAGGTTGAGAAGGCGCCCCTATCTCCATTCCACGTACGCTTACACCAGGGATCGCGAAACCACAATCGCAAGCCAGAGGTGACTTGCCACCTAGAGGTCGACGCGCGGCACTCGGCCATTCCACCCCCCACTCGGCACGAACTAGGTTTAGATTAACATAAGGTACAGCTTTACTTCAGGGGTTTTTAGCAGTGGAGGAAGAGATGGGGTTTAACGTCCACATAACACGAACTAGCTTATTCCGGGACCAACATGTTTTCAATTTCCTTCAAGAGTTTTTAGCAGTGGGGGAAGAGATGGGTTTTAACGTCCAAATATTACGAACTATATGTTATTTGTAAACTATGCACATTTTTAACTTTTATTTCAATAAGTTGCTTGCGCGTAGGGAAATCAGAGAAAAAGCCTTGTCAGGGGCGGATCATGGGGGGGGGGGCAAACCCCACCCTGCTCAACAACATATTTATTTTAATGCCTTGCATTAATGAAATTAAATCACAATGTGATCCTACATCATTATAAAAATTGACATCAAACCGTGTGTTGGATTTCTCACTATAAAAGGCCAATTTGTATGTGAGCCTATGTAATTTAGAGACGGTGGTGGCATTATCTTGCTTTATTCGCCACATGCCTACGTAGTTTAGAGGCGATGATGACATCATAATACATTGTCAACTGTCAGGGTTTCTTAACAGGAGCCTGGCAAAGCCCCTAATGCAAGAATTCCTGGACCCGCCCATGCTTGTCACGCACAACTGTGGATCGATTCCACGCCATTTTACACAATGATAGACTTTAAAATCGCGGTAGACCTTATTCCACCGATCTCACCCATCAAGTTCATCAATAAATACCACCGAGTCTCATCCGTCGCCGTAACATTTGCCGTACGATAGGACAATAACAATCGACACAGTTTCTCTTATACACGTCCCTTGTCCTTAGACATAACGTTTGGTTAGACCATTAGTTGCAGGATGCGTAGGTGGCGTTCTGAAATTAAATGAAATCATCGATACGTTTTTTCATTCACCCATAACATTCATACTATTCCCAGTATATGAGTTTAGTTGAAGTAACGATCGTTACCGTGTACAATTGGCCAAACTATCCCTTATTTATTACAGTACAACCTGCACCGGTGTCCAATTGAAAATTGAAAACTTTAGTATCAACCGTAACATTTATCGGTAACAGAGCGTGGCCACGATATGAATGTACAGGAAATAAAATATCCTTGACGCCAAATTCAACAACTAAATTAACATTCCGCTTTTAAAATCTTCATTGTCAGAGAACTTTGTTTATTTTTGATATGACTGGATTAACACACTTTTGTTTGCTATGTTTCCATTTTTATGACAGAAATGACACTCTGCGCTAATAAAACGACAATAAACAGGCAGATGTGAATTCCCACGAAAACATGGCTTGAAATTTCTACGAGTATCTCTCTTCTTGGAAAAACGGACAGTTGCGTTGTTAAACCCGACATTATTTGAAGACAAATCACTGGTACTTGAACACTGTAAAACGGATGCATCTCTCGTCGTAAATCCTTGCGCAACGGTTATTGTATCACCATTATCAAAAGTTAAATCCGTTTCTAATAGTGAGTGAGAGAGAGAAAGAGTGAGAGCGAGAGAGACTTTATTTTACAACCAAAGTAACTAGTTATTACTTGACTTGCCCATAGAGTAGAACAGGGCCGGAGTGATTTATATTTTACGGTAAGTGCATGGTATTAATTCATTTCACCATTAGAAATCACCATTGTCAGGTGTATAAAAAGAGAGAGAGAGAGAGAGAGAGAGAGAGAGAGAGAGAGAGAGAGAGAGAGAGAGAGAGAAATGGGGTTTAACGTCCACTCGACACAAACAAGGTCATTTCGGGACTAACATATGGTTTAATTTTATTTCAATAATTCACTTTAACAGTGGGAGGAAACCGGAGGCCTCGGAGAAAACCCACGAGGTTGGACAGGCGACATTACTTCTTGTCACGTACAACCGTGGATTCGAAACCACGCCAGTTGACTTAATGACAGACTTTATGATACAGCGCGCACGTGCTAACCATTCCGCCATCCACCCCTCCCCGTTTCTAATAAACGTCTACGTTGGATACGTTAAACACGAACTTTATTTGACAACATAATGCAGCAACAGACATATGAATAATTAAGTTTTAACTTCCTCGGAACACGAAACTATCTCTTGAAGAATATACCGCTGCAATAGTTGGGATATATGTAATAATCAATGGGATTTAAGAACAAATAAATTATATTAACTTTTTTTAAAATAGTTACAGTACCACCTCCTAAACCTTAAAACAAGAACTAATATATACATTTAATTGTTAATATCCCTGATTGAGTTAAAGGGGTAAATATGTTGCAGGACTTGAATAATGCGAATTCTGGTCGCAGCTCATGGTCCCGAACTTCTTATCAAATGTCCATGTTAATTTTGTCTATTTCTGCATCTCATAATGTCTGGAAGCAACCTGATCAAAACTGATTAACGGAAATCAGATATTCCATTCTTTAAAATAAAATTGATGCAGATCCTGATCTAAATCAATGTAAATTTATGATGTTATCAGGTGTTCTTAAATCAAATTTCTTTGATTTCTGTTTGATATATAGTTCACATTAGCGGCAATTACTCTTGAGATAATAGTGGAATATTTTAGATCGAACAGGTATTAAGTTTAATTCGAACTTAGCTGAATACTTTGGGTATCTAGCGGGTATTAAGATTAATTAGAACATAGCTGAATATTTGGGGATCTAGCAGGGATCAACATTAACCTAGCTAACTTGTGTAGAGTTTTGTTCATATTTATTTACAGACTGTTGTTCTTTAGACTCTAAGCGATCCACGTGAATCCAGATCCGATTCATCTAATCAAAAAAGTCTTTTCCCGAAAATAAACGTTTTCTTAAAGTTAAAGTAATAGTGCTTTGTTTGCATTTTTTGGAAAAGTATCGACTTAATGCACATTAATACGCAGGGGCGGTCGGACAGAAAATGAAAAAAATAATTTTTGTCCAATTCGTCCAAAACCCCTTTTTCTGCAAAACATTATATTGGGGAGGGGGGGGTATTGGACCGGCCAGAAGGAGCGATGATAATCATGTTGTATGTGGCCGGTACCTTTAACGGGCCGCCATGCCACACTGGAGTCTGGAATGGGCTGGTATAATAGATTTTCTGAGCCGGGTGTGATGGGTGTGGGTCGGAATTCGAAATCCTGCAAAATTCATCGGATTCACCCGACACTGTCGCCCGCAAAATTTACTAAATTATTCGATTTATGAGAGATATTATTTGACACCAATTATAATCAGATATGCCACCAAATTTTCCCGGGGGAGGGGGGCGAACCATTGTCCAGACTCCCCGGTCAGTAAATGGGGCCGCTCCGAAACGGGAGCCCGGGCCGGTTCCAAGCACCAATCCGCCCCTGTTAATACGTACTTAGGTTGCTTGTTGAGCATTTAACTAACAAAACCAAATCAAAATACCAACGGCTTATTAAATCGGATTTAAAGAGCGGTCCGTCGATTTGGGTTGGCTTAAGTCATTTCAGCTCAGGCGAACTATAATGCATTTGTCCTTACACTCAGCCAAACCAATAATTCAAAATTTACACCAGACTATATCATCTGTAATCGTTTGTTCTTTTTACACTCAGCATCGCCATTAATTCACAATTTACATCCCATCAAATTTATATAGCATAGTTTTTATCTCACAATGTTAAGAGAAACTGTAACACATTCGAGTAAATTTTCCGGTTAATTAGGAGGTTTTCCGATTCGTAGATATCTATTTACAACAACGAATGACAACTGTTTCTATAAATAGGTTCCTGGTATATACCCTAGTCCATTCAAGATAATTACTATATATATACTGAGTGAATATGTTGTAGTAATACGTGTCCAATAATTTGAGCAGTGGGCACCGGGTGTGGGGCAAGGTGGAGACAAGTTTGGCGTGAGGCCTGGGGGATTATCCGACAGAAATAGGGGAGTGTGGAGGAATTTGAGCAGTGGGCGTCGGGGTGGGGAAAGCTGGTGATAAGTTTGGCGCGAGGCCTGGGGAATTATCTGACAATTTGATAAAAAGTTCTGAGACATTTCTACTCGTTTGAGTTAATACATTTTTTATTAGAGTGGAGTGAGGCCATAAACGGCTGCATTACTTCCCAAATTCTTCTTAGTTAGTCTCCAATCGACACAAAGTAAGAGAGGAAATCAGAATTGACTCAATTAAGCTGCGTTCACACTAGGGGTTTAATCTGAATTGAATTCAGAATAAAGTCTTGTTCCGGACTTTGGCGTCACAGTCAATTCGATAAAAACCGAACTCAATCTGAATCAACGAATCCGTATTTTTTTCCAAATTCAACCCGAAACAATTATTCCGAACGGGTTATACGCAGTCAAGATTTGAGTGTGACACGCTTGACTCAGATCAGACAGTCAATTTCCAGACAGAAAGTCGCTCGTGGTGTGGCACTGGCCGCCGGAGTCTTGTATCTTGTTTTGCAATGGCTATTCTCAATAAATTGCAAATTATCTCGAACGTAGCCCTTGACATGCGAAGGTTCTCGCGCCAATCGCTTTCTCCCCAAAAGTTCGCCATGATAAATTTCGTGCCAATAATTCCGAAGACGATATTTCACCCAAAGGAGACGGGGATTACGGCCTGGGCCAATATTCTGCAAATAAATTGATGTTATAAACAGAAATCAGTTGGGGTGTAGCCTACATACCCCTAGACCCTCGTCACTGAAACAAATACTGTGGTAACATAACCAGGTAAAAGATAGGTTGTCAGGCAACGAAACCTACGCCCTCAAGTCCTCAGAACAGTCAACAAGGGTTGTGGCATACTTTTCCTTTTGTCAGTAATGCAAATATTTACAACACACTAAATTCTGCCCTCTACTAACATTTAATTATCGTAAATCGTTTAAAATCAATTAGATTATTCATCCATCACCTTATTCACCAAATGTATTGCTTAATGCTGAAGGGATTTGAATTATGAAATGTCCGCCACGACGGTTCAATGCGTAACAAGCTGACTCCCTAGTCTGGTTGTCGAGGGTTCGCTCCCGGTGTTGACCGGAAACGTTCATCGTGATTTTCCGGTGTGATTTCACCATTCTAGTGTTGCACAATGACGTGGACGTAAGAAATCCCTTCATAGTTGGAATTCAATAAAAGCGTAGGCCGTAGCGCCGCTGTCTAGGGAAAGTGGTCTAAGCCCGTCTTTATAAGCCCAGTCAGACCAGAACAGTATGAAGTTTAACCACATTTCATTACATTTTAGTTATGATCAGACATTTGATTTTGGTGTTAACGAAATCGTGGACGGCGCTGCATGGCAAGTTTTCAAAGATGTAAGACACGGCGTCGCTGATGTAGCGTTGCTTGCCTCAGGAAATTAAACATAAGTAACATAAGACCACCAATACGAATGTCTGGCGCAGCCATCTTGGATATCAACGACCTTCACTGTGCATTCAGTTTGGCGCTTTTCATTCTGAATTCAACCTGAATAAACTGTAATAAACTTGTAACCCGGGAAAAACCAATCCGAATTCCGGAGGCCGGTCACCGAAATTTGCAATGAATGTGCACGTAGTGTGAACGTAGCTTTACAGATTTTGTGATCTAATGCGCACTACACTAAGTCGCATATATGATATTTTTATTTGCCAACTTGTTAACAATTTGATTAAGGATACATTATAGGAGATTAGATAAAGAGTTGACAGTTCTCACTATAATATTTAAAATCAAATAATGTAAAGGGAATTTGCTGAAAATTTCAGTCAAATTGATCCACTCTGAACCGAGAATTTAGCGATTGAATCGGTACGATAAAAATCCAATCCAGTAAATATCCCAGGCTAGCGATGACAACGAGAGTTGATTATGGCCTGGATAACATTTCAGGCCTAAAGAAAGACCTGCAATAGGCAGATTTAGCTCTTGCATAATGCGTGTTTGAATAAGTTTATCGGTTTCTACAGTACTGCATTGTGTGGTGATTTGTCTCTGTGATTAAACCACGGGAGGTGATTGTGTTCTATCCCGGTATTGGTTGAGAATTTCCATTTGGATTTTACGGCGTTGTTCCACTTTGTTCATAGGCGTAGGAGCCGGGGGGCAGGGGGGGGGGGGCATTTGCCCCCCTCAAAAATTTATTTTCGGGCAATGAAAAATTCGACGACCTTTTTTTTCTATGAACATTTAGAGAAAAAATATAACTAACTTATTTCTATGAGATCCACACTGCCCGAAAAGTATTTTCCCGTCTTTTTCTTGTCCACTGCATGTCCGAAAATATGCCCGAAGCTCTTTTATGATAGGTATGCCCGAAAAATATAATCAATATAATATACTATATATTGAGCATATTGATTTCGATATATATACTATATTGATTATATTATATTGATTTCGGGCAATTTTCTCTTATGCCCCCCTAAATTACTTTGAGCTCCTACGCCTATGACTTTGTTAGTGGTGAAGAAAGGGCAGACCGGCAAAGAAAAGTGTCTCGTCGTTCGGATAGGACGGACGAAAAACAGAGCTCTCGGGTACACGTGGACGTGCACGTAAAAAGTACCATGGGCAGTGGGAAGTATGTAGTGCCTCTGTTCAGAAAATATGTCCGCTTTAGTCATAGCACACTGTATGGCGTATGACTGTTATGTAGAACAACACTTATATATCAATTTAAGTATTATGATATTATACCAATTGTCATAGTCTAAATATACGCTATTTTACTTCCTTCTTTAAAACGACATTAAATCTAATATACAAGTGACGCAGGCTGTTTCAGTTTCATGGAAGACCAAATAGATCTTTATTCAGAGAGGGAGAGAGAGAGAAAGAGAGAGAGAGAGAGAGACAGACAGACAGAAAGAGAGTGCGCGCGCGAGAGAGAGAGAGAGAGAGAGAGAGAGAGAGACGGAGAGAGAGAGAGAGAGAGAGAGAGAGAGAGAGAGAGAGAGAGAGAGAGAGAGAGAGAGAGAGAGAGAGAGAGAGAGAGAGAGAGAGAGAGAGAGAGAGAGAGAGAGAGAGAGAGATTGGTTTTAACGTCCTCTCGACACAAACTATGTCATTTTGGGACTAACATATGGTTTAATTTTATTTCAATAGTTCGTTTGCGCGTAGGGGTCTTTAGCAGTGGGAGGAAACCGGAGTACCCGAAGAAAATCCACGAGGCTGGATAGGCCACGTACTCTTTATTCAGTGTTTTTAATTCTTAGTTCTTAATTCATAGTCTTTAATTTTTATTTCTTTATTTGTTGTAGTATTCCGACATTTGTACGCTAAAATTAACATTTATATCTTAAAATCAATATTTGATTTAGACATGAGACATTTTAATTTGATTGCAGTGTAATATAAAACAAATCTCCAACAACAAATTTAAAGTCTCAAAATGCGTACCTTTATAAGACATTTGTGATATCTGTTCATATACTGCTGGGAAGTATGTGTTTTATTTGCTACAAAAATGTATATTATTTTCTGCCATATTCAAATTTGCATACCTTGATTAAAAAGACTTTTGAATGGCACAAAGCTGTATTAAATGAGGTATATGTGTGTGTGTGTGTGTGTGTGCGGGGGGGGGGTAATGTCAAAATACGGACCATAACACGAAAAGCTAGATATCGGGACGCATACCTCCAAAAAGAAGATCCATATATCTTTTCAAAATTGTAAAATGTTTTCTGACATATTCATATTTACGTTCCTTGTCAAATTGTTAAAATATATATAGTTTGGATTGTCTGAACTCTATCTAGTGAGGGGGTGTAATGCACAACCGGGAAGTATTTTTCTGTAGTTCTTTGAATAGTTATTTCCTGGCACAGTCATCGTTCGCCGAGCGAGTTTTCTTTTTGCATCCTTGTTAATTCCCCATTATTGTATGGCGACTTCTGCTTACATCGCCAAAATGTTCCGGTTTGATGAATTTCGAGAACTGTTTTTGCAACATGTTTTTGTAGACAGGTTTTGCAAGATTTGTATTAGGAAATCTGTTGTTCGAGATTTGTTTTTCGTTGTATGTCTATGATGAAACGTGAATGGGGGTGAAATGTTTGATTTTCTAAAATAAGTTCTATCTTTATATTAAAATACAATCAAATTAAACAAAAATACAATTTATAAACCCGATATGACAAATGTCTTATTTATGAAACAAATACACGTATTATACAACAGTCGAAATACGACATCAAATGAAGAAATGCAATCTAATTAAAATACAGATCTATATTTCGTTTCGTTTTTTATACTTTCGATGGCCTACACTACACCTAATGTAGTAAAGACAAGTAAAACGAAATTTTGAACTATAAAAATTAAACGAAATAGGATCTGTGTTTTAATCATATTGAAATAAATGAGAATTAAGAACTTTGCATTAAGAATTAGGAATTAAGTACATTAGATAAAGAGCTCTTTGGTCTTCCATAATTAGCGCATAACGGATGTATATGACTATCACACGGATGTATCTGTTAGACAATTTTAAATCATTGTACTACTAGCCGATGTAGTAGGTAAGTTGGGTTGTAATTTATTGACTTTTTGTTCAATTATTTACACATAATAATGCGGTTTTTAGATTATTTAAGAATTTGCACATATTTATGCTGTTTTTAAACTAAATCTGGAGTGAGTACGCGTGGTTAGAAATACCAATAGTATTATCTATTATATATATGTCTACCATCCACATAATTGTATCATTGGCGTGATAAAGGCGAGAGCTTCCTCATCAAAACGCCGCAAAGTAATAAACTCAAATATAATCTATAAATTGGACCTTGTGTGAATATGTTCAATTATTAAATGCCTTATTAAGAAGTTACATAAAGTAATGATATTTTTCTAATATGTCATAACAATAGTTTTAAAGAAAACCGTAGAAGGATCAATTGAACCCGGGCGACTTCAAATTAGAAAGCTTTTGTTTGAGTGGCGTTTAGTACAAGTAGCATTGGTTTATTTTTTATAATTATGTCATAATCGTAGTTTTAAGTAAAACTGTAGAAGGATCAATCAAAGATACATTATGGGAGATTAGATAAAGAGTTGGCAGTTCTCACTATAACAGTTAATAACTAGATAATATAAAGGTAATTTGCTGAAAATTTCAGTCGAATTGATCCTCTATGAGCCGAGAACTAAGCGGTTGGAATTTCCGCCTAGCCCCGATCATCATTACTAAAGTTAGTAAGATAAACAGCATAGTCTCGATTATCTAATTTTTTTAAATTAATTATCAATAGATAAAGGATTCTAATCCAACCAACATCGAAGGCTAGCCTAGACATCGAGACTTTATTATGGTCGGGATAAGTTAATTAATGCCTAATAAATAATTTAGATAACACTCCTGATATAAAGAAAGACTTGTAATAGGCAGATTTAGCTCTTGCATAATACATGTTTAAGCCTTGGTGTCAGTAAATTAGACAGTTTTTGTTTGAGTGGGTGAGGTACATTCCAAAGTAATTTGGTTATAAAAACTATAGAGAGGTGAGTTTATTCTGGTGTCAGAAAATTAGACAGCTTTTGTGTTTCGACAACTGGATCTTTTCTACGACTGATCATCATATCAATGACGTATAATCTGCCAGCTTGGATTCAATCGGAATTAAAACAAGACCATTAAAAGTTTTTTTTTACGAACATTTATAGATAGCAGTGGCTTATTTACATCATCTGTTTAGATTGTCGAATGTAGCACAATGTCCATAATATATTTGTAAGATGTGTCATTGAGTCAACTGGTTTCGATTCGCCAGTCGTGCGTGACATGGAGTATGGTTGCCTCCGGGTCATCCGGGTTCCTACCACTGCTAAAGACCTCTATACTACGGAAATAAAATTGGACAATATGTTAGTCCCGAAATGACCTGTGTCGAGTGGACGAAAGAAAGAGCGCTTTGAAGCTTGACAAACAAATATAATTTTCATGTTTTATATAATAATAGATATGAAAGGGCGGATATAGGAATTTTAAAAGGGTCGGGTGCAAATTAGATGTTTTAACACTTTTTTTTCGAGGAAAAACCGATTACATTGCGGATAAAAAGTGCGATTTCCAGAGGCGTAGTTTTAATTCCATACAGTATATGGAAACATCAATTATTCCAGGCAAAACGATAAAAACGAGCCCTATACTTTTATTGGACTTCTTTGAAGCTTTATATACAAAAATTATTTTTACATTAATTTGATATAATATTTTTGTAAATTGTGCCCTTTGATATGTCAGGCAGGGTAAGCTTACTCTTCCGGACACCTGTTACCACTGTTTGCCGTGTATGTTGTACACGGTGAACAGTCCATATGCTGATTACACTGTTTTGCCTGATTACACTATTTTGCCTATACGTGTTTTTTTGGGGAATACTACCGGTGTAGGCTGTCATTGATAGTCCATTGGCCAATCACGCCATTTTACCGAGATTTCGTCTGATAGTTTGGATGCAGCTATGTTTGTTGTGTATCTTGTACACGATGAACAGTCCATTTGCTGATTACACTATTTTGCCTATAACGTTTTTTAGGACTTCGAATTTTGTCTAATGGTTTGGATTGTTCGTACATGGTTTTTATTTTATTTAATAACATTTTATATAATATTTTGGCCAATCAGTAGTATTGCACATTTCTTCTGCATCACAAGGCCGAGCGCAATTTTCTTAGCTGTTGTATATAAACAAAGACATCCAAATAATTGTTCGATGACCAAAGCCATTTTTTTAGTCGTACTTAAGATCCTCACAAACCGGACAAAAACCTAAAATAATTGCGCTAAGAAAGATAACTAATTACAGAATAAACTAGACCTGCGTAGCAGGATTGACGGGTTTCACTGTTACAATGTAACACTGTGTTGACATTTGTTTGTTGACGTGACCTCGTTAACTGTGACGTTTACATAACGTCATATAGATATCATGGCTATTCATTGTGTCAGAGTCACTTCTCTGCATGTAGGGTGATTCTGTCGTTCAGATTGCATTAATAATTGACTATTTATACGGGCAAAATTACGAAAACAGTGACATATGCAAAACTGCCCATTTCTCGGCAACTGCTTATATTACAAACTAATTTTCACATACATTCTCTTCGTATGGATTATAGCTACAAGTTTATAAAAGTTACGTAGAGATATTTTAAAATCTGAAAAGCCTGAATGGGTTGTAAATAGGTCAATTTTACACCTTTTTTCACCTCTTAATCCAATTTGCTCGAAAATGAAATCGAAATTAAAAAAATGAGCTAACACTTTTTGCGCCTTTAAGTCACACCAACTTTCCCAGTAAAACCGAAGAAATTGTAACGATACGACAAGCAGTTGCTGAGATCTACTCAAATAAGAATAATAATTTTAACAAAAACAATTGTGTTTCACACAAGCTACGCAGTGTGAAACCCTAATTATTGAGGATAATATCATATACAGTGTTAAAACCTATATCTGCGTCTGTGTGTGTGTGTGTGTATGGGTTGGGACGAATTGTGTGTGTGTGTGGGGGGGGGGGTATGTGTGTGTGTGTAGGGGGGACGAATGGTTAATCCGTAACGTGGCGTGGTGTCGATTCCCCGGTTGTACGTGATAAGGTGTAGGGTTGCCTGTCTGGCCCCATGGGTTTTCTCCGGGTCCTCCGGTTCCCCCTACTCTTAAAGGCCTCTACGCGATAGCGAATTAACGAAATGAAATTGAACCATGTTAGTACTGAAATGACCTAGTTTGTGTCGAGTGGACATTAAACCCCATTTCCCCGTCTTTGGCGATTAAGTTTTTAGACAGTTGGAATTTGAAAGAAGACTTGGGCGTAGCGCAGCTGTCCGAGGAAATATTTCAACCACAAACAGATAAAATAGATACAAGTTAATGGGTACCAGATAAAGATCATTTTGTAAACATTTACTGCTAATCCTAATCCTATAGGGCGTCCACATTTTAAAGAGGGCACGGTGATGTTACAAGTTCATGGGTACAATAATATTATGATTATTTCATAGACATCCATTGCTAATCCCAATGTTCAGTTCGGAAAGGAGTCCCCATTGCAGTAAAGACATACACATTCCCTGTCAGCTCCTTCAAAACGAGAAGAAATTGCTAATTGAATAGAGGGAACACTGTTTATATTAAACCTATTTCTTTTTTCAGGCTGGAAAATGTTGTTCAGTTTTATAATCATATCATCTTTAATACATAGTATTTTGGGTATGTATGGTATATACAATTATAATAGTATTTTAGGTATGGATGGTATATAGTATTCTTGGTATTATGGTATACCATTTTAATAGTATTTTAGGTATGCATGGTATATACAATTATAATATTATTTTTGGAATGGATGACATGTATGGTATATATAATTATAACGGTATTGTTGGCATGTATGTCGTATACAATTATAATAGTATAATAGGTGTGTTTCGTTTTAAAACGCCACTCATTATTGTGAATTTGAAACTATTAAGATTGACAGGATATACTGTTGTTGTATCGTCATTGATGTCTAAAACCACACAAACTGTACAAATATTGTTCATGATTTGAGTTATGTATTCTATTTCCCAACAGCGAATCGTTCTGCGATACGTAAATGAAATGTATACATTATTATTGTTGCTATATATAAATAAGTAGATACAATACCGGGACGGCACGAACTATCCTATATATGTATATATGACATATAACAATGTATCTATCAATACTTACAGTACTAAACTATACAAGTATAAATGGTGTAAAATAAAATATATATATTAATATTGTTATAAATTATAGCACTAGATACATGTACAGATGTTAGAGATATTGATTGTACATACTGTGGTAGCATTAACTACTATCCTGTACCAGTATACTATTTACAAAACTGTATGCGATCATGTCGTGTTTGTACAGGTAAGAAATCATTCTTTAAATTCATTGCAAATATCAGTTCATGACTCTGAAATCCAGATTGGCTTAGTTGCCAAATGAATAGTTAATGTGAAAAGTTAACAATCAAAGTCTCACTTCTATATAATTTTGCTAACCGCTAGTTTGTATGGATTAAATCGCCGAATATATATATTATGTGTGCATATTATCTTCGTATTTAACAGATTGAAACCAATCATTTACTTATGTTTGTTTGTTTAATGTAACATATAACCACATGTCACGGGGTCGGTCTAGATTTACTTCTATACTCTTCCGGACACCTGTTACCACTGTTTGTCGTGTAATTTTACACGGTGAAAAGTCCATTTGCTGATTACACTATTTTGCCCATACCGTTTTTTAGGACTTCAAATATTGTCGAATGGTTTGGATTGATCGTACTTCGTCTGAAAGAAATGACTAAAAATACATCAACATGATATTACCTAGATATTTCACACACTATTTGTGTTTTGTTTTAATCAATATCCGAAATATATCAAAATCATCAACTTGCCGTTTTACATATTATTTACAGGGTTAAACGTTGCTCTAAAAAAACCAACCATACAAAGTTCTATCTATTCTGATTCTCGATATGATGTATCTCTGTCACGTTCATCTAATGCTGTGGATGGTTATACAGATGGTAACTGGGATAATGGACACTGTACACATACACGTAATGTTGGACCTAGTTGGTGGTGTGTGGATCTAGAACAGATATATAATAATCTTTATATTAGACTGTTTAATAGAGACAGCAGTAAGTGTATTCAAGTGTATCGTAATTTTTGACATCATCGAATATATAGATTGTTTATAACACCATGCTGCAGTGGGTTGGTTGGTCGAACGGTTTAGTACGTGGTCTCTACATCATATACGGTCTGATATCTCTACAAGTATCATGATGTCAATAATGATATTGTATACTTATAGAAGCATATAACTACCATTCATAATTTCTACTTGTCGCTCCGTCAAAACACGAAAGTCGAAAAGTAGAAGTTCCGATAAAACGTAAGGCGACAGCACGGTATACAAGCCAAAATGAACTCGAAAATAGGAAATAAAGAAATAATACACTGCGATAATAGCGCCTCTCGTTATTTCCTAATTTCTTATTTTCGACTTGCATTTTGGTTTGTATACCGTTTTGGCGACTTTCGACTTACTCATATTTTTGTATTTTTTGATGTCTGTAAGAAGGCGACAACACGCATACCAAGCCATAATGCAACGCGAAACTAGGAAATTAAGAAATAATCATTATTTCCTTATTTCTTCTTTTCGACTTGCATGTTGGCTTGTATACCGTCTTTCGACTTAGTCATATTTTTGTATTTATTGATGTCTGTAAGAAGGCGACTACACGCAAACCAAACCATAATGCAACTCGAAAAGTAGAAATTAAGAAATAAACACATGCGCTATTAGCGACCTCGTTATTTCTTAATTTCTTATTTTCGACTTTTCGCCTCGGAAGTTGTAGTAGTCTCTACTTTCCAGATCACACTTGAATACGTACAATCAGGGTTCACACTAGCCTTCATTTGTTTTCGCCACAATGGATAAAACATTTTATTCCCAAAAAATAATCATATTTTTTCTCCTCCAGTTGGAATATTTAATCTGCAAACAATGTCTGATATAAAAAACAAAACAAACCTACGACAATTTAATTTATTATGTAAGCCTAAGACAATTATCACGTACCGGTATATATACAATATACAACTTATACCATGCGTTGAGTGATCTCTGCTCAGCTACATAAAAAAATAATGCCTTGCATCAATAAAATTACATCACAAAGTGATCCTACATCATTATAAAAATGATTTCTTTGTTTAAAAAGCCCAATTTGTATGTATGCCTATGTAATTTAGAGACGATGACGGTAGATTTCCTTAACTGAAACCTGGCGAACCCCCTCCTGCAAAAATTCCTGGATCCGTCCCTGGCTTCAGGTAGCTGCTGATGCTGTTATTCCACATATGAACGTGATCGGAGTTGAGTTGCGGTTCCTGAGCAATACCCGAATCAGCAATTTTGACCAATCGATTAATGGGCTACGGGCATTTCCATAAGCCATATCTCAAGAATAGTTACTTCAGTAGCCAGTTTTGGGCATACATGTATTTACCAAATTACATTAAAATCGAAAAAATACGGTTAACGTTTTCAAATATTTTGGATAATTTGACATGGGATTACCTAGCCTGTTTTTTTAAAGGTGGGGGTTTAAAAAGTCGTAAATATACCTTACTGACGTTTCACGTCCTTATTAATTAATCACAGAGTGTTTTGAATTCAATTCGTCTAATATAAAACATGAAGTCCTGCTTGTATTCCCCTCCCCCCGTACCTTTTAACATGGCTAGACTCCTCCCGTACCTTTTAACATGGCTAGACTGGCTAATTTCTAAGTTAATTTAAATATTCTTTTCTATTTTATATATAAGATAAGGATAGATTGCGAGGATTTGAGATAAAGACAAGTTCTAGCGGTACATGTAATCAAGCAGGATTTACATCAGCTACATCATGTTATAAAGATTCACCACCAACAACACAAGATACATATACAATACAGAGATGTAATCAACCTTCATCTACATCAACTAGTATATCTGCTAGAACTGTTTATGTCAGTGTTTCAAGTCAGCCACTTACCTTATGTGAAGTTCAGATATTTTCTGGTAAGAAAAAATAATTCTATGCTAATTAAGCTTTCATATTACATATGAAAGCTTATTGTTTCTGTTAAGATTATTATTATTTTTTTTTTGTGTATTTTCTGCAAATCGGATTTCTCAGAATCTAACCATGGGATCTTTCTGAAACTTTGACCTACCCCGCAAAAAATGGGGTGCGAACGTTGTTTAAATATATTTTCAAAACGTTTTACGAAGCCGAAATCACCGAATTTTACGAACGAAAAAACTGACAATGCATAGTCGTAACAGTGTTATTTTTTGACCGATTTTACTAATTCTTTTTTCTTTGAATACCTTGAAAAAAATCATTTTCATCTGCAGTTTCACATTTTCGAATTTTGAAAATTCGTCGCTGTGATTTCGAACCGGAAGTTTAGACCAATTTGACAACTTCTTTAATAGTTGTACGATTTTCATAAAATTTAGTATATAAGTAGATCTTACCGATGTGACTTCAAAAATATAATTAGAAATTTTCTAAATTATCTCGCCTTGTCGAAATTAAGGATCAAATTTTTCAAAAAAATCAAAGAAATATAGGTCAGAATGACCTAATTTTTTTCTTGGATACTAGAGAAGTAAGTACTGATTCGTACACAAAATATGGAGTTTGTCGATCGAACCGGAAGTGCCACCATCTTTAAAAGTGAAAAATCAATAAGGCTTTTTTGCTATTTTACTTACAGACTCGGGAATTATAGTTTCGGAATCCTTGAAGGAATGCCTAAATATCTATCGGATCAGAATTTCGATTTCGGTCACGTGATGGTCACCATTTTGAATTGAAAATGAAAAATAGAAGCAATTTAAAGGGTCGGGAATTTGGAACACAATTACTCTTCTTCTAATTAAGCTAGAATGTTCAAACTTGGTGTAGACGTTCACTAGGTCAATGTTATGAGCATTTTCTGCTTAGGGTAAGCAGAGATAAGCATGCTGATTTGTTGATTCTTTAGGGCACGATAACTTCGGTTATAATGAAGGGAGGGCGGTGAAACTTTTGTCAATAGAGAGTCTAATAGCTAGCCTGTTGTGTGAAATCATTGTATCATTTTTTTTAAATATCAGGCATAGCCGAAAAAAAGAGATTGAAAATCCAAAAAGTCGTATTTTTACAATTTGGAGCATGTTTAGAGGTCTTTCTCGTAAAGTCAACATACTATTTTTTGGGAACTTCTTCTACAAAGAGTCTTATTGGTAGTCTTTTATATGAAACCATCGATCAACAGTTCAACATATCAGGAGTAGAAGAACAAAAGGATCGAACATTGATAACGGCACCCTTTCATTGTTAAGCGAAACATGCAGTGTGGGTGACTACAATCTACACATTTAGTCATCGTATAGAGCTTATTCAACAGTATCGAATTCCAACTGCTTAGGGATATTTTACGTGCACTCCAATGTGTACACGGGACCTTGGTTTTTCGTCCCATCCGAACGACTAGACAGCTGTGCTTGTCAGGCCCTCCGTTCTGCCTCACTGACAAGGGGAACCACGCCGGGAAATCGAGATGAACTTTCTCCGTGCAGAACTTTCAATTCAGGCAAAACGTTTATTGCATACGATTAAGCTGGTCAGTTAGAGCTTATTTTCAAAAGTTTTGTAATAATCGGTTGGTAATTAAAGTACAGTGCACATTAAACTGTTAAAACAGAAAATTTCGCCCGGTTGAAATGTTTCTTGCTATAAGTCAGCAATTTTCCGAATTCAGGGAGGCTGAATGGCTGAATGGTTAGCATGTGCGCACTGTATCGTAACGTCTGTCATTGAGTCAACGGGCGTTGTTTCGATCTCCAGGTTGAACGTGACATGGTGTATGATGTCCAACCTCGTGGGTTTTCTCCATGTTCTTCGGTTTCCTCCCAACGGCTAAAGACCAGTACGCGCAAGGGGAGTTTTTAAATAAAATTAAAAAACATATGTTAGTCCGGAAATGACCTAGTTTGTGTCGAATGGACGTTAGGCCGCATTTCTCTCTTTCTCTTTTATTTTTAAAGTTTTGTTATAATCGGTTGGTAATCAAAGGTACTGTAAAAGTGATAAAACAGAAAATTTCGCCCGGTTGTAATGTTTCTCACTTTAAAGTCAGCCAATTTTAAGGGGCAAACGTTTATTGCGAACTATTAAGCTGGTCAGGGGGAGCTTATTTTTAAAAGTTTTGTAATATTCGGTTGATAACTAAAGGTACCGTGCAAATTAAACTGTTAAAATAGAAAATTTGGCCCGGTTGAAATGTTTCTCTATGTAGGTCAGCAATTTGCCGATTTTAGGGAGGTTGCGTGGCTGAATGGTTAGCACGTGCGCTCTGTATCATAACGTCTGTCATTGAGTCAACTGGCGTTGTTTCGATTTCTTGGTTGTACGTGACAAGGAGTATGGTCGCCTGTCCAACCTCGTAGGCCGTAACGCCGCTGCCCGGGTAAAATTTCCCTCATTGCACACTTTATGGCGTATGCCCGTCTTCATTAGCCCATTGTAGGAGCAGAACAGTAGGACGTTAAACCCCATTCAATTTCATTTCATTTTCTCTATGTTGCTTATTTATTATAGTGGATAAATATTTTTCTGGTTCTAGCAATTATTTAATTTCTGCATAGAAATCTTGCTTTGGCCAGTTTTTTTTATTGCAGAGTGCCATTCTTGTATATTGCAGTCTATGACCCTTTGTTTAAAACATGCTTAAGAAGTCGTCACGATTTCCTACTTATAACCGAACATATTGGAAACCATAATTATATAACATATCTTGGAAGCCCGATTACAGCTATGCAAGTTTCAGTTATTTCCCTTTAGTTTAAAGATTATTTTTTTGCCCGGGTGCAATGTTTCTCACTACATTTAAATTTGTAACTTTGTGAGTTTTTGACCGATTTTGATATTATGTCTTTATAATTTTCCAAATCTACATATTTAACGTACATATTCAAACAGTTGAGTTCAACCTGTTTTAGTTTTGTTCAAAGTTATCTCATTTAATTTTTCGATGTTTTCTTACCATTTTCATTTCATTTTTCTGAAAGTTTTGAAGTGGGAAGTCATCCCGATTACAGCAACACAAGTATCAGTTATTTCCCTTTAGTTTTCAGATTACTCAATGTTTCATACTATATTTAGACTTTTAACTTCGCGAGTTTTAGACCAATTTTAATAGTTTGTTATTTTTATCCTTTTATTTGAGATACTTGATATAATCGATGACACGTGACGATGAATATGAAAGCTTTCATATCTGCATGGGACAGTAGCAGATCTAGTTTATATATTGTCATTAATAAATTTTATGTTCCCATTGATGTCTTTAATTAATTTGGTGTTCCAGTAGATATTATTAATTAATTTCTTGTTGTCGTCGATATCATTAATTAATAACCATATTTTAATATCATGCCCAATTTTATCATTGATTAATATCATTCCACCTGTGAAATCATGTTTTGTAATATCATGCTCTCGTTGATATCATTAATAATTTCATGTTCCCGTTGATATTATTAATTAATTCCATGCTCAATCTCCATGTTGATGATCCGGGTGTGGAAAATATACAGTACAAAAAGAACAGGGATGTCTAGGCCCTACTGGGTATTATTCGCCCCGGGGGATGTATTACCGATGTCAATTTATTGAAACATCTATTTAAAAAACAAACTAGCGGTAGTAGGCATATGACCATTGTGTGTGTTCCATTGATGCACATCCTGTTATACAGAAAGTCAGAAAAGGCGTGGATGATATCAAGTCTCAAAATTCAAACCTCAATATAAAGTAGGTTAATTAATATACAGCAAAAATTATTCTAATATATCAACATTACATATTGGATTTCACCTCAAAATCTTCGGAACAGCTCATGATACAGTAGGTTGATATAATCACATCATTTGCCAGTTTAAGACAAACACACGTATCACAATCATAAAGCTGCACTACTTTTGTCATGGTAAACGATGAAAGAGAGAGAGAAATGGGGTTTAACGTCCACACGACACGAACTAGGTCATTTCGGGAATAACATAATATGGTTTAATTTTATTTCAATAATTCGCTTGCGCGTAGGGGTCTTTAGCAGTGGGAGGAAACCAGAGGACGCGGAGAAAACCCACGAGGTTGGCAGGTGACCCTACTTCTTGTCACGTAAGACCGCGGATTCGAAACCACGCCAGTTAACTCAATGACAGCACCCCCCCCCCCCCCGGAAACGATGACTATTTTTGCTGTCTATAGGACGTTAAACCCCATTTCATTTAATTTCCATTTTGCGATACAACAGTAGGCCGTAGCGAGCAAAGTGTCACGGTATGTCGAATGCACACCATCATTCGTCCATCCGGAACACAGCAGAAAGACCTTTAACTCCATTGTATTTAATTTCGAAACTTCATTTACACTGGTTGATAATAACAACTCCATTTCATTTCTAAGGACATTTATTTGAGAGGTGGAACCTTTGAATAAAGCAAACTAAACACACTAATTAATATAACAGCTTGCCCCATTATTGATAATGTATTTTAACCAACCTATCATTCATATACTTACCAGGTGAATTGTATCTGCCTTCAGAGTATCAGTACTTGGGCGCTTTTTATCTTCTAACACATCAGGGCACTGTTTCCCCAAAACTTAAGCTAATATCACTAAAATAGATTTTAACTAAAATCAAAATGCAATTTTAAGCATTTCATAAACCTCGATTATAACTTAAAATGCAATTTGAAAAGATTTTGGTTAAAATTGCTTGCGCTCGCGCAGTGCACATTTCCGTTGTGGGACCTTAGGGTGTAAGGAAATACACTTCGGAACTGAAAACTGTTGACGGGTTGAACTATCGGTTACAATATCAATGGTGAGATTTTCATACGCTGTAGCAATGTTTACACATGGTCAGTCAGTCGTAGAGAGACGAAATAAATGAGTTTATTGCGTATTATTCGTTTCGAAATGTATTGGTGATATTTCTGACTCAAACGACTAATCTAGACTGTGAATATTTGTAGAATTTTTAAAGTAATTAACAACTTTGAAACTAATACACCAAATAACCAATGTTCCCTACGGTTTGAAAATGCCAAACTGCCTAGCTGCATCTATCTGACTAAATCAAAATGATTTTTCTCCAAGATAAAATACCTTGACTCCAAAAACTTCTCTTATTTATGTTGGTTTATCAGCGTAAGCCTTCATTAAGAAATAATAGATTTATGATATTAAAATTTAATTTCAAATTGGCCTATAATATTTTTCAATAAACAAAAAACCCCCCAAAATACCAGTAAATACTATGCATATAGCATGTCTAGTATTATAGGCCTTAAGGCCTTGAAACACCAAGCTGTTTTGTTTACTGTGGCTTTGCGTGTAATTTCTTCTTGGGATTCTAATTTGGGTGCCATCCAAATGCTTAATTTGCCTTACAATACAATAAACGGATGGACCGTAGCTGTATTTCCCATGAGAATTGTTTTTTAAATGATTGCATGTTAATAATTATGTGACCCGGGCCATTGGCAATATTATCATTCTATATGTTGCAATAGATGTAACAACGTAGCCTAATTAAGGTATGTTAATGTCGTGAATTTAAGTTAGGAGAGGGTGACAGCTATCCTAACTTAAAATTGATTTTAGTCAAAATTGTCCTTAAATAGGGTTGTGAAACGCCTGTATTTCAATTTAACCTGACTGATTCCTTAATCCCCCTAATTAAATAAAACAATTGACTACGGAATAATTTGTTTTGTAATACATTTTAATTCAAGATCCATTTTAAAATGTGTTTCATTATGTACGGCCGTTCTGTTTTCTCACGGCAGCGATATTAATACAATCTACCATCGTGTGCAGTCCAAACGATTCGAGATACATTTTCGTCAGTATTGTGGTTCTAATTTAGAAGGGTAAATATCATTTTTTGTTACGCCGGCCACAACAATTTGTAATAATGAATATCGAATACACTTGATCAAATGTGGAGTTCCTGGTGCCGTTTGGTGAATGATTAAACTGTCAATTTAATTGTAAAATACTTGTATTCTTTATAAAAAAGTTAAATGATGTTAGACATTACAACCTTATCTATCACAAACGTATATCCATCGAAGGATTTATATTTAGATGTTGTTTAAACACCAATCAACAAATAATACGAGGCTACTTTATTACAAAAACATCGGTGAGCAAAGAAAAAGATAATTACCTAATCAACATTCTTAAGTACTTTACTGTTAAAATTTAGTACATGTATTAACGACACTACACTTGCGATACACATAGATAGTTAGGTGATCCTTCTCAATCTGTTAATTCTAACGTATATTGAGATATTTCTTCGTATTTCATTTCTACGGTCTATTTCAGAGTAATAACGTCAAATTCGCAAGCAGAAATAAAGGCGCCGTACGTCGATAACGGATCGGTCATTTACAAATCGCGTTTCAATCACGTTTGAAATTTATGATATATTTTGCGTGACCACATCTTTTTACTCCTATACTCTTTTACTCGGGGAAATTCGAACCACAATACTCTTCTGACGAAAATATATCTCGAATAGATGGGACTGCACACATAGGAGAGTGTATGACATCGCTGCCGGGTGAAAATGAACGACCGTACATTATGAAACAAATTCTAAATTAGAACGACGACACTCTTCTGACGAAAATGTATCTCGAATCGTTTGGACTGCACACGATGTGGTACATTGTATTAAAATCGCTGCCGTGAGTAAACAGAACGACCGTACATAATGAAACAGATTCTAAATTCGAACAATAAACTTCTGACGAAAATGTATCTCGAATCGTTTAGACTGTACACGATGGTAGAGTGTATTAAAATCGCTGCCGTGAGAAAACAGAACGACCGTACATTATGAAGAAAATTCTAAATTGGATCTTGAATTAAATTGAATTATAAAACAAATTATTCGTAGTCAATTGTTTTATTTAATTAGGGGGATTAAGGAATCAGTCAGGCGTTAATGAATACACACGTCGGCTGTATATAGGTAATTAAGGAATAAACATTCCGAATATGCATTCGGTCACTGTGACGTCACTGGCGTCTGAGGGGATTAAGAGTGTTTTCAATAATTGGCAAAGTCGTTTTTACGGGAGGTCTATTTTTACGACTTTGAATGAAGATAGCTGATTTAATTTTAGTGGGATTGATGTGAATTTGCCGTAAAGCGGATAAAATAACCATGGACTGCTCACATAGAGAAGTTTTCAGGGCTATTTTATGTGCACTTTAAGATAAAATTTTAACTTCAAATATAATTTACTGGATTTTATCTAAAGTGCTTAAAATCGTTTTGTGAAACTCAACTATCTTAGTTTAGGATGAAATTTTAGTTCAAGGCGATTTTAAGTAGATTTAAGTTTTTGTGAAACAGTCTGTTTATATTCGTCACCGCGTGAATATAATTTGGACCCTAGTTATGCAGTCAAGGAACATCAGGGGAGTTTCTATCTGAACGGATCTCCGCCTTTGAACACTGGGTGCTATAGGATGTTAAAGGTCTATGGACCCATTTCATTTCAAGTAGATATACGTGTCAGTATTAATTAGATTCTAAGTCCTTAAAGATACATTATGGGTGATAAGATAAAGAGTTGGCAGTTCTCACTATTATAGTTCAAAACTATATAGTGTAAATGTAATTTGCTGAAAATTTCAGTCAAATTGATCCACTATAGGCCGAGAACGGAGTGCGTGGAATTTCGGAATAGCCTCGGTCATCATTACAAAAATTATTAATAAAAACAGAGTAGTCTCGATTATCCAATGTTGCGATTTAATTACAATGGCCGTTCAGCGGCATATTTGAATCTAATCCAGCTTACATCGAAGGCTAGCCTTGACATCGAGAGTTTATTATGGTCTCGATAAGCTAATTAATGTCTAATTAATAATTTAGAAAACATATCAGGCCCAAAGAGAGACACGTAATAGGCAGATTTTGCTCTTGCATAATGCAAGTTTAATTTATTCCCGAAATGACCTAGTTTATGTGTAGTGGAATTTATACTTTATTCAGATATTTACTGGTTTAAAAAAAAAGGAAAAAAATACGTTAACGATGATCTTGTGGTTAAAGTCTCTCTGGAATTGTCAGCGTAGTTTCGTCTTCTTAGTGATGCAGAAGGTTAGGTCTGATTAGGAAAATCGTCAAGTCGCGTGGATGGGAGGACGTCCCTTGCTCCTGTATGCATCATTGGTGATCATTAGTCATACTGGAGCAGAAGAATGTAGCTGTTAACACCGATTTCAATTCATATCCAACTGGAACGACTATACTTTGTCCCTTGCCAGCCCCCCCCCCCCCTGTCCTGCACCACTGACAAGGGAAACCTCGTCGGGAAGTTCCGATGAACTTTCTCGGCCAACGCAGGGACCGAATAATGAATGTCCAGGTTCGCGAGTCAAAGTCTTACTCACTGAACCACTGTAGCTCCCTCCGAAGATAAAAGAAAATGCATTCGAAGGATGAACCGAATGGACATGCAGCCTCATTGAAACATAAAATAATATGGCATTTACCTTACAGCGAAGATTTCGTTGATTATTTTAATGAAATATAATTTATCAGAAGCGGTTGGCATGGATATCAGGAAAATGACAACGTCGTATTAGATCAGACGTAATCTATTCGTGTGTACCAACGGGTCATAGTTCAATTAGGTTAATTCTATCAAGCCGCAAAGCTATGATTATGTGGTATTTTAAAAGCGATAGACTGTGAAGTATTTTCCTTTTTAATTTTCATTTGATTCAGATCGTAACTTTCATTTAATTTCACTTTTGATTTTGAATTCATTTTAATTTTGATTAGAATTTAGACATAACACAGTGATATACTGAATCTACAGTGCATCCAGTTATTACATGTTAAACATATAATTATTATAATGATATATATATCATCTATATTACAGCACAATGCAATATTGGATACTATAGTACATCAAGCTCTACATGTCAACCATGTAATACATGTTATAATGACAGATGTCATCCTGATACAGGTGTTTGTAGTAATGGATGTAAAGGCGGTTATTATGGTGATTATTGTGAAGACCAATGTAGTGATGGATGTTTAAACAATCAGTGTAATGAGATAGATGGTAGCTGTGCATGTAAAGACGGTTATTATGGTGATACATGTCAACAGCCCTGTAGTGTTAACTGTAAAGACGGTAAATGTTCCACTACATCTTCATCTCCATCACCAGAATGTACAGATGGTTGTATTGATGGTTATAAAGATTCTTATTGTCAATCACCATGTCCTGGTAACTGTAAAACATGTCAACAAGATGGATCATCATGTACATCATGTAATCCAGGATGGTTTGGTACAAGCTGTCTTTCATCATGTTCTAGTAACTGTGTCGGAGGATGTGATAAGATAGGGGGTAGATGTGTTGAATGTCAACCTGATACAGTTGGTTTATACTGTAACCTAACATGTGGTACAGGGTGTCAACCAAGAACAGCCCAGACCACGGTCACTTGTGATAGAAATGGTAGATGTACTAACTGTATTACTGGAAGGTATGGCTATACATGTGATAGCGAATGTACGCGATGTGACGGTGGATGTAACAGAGGTAATGGTAGATGTACTAACTGTATTGTAGGAAGATATGGTTATTATTATTGTGATAAGAACTGTAGTAGAGGATGTGATGGTGGATGTAACAGAGGTAATGGTAAATGTACAAACTGCATTGTAGGAAGATATGGAGATAGATGTGATAAGAACTGTAGTACAGGATGTGGTGGTGGATGTGGCAGAAATTATGGAGAATGCACTAGCTGCATAGAAGGCAGATATGGTAAAGAATGTTATAAGAACTGTAGTACTGGATGTGATGGTGGATGTGATCAAAGTACTGGTAGATGTACCAACTGTATTACTGGAAGATATGGTGATAGATGTGATAAAAACTGTAGTACAGGATGTATTGGTGGCTGTGATAGAGGTACTGGTAGATGTACATCTTGTATTAAAGGTAAAACTGGAGACAGATGTGGTATCAACTGTAAAACTAATTGTACTGTTTGTAACCAGGATAATACCAACGCTTGTATTGAATGTATAGATGGAAGATGGGGATCATCATGTAATAAACTGTGTAATACTAACTGTAAATCAGAAGTTGGTACAACTGTTGGTAAATGTAATATAACAAATGGCGTATGTAGTGAAGGGTGTAAAACAGGATTATATGGTATAGATTGTAATAATGATTGTCGGTCTAACTGTAAAGATGGTTTATGTGATCAGATGACAGGAAATTGTATAGATGGATGTGTACCTGGTAAAATAGGATCTAACTGTACAACAGGTAGATTTAATTTTTCTTTTATTTTAGTATAATTCGTATGATTATAGGTAGGTTTAACTTTCATTTTAATATAATTCTGGTGATAACATATATTTATCAAATTAGGCCTACCCATCTCTTGTGGTATTTGTTAAGTTGATATAAGGTGATTCTAAAGCCTGTTAATGAGTCAACTGTTGTGGTTTCTATATCAAGATATTATATGACAACCTCTGGATTCGCCAGGTCCCATTCCCAAAGGCCCTTTCCACAAGCGAAGTATTGCTTGTATATTTACTATATATTTTCTTTTAATTGTTTGTGTTGTCTGGATGTTACGAAAACCTAAATTGTTTAATTGTATTGAAAGCAAATGTCGTCTTGTATTAACAGCAGCAGGTAGTTATGGTGAAAACTGAGACAGCAAATTCAGTAATTGTCAATGTTTGTCTTGTATTTACAGATTGTGAAGCAGGTAGTTATGGAGACAACTGTACCAGACAATGTGGCAACTGTGGTAATAAAGCACCATGCGATGTAATTACTGGTAGTTGTGGACGTGTTGGTTGCGCTGGTGGCTTTCAAGGTCCCACTTGTCAAGGTTGGCGACTTACATTTTAATAGTCCTGGAAGTTACCTGCGCACCGAACATGCATCAACACAATCTCGAACAAAACACTTGGGATAAACAATTATGCATAACCTCATTTTGCTAATCCCGGAAGATGTTTCAGAAGGAACATTCATCAAAATGAAGCATATGAGATCAGAAACAGCTTATACACCTCTTCGTGGAAGATACTCTACAACTTGGACAGATAACTTACTCATGATTGATTTTAGAAATATTATTGTTCAAATTTAGTAGAACACCAATACAATATCGAATGATTCGCTTGTCTTTATACCAAACAGCGTGGATACCCCAGATAGCTATCCTCTTTCGTTTACAAGTGATACACATACGCTAGATATCTGAATCATATAGGGGTAATAATGTGATCATGGGGACATTAACTTAATGTAAATGGTGCTTTATTAGATACGCCCTTTCCATTTAAGACAAGTTCCCTATCTTCAAGTATGAAACACAAACCAGGCTCTACATTTGTTGGAAACTATAATACTCAAGTTAATACCAAAACAAAATTTCAATAATTTTATCCGAGTCGGTAAACCTTCTGTTGTGCTCGACTCATCATCACATGTACATATATACTTGCCCTAAGACGATAAACTTATATTTGTTTTGTATATAATTCCGGAGACAAAATTTACAAAAGTAAAAAAACGTATATTTGTTTTGTAAATAATTCCAGAGACAAAATCTCCAAAAGATTACACAATGATAATAGTTGGTGTGTTGATCATTTTTGTTATTGCAATGGCAATCATCGGTGCTATTCTGGTATATAAAAGATATCGAAGGTGAGTATATTTATTGATGGGTGGGGTGGGGGTGGTGGAGCATTGGTTAGCATGTGTGTTTCAATTCCCAGCTTTTACATGACAAGGTGTAGGACCACCAGTTCAACCTCGTGGGTTTCCGCCAGGTCCTCCTGCTTCGTCGCACTGCTGAAGACCCCTACGCCCCCAAAAAATGAACGATATGTTAGTCCCGAAATGACATAGTGTGTTTCGAATGGATGTTAAACCACATTTTGCCATAGAAATCTAATGATAGTTTAGTTTTAATCGACCATAACAATCTTTCCAGTGGAATTAGAATGTAGCATATAGGGTGTATTTTGGTGTAGTTGTAAAAAAACAAAAATCGTAAGTGGGCGCAAGATGAAATGCGTGGGCTTTGATAAATGCTTGCTGTTATATATCAAGCCAATTAATAATATTAAAAGATGTAAGAGATGTTATTTTTATTTACTTCTCCATTGCACACGAATTTATTTGGGTCTAATCCCATTAAAAAAAGGGACATCAAACTATTTTATACATGGCCCCCATTTGATGAATGTGAATTATATTAAATGACATTATTGTTATAAACTGTCGAATAATTATTGTAGACCCATAACTACTATGGAAACGCCCATAGCTCGAAGGAGGGGGTCACTGTACTGACAAACTTGAAGTTTAAAAATAAACAAAAACAGAAAGTATTGTAGTTTAATGATCCCATTATTTAGTAGAGTGAATAAGCTGATTTGTTGGCATATTCAATGTCTCCCTCGGAGGTGTGTCGAGAGGCACATGAGCAAGAGCGCGCCTTAAACATGACTTACTGCTTTTAGTAAAACGTGCATTTTACATCTATATCCGAAGTATCTACTTTCATATACTATCCACAATTAATATAAGTTTACGCCCTAATCAAAATAATAATAATTTCGGTGATGTTTTTTTACTGAAAACGAGCAAATTACGATGCAGGATTGGTTTTTGGTCCTAAAAAGGAGAAACCAAATGTCAAACTTTATCATTCCTTAGGTTTATAATTTGCCCGGTGGCGATGGGGGTTGAGCGCGTGCGTGTTAAATCATAAGGCCAGTCATTGAGTCAAGTGGTGTGTCCATGCATCGCGTTGGTTTGCTCCGTGTCCTCCAGTTTCCTCCTACGTCTAAAACTCCTACGCACAAACGAATTATTAAAATAAAATTGAACAATATGATATAGTCCCGAAATAATCTAATTAGTGTCGAGTGAACGTTTCATCCCATTTATTGTCTCTCACTTCGTTATTTGCAGACGACAGAAATCTACAACATCCGGTCACGTACAAGTAAACGATTTACCAATGAATTCAGGTGTGTCAAAGTCTGAAGAAAGTCAATCAAAAGGTCGGTTGAATTTTTATGCAAACTCAATTTATCTGGTTGTATAGTATGGACAGCATTTCCGTCCATAATTCCTGTTTGTATTTTTGGTGTGATAACAGGCATGATTGTAAAACGTGTCGTGTTACAACTTTTACTACACACTGCAGGTCACAAAGGTTGTCTTCCGAGCATTTTTGAATTTGTAAAGGCGTGGTATTATACGGGATAAATGTAGCCATATATGGACTTAGATACAATCTCATGACCATCAGTTTTCTGGTGAATATCTGTATACGACTGACTGTGTTCATCAGCTATGTTTTCATTAGCTTTAGCGGAGTCGGTGCAGACCAGTAAGGGGGGTTTAAAAACCCATTCCATTTCATTTTGTCAACGATTGATGGATAATGCAACTCCTCTTCCCACCAACATCGAGTTCCAGATGGTTATTACCTAAGTTTACTCATTTTATTTGTCTAACTTCGCAAACTTAAAACAATTCTCAAATTTAAAATTCTGCAGAATCGCGAATTCAAAACTACCAGAACACATACAGCTTTGTATCCAAAGTACAAAACTAGTATATGGCAACATGTCCGGCCTCCCTTTTATTTTTGATATAAATTGCATTGTCATATACAACGAGTTTGTTATTTGAAGAAATAACAGATACAATGCTATTAGATTAATCTCGTAATTTTCTGATTTGGGGGTGGGGGATGGCCTAATGGTTAGCACGGGCGTTGTTTTTCGAATCCTCGGCTGTACGTGACCTGACAAGGAGTAGTGTCGCCTGTCTAACCTCGTGGGTTTTCTCCGGGTCCTCCGTTTTCATTCCACAGCTAAAGACCCCTACACGCAGGTGAATTATGGAAATAAAATTAAACCATATGTTATTCCCGAAATGACCTAGTTTGTGTCGAGTGGGCGTTAAATTCCATTTCTTTCTCTCTTTCTGATTTGGTACTACAATGTACTGCAGTTAATTTATTGTCATCTGTTAATGATTTATCGTTTATTTAGCGGACAAGACGCTCCTACCAACTGGAAATCCTTACGCGAATCTGGCAGCCTCTTCAGAGACATTAGACGAAGATATAACCTTTGATGAAACACAAGTTTACGTCAACGTTGAAAAACAGACTAAAATGTCTACACGTATTGAATTGGTCAACCTGTTGCAGCACATCAGAACGAAAAAGAAAGAAAACATATTAAAAGCTGAATACCAGGTATGATGTACGATGACTCTTATATGCCATGCTGCCGTGCTTATTCCCGAAGCAATAGTAACTAACAATTACAACATTGGTTAGCCGATAAATTGAAATATTTAGTTGCCCCACGTGGTCCTGTTTATATACAGCGATCAAATAGGCAATTTGGGCGGGGGGGGGGCGGGATTTTGGAATCGAGGGGAGATAACTACTCCGAAACAGCATTTAACAATTGTAATAGTAGTTTTGGCTAATTGGCGTATAAGCCACGAAAGATTCGTTCAAAAAAATGACCAAATCGAAATTTGATAGTCAGACAACCAAAAGCAGTTCTATTGAAAAAAAAACCCACAAGATTTCAATGGAAAGAAAATATATAGGTTTGAACAAGACAAACCCATTTAAAATATCCCTCCGATTTATTTTCCTTTTCAGAGTCTTCCAAGTGGACTATGTTCAGCATATGATTATTGTATGAATGCTGTTAATAAACCTAAAAATAGATATAAGGGTATATGCGCTTGTAAGTATAAGTAACTAAATTTACAAATTTATAGGTAATAGATTTTAGTGAACTAAATATTGACATGCTGTCGATATTGGTATACGAATATTATCTTTATGGGTGTTATTTGGACACAAACAAGATCATTTTGGGACTACCATACGGTTCAATTTTATTTCTTCAATAATCGGCTCGCGCTCAGGGATCTTTGGCAGTGTGCGTGTGTGGGGGGGGGGGGGGGGTTGTACCGGAGGACCCGTAGAAAACCACCGTGGTTGGATCAACAGTGAGTAGTATAATATTGTAAATGATATTGTTGATAGGTTGCTAGACGATCAACGAGGGAGAGAGAGAGAGAGAGAGAGAGAAGAGAGAGAGAGAGAGAGAGAGGAGGAGGAATTATTATTTGTTATCTGATTTATTTCAGTTGATCATTCACGAGTTAAACTGGATATAGAAAACAATGACCCTAATTCTGATTACATCAACGCTTGTTATATAACTGTAAGTTACACTGTTAAATCTTTATTTAGTACGGAGGCCCAGGGGCTCAGTGAGTAAGACGTTAACCCGCTAACCTTCAATTCCCGTTTCCATCCCGGTGATGGCCGATAAAATTCATCGGAACTTTCTGACGTGATTCCCATTTTTCAGTGCATGACAGAGGGCCTGACAAGGGACGTCGTGGGCCTGTAGCGTCGGATGGGACGAAAACTCGACGTTCCGTGTACGCATTGAATCTAGAAATGGACTGAAATGGGTCATATGAAATAATGTATATGAAGCGATTTCATTCAATCGTTTCTGTTTCACTGTGATTTCTAATCAGTTATGTTTGGCGAAATATGTTAGACCTCTCAATCGAATGACAATCTGTAGTGTCTGGTTATTCCAGTCTCCGCCGATAGTAAGAATATGAGATCCCCTTTTGATATCACTCGTAGATGTCTAACCTCGTTTTTCGAGTCCCCTGCAAATGGCGTTGAAACGCATTATGATATACGATTCGTGTACCAGTGGTAAAATGATGATGCTGAAAGGCATTACGGCACACGATTCGTGTACCAGTGGTAAATTGTTTGCCTTGTCTTAAATATTGGATATCAGAAGCCCATTTTTCCGGTAAGATCACAACTTCAGTGTTGATTTAAATTGACAATTGGTTCATGTTCATTGGTTCGAAAGGACATTATCAACCGAAACTATAATATACTATGTTTTGGGTTTATTAATTCAAATTTAAATGTGTATTGATTTGTTTACACAGGGATATGATAATGCTGAAAACAAATATATCGCTTCACAAGGTTAGAAAGTTTTGTACATATTTTCATTAGATATAGTTCGCATCAGATAAAGCAGGATCCTTGGTTGTATGTACAGAAAATTAGACGTATATCTTCTTTGATTGGCATTTAGTAATTGAAGATATATATTAACACAAGGAACAATTTTATGGATACACTATTACTGAGTTTAATACTAAGCGACGTTTCGAGGAGGATACTTTCGTCTTTATCAAGCAAATGATGAAGATGAGAGTATCCTCCTCGAAACGTCGCTTAGTATCAAAAAAATTGTACCTTGTGTTAAAATTAGACGTATTTTCTCTAAGCATTTGAAAAAATCACTATGAAAGAGCGGATAATTGCAACACTTGGATTTGAACAGTTTGCTCATAAATAAATTAAGTGGCTCCATGGTGTTTGTAAATAACTTCATTTCATATAAATCGCATCCGTCAAATGGGGGCCATAGTTGTAAAAAATATTAGTTTTGTTCGTGTGAAACCGTTGGTAGATAACGATTTTGCCAAGAAAGTTAATTTGATCCAGCGCCTTCTTACAAATGTTTTACTTTTATAAGTACACCATACACCATATATACTTTATTTTAATTCCACAGGTCCAATCATTGTTATTATTAAAGAGTTTTTGCGATTATTATGGGATTCACAGACCGGGAAGATTGTCATGCTGACCAACCTGGTGGAGATGGGAACTGTATGTTTTAAACTATAATTTAATTTCCGTGGAAAGTGTGGTGATCTACTTTTATAACTGTCGATGTTGTTATATATTTAACTTTCATAATGTCATTATACTTCATTCACAAAAGCGAAAGAGAGAGAGAGAAATGGAGTTTAACGTCCACTCGACACAAACTAGGTCATTTTAGGACTAACCTATGGTTTCAAATTTATTTCAATAATTCGCTTGCGAGTAGGGGTCTTTAGCAGTGGGAGGAAACCGGAGTGCCCGGAGGAAACCCACAAGGTTGAGAAGGCGCCCCTATCTCCATGCCACATACGCTCACACCAGGGATCGAAACCACAGCCACAAGCCCGAGGTGACCGGCCAGCTAGAGGTCGAAGCGCGGCACTCTAGACCACTAGGCCATCCCAACCCCCACATTCACAAAAGTATTATGTAACATTCATAATAGCATTTTGTAACATCCATAATATCATCACGTGACATTCATAGCAGCAATATGTAACATTCATGATATTCTGTTGCATTCATAATATCATTATAAAGCATTCATAGTATACATTCATCATAACACATTATGCTGTATTCATCATAACATTATTTAACATTCATTAATAATTAGCTCTTGCATAATGTATGTTTAATAATATGATGTTTCAGACAAAATGTGTCAAGTATTGGCCCGAGAGTGGCGAGCAGATGAAGTATGGTAAAATTGCTATGGCATTGATCAAGGAGGATATTTTTTCACACTTCACTGTTAGAACTCTGAAAATAACAAAGGTAGGTTTTATGTTTAACCAATATTTGTTGAAACGACACGTACTGGGATAAAACGGTCTGCTTTACTGCACAATCCACGTTAATGAAGATGGGCATGCGTTATGCATTTCTACAGAACAATTGCTCTCCAGGCACAGTTCATCCCATTGCACTGCGAAGTGTTTTCGTAGCCGATTGTTTCAGAAAAGTGTCAAATGAAACCCCGATTTATTACTTCAAAATGTTTTCTAGGATGAATGTGGATCGAGAACCATTAAACAGTACCATTATACATCATGGCCTGATAAAGGTGTCCCTACTGATATGGTTTCATTAGTTGAGTTCAGAAGTAAAATAATTAAAGCCATTTCACCGCATCCAGGACCAATGGTGGTGCATTGCAGGTGTGTAAAGCTTTCGTCAATCCATTTTGACTTTTAATCAATTCAAATTCAGGCGTTAAGACATGCACGTTTGGACCGTGTTGATGAGCCAGAGCGTAGAATTTATTATTATTATTATTTTAGCTACAGCTTCTACAATTGAGCGATATCTTCTTGTATTGGATTCGGACCACCAAAACTTTAACTGAAAGTAGTTGTTTCTAGGTGTAAATGTTGTGTGTTTGTATCGTTCGTACATAAATGGACGGGGATAAAGAGATGCTTACTGGTGCCACACTCCCACCCCCAAGTTGTATAACATACTTAAATTATGTGTCATGTCGTATAATGTTTGTGCCAAATACGTGTACACTAACGAACATATTGTGATCGAATGTGACGAATATCCGTTATCCCTTGTACACATTGACGTGCACGGGTAAGAACCCTCGGCATTTGGAATTTGATATAAGAGTATGCACTGATGTACGGACAGAACTTCCCGCATAGCACATTGTATGACATAGGCCCGTCTTTGTTATCTCAGATGATGCACAACCGTCGGACCCACATTTCATTTCTTTTTCCCGCCAAAAGGTGATAAATTGTTTAACTTGTCAATAAACAGCTCTTAAATGCCTTTATATTGTTTTGTCTTTAGTGCTGGTATTGGACGAACGGGAACATTTCTAGCATTGGATTATTTAATAGAAGAAGCTAGAGCAGAAGGTTCTGTAGATGTCTATGAATGTGTTAAACAGATGAGATATGAACGAGTAAACATGGTCCAGACATGGGTATGTTTATTTAATTATATAATACTATATCATGCATACATCATGAGCGAGTGATAGAGAGAGAGAGAGAGGGAGGGAGAGAGAAGGAGAGTTTGGCGTCCATTCGACACAAACCAGGACATTTCGGGACTAACATACGGTTTAATGTTATTTCAAAGGGGTCTTTAGCAGCGGAAAAACCCGGAGGACCCGGAGAAAACCCACGGGGTTCGACAGGCGACTCTATTCCTTGTCACGTACAACTGAAGTAATTTCTGCTCATATTCTATTCTATATTTCTATGAGCAACTAAGGACTAACACTTACATGTTGCAGGTGATATTGACATTCGGAATCGTGTTATGCTTATATGGAAAGGATATGTTGAAATAATTACTTGCATTATTAAATATTACAGGAACAATATGTATTTCTACATGATGCGTTAGCTGCGTGGTATGTTGCGGGAGATATTACGTTTCCGGTGACGTCATATCAACAAGATTATCAAACACTACTAAAGGTCAACAGTTCATCTGGTAAATCACAGCTTCAGGAACGATTTCAGGTAAATTTAAATAACTGGAGATAAACAGCTTCTTTTCTACTCTAACTCAGTGGTTCTCAATCTTTTTTCCCAACGGCACATGATTGGGACACATACAAAATAGCGGCACATCTGGCTAAATATATAGGAAAAATATTTGAATTTTGCAAAATAAAAACATAGCAAGTCATAGACGGTATACAATCGTAGACACAGACTAGTGACACATCGACTGATTCAAACTAAATAAAGAAATACACAGCTATGAACTTACCATTAGACACCAATGAATACTCCGTTAGGATCATCTCGTTTTTCGCATTTTTTTACTGTGCCGTTCAAAATTTCGCGGCACACTTGAGAAGTTTTTGCGGCACACTGGTTGAGAACCACTGCACTCTAACCGAATACGTACATACGACACACAGTTACTACGACAGGAGAATATTGCCAGGAGAGCGACACTAAATCTCATTTCAATCGATACTACGCCAGAAAATCCTGGAGAAATTTCTCAACGGATCAAACCCAGGGCATCCTGATGAACAACCAGAACCTTCCTCGCTGAGTTACCGCGGCGCTAGTCATCTAAATAGCAAATAAAGAGTCCAGGGGAAGAACGATCAAAGTCACATTTTCTACGAACCCCAGTTCACTGCGCTATCTGGTAGCAAATTGTATAAGCTTTCTGAAGAATAATCAATTTCAGGTAAAAGCGATCTGAGTCACATCAAACGAAGGTCCTTCTAAAATGGTCTCCCGGCCGAATACAAGTCAATCGGACCCTTTTTTAACCTTTACATGCCTGAAACGTTGAAGTCAGTTGTACTGGTAATTATGGTGCATATTAAACATCCATTTGGAGCTGTAATTAAACCCACACTGTGTTCTGTTCATGTCAAACATTCTCATCCAAATGTCTGTTTTGCGTTTGATGTGAAAATACAAAAATGTGACTTAGATCGTTCTTCGCCTGGACTCTTCAAATGTATAACCATTAACGATATCATTCAAACAGTTTAGCAATATATTTTAATGTATAAAGTTATTTTTGTAATTTATAATATGAATCTATATTTCAGATGCTTAATGATGTGTGTCCGCCACAAAGAGATACCGATTGCGTAGTAGCTTTATCAGAAGAAAACCAGAATAAGAACAGAGATCGGGCAATACTAGCATGTTAGTAGTTTTCTTGGATTTCTTTAGAACATCTTTTTCCTTTCACGTCTTGAACTTATTATATTTTCGAGGAAATATTAAGCTAAATTTTATCTGGTGTTCCCAAAAAACATAAAATTCAAATTGCTAGGGCCTAGGTCTCATTATGATAATATCAATATATGTATTTTTTTGCAGATTCTGCATAATGAAATAAGCGCCGTTAAACAAGTATTGATATTCACTGTCGACTGTATTTAAGCCTAGTCGATCAGATGGGACGAAAACCCGAGGTCCCGTGAACACATTGGCGTGCACATAAACAAACCCTGTAGGTTGTAATTCGATTAAAGAGAAATCCGTACCGCCGCCGCCCGAGAAAAATTGTCCACAAAGTACACTGCACGACATATGCCTGTCTTCATTAGCCCAGTCGGAGCAGATCAATCGGATGCTAAACACCATTTTGTATTTAATTTACAAACATGACAAACGATTTTTTTCACATTTATTCAAATTATTTATACAATATTATATGGAAGTTATATGTCATTGAGTCAAATGACGTGGTTTCGAATCTCCGGTTGTACGTGACAAGGAGTAGGGTTGTCTTCCAACCTCGTGGGTTTTTCTCCGGGTACTCCGGTTTCCTCCAACTGCTAAATACTCCTACACGCAAGCGAATTATTGAAATAAAATCAAAACCGTATGTTAGTCCCAACATGACCTAGTTCGTGTCGAGTGGACGTTAAACTCCAGCTCACTCTCCCCCCTCTCTCTCTCTCTCTCTCTCTCTCTCTCTCTCTCTCTCTCTTCAAAGGTTATATAATATATTTATTCAAATTATTTATACATTATTATATTGAAGTTATTTACTCTAAAGGTTACATATATATATATATATATATCTTTTATTTATTTCAGCGGATAAAACTAGATTGTGTTTATCGAGACCAAATACAACAGATTATATCAATGCTTTGCTTATATCGGTAAGACAGATTAGAATTGAAACATTATCCAGATCAGGAATTTAGAAATGCTATGATCATCCCTTTTAAAGCATAAAATAAATCAATGAAATGGAGTTTAACGTCCTACAGTTCGTCGCCGACTGGGCTAATGAGGTCGGGCATACGTCATACAGTACGATATGAGAGAAATATTGCCCGGACAGTGGCGCTACGACCTACTCTTATATCGAATTCCAACAGCCAAGAGTTGTTTTACATGTGCGCCTATGATGGTACCTCGGTTTATCTTCCCATCTGCCTGGCTTGTAAACCCAATGTTTCGGTCATGATGAAAATGTCTTATTATGGACTTGTCAATTCGAGAAGGAGGCTTCTTTTCAACTGTCAGCGTAGATATGTACATTAAACGTTAATCGTGCAGTGCATCCGTTATTCAGTTACACCACCACTGACTGAGAAATAAAGCTCAGGCATGGAAAATCGTCTCGTTGATTCACGCCGTGATTCGAAGCCACTGTAATGTATTGTATAAGTTGATTGTAATCTCAAGAAAGTCATTCGCTGATTTCAGAGGTTTTAATCATATGTCGGATACATTGATATTGGAAAGATATTCGTATGTTTTCAGAGTTACAAAAAGAAAGATGCTTATATATTGACCCAGACACCATTACCAAATACAGTGACAGATTTCTGGACGATGGTTATAGAACAAGACGTTACTACAATTGTTAATATGGATATTACAGAAACAAGAAAGGTATCAATTTTAAACGTATATATTATTAAACTTACCGAAATGCTGAAGATGGGGAAAACTAATATTAATTACAAGATATAATAAAACGATATATCCCCCAGCTAACGAATTTCGCGAATTTGTTGGGTTTAACAAAGGAAGGGGTAGAGTTAATACATGTCTCTTACGGACCTACTTCTATAAAATTGTTGGTCATTTTTTAAACAATATTTTATTCGGGAAAATCTGAATGGGAACAGGGAACAGGCTTAGCCTACACCAGTGGTTCTCAGCTTTTTTTGTCAACGGTACACCTTGGAACACATGAAAAAATAACGGCAAGCCCGTCTAAATATATATGAAAAATATTTGAATTTTTCGCAAAATAGAAACATGGCAAATCATAGATGACCCAGCTTAGTCTAAGACACATACATGGCTCAAACTAAACCAAGAAAACACAGCTATGACCACTTGTTGAGAATCACTGGCCTATACAAAACCTCATTCCTGTATTAAACTTTCCTCAAATGCAAGTTCAGCCAAAGTGTGTGAGAAGTCGCCAGATTAGAAGTTACGCCCGGGAGCATGTCGTGTTAAGTTGTAAACGATGCCGGTCCTTTCATCTTTGCGGGAGATATTGGCTCGTGTTTGGCATTAATGTCAATGAGATTGAAACACAAATCTTGTTTTTTGTATAGCTCAAATATTTATTTTAGTCTGGCCCAAATATTTTGCCAACAATAATGATTTCTTAGGATTGTTCTTAGCCGGCCACATCCTCAGCCCCTCCAAAAAAAAATTCCGTAGCCCCCCCCCCCCACCAATTTTACGAGCTGGCTATGGGCCCGAGTCAGCCAGGATCTCATCTGATTCCATAGATATTTCTTATATTTTTTAAACCTTAAAGATACATTACTTAAGAGATAAAATATTGAAAATTTCATTCAAAGTACTTCATTCGGAGCCAAATTATCACTGTTTGTAGTTTTGACAAGATGCGTATAAGTGGTAACCAGGGCACTGGTATATTCGTGACTTACCCTCGCTTTCCTTAAATTAATTTTTAAATGTCGAACCGTTCTAATCTATTTAAAATCTCGAGTATCCGATGCCACCGGGAGTTGATTATGGTCTTGTTTTGTTAATAAATGTCTCATTAATAGTTTAGATAACATTTCAGGCCCAAGAAAGAATGCAATAGGCAGATTTAGCTGTTGCATAACGAATGTTTAAACAGTCCTTTCCACCATCTGAAATGGTATAAATGGAAAATTTCAGTTTATTTAGATAATTGTAAGATAAAACAAATATGAATCTAAAATTTATTTTCTAGTTTTATAAAGAGGTAATGGTAAATCTCTTCGATCGTTCCAGGTTTTTCTATGTCCGAGATGACTTTCAAAATTCGTTCTTTTTCTTTTATCAAAATTTGATTTCGTATGTGTCTCAAACGGTTTATACGTTAGATAAAGCACTCGTCTGTGATTATGCTGGGATAGAAAAACCTCGGCCTCCCTTTTTTCTGTCATCTCTGACAAAAGGTTTGTAAGTTTTATTTAACGTTTGGGTGGGGTGATGTAACAAATTCATCATCCTCATCATCGTCAAGGTCATCCCAACCATCATCGTCATCATGTGTTATAGTTTGGTATGTGTTATAGTTTATTATCATGTCCCTAAAAGATCACGTGGTATATATTTATACTCTACAGGATATTGGACAATATGTACCAGCAACTGATGAACTGAACTGTGGACCATATAATATAATCAAACAAGATAAAACAACCCATGAGAATGGTATTTATTCAGTAGTTACCTGTTTAATTAACAGTGAATTAGATGTAAGTAAATTCTTGTCTTGAATCATTCACTTCAATATGTTGTCAGCTGTGCGGTTAGGATACTGGGCTCGCTACTAGAATTGTCACCAGTTTGATTCCAGTCGCCGAGCATTATTCCGTTGTGGATAGCCACAACACAGTTTGTGTGGTTGATACACTGGTTTATACACTGGTTAATACACTGGTTAATACATACATAGCATCTAATTAATATAATCCTTCATGCCAGGGTTTCGAATCCCCGGTTGTGCATGACAAGGAGTAGGGTCGCCTGTCCAACCTGGTGGATTTTCTCCGGATCCTCCGGTTTCCTCCCACTGCTAAAGACCGCTACCCGCTCGCGAATTATTGAAATAAAATTAAAACATATGTTAGTCCCGAAATGATCTAGTTTGTGTTGAGTGGACGTTAAACTCCATTTCTCCCTGTCTCTCTCCCTTTATGCTAGGTTCTCAGAATTAACGATTCCTGTTACGATTGAAATCGTGTTTTTAATCGAGGAGTAATCGTGTGGTGACTGTATATTGAGATCAGTCGTAGAAATCGCGTTGACCGCATCGAAACGTATCCGAACATATCTGGGCATAGCAGCTCGTGAACTCAAGAAGACACTTATATCGTTACTCATTGCACGACTGGATTGTGTATTTGTTTCGTGTGCTCAATCGCTAAACTTCACACAAGGGTTAGAGTGTGTAATCCGACTGTTTGGATGAACCGAGGTTACAGTTACACTATGACATGTTACTGTTATCATTGGAAATCATATAAAAGAGACAATTCGCTTAAAGGGTCAATAACACTCTTGCTGGCTTGGCAGCCCCAGAAAATAAATAATAGCCTTATTCTAAGTACTAGATGTTTAAGTGTCCTACCTGTTGTGTAAATTATCCATTACGACCTATTTTACTTGTCCAGAGGGTTCGAAAATATTTTTAATCAAAGTCACATTTGAAAAGGTTTACGTTAGACTTTTCAAATCAATTAGCTGAATCTTTCCAATTTTTTAAATTAGGTGTGTTAAGATGAAATTTATATCATCAATTAATTGGAATATTGTAAAATAGTACAATTTGTTGACCAGAATGAAGATTGGGACATATTTTTAGTGACAACAAGAGTGTTATTGGGGCTTTAAGGGGTCGACGATATTTTAAACGCACTCCTCGAACTATTAGTAAGACAGCTAATCTATTGAAGGGAGGTAACTCATTTATTGACCAAATTGTAATTCGTCTATTTATAGCAGTTCTCTCTCTGTCTCTTTTCTCCTCTTTTGCATGCCCATTTTTGTTGATTTTTTGGCCTAGAATGGACTAAGAGGGTTTGAATAAATATTTTCTGCCAGGTTTTCGTAAATATTCATGATTTTGAGGCGGAAGGATAACGGCGTTATGCGATTGTCTACGGTGATATGTACGGCAACTAGATACATGTGTTGAGTATGCTTCTTCAAGTTCGTGTATCACAAAATTTTGGTGGTCAACCTCATAAAAATTTTAGTGCAAAGACATGGCCATTTGTTCCTCTGTCTGCAGTGAAAAGCATTTCGCCCAACGAAAATTTGGGGAAAAGTTGGAGGTGGGCAAAGAGTCCAGAATTAACATTGAAGTCAATGGGGAAATTAATGGTGGTCTGGCTTCATCAGGTTCAAGACAACTAATTATCTCTTACGCCACGTCAATGTTTATTTTACATATCTGGCAAATAAAATGTATTTGTTACCAGGCTATGAAATCTGAATTTATATCAGCGAAGAATCGAACTGTTACAATTGTCTGATCAAAAATCATGAATTGTGTGGGCCAGCACGATTCATTTTCCACGTCAGTTCTTATTAACCCATAGTGAAAATATTCATAATGTTTAAATTCTCTAAATAGGAGACTGAAATGAAATGAAATGGGGTTTAACGTCCTACTCTTTTGCACCTAACCTGGGATAATGGAAGACGGGCATACGCCATACAGTGTGCTATGGGGGAAATTTTGCCCGGGCAGCGGCGCTACGGCCTACTCTTATATCAAATTCCAACTGCCAAGGGATCTTTTACGTGCACTCCAATTTGTACACGGGACCTCGGTTTTTCGTCCCATCCGAACGACTAGGCAGCTGTCCTTGTCAGGCCCTCCTTCTGCATCATTGACAAGGGGAAATCACGCCGGAAAATCGAGATGAACTTTCTCGGCCAAGGCAGGTATCGAACACCCGACCTCCAGGCTAGCGAACCAGCGCCTTATCAACTTAGCCACCGAGACTGCTTAACTGCCAGTTTCAGCCTCTTTAAAATCTTACAGAAAATGAAAGTTCAAACCCTTGTCATTCAGTACTAGACCAGGTGGTAATTAAAGATATAAGTTATTTATTTATGGCGTTTGCATTAACCGGAAACCCATTATTTTGATCAAATATAGAAAGCAAAAGTAGAGCAGAGTGGTGAAAGGGTTTATGAATAAACCGCATAATCGACAGACCCCATTAATAAATAAAATGAAATGGAGTTTAACATCCTACTGTTTTGCTTTTTATGAAGACAGGCATACGCCATACAGTGTGCTATGAGGGAAATTATGTCCGGGCAGCGGCGTTACGGCCTATTCTTATATCGAATTCCAACTTCCAAGGTTTTTTTTTACGTGCACGCCAATGTGTATACGGGACCTCGGTTTTTCGTACCATCCGACCGACTAGACTGCTTTCTTTGTCAGGCCCTGCATCACTTACAATGTATGAGCTTTCTCGGCCAATGGAGGGATCGAACACTTGACCTCCAGTCTAGCGAGCCAGCGTCTTATCCACTTAGCCACGTGATCCCCTGACTCCAATAATATAACGTCTGCCTATGGAAGCCAATCTTGCCAATCATATATTTGTTTATTTCAATCAGAACAACTTAAAACGAAGAATCAAAATTTATCAGTGTAATTTCTGGAATCCGAAGAAAGGTGCACCAACTTCAGCAAGTCCAGTCTTCACGCTGTTAGAAGATATAAAAACATGGTCCCAACAAAATGAAGATGGGCCTGTTATAGTTCATTGTCGGTAAGTCGTTTTCCGTTATTAAAATAATATTGAACTATCATAGTTCATTGTCGGTACGTTGTTTTCCGTTATTAATATAATATTTACCTATCCTATCATAGTTCATTTGTAAGTTGATTTTCGTTATTAATACAAAATTGTGCCCTGAACATCCATCTGATGATAAAGTCATTTATAATTGTTCGCATGTTTCTACCGTTTTAGCAATGGTGTAGAGAAATCTGGTGTATTCTGTGTTCTAGCAGCTATATTAGAAAGATTAACCATCGAACAAGATGTCAGTATTCTACAGACTTTAGTTCAACTACGAGTTTCTAGACCTCAGATTATCACGTCTTTTGTAAGTACATGTATTATTAATCAAATCAAAACAACGATGTCGTGTTTTTTTTGTCTTTGATTTGTCGTATATGGCTGTCGCGCTTGTCTGTCTGTCAGCTTTATGTCTTGATATAAATATATTCTCGGATTTTCACCTTTTTTCTAACGACGTATTACAGGTGAGCTAAATCTGCCTATTGCGGATCTTTCTTTTAAACTTAGATGTGATATAGATTAATAATTACACATTTATTTAAATGGCAAGCTTATAATAAATTTTTTAGATCGTACCATATCATCTCTCTTTGGAACATGTTACAAAACTATTGTATAATTATATTGTCGTACATGCCTTTGTAAATTTCAGGAGCAGTTAAAATTTTGCTTTGATGCAGTTGGTGAATATCTAGATGAGTTTGCTGTTTATGCCAATTCCTGTTAATATTTCCATCAATTCCTGTGAATATTGCCGATAGTTATTGCTTATATGTAGTACACTCTTGCTAAAAGAATGTACCTATTATTTGTTAATTCTTGCTATTGGTTTTAATAGAGAAATACATAATATATTATTTATTTTTACATGGTATTATTTAAAGATATCATATAATTTATACAAACATACGTACACAATATAATGGGCCTTTGCTTGACGTTCTGACCCGCCATGTTAATAGAAAATTAATACTCAATATTCTATTTATATCAAGTATTGTTAAATATTATTTAATCTATACACACCTAGCCAAAATAGCAAAACAAAATACGTCCAAATAAAACAATTCAAATATATTTAGTGCTAAAGAGAGAGAGAGAAATGGGGTTTAACGTCCGCTCGACACAAACTAGGTCATTTTGGGACTAACATATGGTTTCAATTTAATTTCAACAATTCGCTTGCGCGTAGCGGTCTTTAGCTGTGGGAGGAAACCGGAGTGCCCGGAGGAAACCCACGAGGTTGAGAAGGCGCCCCTATCTCCATGCCACATACGCTCACACCAGGGCTCGAAACCAGAGCCGCAAGCCAGAGGTGACCAGCCAGCTAGAGGTCGAAGCGCGGCACTCTAGACCACTAGGCCATCCCAACCCCCCATTTAGTGCTAAACAGAGCACGCTCGTAAACATATATATTACACACATAGCCAAAATAAAACAAAATTCTTCCAAATAAACAATGATAAATAACACAAATTTATATGGAAAACAATCACTGAGTTTATTTCTCACTACGTTTCAACAAGTTCCTCTTGTCGTTCTTGTCGTGAGAACACTTGAGAACACTTGAGAACGACAAGATAAACTTGTTGAAACGTAGTGTGAAATAAATTCAGTGATTGTTTTCCATATAAATTTGTGTTATTTATCATATGTTCAAGGATTATCATATGCCGTATAAGGATTTCAAATAAAACAAATCAAATATATTTAGTGCTAAACAGAGCACGCACTTAAACATATATTATGCAAGAGCTAAGCTAAATTTGCCTATTGCTGATCTTGCTTTAGCACTGAAATATTATACAAACTATTGATTATGCCAACGCTAGCCTGTGATATTTGTTGGATTATGATCCGATTTCCTGCATATCTCTCTTTAATGATTAAATGGATAATAGAGGCTATGATTTTTGTCATACCGACTTTAGTAATGATGATAGAAGCTATGTGGAACTTTCAATCGCCTTATTCTCGGTTCATGTTGGATCAATTTGACTGAAATATTCAGCAAATTGACTTTAAATTATCTACTTTTTAACTATTATAGTTTGATCTGCCAATTCGTTATCTAATCGCCCATAATGTATCTTTAATGGGAAGCTTTGATTAATAATGATACGAGGATACTTGTAATATAACTAGCGACTGTTTCCCACAAAAATGTTGCTCTTAAATAATGTGTTTTCAATCGCTATATTATGTCAGCTAAAGAAGATTATATATTTACTGAAATATAAATACATCAGTCATGTATAGTTATATCTCTGTTTATATTGTTAAATATAGATGACTTCTAATATAAATAAATGAATGCAGGAATGAATTTTCTACTTGTATGCAACAACCGAACTCTATTTTTGCAACTTTCATATGTAAAACTTGAAGCGCCACTTACTGGTCTCTAAACAGTGTATCTAGTGCATAACAAATGTTTCTAAAAGTTCCCAGCCTAAGAAAATCTTGATAATAATGGGGTGGGGTGAAAGATTTAAGCCGTTAGATCATTATGTCTGTCATTGAGTCAAGTTGCCTGGTTTCGATTCTCCGCTTGAACGTGACAAGGTGTAGGGTTGCCTGTTCAGAATCGTGGTTTTCTCCGAGCCACCTGGTTTCCTCTCACAACTACAAACCCATTCGTGCAAGGGAATTATTGAAATAAGAAATCGCTCATATGTTAGTCTCCAGATGAACAATTTCTGTCGAGTGGACTTTATAATCCCCATTTTTCTGTCGACAGTATCTCCCTTATTTATACCAGATGTACATATTATTAAATAGCTATTTAATAGCTATCAATTTTATAATTGATGTACAAAACAAATTCATTTTTATTTATGTATAATTATACTATCCCTGTATTGTTTTCTTCTTATAATTGATAAACTATTTTATAATGTGTACCAGAACGTGTACTCTTGATTAGCTATATTTTATAGAAATGTATTGGATATACTTAAAGTGCATTTTTATTTAGCTATATTTTATGTTATTGGGATATACTGAAAGTACATTCTTAATTTGCTATATTTTATGATATTTATATTGGATATACTCAAAGGACATTCTTAATTTACCATATTTTATGATATTTATCTTTGAATATACTATTTTTTTAAATGTATGCATTTGCACTTCTATATCATTCATAAATTTTATGCTAATATAATTGTTATACATTTATTACTAAATAACTTTATTCCTGATTTTGAATTATTGTATGGATATGTTTTTACTATTTGCAATTTAAGTACTATTTTCTAATTCATGCTGCATACATTTGTATTTTTATATGAATATGAATCATATTTCTGTCGTTTTTTGGAATTGGTATACATGTCCTAATTTCTAATTTAAACAATTTACTTAATTCTTAAAAACATAGTCCCTACTTATAATATTTTGTATGCATATGTTATGTTTTTTGTAATTTATAAACTATTTTCTAATTTATACACTATTTTCTAATTTATACACTATTTTCTAATTTATACTTCATAATTTGTATTTTTATATCATTCATATTTTACGCTTTTTGTAATTGATATCGATGACATAGTTCTGAAAGGTGTTAAGTCTCAAAAATTGTTGTATTAGTTTTTGAGATATGAGAGGAAAACCTGTTCCACTCTTAATAACGTAATTAGGATATCAACATTTATAAAAGTAATCTTTTGGTGGAAGTTACGACCTTACAGTTCTGAATTTTTGCATAGAGAAGCCTCTCAATGTGATAAGTGATCCTATACAAAAAAAGCTATTTGGGTCATAAGTGGCACTTACACACTTCCAGAACTATGGCATCGATATATGTCCTATTTTCTAATTTATACCAAAGCTGTTTGTATTAAATATCATTCCTCTGTTTTATCCCTTTTATAACTGATCAGACAGTTTCTAAATACATCCATTCTTAAATAGTTATTTACTTTATTATGTGTATATTTTAACTTCGCATATATATCCTACATGTTATCATTTTTGAATTGATAAAATATTTTCTAATTTATCAAAATACATTCATTCTTAAAGATACGTTCCCAGAAAAATATTTATCGGGTGGTTATTTTTAATTTTAAAAAATGGCAATTTTGGTATACATGGAAAGTATACTAGAAAAATACCAGAGTCCCTAAAAACACTCATGGAGCGCATACAGGACAAACATGTAAGGGTTTCCTTAATCCATGGCCCGACGATTAGGAGTGTCTGCCAGCGTGACGTCAAAGCTTGCACCCATAGATTGAGCGCTTGATGTACATGTTGATAAACTTTGTGAAGAGTTATCTGTTCAACACTTTCTGAGATAAAAATCACGAAAATAGACATATAGATAATCCTAAATATTTTTTAGGCTTCGATATTTGTAATAAATAGTCAGCGATTAAAGAAACATCGTCTTGTATGAGTAATAAATTCTCATCCGACTACAAACCTGTTGCTAGGTACCGAGAGATGTAAGTCACGTGTTGCAGGGGTATTCTCTGACAATTGCAATATTTTGAGAAGGTTTTTGAAGCAAAAGTTATGTTAAATTAATTAGTTTGAATATGTTTTTAGTCCAAATATATCATAAAATAAGCGGGGATGTATCTTTAAATAACTATTTGCTTTATTAGTTAGTCAAAAGATTTAATTCTAGCGAAGTTTCGACAAGGGTGCTCTCGTATTTATCAAGTATGATTTAATTCTTCCTAGATTTTGACTTATATTAGAAATGTTTGTACGTATGGGTAGCGGGCAATTATTTAACATAGGCTTCGATTTGCTATCCCTTTAATACGCCCACATTTTCATGTGGACGTATTATGCAGTCGCCTCTGTCCGTCTGGACGTCCGGACGTCTGTCCGTGCACAATTGTGTGTGACTCTCTACAGGTCACAATTCTTATCCGATTTTAACGAAACTCGAAATATAGGTTTATCCCCATAAGATCCCAGTTGCTTTCGATATTGGCATGTATCGGATCGAAACTTCATTGTAAATCACATTTTTAGCTTGTGGACCCTATAGAGGTCACAATTTTGAACCGATTTTGATGAAACTTGACATGTATGGTTATAACCCAAAGATCAACCTTGGTTCCCCTCTATATTTGCGCCCATCGGATCGTAACTTCCTGAATTATGGCCCCTGATTGTCCGACAAATAGTCTTTTTAAATTGTGGTGTCTATGGAGGTCACAATTATTACCCAATTGATTATATTACCGTTACACTGGAATGTAGGTTCAGTTCAAATTTCATGAACATCGGACCAAAATTGACGGAAAAAATGGCCACAACGGTCACAATTTTAATTCAATTTTAACGAAACTTAACATGCATGTTTATAACTCAAAGATCTGGGTTTCTTTCGATACTACACATATCGGATTGTAACTTCTGAATTATGGCCCCTGATTGTTCGAAAATTCGTCTTTTTATGCGTCCACATGAAAACGTTTATGGACACTCTACAGGTCACAATTTGTATCCAATTTCAAAACAAAGCGTTAGCATTTGACAGAACTTTATAAAAACCAAACAAATTCTAATGATTTTCTGATAATAACTTTATGACTTGTTGATCTTAATCAGATTTCAGAGTATTATAAATGTTACATTACCGAAAAAAGGAAGAACATGCGACAGCTCTTGTTGACTGCCCGGACGATTTAGCTGATGTGGGCGTATGTTTCGTTGCCTGGCAGCCTATTTTTTCTATTATTATTATTATAAAAGTTTTGAGCTTGTAATATCCAAAAGAAATAAAGTTTGTTTAAACCAAAAACCGCGTAATTTTATATGAGGAACCTACCAATCCCTGGCTAAGCTGTTGCTCCTATCACCAAACACTTTTAAATAGGGTTTAACGTCAACGTGACACGAACTGGGTCTAGTTGAGCATACAGTACAGCTTTACTTCAGGTTGGAGAGGGGTGGGGAGGGTGAGAGATATATAGGGTTTACGTCCACATAACACGAACCATGTTATTTCTTGGCAAACATATTGTGCACCCTTGTCCACTCCTTGCCACGCACACGTGTGGGATCGATTCCACGCCATTTGACTCATTGAAAGCTAATCCCACCCCTCAAGTTCAAACAGAACCGCCCAAACTTTACCATATTTATGAGAATTTCCGGCTGTTTTCATCGATATCTGATCAATCAAATTTTGACCTAATTTTTCTTCGTTAAATCCCTTATAACTAATTTACGTCATAGTGGTACACATATGAATGGCACTCGTATCAGAGATGACATGAAAATCATTTTAATTTTACACGTATAATTTAGGATATTAATAACTTCATCCTCCCTGTTCATTGATAGATTTAATTTTTCTATTGCATATTGTTAATCGATAATCAAGACTATTATGTTAAGAACAATCAACCAGTGGAATAAATCTGTATTGATTATAGTAAATATGTGTAAGACCCACCACGGTACTCCATTGTTTGTCAGTTTATAATGAACGCCATTAGCTGATAATGAAAATTTGATTCATAAAGGAATTGTGATCGATTTATTAGGAAAGGATCCTTGTGTCCACGGGATTAGACGGAGATTTAACGTCCACTCCAAACACCTACGTAAAACCATTGTTATAACGCCATCCTTTGTCATCCATAACTGCTAGTTTTGATCTTTCAGCACCTTAGGGGGCTGCGGTGGATCAGTGAGTATGACCTTGGCACGCTAGTCTGTAGGTCTTATGGTCGATTACGGTGTTGATAGAGAACGTTCATCGTGATTTTTGCGGCGTGCCCCCTTCCCCTTGTCAGTGGTTCAAGTCGGGGGGATGTCATGGGACAAGTTATAGTCGTCGGATTGTACCAAAATGCGAGGTCGCGTGTATACATTGGCATGCACGTAAACGAACCATTGGGAGTTGGTATTCGACTCAAAAGTAGTCATGCAAAAATTTCCTTCACAGCACGCTGTATGGCGTACGCCGTCTTTATTAGTCCATTCGGAGCAGAACAATAGGACGTTCAAACCCCATTTCGTTTCATGTCATTTAATACATTAAAACGTGTTTATTGACTGTTTCACTATTACACCCCCATCCCACCCCACCCGCCCTGTCTGTCTACTTTTTAAAACTGTCCACTTCGTCCATTTTTTTTGTTACACTTTTAGACAGTTTATTTTAGATATATTAGGAAAACAGGTGTCAGGCTCGCCTGGGTTGTGAAATATAGCACATCAATGCATAATAATATACAACAAAGTATTCAGACAGAGGGAAATTTAAAAATTATAAAAATAAAAATGTCAAATCAAGGTAGAAATCCTTCAATTTGAAAGCCATTTCTCTAGTTTTGACATCTTCGTTAGTTTTAGTTTTATTTTGTGACGTTTCATGAACACCGTGCTAAAATTAAATTAAATACAGTTTGTTTGAGGTCTGGTTTCGTATTCCCGGTTTTACGTGGCAAATATTAGGGTCGCCTGTCCAACCTCGTAACCTCGTGAGTTTTCTCCGAGTCCCCGGGTTTCCTTCCACTGCTAATGGCCCCTACCCGCAAGCGAATCATTGAAATAAAATTGAATCATATGTTAGTCCCGAAATGAATTAGTTTGTGTCGAGTTGACGTTAAACCCCATCTCTCTCTCTCCTTCTCTCTCTCCCCCTCTCTCTCTCCCTCTTTCTTTCTCTCTCGATTTTGGTCATGGTATTGCCTTTATAGGACAAAATATTCCAGAGATGTCAGCAGAATATTTTTTCAAATCATTAACTATATGACAAATTTATGCATCTTTGAACCGCTAAAATTTGCTAAATTTATCCCAAGTCGCAAGAAGGAATACAAGGATCTATCAAATTATTATCGACACGTTTCTATCTTTCCAACAATATTAACAATATTGATGCCATAGTTCTGGAAGGTTGTAAGTGCCACCCAAATGCTTTTTTGCATAGCATCACTTATCACATCTATGCAAAGTTTCAGTACTGTAAGGTCGTAACTTCCACCAAATAAATTACTAATTGCGTTATTAAGAATGGAATAGGTTTTCCTCTCATATCTCAAAAACTAAATCCAACCAATTTTTGAGACTTTACACCTTTCAGAACTATGATATCGATATTTAGAAGCACATTCGTTCTCAAATTACAGAATATTTTGAAAAATACAAACTATTTATGAATTTTAATCTGGTTTCAGAAAATATTGTTCATGTGCAACGACCTTATTGGGAATTATTGATATCTGCCTAAAGATAAAAGACTCAAGTAATATGACCGGAATTATTTATCTCGATCTTAGTAAGGCTTTTGATCTTATAGACCGTAGATTACTCCTCCAAAAATTACAATGATACGAATTTGAGTTAAAATCTGAATTCAGCCTATATGAATTTCGCACACAACAAGTAGTCTTTGGGGTATGTCATTCAACAGTTACTGATGTGAAATGTGGGGTCCAACAGGGATCCAATGTTGGTCGGTTACTTTCCCCGATCTCCCACTTCAAGTCTCTTTGCGTGATTTAACCTCGTCAGTGATACAGAAGGAGGGCCTGACAAGGACAGCTGCCTAGTCGTTCGTATAGGACGAAAAACCGAGGTCCCGTGTACACATTGGAGTGCACGTAAAAGATCCCTTGGTAGCTGGAATTCGATATAAGAGTAGGCCGTAGTGCCGCTGCCCGGGCAAAATTTCCCTCATAGCACACTGTATGGCGTATGCCCGTCTTCCATTAGCCCAGGTTAGGTGCATAAGAGTAGGACGTTAAACCCCATTTCATTTCATTTCATTTCAAGTCTCTTTGCTAATGTCAGTACCCTTGATTATTCTGGTAACTATGTAGCTAATATGGCTAAGATGATTTGCTTCATGTATTTAATTGGTGTAATTATTATTATTATCCTCATTATAATACATTTCTATAGCGCTACTTCCACAACAGTGTTCGGAACCGCTTTACAATATGTTAAAATTTAAAAAATAGAAATAACAAAAGTTAAGATCTCTTAAATATAAAATAAATTTGATCTAAATATAGAAATAGAAATGAGCCTCAAATCACCAAAGACGAATATATCTTATCACTATATATAATCCAAGCTTGAATGTCAAGGGAAGATAATTATACAATTCTGATTTAATGAATGATTAATTTTCATCTTTAATTGTTATTTCGTTTTAGTTTGGGAGGGTTGGGATGGCCTAGTGGTCTAGAGTGCCGCGCTTCGACCTCTAGCTGGCCGGTCACCTTTGACTTGCGGCTGTGGTTTCGATCCCTGGTGTGAGCGTATGTGGCATGGAGATAGGGGCGCCTTCTCAACCTCGTGGGTTTCCTCCGCGCACTCCGGTTTCCTCCCACGGCTAAAGACCCCTACGCGCAAGCGATTTATTGAAATAAAAAATTGAAACCATATGTTAGTCCCGAAATGACCTGGTTGTGTTGAGTGGACGTTAAACCCAATTTCTCCCTCTCTCTCTCTCGTTTTGGTTTTTATATTCTATATTTCAGTTTGTAATTTTCCTTTGTTATGACGTAATGCTGTGGTAACAGCATACCAATACTATTGTAATCAAAAACAAACAATTAACTACAAATTCATATATTATATTATCATATAATAAAACAAACAAATCTCCACCAATTGCCAATACCATTATATTGGAAAACTAACAAATCACCACCAATTTCCAATATATAAACAGCAACAAATTTACCAAAAACGTAATATTAGTACCGTGTCTTGAATTGTTTGAGTTTTTAAACTCAATTTATTGGTAATTTTTGGTGAATTATTTTGGAGTTTATACACTGTTAATATGTGTTGAATTTTTTGGTTTTTATATGGGTAATTTGTATTGACTTGTTTAGGGGTTTATATAATAATGTTGGTAATTTGTGTTGAATCGTTTGGTTGTTTATATATTGGTAATTATCATCTGACTTGTACAGGCCATGCAGTTAGCAGGTAGTCAAATCAATAATCTCTATTATAGCTACTACAACTGGGATGTCCGCTTACAAGTTGTAGACGTACTTCTGATGTAGACGTCGCTACAGGTAACAACCGCGATAATCATCATTGATATTCTTATCTCTTCTTAAACTAAAGACAGGCTGTCATTCATGATACACAAGACTATCACTGTATCGGTGCTGACGGGACAGGGTTGGAACGGGGTCTATACGTGCTCTCCAGTACCTCAATATCTGGTAACTATTGTATCTGGAATCAGTGTTTATTAAAGATTTAACGTCCAATACATTATATATGATATTATGGACAAGACTCTGGAATCTGTTGTGTCGTGGTGTTTATATAACCAACATTTAGAGTGTTTTAATTCTTTAGTTTCTTTAGTCGTAAGTGATCAATAGGAAGATACTTGATCCATGGGCGATTGTTGTACGGAGAGAAAAAATACAATTGTCCGAAAGATCTTGATGTTTATTTCACTACAAGATTAAGATTTCGTCATGGCAACAAGAGTAAGGTAGAGTAATGTAAATATTTGTTGTAGGTTAAGATGTGAAAAGCGATTTGAAAGGCCGCGGTGCGTTAACATGAATGGACGGGTCGGGTCATTGGCTGGTCTAACGATCCAAATTACTAATGGTAGCTTCGGAGCCGCGGTGGCGCAGTTGGTCTAGAACGTGCTCATTAATCAGAAGGTCTGGCGTTCGATCCTGGTGTTAGCAGAGAAAGTGCTCCAGGACTTTCCGGTTGGGTTTCCCCGTGTCAGTGGTGCAGGACGGATTGGATAAAAAGAGCAATGTTTAATCGTTGGGTTGGGGTGGGAATAAAAACCAAGGTCTCGTGTACACATTGTCGTGCAAGTTAATGAACACTTGACAATTGGGATTTGAAATAAGAGTACACCGTAATGCTCTGACAAGTTAGAACCTATAAGCACCGGTTATATCATGTTTAAAGTGTATGGCTGTAGGGAGCCACCGCGCTCGGTGAATAAGACGTTGGTTTTCTGATCTGGAGGTCTCGGATTTGATCACCGCGGTGGCCGAGAAAATTCATCGCAATTTTAAGTTATGCAGGACAGAGGGCCTGTTCGGAAGGTACGAAACATCCGAGGTTGAGTGTACACATTGCCATACACGTAGAGCAAAACCTTGATAGTTAGAATCCGATATACAGAGGAGGTCGTAGCGTTGAGGACCAGGCAAACAAACCCTCATTATACACAACATGGCTGAGGCCCGTCTTCATTAGTCTGACAACCAGATAGTTTAACAACATTTTTTTTCATTTAGTTTTTGTCTATGGCCACATCTTTTTAAATTTTAGTTGTTCAGGCACCACTATTACAATTTAATGTCTAATATCGTCGGGCGGACAACTAGTTTAAAATAAAAAGAAAATACTTATGTGCTCTTTATAAAACCCTTGAAGAACTAAGAATTATCTTGGTTTGTTTAGAGTGTAATTGGTTTCAGTCTGTCACTTAATGAGGTGGCCATTAATGTTGAATTAATCAACTATCTAAAAATTCTATTTAGATCTAGACTGATGAATTCGATTTGGCTAGTGGGTTGGATGGCCGAATGATTAGCACATGTGCGCTGTATCATAAAGCTTAGCATTGAGTCTACTGGCGTGTTTTCGAATCTCCGGTTGTTCGTGACAAGGAGCAGGGTCGCCTGTACAACCTCATGGGTTTTGTCCGGGTCGTCTGGTTTTCTCCCACAGCTAAAGACCCCTACGCGCAAGTAAGTTATTGAAATTAAATTGACCCATATGTTAGTCCCAAAATGACCTAGTTTGTGTCGAGTGGGCGTTAAACACAATTTCTTTCTCTATCTTTCTCTCTATCTCTCTCTCTCTCTTTCTCTCTCTCTCTCACACTCTCACGATTCGTGCTACGATTAAAATCATGATACAAGGTATACTTCATTAAAGTTCGCAAAAATAATACCAAATCATAAAGGCCCCCGCACACGAGCGCATTTTGCGTACGCATTTAGCGCCGCGCTAAATGCGTACGCATTTGGCGCAGAAATACGGCGCCCGCACACGAGCCGAAAACGACGCTGCGCGAAAGCTACTGCGGCAAGTGTGTCGTTCACGTGACCATCACTCATCCGAAAATGGCAGCCGTGAGTGAATCGTCGTCCTCGTCATCGTCATCGGAAGATGAAGAAACTGCCCTTGCAGTGTTACTTCTGCCATAAATCGACGATTTTATCCTCTAAAACTGCGTCACTGACGAACTCACTGGGTGCCGCCATTTTGCAGTAGTGATGACGCATGCGCATTGACGACGAATGAAACTCAAATAGCGCTGAGTTGCCCGCACACGAGAGCGCAGTTGGCGCTGGGTCAAAAAATATCACAGATATTTGGCGAACGTCAAAATGCGCTCGAAAATACCCCCGCACACGAGCCGAAAATGACGCTGCGCCATTTGCGTACGCAGTTTTCGGCTCGTGTGCGGGGGCCTTAATATTACATGAACTTTATTGCAGAAACTGACTGGTAATGGTCACACATGCGACTTAAATTGAACGTAGACTAAATGTAAAATTCTGGAGCATCTATTATCAATGACCTGATAATGCTCGTGACCACTACTTCAAGAATAGGATACTTGAGACTACTATGATGATCATTCTCATGATGTTGTTTTTACATAGAGAAATTCTTTACGAAGACTAATCGATTTTCTAGATGTCTATTGGTGTTTGAAGGTATTGTTGTTCTCGCACTCATATTCCCAAAGTTTTGATTACCATAACTGCATCATATTTTGATCAACAACAATGGCTTATCGATTCTGGTCGATTTTTATAAAGCATAAATAACGGCATTTCTTTATTTCTGTCATATTGACCTAAATATAAGAAAACAGTCAGTATATTAATAAGAGACGGGTGAAACAGTCAAATAGTTCAAGTGTGCCATAATCCTCAGACAATTTGTGCCAGGGTTGGAACAGGTAAGATATATTTCAGAAGAAAGTATATGTATCACTCGTTGACATGACACAGTTGTCTTCTAAATACTGGGAGCCGTGGTGGATCAGTTTTTAAAGACGCTGGCTCGCTAACCGGAGGACTCAGGTTCGCTCACGGCGTTGGCCGAGTGTAGTTATATTGGTTTTCCTTATTGTGTTTTCTTTGTGATCGTAATATATAAAACTACAGGTTAAATGGTTTCTATAACTTTATTATTAATCTGGATTGGCTTCGAAGAATTTGATGGATATTTTGACTATGGTTACCAAATCACTATTTTTACATATAAACATGTTCCCCACTTTTATTAGTACGTGGGATTTGACTCTAAAGGAAGAGTGAACCAATAATTTTTCAAAGACACAATATTGTCTTATTCACCAAAGTCTTACACGAAATTACCATCCAGAGCTAATGATGATTTGCATACGCCATCCAGACAGCGGTACTTCGCTGGTTTTACGCTAGACAAAAAATATTACATCCAGTTTCCTTCTTCATTAAGGGGGGTTGGGATGGCCTAGGGGTCTAGAGTGCCGTGCTTCGACCTCTAGCTTGCCGGTCACTTCTGGCTTGCTGCTGTGGTTTCGATCCCTGGTGTGAGCGTATGTGGCATGGAAATAGGGGCGCCTACTCAACCCTTTGGGTTTCCTCCGGGCACTCCGGTTCCCTCCCACTGCTAAACACTGCAAGGTGCATAGTGTGTAGAAATGTCGTCAGAGCTTTTAGTATTGGGCTTCTGCGTTAGAAAATCCTCTGAGCAAGTAGTAAAGCTTAATTATGGTTACTATTAATGAAAACTAGTGAGAAATATACGTGTTGTCAGTTGTCGCTTAAACCCGTCAGTACTTGTACCGTACGTCAGTATTTCTGTTAATGGTCAGTAATAATCATACGGTGAGTATGTGAGTTAATTGGTTAGTATTCCTTACTTCTGTCAGTATGTAAAAAATACGTGAGTAATTAAATAAACGTGAGTTTATCCAAACATATCACTATTGAGGCACGTGCGGGAGAAATTGACGAAAGCGTGACTAATTAAGAAAACGTCACTATTTGAGCTACCGCTCACTATCCGAGTATAACCGCCAGTTACCTTTGATGTGCGTCGGTAATCGGACCTGACGTCAGTAGAGCGTGAAATCATTAACTATTTAAAATACTGGCGAGTATTGTTACTGTAAGTGATCATAATATTTTTATTACTAACCTGAATATCTCCTCCGATTCGAAAATATTAATTATTTTCATTATTTATTAATAAATATTAGTAAATAATTAAAATTATTTATTAATATTCTCGAATCGGAGGGGATTTTTTAAACCATAATTGGTGGCAATGAGTAAAGGGACTATTTGTGGGCAATTTCGCTTACCGCCGTAGTTTGCAAAAAAAAAACGCCAAAGATAGTTAGATAGATCGATCTCTAAATACAGTGATCAGAGTTCGGATATGTACGGACTATTCTCTTTGGTTCTAAATTCTAACACCGAGCAAAATATTAAACAAACATTAACAAATATATGACATGGTTGTTACGTGATTTAGTGTTAAAATCTAACGATAACTTTAACTTGCTTTTTCTCGAAAATGTCGCAAAATCATTAGTTTATCTGACCAGAGGAAAGTGTCACGCTGAAATTCTGAACACCGAAGAATCGTGTGATTATCTATTTACTTTTGAGAAATAATAGCTATTAAACAATATATATAGCAATGAAACAATATAAATAACGATGAAAATAATAATAGCATATAATAAGGTACGATACACAATGTTAAAATACAATATGATCGTACGTAACAGAAAAATAATAAATTTCATTCAAGTAATTCGAAATTATGAGCACAGAAGATTCTATAAATAATTTAGAAATTGTTTTATTTAGCACACGATAAATATAATTGATACATTGCATGCAACGGTGTAATAGTAAAACCATGCCCGACGTTCGATCTTGGGATATTTTTCATGTAGATATCCTGTGCGATTAATTCTTTATTAAAACAAAAGGCTGATAGAAATACTTCTAAAGAAACATTGAAAATCATCCCCTAAAAAAACACATTTATAACTACACTATATTACATATTCAAAACTGAGACAATTCTAAACACGGGAAATTTCAAGAAATTGAAAACACAATAGCAAAACTTTTGTTAAAGATTTCCAACAAATTTATAGAGCATTTTTATTTCTTAAAATTTGTCACTTACATATCCGAAATTGTCGTTTGAGTTTTTGTACAATAGTCACACCGGTAACAAATTGTCTTTTAATGATACAGTTTATCAATAAACATAACAGAAATTTATATAGTTAATGATTTCACACTCTATTGAGGTGATAAACCTAGCCAATCAACATTCTTAATCTCTTGAGCACTATAACACAAAGGTGCTAATTAAGTGGTGAGATTAACAGAATTTAATCCCATAAAAGATTTAATATATAAGACCTATATTACTAATGTACGGACTATTCTCTTTGGTTCTAAATTCTAACACCGAGCAAAATATTAAACAAACATTAACAAATATATGACATGGTTGTTACGTGATTTAGTGTTAAAATCTAACGATAACTTTAACTTGCTTTTTCTCGAAAATGTCGCAAAATCATTAGTTTATCTGACCAGAGGAAAGTGTCACGCTGAAATTCTGAACACCGAAGAATCGTGTGATTATCTATTTACTTTTGAGAAATAATAGCTATTAAACAATATATATAGCAATGAAACAATATAAATAACGATGAAAATAATAATAGCATATAATAAGGTACGATACACAATGTTAAAATACAATATGATCGTACGTAACAGAAAAATAATAAATTTCATTCAAGTAATTCGAAATTATGAGCACAGAAGATTCTATAAATAATTTAGAAATTGTTTTATTTAGCACACGATAAATATAATTGATACATTGCATGCAACGGTGTAATAGTAAAACCATGCCCGACGTTCGATCTTGGGATATTTTTCATGTAGATATCCTGTGCGATTAATTCTTTATTAAAACAAAAGGCTGATAGAAATACTTCTAAAGAAACATTGAAAATCATCCCCTAAAAAAACACATTTATAACTACACTATATTACATATTCAAAACTGAGACAATTCTAAACACGGGAAATTTCAAGAAATTGAAAACACAATAGCAAAACTTTTGTTAAAGATTTCCAACAAATTTATAGAGCATTTTTATTTCTTAAAATTTGTCACTTACATATCCGAAATTGTCGTTTGAGTTTTTGTACAATAGTCACACCGGTAACAAATTGTCTTTTAATGATACAGTTTATCAATAAACATAACAGAAATTTATATAGTTAATGATTTCACACTCTATTGAGGTGATAAACCTAGCCAATCAACATTCTTAATCTCTTGAGCACTATAACACAAAGGTGCTAATTAAGTGGTGAGATTAACAGAATTTAATCCCATAAAAGATTTAATATATAAGACCTATATTACTAATGTACGGACTATTCTCTTTGGTTCTAAATTCTAACACCGAGCAAAATATTAAACAAACATTAACAAATATATGACATGGTTGTTACGTGATTTAGTGTTAAAATCTAACGATAACTTTAACTTGCTTTTTCTCGAAAATGTCGCAAAATCATTAGTTTATCTGACCAGAGGAAAGTGTCACGCTGAAATTCTGAACACCGAAGAATCGTGTGATTATCTATTTACTTTTGAGAAATAATAGCTATTAAACAATATATATAGCAATGAAACAATATAAATAACGATGAAAATAATAATAGCATATAATAAGGTACGATACACAATGTTAAAATACAATATGATCGTACGTAACAGAAAAATAATAAATTTCATTCAAGTAATTCGAAATTATGAGCACAGAAGATTCTATAAATAATTTAGAAATTGTTTTATTTAGCACACGATAAATATAATTGATACATTGCATGCAACGGTGTAATAGTAAAACCATGCCCGACGTTCGATCTTGGGATATTTTTCATGTAGATATCCTGTGCGATTAATTCTTTATTAAAACAAAAGGCTGATAGAAATACTTCTTAAGGAACATTGAAAATCATCCCCTAAAAAAACACATTTATAACTACACTATATTACATATTCAAAACTGAGACAATTCTAAACATGGGAAATTTCAAGAAATTTAAAACACAATAGCAAAACTTTTGTTAAAGATTTCCAACAAATTTATAGAGCATTTTTATTTCTTAAAATTTGTCACTTACATATCCGAAATTGTCGTTTGAGTTTTTGAACAATAGTCACACCGGTAACAAATTGTCTTTTAATGATACAGTTTATCAATAAACATAACATAAATTTATATAGTTAATGATTTCACGCTCTATTGAGGTGATAAACCTAGCCAATAAACATTCTTAATCTCTTGAGCACTATAACACAAAGGTGCTAATTAAGTGGTGAGATTAACAGAATTTAATCCCATAAAAGATTTAATATATAAGACCTATATTACTAATGTACGGACTATTCTCTTTGGTTCTAAATTCTAACACCGAGCAAAATATTAAACAAACATTAACAAATATATGACATGGTTGTTACGTGATTTAGTGTTAAAATCTAACGATAACTTTAACTTGCTTTTTCTCGAAAATGTCGCAAAATCACTAGTTTATCCGACCAGAGGAAAGTGTCAAACGGGCGGGGTGAGTGACTCAATGTGAATGAATATATTCAGCAAAATATTTTGTGAAATAAACTGTCGGAAATGCAGCCAGGCAGCATTCCAGACACTGGTTGTCGAGATAAATTGAGCTGGTCAGATACTGTTCGTCGCCAAATCAGCAGCTTATCCTAACAAATAGGGAGGTGTCAAATGAACGGAGTGAGTGTATCAAGTGAATGTATATTCTCGTCGCGTTAGACCTATAATATTACTAATGTATGGACTATTCTCTTTGGTTCTAAATTCTTACACCGAGCGAAATATTAAACAAACATTAACAAATATATGACATGGTTGGGTTCAGATTCATGCCGTATTTCAGTGAACGTAACTGATTTGACATTAGAGTCAAAATGGAAACAATTGAATGTAAATTAGCTCATATACAATCAGTTTACATTATTATATGCGTTGCGACCCATTTGGGTCAATTTCTAGGTCCTAAATATATTTATAGTGATGGCCCGATATGACACCTATATCAGATATTGACAGCAACATATGATATCGACGGATACATATAATTACCGATAGTGGTGGATATAAACATTGAAATGTTTCGAATGACATAATAATCCTTGTAGATGAACGTCACTGTTAGTCAGGAAACGCATGGTGCTATTTTACCTCGGTTATCAAGCACAAACGCCGCGTTTTTGAAGAAATAAAATTGTGTCACGCTTCCTACTCAATCACAAATACACTCCATCTATCTTGTCAAGCGGACGTTAATTGTTTGCTGTATCATTAATGATGTTGAAAACCATCTGTACTCGGAAAATTGTCCATCCATTCCTCTAAATACCACAAACCTTTTCCTTTTAATGTATGCGGACGACAAGGCAGTGTTCTCGGAAACTCCCGAGGGTTTACAACATTTGCTTCACTCATTATGTAAATATACTTGTAAATGGAACCTCACTGTAAATACGAACAAAACTAAAATTGTTGTTTTTAGAAATAGTGGAAAATTATCAGAAAATGAAAAATGGTTTTATAATGGTAATGAATTAGAAATTACTATAGTAACTAGTGTTGATTCCGATGTAATTCCTAAAATGATTGGCACCTGTATGTCTATAATAGGTGTCTGAACTGAAAGGTTCACGCGGCAATGAATGAAACATCAAAGCGAAGAGCAATCACGTGACATTCTTTCGTCATTTCTAGAACTATAAACCATCTAATGGGAACTTATTTGTTTGTAATATTATTAATAAATAAAGTATGATCTATATCATAAATTATTATTTGTTGATACATATTATGTCTAAATTCTTAAAGTAGCCTTGCATAACAAAAGAAATCACTAAATTATTTCTAAATTTTCACTGGCGTCTAGAAGCTGGAATGTCAATCTTGTGACATCAAAGGGATATCCTCCCTTTCATCTTTCATGCTACTCACACGTAAACCATGCGGTATATTTTCCCGCCTTTTCCAATACTTCTATTCATAATGATTAAGTATCCAGACAATACCAGCAGTGATCTAGATAAAACTAACGTGAAGTAGTAAGATTTGGAACTATTTTACGATAAGCGACAACCCAAGATGTGCGATGCCTCATACCAGTCCGGTATGTACACGACTCTTCAGTGCTAAGAATTTCAGCTTGTATGCGTATGTTTGAAATTCATTATTTCTGTTATCTGCTATCATGTTATCTGTTTCAATAAAAATTAGTGAAAACAGATTTGTGTTGGTGATCTTTTTTAACCATTAGTTGTTATTCCAATTTAAACCATACAGATATTAAAGCGCCGCACGTCCCAAAACAAGTGCTAATCCGCATGAACGAGAATAAATATAAATTGTAAATGAAATAACACTATACACATTGCCCCGTACTCTGCAAACTACACATTGCCTCGTATTCTGCAAACTACATATTGCCCCGTATTCTGCAAACTACACATTGCCCCGTATTCTGAAAACTACACATTGCCCCGTATTCTGAAAACTACACATTGCCCCGTATTCTGCAAACTACGGCGGTTATGGGAATCGCCGAAAAATACACCCGTAAATGTTTAAAAACAGTATTCTGCAAACTACGGCGGTAACCGGAAAATACCCATGTTCACTACCATCCATTATTGTTAAAAAAAAAAATAAAACATTTTCTGATTCGAGAATAATAATAAATAATTAATATTTTATTCAGAAGGTAGCGACAATTTAACGGGAAGTTAAATTACCTATAGTAACAATACTCACCAGAAATGTATATAGTTAACGATTTCACGCTCTACTGGCGCCGTGTCCAATTACTAACGCACATCAAAGGTAACTGGCGGTTATACTCAGATAGTGAGCGGTAGCTCAAATAGTGACGTTTTCTTAATTAGTCACGCTTTCGTCAATTTCTCCCGCACGTGCCTCAATAGTGATATGTTTGGATAAACTCACGTTTATTTAATTACTCACGTATTTTTTACATACTGACAGAAGTAAGGAATACTAACCAATTAACTCACATACTCACCGTATGATTATTACTGACCATTAACAGAAATACTGACGTACGGTACAAGTACTGACGGGTTTAAGCGACAACTGACAACACGTATATTTCTCACTAGTTTTCATTAATAGTAACCATAATTAAGCTTTACTACTTGCTCAGAGGATTTTCTAACGCAGAAGCCCAATACTAAAAGCTCTGACGACATTTCTACACACTATGCATGTTACCGTGAAAGACCGCTACGCGCAAACGAATTATTGAAATAAAAATTAAACCATATGTTAGTCCCGAAATGACCTAGTTTGTGTCGAGTGGACGTTAAACCCCATTCTCTCTCTCTCTCTCTCTCTCTCTCTCTCTCTCTCTCTCTCTCTCTCTCTCTCTCTCTCTCTCTCTCGCTGTCTCTCTCCTTCATTAAATGGCTTTTGTTGTTCAACTAAATGATTTGAAAAGGTTAACGTAAACATTTTCAAATGTGACTTGGATTTTAAAATATTTTCGAACCCTCTGGACAAGTAAAATAGGATGTAATGGATAATTTACACAACAGGTAGGTCACTTAAACATCTAGTACTATTATTTCTTTTCTGGAGCTGCCAAGACAGCAAGAGTGTTATTGTCCCTTTAACAGGTAACGGGCAGTTGTTTGTTTCCTGATTTGAAGACATATCACAGGGTTTCAGTTTGGATGGTTGTGCTTCTATTCTCATTATCTATAACTAACACAAAACACAACCATATGGAAACAGGTCACTTATAAGTTTATTTCTGGCGACGGCTAGGCATGGGTACGGAAGCCCATAAGGGTCAATCAAATGAAAAAAAAAATATTCTGACTATCTTGTAATTACAAGATAGCTATCTTGTAGTTACAAGATAGCCTATCTTGTATTTACAAGATAGCCTATCTTGTAATTACAAGATAGCCAAATTAGTTACAAGATAGCCTATCTTGTAATTACAAGATAGCCAAAGCCCATATGGGTCAATCAAATGAAAAAAAAATATTCTGACTATCTTGTAATTAGCCTAATTAGTTTTCTTGTATTACAAGATACGGAGAAGCCCGTTAGGGTCAATCAGATGAAAAAAAACTAATTTATTTCAAGGTCGTCCCACACTGATTTATTGGATAGTTATAGGCCAAAGAAGTGTGTGTGTGGGAGAGAGAGAGAGAGATAGAGAGAGAAGGGGGAGGAAGAGGGGGGATGGGGTATAACGTCTACTCGACACAAACTAGGTCATAACATATGGTTTGATTTAATGTCAATAATTTGTTTGCGCGCAGGGGTCTTTGGTAGTGGGGTGGGGTTGGATGGCGAATGGTTAGCACGTGCGCGCTGTATCATAAAACCTGTCATTGAGTCAACCGGCGTGGTTTCGAATCACCCGTTGTACGTGACAAGGAGTAGGGTTGCCTGTCCAACATCGTGGTTTTTCTCCGTGTCCTCATCTTTCCTCTCACTGCTAAAGACCCCTACGCGCAAGTGCATTATTGAAATAAAATTAAACCATATGTTAGTCCCGAAATGACCTAGTTTGTGTCGAGTGGACGTGAAACCACATCCCCCTCCCTGTTTAGCAGTTGGAGGAAACCGGAGGACTGACAACCTGATGATGCCGATCCCGTAACATACAATAATACTTCGTTGAGCTGGAGGGTTGGCAGGTCGATTTGTTAGCACGTGCTCACTGTATTGTAAAGCCTGTCATTGAGTCAACTGGCGTGACTTCGAATCGCCCGTTGTACGCGACAAGGAGTAGTGTCGTCTGTCCAACATCGTGGGTTTTCTCCGGGTCCTCCGCTTTCCTCCAACTGCTAAAGATCCATATGCGCAAGCGATTATTGAAATAAAATTAAACCATATGTTAGTCCCAAAATGACCTAGTTTGTGTCGAGTGGACGTTACCCCCCCCCCCACACACACACACACACTCTCTTTAGCAGTTGGAGGAAACCGGAGGACAGGCGAGGTTGGACAGGCGATCCTTCTCCTTGTCACGTACAAACGGGGATTCGAAACCCCGCCAGTTGAATCAATGACAGGCTTTTAAGATAAAGCACGCACGTGCTAACAAATCGACCATCCAACCCTCCAGCCCAACGAAGTAATTTTGTACGTCACGGGATCGGCATCACCTGGTTGTGCCCTAATTAAATACTATTCATACTCTCATTAACTTCATTCCCTCATTAATATCATTTATGATACATTGATTTCATGTTCTCCTTAAAGATACCTTCCCTGTGTATGTACAAACTGTGTGATTTGATGATATATTTTATGGCGGGGGAAAGCGGCAAAAACCTAATGCTATGTAGAAATGTCTAATTCAAAACACACATGTAACATAATGCCATACCAAATACCTAAAACGCCTAATGCAAAAAACAAAATACAAGAAACCTCTAATACAAAATACCTCATACGTCTATTGCAAAAGACAAAATACAAGAAACCTCTAATACAAAATACATATAACCTCTTATGCACAATTGATTTTACAATCTGAAACATCTACCATAAGCATTAGATGACATATCTCTCATGCATTACTTACCTTTCTCCACTGAATTATCTTTATTTAGGTCAATGTCAAGGTCACCGAACACAACTTGGCGACCTATTCGGCTAGCGAGCTATTCGACCGATCCAGCTGGCAACCTGTTCGTTGGCAACCTATTCAGAATTAAGACAACAGTCGCCCAAACTCATCTATTTTTAACAACCAATAAAATCCAACGTTACGTCTATCAAATGAAAGTAGAATAATATATTATTTTTTATCAATTCCTTTAGCTCAGAATAGAGATGTAATTTCGCATTATCGTACAAAATTCTAGACATCCAACTAAATATATTCCGAAAGGTAATTAAATAGGCTTTCTAAGTATTATCAGTAAAAATTGGCACAATCATATTAAAGGGGTGCACTCTCTTCCTAAACATGACCAATTTTTTAAAAATTTTAAAGAGAAAAACTGTTAATATCCCGTGTCAAAATTCGGACCATCGTACAAAATTCTGATGATCCAACTAAATATATTCTGAAAGGTAATTGAATAAGCTTTCCAAATATTATTAGTAAAAGTTGGCACAATCATATTAAAGGGGTGCGCTCTCAACCTGAACATAGCCAATTTTTCAATATTTTAAAGTGAAAGAACGGTAATATTTCGAGTCGAAATTCGGACCATCGTACAAAATTCTTAGCAACCAGCTATATATATTCTGAAAGGTAATTGAATAAGCTTTCTAAATATTATTAGTAAAGGTTGGCACAGTCATATTAAAGGGGCGCGCTCTTAACCTGAACATAGCCAATTTTTCAATATTTTAAAATGAAAGAACGGTAATATTCTGCCAACTTTTACTATTAATATTTGGAAAGCTTATTCAATTACCTTTCAGAATATATGTAGCTGGATGGTCAGAATTTTGTACGATGGTCCAAATTCGGACTTCGAAAAAAAATTCCGGTCTATCTTTACATATAGAATATTGAAAAATTGGCTATGTTCAGGTTGAGAGCGCGTTCCTTTAATATGATTGAGCCTACTTTTACTAATAATATTTAGAAAGCTTAGTGAATTACCATTTAGAAAATATATAGCTGGATGCTCAGAATTTTGTACGATGGTCCGAATTTCGACTCGGAATATTGCCGTTCTTTCATTTTAAAATATTGAAAAATTGGCTATGTTCAAGTTGAGAGCGCGCCCCTTTCATATGACTGTGCCAACTTTTACTAATAATATTTAGAAAGCTTATTCAATTACCTTTCAGAATATATATAGCTGGTTGCTAAGAATTTTGTACGATGGTCCGAATTTCGACTCGAAATATTACCGTTCTTTCACTTTAAAATATTGAAAAATTGGCTATGTTCAGGTTGAGAGCGCACCCCTTTAATATGATTGTGCCAACTTTTACTAATAATATTTGGAAAGCTTATTCAATAACCTTTTAGAATATATTTAATTGGATCATGAGAATTTTTTACGATGGTCCGAATTTTGACACGGGATATTAACAGTTTTTCCCTTTAAAATTTTTAAAAAATTGGTCATGTTTAGGAAGAGAGTGCACCCCTTTAATATGAATGTGCCAATTTTTACTGATAATACTTAGAAAGCCTATTTAATTACCTTTCGGAATATATTTAGTTGGATGTCTAGAATTTTGTACGATAATGCGAAATTACATCTCTATTCTGAGCTAAAGGAATTGATAAAAATAATATATTGTTCTACTTTCATTTGATAGACGTAACGTTGGATTTTATTGGTTGTTAAAAATAGATGAGTTTGGGCGACTGTTGTCTTAATAGGTTGCCAACGAACAGGTTGCCAGCTGGATCGGTCGAATAGCTCGCTAGCCGAATAGGTCGCCAAGTTGTGTTCGGTGACCTTGACATTGACCTAAATAAAGATAATTCAGTGGAGAAAGGTAAGTAATGCATGAGAGATATGTCATCTAATGCTTATGGTAGATGTTTCAGATTGTAAAATCAATTGTGCGTAAGAGGTTATATGTATTTTGTATTAGAGGTTTCTTGTATTTTGTCTTTTGCAATAGACGTATGAGGTATTTTGTATTAGAGGTTTCTTGTATTTTGTTTTTTGCATTAGGCGTTTTAGGTATTTGGTATGGCATTATGTTACATGTGTGTTTTGAATTAGACATTTCTACATAGCATTAGGTTTTTGCCGCTTTCCCCCGCCATAATATTTGGGCTAAAAATATATTCAAACTAATTAATCTATCAAACGTTTGCTTCAAATCCCTCTCAAAACATTGTATTCGTCAGGAGATACCACAAGCTATGAATAAACTGCTTTTAGACGCTATGTCAGTCAGCTCATTTCATTGAGGGAGGGTCCATTTTTCAGAATATCCTTTTCCTTACTTACTTTCCAAAAATCAAGATTTGAAGAAGTTTTCCGAAAAATAGAAATAGCGTTCTGTGGCTTCAAAGAGCGCATTAAAATTGATGAGTCATGATATAAATATGTAGTTGGTGGGTGTATGAAGTCAATGGTATTTATGGGAGCATGCAATCGGTGTATGATGACCTTACAAGATAGTAAGGGCTTTTTTTTTTCATTTGGTTGACCCTTATGGGCATCCGTACATGGGTTCTATAGGCTATAGCAAGCAAAGAATAATAATTAAGCCAATTTATAATATAGCAAGTTTCATAACACAGATAACTTTATATTCATTAATGGTACGTACTCGATAAGAGAACATGTGAAAACAACATAATAATTATCTGTCGTGATATTGACAGATTATCAAATTGTTATTACCATTGCGTCATCAGGTGAACATGACGTCATCAGATCAAGCGAGCGACGACTAAGCAATGGTAAGATCAATCAGGAGAGAGAGAGAGAGAGAGAGAGAGAGAGAGAGAGAGGGGGGCTAGGTAATTTAGGACTACCAAATTATCATTCGCGTCCACATTAGTCATGGGGGATGTGGAGAAAACGCGCGAGGTTAGGCATACGACCCACCACCATGTTGGGTAGGCCTACAACCTTGTGGTCGACGCCAGTCCGCTTAATTGACTTAAAAATGACAAACCTTTTGATCTAAAGCGTACGTGATCAAACTAATGATTCGAAATAGTAAATATCTAACAGTGTGATTAATTATTCGCTGCGATATCACCCACGGTTAAAGCAGACGCCACCCCATTGCTGCAAAGGGGATGTGGTCCAGATAGACGAGAAAAGTCAGAAACCTTGGCATGCCTTTCCCAAGAAACATCCGTCAAAAAAAGTAGGATGTTTATTTTTCTTTCTACTCAAATTTTTTTCAGAATATCTGAAAAAGATTAGGGAGCAAGCTAAGTCTATGTAAAATCCCTCTCCTTGTAGGGTGTCAAACCCTATTTCATCACAGGATGTGACGTAAGATAATGTCGTATAGGGTGTCATTGTATTATTAGACCCATTGTATTAAAAATAAAATGACCATGTAGAAACAAAACACTTTGATGTAGAGAAACATCGATACACAAACAAAATACCAATAAATTTATCGACTGTTAAATTGGTACACAGAAACTTGTCGGCTGATTGTCTGATGGGTTTATATAATTCTATGAATATTACATGGATCACCACAGCGTGAAGTACATTCCTGTTATTTCACCCCTTGTGTATAGTCGTATCACATGAAAACATGCATCTTATTGTCTGAGCCAGCGTAAAAAATAAAGACTTTTCATACACTTATTGCTTTATAAACTTCTTCCACCATCGTTTTTTTTTAAACTTACTTATGGTTTTATGAACTCTTACTTGTAACGACTTTATGCACTTCTGTGCTCACTGTATCGTAAGGTCGGTCATTGAGTTAACTGGTCCGGTTTCGATTCCCCAATACGTGACAAGGGTCGCCTGTCCCACCTCGTTGGTTTTCTCCCTACGCGCAAGCGAATTATTCAAATAAAATTGAGTAAGGTGTTATTCCCGAAATGACCTAGCCTGCGTCGAGTGGATGTTAAACCCATCTTTCTCCCCCTCTCTCTATTTCTCTCTCTCTCGCTCTCTCTTGACCTCTGGTGCGACCTTCCTCTACAACTTGTTGAAAATCTTGGAATTAAACAAGTTTGATTGTAATAGAATGGTCATGGCAATCAGTATTGTCAGATCAGAGTCGAAATGAAATTTATTTAATCTATTTTCAGTCTTTAAACCGCGCTCCCCTCCATCTGATCAAATGTTGTGCTCTTACAGATTGTTAGTGTTTAACGTCCGCTTCCACCGAGGATGATATCGCAAACAAATTCTTTTATATTTCATTTTTTTTATCTTAGCGCATGCGAAGGGTCTTTCTCATGGGAGGAATACCCGGTGTAAACCCACGAGATTGAGAAGGCGCCCCTGTCTCAAAGCCACATACGCTCACAGGTGACCAACCAGCTAGGGGCCAAGGTGGAAACTCTAGACCATTAGAGAATCCCATTCTAAAGATTCAATATGGTCCAATTTCTTCTCGTATTCAGGTGTGAGCGTTTGTGTCTTGTATCTGGTACAAGGTCTTCTTGTATTCAGGGCGCTGTTTCTCGAAATCTTAACTAAAGACAAAATCCAAATTTCAATAGATACTTCAATTTTGATTGGCTAAGCACCAAAATCGATCTAATATTATCCAATCAAAGTAATAAAATTTGGATTTTATCTTAGTTAGAATTTCGTGAAACAGGCCCCAGGTGTGTGCCTGCGGGTGCGTGTGTTTGTGTGTGTTTTACGCGGGAATAATTAACTGAAGTGGAGATGAGGACAATAGTTAGAGATAAAAATACAGACAAAAACCGTATCGTAAATATTAACACAGATATATCGGCACGATTCAAGCTTTATGGTTGTTATAGTCGCTTGGATAAATACGGTGAAAAATCGATTATTAGAACACTGTCTGTCACGATTATCAACTTGGTAAGTCTCAAATGATCTATCGAAGGTAAATATCGCTTGTTTTAGTTTTAACCGGACAACACTTGTATTTACACGGTATGTTATTTCAAGGTAAGAACTAATACATCTCGTTGTCAAGTTGCATACCATTAGTTAGAATAACACAGCATCTTTGATTTAGTTTAATTTGAAATGTTGGTCTCATTAAATTCGATAAGCTGCTTTGTCTTTTGGGGTCGTTTTTACATTTTATTTTCCCGTGCACTTTTATAAAAAAAATTGTTTCTGGAATTTACAAGAATTTTATCAGTTTTGTAATATTTTAATGTTTATTCAGTATTATGTATTTATTGGTCAAATAAAGGGGGTTGGATGGTCGAATGGTAAGTGTGTGCGCGCTACAGTCTAAGGTCTGTCATTTAGTCAACTGATGTGGTTGCTCCCCCAGTTGTACGTGACGAGGAGTTGGGTCGCTTTCCAACCTCGTGGGCTGTCTTCGGGTTCTCCTGCTTCCTCCCATATTGATCCATATGTTATGTATTACCCCAGAGATGACCTAGTTTGTGTTGAGTTAACGTTAAGCTGCATTCCACGAGATTTTCGACTTAGAATAAATTTCGTGAAGAGTTTTTCTCCACAGAAATTTATAGTTAAAGTAACAAAAAGTGACTTATCCTTGATTATATATCAACCAGTTCAGACTAATTGTCTGCGATATCACTTCTGTATAATTATAAGCGGACGTGAAATAATTCTATTCCACACACATTCATAATTGGTAGAGAAAATGAACAGCGGGTTGTGGAATCAAATGTTGGAATGTCGTCGTCGGTTTGAATGTCTAATGTTTCCGTTTTCTTTCTGACATGGAGGAATATTTGGAGGTTTAGTTCTTTTCAACAACTGGTTCATACATTTCCGTTAATGTTCTTTTGGTTGGATATGTTATTAACGCTATCTTGCATACTTCACGCCGAATGTTTTAAACATCCGTCGACAATTTCTGTAGCCTTTTAAAATTCAATCGTCTTTAACGATAACGATGTCACTGATGCCGATAGAATTATTGCATTTGATTTTTACCCATATATTTACAGAGTATTACTACCGGTATCGCTAAATGAAATTCTTCATTCAGAGCTACTAAAGCTTGTATCTATTTAACGATACAACCAACATGGTATCCTTTGTGGATTTGTTTAAACATACATTATACAAGAGTTAAAGCTATTGCATTTATTTCTTTTGGCCTGAAATAACATCTAAATTATTAATTGGACATTAATTAACTTATCCAGACCATAATCAACTCTCACGCTAGTTTGTCATATTTTATTGGTTCATGATACAAATTGCAGCTCAACATTCATTCATGATTTAATCATGAAATGGATAATCGGGACTATGCTTTTATCGTACTGACTTTAGTAATGATGATCGAGGCTAGACCACGCGGGTAAGAGTGGATCTTTTTGACTGAAATTGTCAGCAAATTCCCTTTACATTATTTTGTTTTTAACTGGTATATTGCGAACTGACAGCTCTTTATCTACTCTCCAATAACGCATCTTTCAGTGGGGGATTGGGATGGCCTAGTGGTCTAGAGTGCCGTGCTTCGACCTAGCTGGCCGGTCACCTCTAGTCTAACTGGCCGGTCACCTCTGGCTTGCGGTTGTGGTTTCGATCCCTGGTGTGAGCGTATGTGGCATGGAGATGGGGCGCCTTCTCAACCTCGTGGGTCTCCTCCCACTGCTAAAGACCCCTACGCGCAAGCGAATTATTGAAATAAAATTAAACCATATTTAGCCCCGAAATGACCTAGTTTGTGTCGAGTGGACGTTAAACCCATTTCTCCCCCCCCTCTCTCTCTCTCTCTCTCTCTCTCTTTCTCTCTCTGTCTCCCTCTCTCTCGTATCTTTAAGTGTTGAATCAAATGAGACACGCTATGTGAAAGTAAATAACAATCAAGATGATATAAAGGGGCGTTGTATGTCGACATTAAGGGGGGTGCCGATAAACAAGGTTTCAATCAATGGTCTTTCGGATGGTACAAAATGCCGAGGTCCAATGTACACATTGACATTTCTGTCCGAGCATATTTTCACTGATAGAACACTGTATCTGACTTATGCCTGTCTCCATTAGTCCGGTCGGTGCACACCTGCAGGACGTAAAACCCAACTTCATTCAATACACTTAATTTTTGCGGTTCCTGGATTCTAATATATTTGCTGTTTTTTGGGAAGGGTAATTGGGTTCGTATCAAATAGGACAGCTAATTTCTATTCTGGAACATTGACTACGATCGACTATGTGCCATCATAATATAATATACTTTATTAATGACAATACATTGATATTTTCCAATCATATATTACAGTGTGATAAAGCTGAACCATTTTTTATAAATCTGTTACAACGTGATGTTTCAAGACAAAGAACAGGCTGCATATTTGATCAACCATGACAGGCACAGCCATTGCTTTAGTATTTCCCATGCTTGCTTATTGGGGGTTGACGTCTTCTTCCATTATGGGGATATCGCAGAAAACATTTTCAAACGTAGCTTGAGGGCTTGCCTAGTGTTATAATATCATAGTGGCGTATATAGCTAAGGGGTGGGTGGACTATATTTTATAATAGTGGCGTATGTAGCTAAGGGGTTGGTGGCTTAGCGTTATTACATAATAGTGGCGTATATAATAGTTGGCGTGGCCTAATGGTATTATATACTTGTGGCGTATGTAGGTAAGGGGTTGATGGCTTAGTGTTATCATATAATAGTGGCGTGTGTAGCTAAGGGGTTGGATTGCATAGTGTTATTATATAATATTGGCGTATGTAGCTATGGGGTTGGTGGCTTAGTGTTATTATAAAATATTGGCGTATGTAGCTAAGGGATGGCGTGGCCTAGTGTTATCATGTGATAGTGGCGCATGTAGCAAAAGAGTTGGTGACCTAGAGACTAGAGTTATCATGTAATAGTGGCGTATATAGCTAAGGGGTTGATGACCTAGTGTTATTATATATTATTATAGTGGCTTATGTAGCTAAGGGGATGGCGTTGCCTAGTGTTATTAATAGTGGCGTATATAGCGAAGGACTTAGTGGCCTATTGTTATTATATAATAGTGGCTAAGGGGTTGGTGGCCAAGTGTTATTATGTAATAGTGGCGTATGTAGCTAAGGGCTTAGTGGCCAAGTGTTATTATATTGTAGTGGCGTATGTAGCTAAGGGCTTAGTGGCCAAGTGTTATTATATAATAGTGGCGTATGTATCTAAGGGGTTGGTGGCCAAGTGTTATTATATAATAGTGGCGTATGTATCTAAGGGGATGGGTGGTGCTTGCGCTTTAGTTAACATAGAGTCTCAGTCATTGCGCCAAGTGTCGTGGTGTTTAGTACAAACATCTACCTAACAATACAGCAGCCATTGCCTGTCTAATTTTGATGGCTATTTCTCGGTACTCTTGGTTCCTCCTATTGCTAAAGATCACTATACGGAAGCCTATTATTAAAAGAAAATCGACCTCCATGTTAGTCCAGAAATGACTTACATATATTCTGTCCGAGGGGACGTTAATGGAGCTAAGTCTCTAACTCAATATTTTCCATAATATTTGAAATTAAAAAACACGAAATGAATCAGAATTCAATATTAATCAATTTAATCAATACATATTTAGAGGAGCTAAATCGCTAATATTTGGGGTCTAGAGATTTACCCAAATGGGTAGCAACGCATAAAATAATCTTATATGAATGTATATAAACTGATTTACATTCATTAAATCCGTTTTTGCTCTAATTTCAAATGAGTTATGTTTGGCGAAATACGCCTGAAGTCTCAATAGCATGCCAATTTCTAGCGTCTGGTTATTCCATCCTACATTATTGCTTATGCTCTCGATGCGTCACCGTCTAGCCTCGTTTTCCAACTCCCTTGTTAAAAATGGGTCTCAAACGGATTATGGTACACGATTCGTGTACCAATGATATTCTTTTTTATTTTGTCTTAAATATTGTATATCAAAAGCCCATATTTTAATGGTAAGATCACAACATCAACGTTGAATTATAATGACAAATAAATATTGTACATCAAAAGCCCATATTTTCCTGGTAAGATCACAACATCAACGTTGAATTATAATGACAAATAATTTGTGTTTTCATTGTCGAAGATTTTGGATGATATTGAGTTAGACACTTAGCTACTTTAAGGTACAGTGCATTTTATAATCAATACCCTATGGTTTTGGGTGTCATTTTGTAATGAAAAAAATCAAAACTTACCCTTCAGCACAATGTGGGAGTAATTAGTTAAGACTGATTAACAAACTACGAAATAATAATTAAAAAAACGTCGGAATGCACTAAACAGGCGTAATTTACGACTACCGTTCAGCTTGAATTGTTCACGTATTGATTAGAAATTATTTTTTTTTCAGAAATTAAATATAAATGACATTACGTACATATTATATTAATGTGCGCATTTAGAACCGTTTTACCCATTTCAAGATTCCAAAGGATAGAGCCATACGCGTTTTAAATACCACACCCCCCCTCTCACTTCGAAAGCTTGAAGTGAACACCTGTGACTTTATGAGTCGCAAAAATATCAAGTTTTTCAACTTTACATCGTCGGAATTCTACGTTCATGGACGGGCTATCTAATTTCTACTCTCAACTTTTGACCTTCTCCAATAATGCTGAACATGAAATCCAGAATTCTGTCAGTTTTAAGTTGAAAATCCTGGTAATGGTGCAAATTAAATGCATTAAGTTATAGAATTCTCCCTTTTCTTTTTATTTTTCTTCTTTTTACATCAGATCAAATTTTTTCAACCCGATAACCCGCCATAAATAAATAGCTGCAAAAAAAAAGAAAGATATCTCGAGGTGAACAATACTAGATATTTATTGAATCTTTACAATAATAATTTTACCATTACCAGTGGATTATTATCCTATTACAGAAATTATTCAGACGTTTCGTCAGCTTCTGTGGGTTTACTATACTTGTACTCGCCGTATCAACAACCCAACATCGTCTTAACGCACCCATGTATATTATATTATTATTAGATGACTTGTTTCTTTAGCATACGGCTGTCTTTTTCTACGGAAAGGCTTTATAACACTCCGGAAAATTGTCAAAATTATTCTAAGTAGGAAAGCTTGTGGAATGTGGTACCACACAGGCATATAGGAGGCCTGAGAAGATTTGCTTGAAAAGGAAATTTTTGAAAGTCAAATATGTGAAACTGTTGGAATTCAGTAAAAAAGTAGGTGGTAGCCCCGCTGTCCGGGTACAATGTCCCTTATATAATATGGTACGGTGTATGCCCGTCTTCATCAGCCCCGATAGAGCAAAAACCCTATTTGATTACATTTGTACAGCGCCCTACAGGTTGGAGAAGACGTAAGATGTCTGATATATAAATGACACAGGAGTTATGTGTGATATACAAGTATTGAATTACACTCTCTAATTTCAAGCTTTAATTCTATGTAAATAGATATACCATCTGAAATGAGAGATTCATGTTTTCTTTCTCCCATGTCGCTCATTTTGTTATATTTCACTAGATGGAATGGGATACGCCCCTCGGACCTTAAGATAGGAATATCACCCCTACTTTGTGCTTCGATAGGGTGAATTGGTGGGCTTTAGATCATAAGGTCTGTCATTGAGTCAAGTGGCGTGTCCCCCCCTCCCCAGCTTCTACGTGACAAGCAGTTTGATCGCTATCCAACATCGCTGGTTTTCTGCGGTTCCGATGACACCCCCCCCCCCCCCCGCTTCCGCTGCTACTTGGTTTATTTGAATTTAAATGAACCATGTGTTAGTCCCAAAATGATTAGTTAGTGATGAGTGGACATTGAACCCCATTTTTTAATTCTCTCTCCACCGACAATACTGCAGGGGCTTTTTTGTTGGAACAAACTGTAACGGTTAATCGTTAGAATAATTGATATTTGTTCCCGAAGTCACATTAGTATACCTGTCATTCAATTAATCATCAGTCTTTCAGCTATTCAATTAATCACTTTATTACGTCCTTAATACCTGCCATTATTCTGCAAGCAGAAATTGGGCTATCACGTTAATTCCATCTATTGTTTGTGTTCATTCATCATATTGTTTAATCCGACAAGTTTTACTCATCTATCGACATGTCAATTTTAATTACAATATTGATTTCGATCTTTTTACTTGATTTTCCACAACTGTAAAGAAATTGTCCATTTATCAAAAAAGAATATATATTATTATCTTTACACTTACAGGCTTATTCACAAGCCACCTACGAGGCATAGGAAGGGATCGGCCTGTAAGTGTAAAGATTATATTGTGAATCACTAATAAAATAATCCCTATCGTATTACAGCCTCGAAAGCTCACGTGGTTCTAAATACTACCGAACAATCGACTGCGTAATTTATTTCATGTTACTTAGATCTGCAACTGATATGGTTTTGATATATAGTCTTTTCATTATATATATTGATGGCCTTTAAATTGAACGTCCTAAATAATACGTATTAATTGTCAAGAGTCAGGATAACATTCTGAAATATAGACGAGAGCCCACATTGTTTAAACACACGTGATATTTTATTTCAATGCTGTATTTCAGGACACAGCTCGATTTACAGTGTCTAGTTAATCAGAGGTCAAAGGTCATAGTCTATTTATCAACAATGAAAACGTCATAGATTTAGACAGTCGGCCTTTGCGAATACCCTAACGCTATGTTAGAGAGAAGGAAAGTTTATCTCAATGAATGCGCCATTTAATAGGCCACACTGTTCATTAGCAGGTGTATACACAATCAGAAGTGTGATAAACTCGGTGAACAAGGCAAGGGGAAGTACTTACTTATGTTGTGAAATGGTGTCGTATTGTTTGTTACAAGGCTGTATATATCGGAGTGGTGATATTTCAACATACGTGTAATGCAGTCTATATATCATTCAGCTCATTCCACTGTGGATTGCGAAATATAAAGGAGTATATTTAGCTGTAAAGGGCAGTTATTAAACGTTAAATACAGTTAGTGTTTTCAACTGCACGTAGGATACACTGTTATTTCATCGATTAACGTGAACAGCACCCATCTACCAAATATATCAAAAGTGCCCACTATATATTTTGCTATATAGGCCAGTTATCAAAAATTAAACACAGCTAGTGTTTAATACTAGTATACGCTGTTATTTCATCGATCAACGTGGGGAGTGTAAAACTACTAAATCTACCAACATGGGGAAATTAAATATATTTGAAATAACTTTCTCTAACCCCCAGGGGGTATTCTATGGAGGACAATTAATACAAGGGCATGTTACTGTGGAATTAAATGCTGAAATTAAAATGAGAGGTAAGTTTGGCGATATTTAGTAAAGTTTCAATGACTTTTCTTTATCAGATACCCCATTCAGGGGATCATGGTGGATAGGCTAAGTGGGTAAGACGCTGGCTCGCTAGGTAGGAGGTCTGGTGTTCGATCCCAACCTTGGCCGAAAAGGCTCATCTAGATTTTCCAGCGTAGCTCCCCCTTGTCAGCGAATCAGCACGGAGGGCCTGACAAGGACAGCTGTCTAGTCTTTCGGATGGGACGAAACACGTGTACACATTGGCGTGCCCGTAAAAGACCCCTTGATAGTTAGAATTCGATAGGCCTATATGGGTAGGCCGTAGTGCCGCTGTCCGGGCAAAATTTCCCTCAATGCACACTGAATGACCTATACCCGTCTTCATTATAATTAACTCAGTTCGGAACAAAACAGTAGGACGTTTATTCCATACCCCATTCATCATCTTATTTTTAGATCTGCAAAGGGATATCAAGAAATGTATACTTTTTTAATAAGGAGCTGTTGACTGTTACGACTCGGTGTCTTGTCAAACAAAATGGTTAACATCAATAGACGCGCAGTGAAGCCGTGAATGTAATAATATATCGTGTTGGTTGATATTACAGTATGAAGTTTAATATGTAGTTAGTATACGCGTGTGTTGTTAACACCGTGGGAGACTAATTAAGTACTCTTGATTTAACTCATTGCATGGAATTACTCAGTTGGAAGAACATGCATTATTAAATACATGTATATATATCCCTGAACAAATCACTGTAAAAACAATTGTTAAAAATTCTAACAATAATGTATGTTGTAATTGAAATAGGTTTTAACGCCCTACTTTCCTACACAGACTTTCTCATGCTAAGCCCCGTACCTGAGTCTTGAGAGCATACAATCAGAAAGTTTCTCTATGTCATCACCAAACCTGTGCTGGCAAGGACAGCTGTCTAGTCGTTTGGATGGAACAAAAACCGAGGTCCCGTTTACACATTATCGTGCACGTAAAATGCCCCTTGTCAGTACAAGAGGAGGCCGCAGCCGCTGTACGGGAAACATTGTCGTTATATAGCACACGGTATGGCGCATGCCCGCCTTCATTACCCGAATAACGACCCCATGCGCTCGCGAATTATTGAAATAAAATTGAACCATGTGTTAGTCCCCAAATGACAGTTTGTGTCGAGTGGACGTAAAGCCCCCCCCCCTCTCTCTCTCTATCTCCCCCTCTCTCTTTTTTAATGCAGCTCTGGTTCACATCTGTTATATACATAAAGGCAAATAGAAAAAACTTTTCAATTTCATTAAATGCATGTAGCATGTATAATTGGCGAAATATACTTAGTGCTTTCGACTAAAATCGTCGATTTAGAACTTTTAAAAGATGTCGGTCAAGTGTCTGTTCTCAAGCGGGGTTTATGGTAGACGGGCAGCGTACGTTTACAATGATTAATATAAATATATTAGCAATGTGGTTGTCTGATACAGCGCCTATAAACCTAACAATTTTGGACATTAATAAACGCAATATGTACAATCTTTGTACAGGGTCATGGCTCGGGGAAGTGATTCGACCGTCTACAGTAGCTTGCTTACGGGATTTGCACAACAGATTTGTTTACGTTGAACAAAGGAATACCAAATATCTTACACATACACTCTTCTATCATTAGCGTCGTGCTGGACAATATAATTCTTGGTTGAAAACAACCCAAAGAAAAGTTTTTCAAATAAATTTGTATAAACAATAAACACCATATGAAACACTTTTTTATACGAAAAATTGAAATGTGGTCGTATATCGCCTCGCCTCTGCCCCACGGCCCTTCGTCGACAATGGCTTGTGGGTCCTGTAGATACTACAGTTACTATCTGATAGACTTTTATCTACATGTATACATGGTGTTAATAGTCATTAGACCAAGAAGCTTGTGAATTTTCAACGATGTCCGTTAATTTCTGCCGGAGTTAAAAAATTTTGTGGACGCGTTTGGGGCTAGAGTTAATATCCATACGATTTCAGATTTATGCGCATTGTTACGGGTTACCATGAGTCAAATATTACTGCCCTTGATCATTCTGGAAAATATAGCTTACGCTCTAGAGACTAAACTTAATATCTGATTGCTTCCATAGTTCCTACTTCTGACCTGAATTTTTTTGTATACCAAACGTTAGTATAGGGAGCATTAGAAACCAGCAAATTCTAAGTATTTCTGATAATTGCTAAATTAATTGTTACCCAGAATCAGATTTTAGTGTGTTTAAATGTGTTGACCGCTGGTGGCGTATGTTTCGTTGCCTGACAGCCTATCTTTTTAAAATGAAATATTTAAGATATATAATGTAACCTTTAAAAAAAACTGGCTGTTTTTGCTTTTCTATGAAAAATGAATATATCCAGATTGTACAGGTCACAATCCTATGGAATATAATTTCTGCTTATTACTGAGCGACGTTTCGGCTAAGCTTCTCTAGTCATTATCAAGTATAGTCATTATCAGCCACATAATTGTGACTTCTATACTCCAGGGCCATGTTTCTCGAAATCTTAACTAAAGATAAAATCCAAATTTTAGTAGATACTTCAATTTTGATTGGCAAAGCACTAAATCAATCTAATATTATCCAATCAAATAACTAAAATTAGGATTTTATCTTAATTAAAATTTCGTAAAACAGGTCCCAGTTCAATTATTAAATGCCATTGAAACAATATTCAAATTACTTTATTCTGAGCGACGTTATAATCACGGTTTGAAAATGCAGTGTACATCGTTTATTATCGTAGCAACGGTACTTGACACAACCAATGCTAAGCCTCGATTGTCAATGTTATCGTTAATTCTTTAAATCTTGCTCGTGTTCAAATCCATTTATATCCGAATCATCCTTTTGTCCAGAGAGTTGATTTTAAGCCAGTAGAAAGCCCCACAATAGGCAGATTTAGTTCTTATCATAACCTTTAAATAGCATGTGGCAAAGCGTAATCACCATATTATGCTGGTTACTCTATACAATAATCGACTGTACGATTAGGGCCAATTATATCATCATGCACAAATTATGGTGTCATTATGATGCTATTACTTATCCATTATTCTATAGTCAGTTTCAGCTTAAAGAAGATAAATCTTACACTATTATCAATAATCTTAGAAGTTACAAAAACACAAATCAATATTTCAATTAATAAGGTCTTTTGATGATGTTATCTTACGGTAACCGTATGGGTTCCAGATATCCAATATTTGAGACATAAAACACATTTGCGGCGTATTTTCTGTAAAAAGTGCTCCCAATGTATATTGGATTAACTAGACATAAGCGACAGTCATTTTATTTGGACAGCTCACGCCTTGCGACAAACATAACTAGTTAAATTCCAAGTGCAAAGGGGCCTTTTACGTACATGCTAATGTGCACACGGGACCTCGGTTTTTTGTCCCACCCGAACGACTACACAGCTGTTCTTGTCAGCCCCCCCCCCCCCCCCCCGTCCTGCATCATGGAAAATCTGGATAAACTTTCTCGGAAAATGCAGGGATCGAACACCCGACCTCCAGGCTAGTGAGCCAGCGTCGTACCCACATAGCCACCGTGACCCCCAGAAATGAATGTAATTCCGTTTATATACACCCAATTACATTAATATGTGTCATCTAGCCCATTTTCAGGAATTTGATGTTCCAAAGAATAGAGATTTCATTCCTTCAACATGACACTGAAACTACATACGATAATCGCCATGAGTCAAAACACCAATATTTCTGGCATTGGATATGCACTAACATTACACATTTAAGTGCTCGAAGTATATTATATTATTGCAAGCAAACGTTTGACACCATTGTCGAATACTTCACTCTATGTTTAAACAGCCAGCATTACCTATTCAAGTACGTGGGGTATTACTCTTTGCGGGGGGGGGGGGCGCTTTAGATCATACGGTCTGTCATTGTGTCAAGTGCCTTGGCCTAGTGGTCTAGAGTGACGCGCTTCGACCTCAAGCTGGCCGGTCACCTCTGGCTTGCGGCTGTGGTTTCGATCCCTGGTGTGAGCGTATGTGACACGGAGATAGGGGCGCCTTCTCAACCTCGTGGGTTTCCTCCGGGCACTCCGGTTTCCCCCCACTGATAAAGACCCCTACGCGCAAGCGAATTATTGAAATAAAATTGAAACCATATGTTAGTACCAAAATGACCTAGTTTGTGTCGAGTGGACGTTAAACCCCATTTCTCTCCCTCTCTCTCTCTCACTTGTACGTGACAAAGGATCGCCTCCCTAATGATTAATGGACGCCTTCTCTTACTGCTAAACTTGCACACGTGAGGTTTATTGAACTCAGATTGTTCCAAAATAACCTATTTTGAGTCGAGTGTACGCTACCCCCGCGCCCCCAGCCCTTCTCTCGATATCGCTGCATGTTGAGAATAAGTTGGATAAATGACGCGCCTATTTTGACAGTGGTGTGTAGTTAGTAGGTGTATTTGATATTGCACAACACTGAGCGTCATGGTTTTTATCTGAGATATGCCTAAAGGTTATCGAGTTTGAAATACGATCATTGATTAAAACAAATAGAAGATAAAACTGTTACCTGATACGTTAAAACCCCCATTTCATTTCATATCTAAAATGAATATTTCAATACTGGGTGGAGGGAGAGGAGGGCAAGCTAAGTGGGTATGACGCGGGCTCGCTAGCCTGGTCGGGTGTTCGATCCCTGCATTTTCCGGCATTGCTCGCCTTGTCAGTGATGGATGACGGAGGGCCTTACAAGGACAGTTGTCTAGTCGTTCAGATGGGGCAAAAAAATCGAGGCCCCGTGTCATCACTGTAATTCGATATAAGCGTAGGCCGTAGTGCTGCTGTCCGGGCAAACCTTCCCTCATATTCTTTATAAAACTCCCGAAAGTTGTCATTGTCATTATTTCCTAATTAGGAGATACTAATTCCTTATTAGGAAATAGTAACTACTAACTACGGCTTATAATGTCCTAATTGGGACATAATTTCCAAATTAGGGCATGCTGTCTTCTAAATACAATAGGACCTATTGAGAAAATATTTAATATCATTTATTTCGCCCTATTACGCTCCCGTAAAATACACGGTTACATTGCGCAAAGTTCTAATTGAGCTGTGCACAAATCCGTTGACCATTGATACGTTCTTATAAACCTTTTGAATATCAATTCATCCGCTAAACAACATGTGATTGAGCCAATGTTCACTAAATATACCTGACTACCTACTTTGATTTTATTTTAAATAAAATTGAACCATATGTAAGTTCAAAAATGGCCAATGATCTACTTTGTTTCAAGTGGAGGTTAAACCCCATCACACATTGAGAATAAGAGAATCAGAGAACATCTCAAAAACCTCATTTGTGTATTAATGGTTTTGCCATGTTATTGTCATGTCTGGGGATTGGGATATGTTTCTAAAAACATTTTTAAATTTTGATTTCAGGAATAAGACTGCATTTTGAAGGTGGAGCACGAGTCCACTGGTCAGAACAACATAGTACGGGTAGCGGTAAAAATAGAAGAACAGTTACCAGACATTATTCGTCTAGTGAAACATATTTTAATCATATATTGGTTTTATTTGGCAAAGGTAAGATATAGAAACAATAGCTTTTTATGCCCCGTCAGACCGGAGTGGCGCTCTGCCAGTGCGTCTGTGACCGTACGGCGGCCAGAAAATATACAAGGTTGCCAGTAAACGTAGACACTACGCGTGAAAATGTCCCGAAAAATTACAGACTTGAAAAAAGTCACAATCTCACAACTTTCCAAGCCAGATCGCAGAACTTTTGCGTTTGCTTTGAACATGTTCAACATTTTCCGTCGTCGTAACAGCACATTTAAAACGCCACCCAGGTGTGACGGGGTATTAGGAGTAGCATTTGACATTATAGTTTTGCATTGTGTGCGATAAAAAATACGTCATTTCACACGTAATTGAATCTGATTTTAATACTTATTGCATTTGCTTTATGTTATCAGGTCCAGGACAGAGGGGAGACGACCCCGTTTTACAAGCAGGAAGATATGTATATCCATTTAGTTTCCAGTTACCCACAGGGATACCATCATCTTATGAAAGTTTTACTGGACGGGTTCGATATTCAGTAGCCGGTGTCATTGATCGTCCCTGGAAGTTTGATCATACAACGAGACGAGCGTTCACAATCGTCGACCCTCTGGATTTGAATCTTGAACCACAAGCTATGGTAAATAAAATCTTTTACATTTTATATCCCCTCTTCATCTTAATCTAGAACCAGTTCACAGGATTTTTTTTTTAACTCACTACAGGTTGATTTTGGATTTTTGCAAGTAGATATAAAATCAACAAATGGCAATGAAATGGTGTTTAGCGGCCTGCGATTCTGCAACAACGTGAATAATGAAGACAGGCATGCAGTGCGCTATAGTTTCCACTCACCCTTCGTCGAATTATAAGGGTTCTTTTATGTGCACACCAAGTTGTAGATGGAATGAGCAATTATTTCTTTAGTAGAAAGAATTTAAAGCCCAACGATTAAGGCCAACAACCAAATATGGTGATTAATGACCACTGTATATTTAAAACATAGCTTCCGCCCACCCTTCGCCTATTTCTAAGGGTTCTTTTACGTGCACACCAAGTTGCAGATGGAATGAGCAATTATTTCTTTAGTAGAAAGAATTTAAAGCCCAACAATTAAGGCCAACAACCAAATATGGTGATTAATGACCACTGTCTATTTAAAACATTATTAATGAAATTTGTCGTTAACAGTAATCCGTGTGTTTTTTCAGCAAGGTGCCACAGGAAATGGTCAGAAAACGTTGTGTTGTTTATGCTGTGAATCCGGACCCATTAGTGCAGTGTTGAGACTTGACAGGTTAGGTTATGTACCTGGTGAAGCCATCTCTATTAGTGGTGAAATAAATAATGGTAGTCGAAGAAAAATGACCTGTTCATTTGCTGAAATTAAGATGGTGAGTCTTGACCAAGATCTTGATAATAGGGGCCTAACTGCTGATCGATGGAAGATAAATCTCATAAAATTCAACTGAAGAGAGAGAGAGAGAGAGAGAGAGAGAGAGAGAGAGAGAGAGAGAGGGAGAAATGGGGATTAACGTCCACTAGACACAAACTAGGTCATTTCAGGACTAACATATGATTTAGTTTTATTTCAATAATTCGCTTGCGCGTAGAGGGTCTTTAGCAGTGGGGAGTACCCGGAGAAAACCCACGAGGTTTTACAGGCGACCCTACTCCTTGCCAGTACAACCTGGGATTCGAAATTATGCCAGTTGACTCAATGGCAGGACGTATGATACAGCGCGCGCACGCTGACCATTCGGCCACCTAACTCCCCTCGACTGAATGGCCAAGAACTTTAAATTGATGCGACTCTGCTCATGAAAAAGTGAAATATTAAAATGACTATCAACCATTATATTATTGTTTACAATTGAACAATTACTTATATTTATAAGAATGGGACCAGATTTAGATTTCACAGCGCAGAATTATGCCCATTAATAAAATTGTGTCCATGGTCGCCGGCTTCGGGGTTTGGGATCTTTTAAAAATCATCTATGCTTGTCGAAGTTGTACAATGTAACCATGCCATTTCCCTCAGAATTTGAGCCTTTCCGGTTATACCCCATTTTGGTAAACTTCAGTACATCGAACACAACCTGCAACCATCATAAAATCTTTTCTTGCAAGATTTTGGGTGGGGTTGACCTTTTTTCAATTATTTTTAACCATGCGATATCCTGACAATATTATCATAAATTTCGATACTCATGTGCTTTAATCATTTTCTTCCAGACGATTCAATATCACGCTACATCAAAGACTAAAACAGTTTGCAATACTGTGTCTAAAATCAGCCATGGGCCCATTTTACCAGGCGATGGTGATATTTGGAACGGCGATCAACTCCATATACCACCGTTACCACCTTCCCATTTACGAGGATGTCGTATTATTGATATAACTTACACAGTAACGGTAAGAAAGATATTTTTCATTCTTTTTTATTCATTTTGTCTAATATTAAATCAACAGGCTGTGCATCTATTCATGTGACTACATAGGCACCATGTCGTGAGTAGTAAGGGCATTACTTAGACAAGGGCTACTGATCTCTGTGGTACATCTGCGATAGCGTTCCTCTCAATTGCAGGCCCGGATCCAGGATTTTGTCGAGGGAGGGGCCATACATTGGAGCAAATGGTAATAATCAGGTTTGGTGTAGTCCCCAGCGGAGATAATGCGAAAATCATGTTTCTATCATCTATTAAAGAGCAGATGTGTGAACTACAACAGTAACAAAGCAAACGAAAACGAAAATCAACTATGTCACACTGGGGCTGACGGGGGGGGGGCCTCCCCCTGGATCCGCGCCTGAATTGTTTTTTCCGTGACTCTGAATTCTGATTTGTTTTTAATTTTCAGTTAAACGTTGACCCGTCTGGAATAGGATTTGACCTGGTGGTACCAATTAATATTTTAATTGGCTCAATACCTCTCCAGTCAGTAGCAAGACAGTATGGTCCACCAGCACCCCTCCCTCTACCACCTACAGATTATACTAACACGGGACCTAATGATATTCAGCTTCAACCTACCATGCCATCAGCGCCTTCCAATATGGATATGCGTAAGTAAACTAAGATCAGATATTTAATGTTCTGTTACGACTGGGCTAATGGGGACGGGCAAACGCATACATTGTGCTATGTGGGAAATTTTGCTAGGGCAGCGGTACTATGGCCTACTTATCGAATTCCAACTACCAAGGGATCGTTTATATGCAAGCCAAAGTATACACGGGTCCTAGGTTTTTTGTACCATCCGAACGACTAGACAGTTGTCCTTGCCGGACCCTCCGCCCTGCACCACTGATAAAGGGAAACCACGCGGCAATGAATGCAGGGATCGAAAGGACTGTGCGTACGGTCCACAACTTTTCCTATCTTTTATTGTCAGCATATCAGCATAAATTCGGTTGAGGAAATGTACTGAAATACACACCATTCATGGGAACTGACCAACGGAAATTCCAATGGTTCAAGATCGAGTAATATATATATTTTCTTTATTCATGTGTCATTGAAAAATATTGTAGTTGAAGTTAATCGCTTTTGACTTGCATTACAATAGAATTTTATCAAAAGCTATCCCTGATCGGAAAGTCGTTGCCTGGCAACGTTATATGTATAGAATGTGGTAGCTTTGTTTCAAGACAACTACATTTTTAATTTTTAAAAATACAAAATTTACCTTTCGTGTTTTTCATTTTTCCAGCTCCACCATCCTATGCTGAATGTGTTTTTGGTAAAGTTAATATACGGGAAGAGAATGACAACGAACACATACGAGGGAATATGGATTATGCTCCTGTTTATGCGTATTATAACTGGAATCAACATAATGCTAATACGTTTGTGCCTGTAACTCAACAACAATGAAACAGACTACAATATATTCGTGTCGGTATATATACCAACCTGAATATACCCCGACAACATTCCGTCTAAATCTGTATGCTGTATAAATCCGTATATTATACAGGATTATTCCAGCACATTTAAAGATAACCATCCCTTAGCTCAACGAACATCAACATTGTGACCTGGACATATAATATAATAAGTTCAACAACGTGTAATTGTTCAAATAGTTTGTTTCAAGACCATATTTTACAATGTAGTTCTGCAAGAAGTAAAGCGTATAATACCTGCTCTACTCTGGTCGTGTGCCCGAAATTCAACATGGTACATAGTCTGTCTTATGGCTGTCAGAGTGGGGGTGGGGAGCTGATAATAGTAATACCTACTCCACACTCTAGCCTTACTGCCTGAAATTCGACATCGCATACAGCCTGTCTTGGTGTTCATATTTTGCGATTTGAGATACGATCGTGTACACAAATGCATTTTTGGGTGATAAATCATTGAAAATATGTATTTCATCTGTGGTTAGAATGTAAGATAATAAGGTCTATACCAGACCTTACTGCAAAGACAACCAAATTACGTTAATATGAAATATTTTTGTAACATCTCATTTTTATGTATATAAACATAGTAATTTTTACAACAAAGGGTATTCCCGTCCACAAGATTGAGTTTGAAATGGATATGGCATTATGGTGTTATAACTGTTATTACTGATGAGACACGATTAACCTGTCTGTTATGTCATTTATGTGTTACAATCCCTTCACTGATCTTCGTTTTAAACTATTTTTCGAAAATAGCAAAAGATAAATTATCATTTTCACTTTCAGTTTTAATGTCAATTGTTTTGAAAAATTGATATTAGATTAGATATCAATATAAATTATCATTTTCACTTTCAGTTTACGTGTCAATTCTTTTCGTAAAATCTGTATTGGATATTTATCCATCCTTCCTGAAGTGCCTGTATAAATAACGATAAAACTATAATATATTAGTTTCATTATACTGTTTTTAAAAGAATATATTGGCCTCTAGATCGGTCATGTTTTCTGTATACTAGAGCCTAACATGATGTTATTATTTGTTACATTTGTATTAATGTTTTTATTGCAATGAATTATATATTATTATATCGTCAAAAGTGTTATATTTGGACATCTGCACCACAACCCTCGCCCTCCCCCCTCCCGGTCCGTTACCGCCAAGCTCTCAGCTATTGAACACACTCGACATTTTATTGGCCCAAAACCGCGAGATATATAAAAGTTTGTAATAAAAATGTCTTTCATATAGTCATATTATTGCTATTAGCGACATTCTGGGAATTACCAATTGTAGCAGACCCCAGGATCGATCAACAAAGTGTTATGTCGACAAAGCAACCAATAAAATTCCCATAATAAGAACAGCACCATGAAACCCATAAGGCGCGGCTTCGGGGGATCTCCAAATTGTGTACTGCTTCAACATTCTCAAATCCAAAACACATTTCCAGAAGCTGGCAATTTCGTTCGATTGGAAAAGATCCGGCAATTATATTGTTAAATAGGAAATTTTACGTCTGCTTCCACCGAGGTGATACCGCAAACAAAGAAACGTTCCTATTATTGCAACACACCCCCTCCCAGTACGCTCTCGTATAGGCTCTGGAAAGATCCAGGCATTCGATAATCCATAAGGCATAATGTTGACACTAACAGATAACCCAATTATGTCGTCTATGAACAAGTAAACCCCTCCTCTCCCCGTCATTGTAATGTAAACAAATGGATGTGCCCAGCGTTAGCCTCTTGAAAGACGTTAGTGCATTGACTAACCCAAATGGTTTAACGTCGATACTAAAACGTCTCATAAGTATGTCGTCCACGAAAGCCAAATACGATCAGAACTGTTTTCCAACACGCCTGTAATATGTAACATTGGCAACGACGATGGAATGGTCATTTCTTGTTTAGTTTTTCTGCTCGCCTATCTCAAAGATTCTGCTGTTCATATCACTATGTTGTCACACCTCGGTCACCATAGTTATTTTAGAGTACCGTGGCTGTACCCAAATGCTCAAACGGAAAGCCTCTCTCGGTTATTAGGTTTGTTTTTTTTTAAATACTTTCACGTGTTCGAGGTTGACATAACAGAATTGTGGCCTTGACAAATCATGTTGCGCTATGGATACTGAACGGACTGTACAGTTAGTATGACCCAGCTGGATTTGTCCACACTGGCGCTTAGCAGCTGACCACAGTTCGGAAGTTCCCCGGCCAGGTGACTTGATTCAACCGGAAGTCAACAAAAGTTCAGCTGCGGCGTACGGCGAATACGTCGCTATGTCGGCATTGTCGATCACCGGTACAAGATCATGAACATGTCAACGAGATTAAATTCACGTCACATGTGAATGCCATCAAACACGAATATTAAAGCGTTAAAATCAAACGTTTTGCCCTATGGATTATTTAATGTTTTGAAGTTGAATTAGAGCTTCGTAAAACAGATGTTCATATGTCATTTATCTTTTTCGGAAATATTACTAATAATAATTTTCTGCTTATTTTGCCGTCACTTACTGATAGTCATATTTTCATGAATACTGGCTTTATTAAAACACGTCATGTAATGAATTTAATATCATAATATTATCCGAAGCCCAATTCTTTATCAGTCGGGTCACCAGATTTGCCCTGATATCGAAACCTGACCGGTGTACGCCATGTAGAAACCGACTCGCCTATCGGTGGACAAATCAAGTAGGCCCAATATTTAATAAATCAGTAAACAAATCAAACAATTATTTGACTCGACACTCTTTTTAAAAATAGGGCAACTACTGCTGGATATAGGGCTGCTATTCTGTATAGCTTATTAAAGTTACATTATGGGAGATAAGTTAAAGAGATGGCAGTTCTCAATATAACAGTTAAAAACTAGATAGTGTAAAGGTAATTTGCTGAAAATTTCAGTCAAATTGGTCCACTTTTAGCCGAGAAAAATATAGGAATTCAATCTGCCAACATCGAAGGCTAGCGTTGACTTTTATTATGGTCTGGATATGTTAATTAATCACGCAGCAAAGACGCAAGTCTGCGAGTAGTCGAGGGTGGTGTGCGCGTTGGAGAGGTAATTATATCTCCGTCGGCAACCGTCCGAGATCTGGGGGTGATGATGAACTCAGCGGGACTTATGGACGAGCAGATCAAGAGTGTATGTGGTAGGACGTCTCACTCACTATGGCGCATTGGTAAAATCCGACATCTTTTAGATCAAGTCGACACTGAGAAATTAGTGCATGCTTTTGTGACATCGAAACTTGATTATTGCAATAGTTTGTTCTATGGTCTTCCAACCTACAAAATCAAAAAAATACAGCATATTCAGAAATCTGCAGCTACGCTGGTCACCAGATGGAAGCTAGATCGTCATGCAAATATGACGCCTATTTTAAAAGAGCTACACTCGCTTCCAGTCCAGCAGCGAATTATTTTTAAAATTGTCTGCATTATTTTCAAAATTATACGCCATAGTGAGTCAGCGCTACCTCACCGATATTATTAACGTTTGGCAACCGGCATATTGTACTAGGAGTAGCACTGAGGTGAAGCTGTTGCCCTTCTCTTTCAAAGATCATGGGAAGAAAACGTCCAAACAGTACGGTGACCGTGACCTAAGTGTGGCAGCGCTTAAACTGTGGAACAGTCTTCCACTAGATCTGAGAGCTATCACAAAACTTTCTCTGTTCAAATCAAACCTGAAAACCCATATCTTTCGACAACATTTTTGCTCCTGAAAACTATACTATTCAAAAAAAGTAGGGGATATTTGATTTTTAAGTGTTATTAAAGTCACCTAATGAAACTGACGAAGAAACAAATGACAAAATGAAATGAAGTTCACATTCATCGATTTATTCCAAATGATCGTTAGACTAAGTAAGGCACAGACTGACCATTATAAGGGTAAAATGATACCCGGGGTCAAACAGCAAAGTTACCACAGCATCACAACAAAGTCAGTAAGGGGTAAATCCTCCTCTGTTTGCCAAACAAGCATTGATCCGACGTGGCATACTCCTAATGAGACGTCTAAGGTCATTTTGGTCCAGATTGTCCCATTCCTGTTGCAACGCAGCAGCAAGTTCTTGGACATTGGCAGGACGTTGTTGACGTTGACGTAACCTCTGTCCAAGCATGTCCCAGACATGCTCGATGGGGGAGAGGTGGGGACTCAGTGCTGGCCAAGGTAATGTTGTTGGAGGTAACCTGTAACGATCCTGGCCCTGTGACATCTTGCCTTGTCATCCTGGAAGATGAAACGGCGGCCATGACGTCGTGCGAACGGCACAACATGGACTGCCAAGATGTTGCCCCGGTAGTACTGGCCTGTAACACGCCCTGCAACAACATGTAAAGCCGTTCTTCCAGCAACAGTGATGCCTCCCCACACCATAACAGAAACACCCCCAAATCGATCATGTCTGATGACGTTAACGTCTTGGAAGCGCTCGTTTCGACGACTCCACACCCTCCTACGTCTGTCCAAAAAATCAACAGTGAACCTTGACTCATCTGAAAACATCACATTGCTCCAGCGTCGATTATCCCAGTGTTGACGACCCCTACACCAACGACGTCTTGCCTGAATGTGATGATCTCTCAAACAAGGGGTCACGCGAGGACGTCGGGCGCGAAGGTGACCCCTATGCAGTCGATTCCGAATCGTCTGGCCACTCACTCTCACACCAGTGTCTGTTTGAAGACGAGCGCTGATCTGATTTGCTGTGATGACACGATTTCTCAAGGCCAAGGTACGGATAAATCGATCCTGGGCTTGAGTTGTCGCCCTTGGTCGACCTGAGCGTGGTCTGTCCTGTACAGATTGTGTATCACGGTATCTGGACCATAGCCTGCTTATGACAGACTGAGAAACATTCATCGTCCGCGCCACAACCCCCTGTGTTGTGTCGATCTGTAGCATGCCAAGGGCACGTAACCTTTCATTTTGGGTAGGCCGACGCATATCAAAATTTGTTTTCTGTTCACTAAAACAATTAAACTGATGTTTCCACCCTGGAATTCAATGCCACAATGACTGTAACATTCAAAGTCAGAGTCGTGGAAATCTTGGGTTGGACCCCCATGATGATCCCAAGCATCACCTGCATTCCATGCGGTAGCTATTGGTGCGTTTGGGCGTCACATGTAACTGGAAATGTTTCTTCTGTTAGGTTCTATAGTGACTTTTTTCGTGGTCATTTGCATATTTTAGTATTATGCCCCCAAAATCAAATATCCCCTACTTTTTTTGAATATAAAATAGTGGCGTATGTAGCTAAGGGGTTGGTGGCTTAGTGTTATTATAAAATAGTGGCGTATGTAGCTAAGGGATGGCGTGGCCTAGTGTTATCATGTGATAGTGGCGTATGTAGCAAAAGAGTTGGTGACCTAGAGATTAGAGTTATTATATAATAGTGGCGTATGTAGCTAAGGGGTTGGTGACCTAGCGTAATTATATATTATTATAGTGGCTTATGTAGCTAAGGGGATGGCGTTGCCTAGTGTTATTAATAGTGGCGTATATAGAGAAGGACTTAGTGGACTATTGTTATTATATAATAGTGGCTAAGGGGTTGGTGGCCAAGTGTTATTATGTAATAGTGGCGTATGTAGCTAAGGGGTTGGCGTGGCCTAGTGTTATTATATAATAGTGGCGTATGTAGCTAAGGGGTTGGCGTGGCCTAATGTTATTATATAATATTGGCGTATGTAGCTAAGGGGTTGGTGGCCAAGTGTTATTATGTAATAGTGGCGTATGTAGCTTAGGGGTTGGGTGGTGCTTCTGCTTTAGTTAAGATGGTGTCTCAGTCATTGCGTCAAGTGTCGTGCTGTCTAGTACAAACATCTACCTAACAAAACAGCAGCCATTGCCTGTCTAATTTTGATGGCTACTTCTCGGTACTCTTGGTTCCTCCTATTGCTAAAGATCACTATACGGAAGCTTATTATTGAAAGAAAATCTACCTCTATGTTAGTCCGGAAATGACCTACATATATTCTGTCCGAGTGGACGTTAATGGAGCTAAGTCTCTAACTCAATATTTTCCATAATATTTGAAATTAAAAACACGAAATGAATCAGAATTCAATACTAATCAATTTAATCAATACATATTTAGAGGAGCTAAATCGCTAATATTTGGGGTCTAGATCTTATATGAATGTATATAAACTGATTTACATTCATCACATCCGTTTTTACTCTAATCTCAAATGAGTTATGTTTGTCGAAATACGCCTGAAGTCTCAATAGCATGCCAATTTCTAGCGTCTGGTTATTCCATTCTACATTATTGCTTATGCTCTCCATGCGTCACCGTCTAGCCTCGTTCTCTAAGTCCCTTGTTAAAAATGGGTCTCAAACGGATTATGGTACACGATTCGTGTACCAATGATATTCTTTTTTATTTTGTCTTATATATTGGATATCAAAAGCCCATATTTTCCTGGTAAGACCACAACATCAATGTTGAATTAAAATGACAAATAATTTGTGTTTTCATTGTCGAAGATTTTGGATGATATTGAGTTAGAGACTTAGCTACTTTAAGGTACAGTGCATTTTATAATCAGTACCCTATGGTTTTGGGTGTCATTTTGTAATGAAAAAAATCAAAACTTACCCTTCAGCACAATGTGGAAGTAATTAGTTAAGACTGATTAACAAACTACGAAATAATAATTAAAAAAACGTCGGAATGCACTAAACAGGCGTAATTTATGACTACCGTTCAAATTGAACTGTTCACGTATTTCACGGAACACGATATAATATTTAAAAAAAAACTAAATTTTTAACTATTAACGATTCATAAAAACTAATAAATAGTAACTATTTTTAGCTTTTTACATTTAGCTTTGCATTGAACATTTTTATAAAACGGAGTTCTTTAAGTTCCAGAAGACTCATGTCAAAATTGTTCATTTTATAAATGGGGGAAACTTTAAATTTTCCTTTCCCACATACATCAAAATGTCTACTGACACGAACTGTACGGTTTTCCGGAATCTTAATCTGTGAGCGATGAAGGTTCATTCTCAGGCATAATTTGTTAATTTTTGGTCCGTTTATCCTATATACCGCTCATTGCAACCCCCACAAGTCATCATATACACCACATGTTCAGACTTTCAGTTCATATTCTGACGAATATAAAATGTTTTTTCGCTAGAAATCCGAATTACCGACCCTTCTATGATGTCCCCACACAAACTACACCTTTTATCTCCACATTTGGCGACTTTCGGAATATTTGTAGCCTGCCGCTCATCGAAGCGTGATGATGTTAAAATCCTTCGTAGATTTGGCGGTTGTTTATAACTACTTATTATTGTTGTCTTTTGGAGATAGGTTCGCATTTTAGAACATTTTTCTAGAAGTAACTTAGAATGATCTATAACATTCATCGGTCGGATATAATTTGGATTGTAAGTCGATACAAATGTCACAATGTTCTTCTTCGAATCTTTTTGTTTGGGAGTTCTCTATGTTGATTGATCTAGCGATAATGCTTTGGTTATTGCATCCTGTACTAGTTTTGATTGGTACTCCTGTTTTTAAATATATACCTTAAGTTCCTCTAGTCTTTGTTTTTTCCATTTGGGATTTGAAACTATGGTGCAATGGTGCAAACTCTTCTCGCAAGGTTATATGGTATGTTCCTTTTCGTGTGAGATGGATGGCATGACTTGAAATTGAGGTATTGGTGAGTGTCTGTACTTTTATAGTACAGATCAGTTTCGATTTCCCCGGTTGGATATAGGTGGATGGTAACATCTAAAAAGCTTAAATTATTCTTGCTTTTTTCCATGGTGAATTTTAATGACGGATCTAGGGAATTAAGAATAGCATGGAGATCTTCTAGGTCGTTTTCTTCTCCATTGTATATATATATACCTCCATAGGATCTCTTCCTATGTCTCGTAGATGCCTTGTCAATGGGCCTGTAAGTGTAAAAATTATATTGTGAATCACTTATAAAATAATCCCTATCGTATTACAGCCTCGAAAGCTCACGTGGTTCTAAATACTACCGAACAATCAACTGTGTATTTTATTTCATGTTACATAGATCTGCAACTGATATGGTTTTGATATATAGTCTTTTCATTATATATTGTTGGCCTATAAATTGAACGTCCTAAATAATATGCATTAATTGTCAAGAGTCAAAATAGCATTCTGAAATATAGACGAGAGCCCACATTGTTTAAACACACGTGATATTTTATTTCAATGCTGTATTTTAGGACACAGCTCGATTTACAGTGTCTAGTTAATCAGAGGTCAAAGGTCATAGTCTATTTATCAAGAATGAAAACGTCATAGATTTAGACAGTCGGCCTTTGCGAATATCGTAACGCTATGTTAGAGAGAATGGAAGTTTATCAATGAATGAGCCATTTAATAGGCCACACTGTTCATTAGCAGGTGTATACACAATCAGAAGTGTGAACAAGGCAAGGGGAAGTACTTATGTTGTGAAATAGTGTCGAATTGTTTGTAACAAGGCTGTATATATCGGAGTGGTGATATTTCAACATACGTGTAATGCAGTCTATATATCATTCAGCTCATACCACTGTGGATTGCGAAATATAAAGGAGTATATTTAGGGCCGTTATTAAACGTTAAATACAGTTAGTGTTTTCAACTGCACGTAGGATACACTGTTATTTCTGAGTCATCGATTAACGTGAACAGCACACATCTACCAAATATATCAAAGAGTGCTCACTATATATGTAGCTATATAGGCCAGTTATCAAAAGTTAATCACAGCTAGTGTTTTATACTAGTATACACTGTTATTTCATCGATCAACGTGGGGAGTGTAAAACTACTAAATCTACCAACATGGGAAAATTAAATATATTTGAAATAACTTTCTCTAACCCCCAGGGGGTATTCTATGGAGGACAATTAATACAAGGCCATGTTACTGTGGAATTAAATGCTGAAATTAAAATGAGAGGTAAGTTTGGCGATATTTAGTAAAGTTTCTATGACTTTTCTTTATTAGATAGGTCTACCCCATTCAGGGGATCATGGTGGATAGGCTAAGTGGGTAAGACGCTGGCTCGCTAGCCAGGAGGTCGGGTGTTCGATCCCAGCATTGGCTGAGAAAGTTCGTCCAGATTTTCCGGCGTAGCTCCCCCTAATTGTTAGCGAATCAGCACGGAGGGCCTGACAAGGACAGCTGTCTAGTCTTTCGGATGGGACGAAACACGTGTACACATTGGCGTGCCCGTAAAAGACCCCTTGATGTATGTTGTTTAATATATAGTTAGTATACGCGTGTGTTGTTAACACCGTGGGAGACTAATTAAGTACTCCTGATTTAACTCATTGCATGGAATTACTCAGTTGGAAGAACATGCATTATTAAATATATATATATATTCCTGAACAAAGCACTGTAAAAACAATTGTTAAAAATTCTAACAAAAATGTATGTAGTAAATGAAATAGGTTTTAACGCCCTACTTTCCTACACAGACTTTCTCATGCTAAATGCCCAGTCCCAGTGGCAGATGGACACAAAATGTATGCAAAAAGGACACAGCGGACGAGCAAACTTTCGGGGGTGGCTTCATCCGTTTTCATCCGCTCCAGAAATGGACGAAAATTTGCGAAAAAAGACTCGAAAAGAACGAACGTGGGAAGTATGTAGCGAGGATGTTAAATGGATGTTCATCGGAAGCTTAGCGGATGAAAGCGGAGGGAAGTGGATGACAGCTCCGAAGGGGTTATCGGGGATAATTTCGAAGCGGACGCGGCGGAAGCATAGCGGGTGAAGCGGGTGCATTCTTTATATACGAGATGCATACGCTTACATCCTTTCTATTTCCGTGCTACTAACGATGTTATAGACGTTCCATGTACCTTATCATTCCTCCCTCTTTCCGTTTTCAGCTGGAGCGGATGTGAGTTGCGAGGATGCACACAGGATGCAGAGAGGATACAGTGGACGTTTAGCGGATGATAACGGACATGGAACGTTTGTTGCTCGTATATGTCGCGCATTTACATCGTACACGGCAGAAAGTTCATTCGTTATAAAAGTTTTGTGCAGCTCAAAACTTTTTGCGCGGATGAAATCAAAGTGAACGGATGCTCGATGGATAGAGCGTATGAAACACGTATGCAATGAGTACACAACGGATGCATGGCGTTCTCAAACGGAGGGCGCGTTTTTTTCACCGTTTTACATCCTCTTTGCATCCGTAAGTGCAGTGGGACCTGGTCTTAAGCCACGTACCTGAGTCTTGAGAGTATACAATGAGAAAGTTTCTCTCTGTCATCACCAAACCTGTGCTGGCAAGGACAGCTGTCTAGTCGTTTGGGTGGGACAAAAACCGAGGTCCCATTAACACATTATCGTGCACGTAAAAGGCCCCTTGACGGTACAAGAGAAGGCCGTGGCCGCTGTCCGGGAAACATTGTCGTTATATAGCACACAGTATGGCGCATGCCCGCCTTCTTTACCCGAATAACGACCCCGAGCGAGCTAGCCAATTATTGAAATAAAATTGAATCATGTCCCGAAATGACAGTTTGTGTGTGTGTGTGTCTCTCTCTCTCTCTCTCTCTCTCTCTCTCTCTCTCTCTCTCTCTCTCTCTCTCTCTCTCTCTCTCTCTCTTTTTAGGCAGCTCGGGTTCACATCTGTTATATACATAAAGGCAAATAAAAAAACTTTTCAATTTTATTAAATGCATGTAGCATGTATAATTGGCGAAATATACTTATTTTTTTCGACTAAAATCGTCGATTTAGAACTTTTAAAAGATGTCGGTCAAGTGTCTGTTCTCAAGCGGAGCTAGTTGTAAACATTTACAGGCAGTGTAAGTTTAGAATGATTAATATAAATATATTAGCAATGTGGTTGTCGGACACAGTGCCTATATAAACCTAACAATTTGGATATTAATAAGCGCTATATATACAATCTTTTTACAGGGTCATGGCTCGGGAAGTGATTTGATCGTCTACAATAGCTTGCTTACGGGATTTGCACAACAGATTTGTTTACGTTGAACAAAGGAATACCAAATATCTTACACATACACTTTTCTATCATGGACAATAACTATCTTGATTCAAAACAACCATAAGAAAGTTTTTCAATTAACGCATGTGGGCGCTCTAGGGGCTACAGTTACTGTCTGATAGACTTTTACCTATACACGGTGTTAATATGGTCGTGGGACGAAGAAGCTTGTGAATTTTCAACGATGTCCGATAAATTCCGCCAGAGCTATGACCCCTGATCATTTTGAAAAATCTTGTGGGCACTCTTGGGGCTAAAGTTAATGGCCCAACGACTTTAAATTTATGCGCATTGTTACAGGTCATTATGAGTCAACGATTTCCGATAATTACTGCCCTTGATCACTCTGGAAAATATTGCGGGCGCTCTAGAGACTAAACTTTATATCTGATTGCTTCCATAGTTCGGGGGGGGGGGGGGCTAGTGGTCTAGAGTGCCGCGCTTCGACCGCTAGCTGGCCGGTCACCTCTGGCTTGCGGCTGTGGTTTCGAGCCCTGGTGTGAGCGTATGTGACATGGAGATAGGGGCGCCTTCTCAACCTCGTGGGTTTCCTCCGGGCACTCCGGTTTCCTCCCACTGCTAAAGACCCCCACGCGCAAGCGAATTATTGAAATAAAATGAAACCATATGTTAGTCCTAAAATGACCTAGTTTGTGTCGAGTGGACGTTAAACCCCATTTCTCTCTCTCTTTCCATAGTTCTGACCACTGACATGAAATGTTTTGTATACCAAACGCTAGTATACACTGTTAAAAATAATTCTGTAAAAAAACAGAAAAATTCTGGCAGCAGATTTACCAGATTTTTCTGGAATTTTTATTGTTTTTTAATAGATAATTTCTGTTTAGTCACAGAAGCATGTATCCGTAAAATTACAGGAAAAGTCTGGTAAATCTGCTGCCAGAAGATTTTCTGTTCTTTAACAGATAATTTCTGTTAAGTCACATAAGCATGTATCTGTAACTTTACAGGAAAAATCTGGTAAATCTGCTGCCAGAAGATTTTCTGTTCTTTAACAGAATTATTTTGGTTAAATATAAAACAAAATCATCCGTAAAAAAATAATTAATTTTCTGTAAATGTAATTTTTCAATATGAATTTTCTGAAGTTCCTCTTTCCTCTTGAAAATTATGTTACTTCCATAGAAACCTGAAACAAAATGATGAAGCACTGAATACAGGACATGAAATAAAAAGGCATTAACTTTCCTGCATTGTCATGGAGTTTTCCTCTCGGCGAGATAACCGTTTACGGATTAAGGGTCTTTGACGTGTAGGGTGATTATAAGCACGGGTAGTTTTCTTGGCTAATGTCAATAATCCAGCATCATATTCTCTGAACCATCGCTTTTCTTACACTGTAATATTGTTCACTTGGTCGATTTCAAATTCACAATACAACACACATTTGCATGTATGTCCATTATGTGCATTGATCTTGGATTCTAAGAATACAAAACCAACAAACTAAACAGACAGTACAGGGGTTGCGTCTTTAAATCCAATAACATACGCAGTATCTACTTATGTAATATTATTACAAAGACATACCTTCACATTTTAGTTTTGATTTCTCTCTGTTCTTTATTCTGCATCGTCATTGCACATTCAAACATTCGCCGCCATAAGTTATGTCTGCGACGCGCATGCGTTAACCGAATTGAACAGTATAACTATGTGAATTAACAGAACAGTGCTTTAATATACAGGCTATTCTGGAATATTACAGGTCTTTTGATTAATAATACAACTTATGTTGTTAATAAACAGTTTCTATCAGTTAATATGCTGAAAAGTATGTAAAAAATACCGACGTTTCTGTCCAAAGACAGAAATGCATGTACAACAACAGATTTTTTGGTAAAAATACAAGTTATTTATCTCAAATCACAGATATTTCTGTGATAATACGGATAATTTACTTCAAATAATTAGGGATTTTAAAAACAGATTTTTTTTACAGTGTAGGACATTAGAAACCAAACAAATTCTAACGATTTCTTATAATTACTTCATGAGTTGTTACCCACAATCAGATTTTAATTATAAATATTTTTATTACTGACCAAAGTCAAAATATGCGACAACCCTTGTTGACTGCTGTGGGCGTATGTTTCGTTGCCTGACAACCTATCTTTTTATTAAATGAAATATTAAAGTTATATAATGCAAGACTAAGAAACAAAGCTGTCTGTTTTTTGCTATACCATGAAAAGGAATATATTTAAATTATACCGGTCACAATTCTATGGAATACAATTGTGAATTACTGATTATTACTGAGCAACGTTTCGACTAGGTTTCTCTATATATTTATTATCAAGCCATGGACCTTATCAAGCATAGTCATTATCAGTGATTCAATTGTGACTTGTATACTCCAGTTCAATTACTAAATGGGAGGTTGGAAGGCCGAATGGTTAGCACGTGCGCGCTGTATCATAAGGCCTGTCATTAAGTCAACTGGCGTGGTTTCGAATCCCCGATTGTACGTGACGCATGTCCAACCTCGTGGGTTTTTGTCCGGCTCCTCCGGTTTCCTCCTACTGCTAAAGACCCCTACGCGTAAGCGAATTATTGAAATAAAAATAAACCATATGTTAGTCCCGAAATGACATAATTTGTGTCTATTGGACGTTAAACCCCATTTCTCTCTCTTTGACAACCGATACTGAGCCTCGCTTGTCATTGTTATCTTTAATTCTTTAAATCTTGCTCGTGTTAAATCCATATATATCCGGATCACCCTTTTGTTCAGATTATATAATAATTATTATAACACTTTAAGCCAGTAGAAAGTCCCACAATAGACAGATTTAGTCCTCACCATAACCTTTAAGTAGCATGTGGCAAAGCTTAAACACCATATTATGCTGGTTACTCTGTACAATAATCGACTGTGCGATTAGGGCTAATTATATCATCATGCACAAATTATGGTGTCATTATGATGCTATTACTTATCCATTATTCTAAAGCCAGATTCCGTTTAAAGAAGATAAATCTTTAATACACTATTTATCGATAATCTTAGACGTTACAAAAACACAAACACAAGTCTATTGATGATGTTATCTTACGGTAAGATATCCAATATTTGAGACATAAAACACATTTGCGGCGTATTTTTCTGTAAAAAGTGCTCCCAATGTATATTGGATTAACTAGACATAAGCGACAGTCATTTTATTTGGACAGCTCACGTATTGCGACAAACATACTCGTGATATCGAATTCCGACTGCCAAGGGATCTTTTACGTGCACGTTAATGTGTACACGGGACCTCGGTTTTTCGTCCCACCCGAACGACTGGATAGCTGTTCTTGTTAGCCCCCCCCCCCCGTCCTGCATCACTTACAAGGGGAAACCACGCCGGAAAATCTGGATAAACTTTCTCGGACAATGCAGGGATCGAGCACCCGACCTCCAGGCTAGCGAGCCAGCGTCCTACCCATTTTCAGGAATTTGAAGTTCCGGAGAATAGAGATTTCCTTCCTTTAATATGACACTGAAAATTCATACGATAATCGCCATGATTCACAACATCAATATTTCTGGCATTGGATATGTACTAACATTACACATTTAAGTGCTCGAAGAATTATCATATTATTGTAAGCAAACATTTGAGTGATCGAGGAATATTACATTATTGCAAGCAAACATTTGACACCGTTGTCAAATGCTTCACTCTATGTGTAAACAGCCAGCATTACCTATTCAGGTACATGGGGTATTACTCTTTGCGGAGGGGGGGGTGCGCTTTAGATCACACAGTCTGTCATTGAGTCAATGCCCTTGGCCTAGTGGTCTAGAGTGCCGCGCTTCGACCTCAAGCTGGCCGGTCACCTCTGGCTTGCGGCTGTGGTTTCGATCCTCGGTGTGAGCGTATGTGGCATGGAGATAGTGGCGCCTTCTCAACCTCGTGGGTTTCCTCCGGGCACTCCGGTTTCCTCCAACTGATAAAGACCCCTACGCGCAAACGAATTATTGAAATAAAATTGAAACCATATGTTAGTCCCAAAATGACCTAGTTTGTGTCGAGTGGATAAATGACGCGCCTATTTTGACAGTGGTGTGTACTTAGTAGGTGTATTTGATATTGCACAACACTGGGCGTCATGGTTTTTATCTGAGATATGTCTTAAGGTTATGAAGTTTGAAATACGATCATTGATTAAAGGGATGATAAAACAAATAGAAGATAAAACTGTTACCTAATACGTTAAAACCCCCATTTCATTTCATTTCGTATTTAAAATGAATATTTCAATACTGGGTGGAGGGAAAGGAGGGCAAGCTAAGTGGGTATGACGCGGGCTCAGAAGGCTGGAGGTCGGGTGTTCGATCCCTGCATTTTCCGGCATTGTTCGCCTTGTCAGTGATCCAGGACGGACGGCCTTACAAGGACAGCTGTCTAGTCGTTCAGATGGGGCGAAAAAATCTTATTAGGAAATAATAACTACTAACTAAGGCTTATCATGTCCTAATTGGGACATAATCTCCAAATTAGGGCGTACTGTCTTCTAAATACAATAGGACCTATTGAGAAAATATTTAATATCATTTATTTCGCCCTAATACGCCCCCCTAGAATACATGGTTACATTGCGTAAAGTTCTAATTGAACTGTGCACAAATCCGTTGTTATACCATTGATACGTTCTTATAAACCTTTTGAATATCAATTCATCCGCTAAACAACATGTGATTGAGCCAATTTTCACTCAACATACCTGGCTACAAGAAGGCCCCTAATTTGATTTTATTTTAAATAAAACTGAACCATATGTTAGTTCAAAAATGGCCAAGATTTATCTCTCTCTCCCTCTCTCTCTCTCCCTCTCCCCCTCTCTCTCTCTCTAGGCCTTCGAGTTAAGTTTGGTGGTTTCGATCCTTCACCGTGGATTTCTGGGTCTCCTTCGATTTCTTCCCACAGCTAGAGATCCCTACGCCAAAGCGAATTCCCGACATAAAATGTACCTAATATTACTGCAAAAATGATCTACTTTGTTTCAAGTGGAGGTTAAACCCCATCTCACATTGAAAATAAGAGAATCAGAGAATATCTCAAAAACCTCATTTGTGTATTAATGGTTTTGCCATGTTATTGTCATGTCTGGGGATTGGGATATGTTTCTAAAAACATTTTTATACGCCCACATGGAAATGTGGACGTATATTTCCGTCGCCCCCGTCCGTCCGTCTGTCGGTCCGTCCATCGTCCACAATTTCTTGTGAACGCACTAGAGGCTAAAGTTAATATCCGATTAACTTTAAATTCATACACATTGTTTAAGGTCATGAGACGAAGAAGCCTAATGATTTTCAGCAATATTTTATAATTATTGCCAGAGTTACATGTATGACCCTTGATCACTTTGAAAAATCTTGTGAACGCTCTAGAGGCTAAAGTTAATATCTGATTGACTTCATATTTATACACAGTGTTTAAAGTCATGAGACGAAGAGGCCTATTGATTTTCAGCGATTTCCGATTATTACTGCCAGAGTTATGACCCTTGATCACTTTGAAAAATCTTGTGAACGTTGTAGAGGCTAAAGTTAATATCCGATTGACTTTAAATTTATACACAGTATTTAAAGTCATGAGACGAAGAAGCCTATTGATTTTCAGCGATTTCTGACAATTACTGCCAAAGTTATCTCTTGATCACTTTCAAACTTATTATCCGATTAATTTCCAAAGAATTTTGGTAACTGAACAGCTAAATCCATGATATTATAAATGTTTTGTATATCGTACTAAATGTTAGCATGGACCAGAACTTTACTGCCAGAGTTATGGCCCGTGATCTCTTTGAAAAATCTTGTGGATGGTCTGGAGACCAAAGTTAATATCCGATTGACTTTAAATTTATACACAGTGTTTAAGGTCATGAGACGTAGAATCCAGTTGATTTTCAGAGATTTCCGATAATTACTGCCTGAGTTATGGCCCTTGATCACTTTGAAAAATATTGTGGATGGTCTAGAGGCCAGAGTTAATATCCGATTGACTTTAAATTTATACACAGCGTTTAGGGTCATGAAGAGAAGAATCCTATTGATTTTCAGAGATTTCTGATAATTACTTCAAGAGTTATGGCCCTTGATCACATTAAAAAATCTTGTGGACGCGCTAGAGGCCAAAGTGAATATCCGATTGACTTTAAATTGATACACAGTATTTAAGGTCATGAGACGAAGAAGCCTATTGATTTTCAGCGATTTCCCATAATTACTGCCAAAGTTATCTCTTGATCACTTTGAAAAATCTTGTGACGCTCTAGAGACCAAACTTATTATCCGATTAATTTCCAAAGAATTTTGGTAACTGAACAGCTAAATCTATGATATTATAAATATTTTGTATATCGTACTAAATGTTAGCATGGACCAGAACTTTATAAAAACCAAACAAATTCTAATGATTTTCTGATAATTACTTTATGAGTTGTTACTCTTAATCAGATTTTAGTGTAATATAAATGTTTCATTGTCGAAAAAAAGTAAAAATATGCGACAACTCTTGTTGACTGCCCGGACGATTTAGCTGCTGTGGCCGTATGTTTCGTTGCCTGGCAACCTATCTTTATATTTTGCTTTCAGGAATAAGACTGCATTTTGAAGGTGGAGCACGAGTTCACTGGACAGAACAACACAGGTCGGGTAGCGGTAAAAACAGAAGAACAGTTACCAGACATTATTCATCAAGTGAAACATATTTTAATCATATATTGGTTTTATTTGGCAAAGGTAAGATATAGAAACAATAGCTTTTTATACCCCCGTCAGACCGGAGTGGCGCTCTGCCAGTGCGTCTGTGACCGTACGGTGACCAGAAAATACACAAGGTCGCCAGTAAACGTAGACACAACGCAAGAAAATGTACCGAAAAATTACAGACTTGAAAAAAGTCGCAATCTCACAACTTTCCAAGACAGGTCGCATTGAACATGTTCAACACAAACGCCGTGACTCGGCGATCATTGGCGACCGTGAAGACCACAGCACGATATATGGCGACCTTAACGCGTCCTGGGACCATTTTCCGTCGCCGTAGCAGCACATTAAAAACGCTACCCAGGTCTGACGGGGTATTAGGAGTAGCATTTGACATTATAGTTTTGCATTGTGTGCGATAAAAAATACGTCATTTCACATGTAATTGAATCTAATTTTAATATTTCTTGCATTTGCATGATGTTATCAGGTCCAGGACAGAGGGGAGACGACCCTGTTTTACAAGCAGGGAGATATGTTTATCCATTTAGTTTCCAGTTACCCACAGGGATACCATCATCATATGAAAGTTTTACTGGACGGGTTAGGTATTCAGTAGCTGGTGTAATCGATCGTCCCTGGAAGTTTGATCATACAACGAGACGAGCGTTTACAATCGTCGATCCCCTGGATTTGAATCTTGAACCACAAGCTATGGTAAATAAAATCTTTTACATTTTATATCCCCTCTTCATCTTAATCTAGAACCAGTTCACAGGGTTTTTTTTTTAGCTCACTACGGTTTGTTGATTTTAGTTTTTGCAAATATATATAGAATAAACAAATGGCAATGAAATTGTGTTTAGGGGCCCGCGATTCTGCGACAACTTGAATAATGAAGACAGGCATGCAGTGCGCTATAGTTTCCGCTCACCCTTCGTCGAATTCTAAGGGTTCTTTTACCTGCACACCACGAATTTAAAGCCCAACGATTAAGGCCAACTACCAAATAAAACATAGTCTCCGCCCACCCTTCGCCTATTTCTAAGGGTTTTTTTTTACGTGCACACCAAGTTGTAGATGGAAGGAGCAATCATTTCTTTAGTAGGAAGAATTTAAAGCCCAACGAACAAGGCCAACAACCGAATATGGTGATTAACGACCACTGACTACTTAAAACATTATTAATGGAATTTGCCGTTAACCGTTAATCCGTGTGTTTTTCAGCAAGGCGCCACAGGGAATGATCAGAAGACGTTGTGTTGTTTGTGCTGCGAATCCGGACCAATTAGTGCAGTGTTGAGACTTGACAGATTAGGTTATGTTCCTGGTGAAGCCATCTCCATTAGTGGTGAAATAAATAATGGTAGTCGAAGAAAAATGACCTGTTCGTTCGCTGAAATTAAGATGGTGAGCCTTGACCAAGATCATAATAGAGTTCTAACTGCTGATCGCTTGAAGATAAATCTCGTAAAATTCAACTGAATAGAGAGAGAGGACAGAGAGAGAGAGAGAAGGGGAGAGAGAGAGAGGGAGAGTGAGAGAGAAATGGTTTAACTCGACACAAACTAGGTCATTTCGGGACTAACATATGGTTTAATTCTATTTCAATAATTCGCTTGCGCGTTGTGATATTTAGCAGTGGGAGGAGACCGGTGTACCCGGAGAAAACCCACGAGGTTGGAAGGCGACCCTATTCCTTGCCACGTTCAACCTGGGATTCGAAACCACGCCAGCTTACTCAATGGCAGGCCTATCATACAGTGAGCGCACGCTAACCATTCGGCCACCCAGCCCCCCTAATCTGAGTGGCCAAGAACATGAATTGATGTGACTGCTCATAAAAAGGGTAATATTAGAATGACTATTAACCCTAATATTAGTGTTTACAATTGAACAATTACTTATATTTCTATTATTTTTCGACACTGAAAGAATGAGACCAGAGCGCCGAATTATGTCTATTAATACATGGTGTTAATGGTCGCCGGCTTCAGGGTTTGAGACCTCTTAAAAGTTGTACTATGTAACCACCATGCCATTTCCCTCAGAATTTGGGACTCTTCGGGTTTATCCCCTTTTTGGTAAACTTTCAGGCTGCCGTTCAGTACATCGAACATTACCTGAAACGTCATAAAACCTTTTCTTGTGAGATTTTGGAGTTGACCTTTTTTCAATTATTTTCAAGCATGCGATATCCTGACAATACTATCATAAATTTCGACACTCATGTGCTTTAATCATTTTCTTCCAGACGATTCAATATCACGCTACATCAAAGACTAAAACAGTTTGCAATACTGTGTCTAAAATCAGCCATGGGCCCATTTTACCAGGCGATGGTGATATTTGGAACGGCGATCAACTCCATATACCACCGTTACCACCTTCCATTTTACGAGGATGTCGTATTATTGATATAACGTACACAGTAACGGTAAGATAGATATTTTTCATTCTTTCATTCTTTTTTATTCATTTTGTCTAATATTAAAGCAACAGGCTGTGCATCATCTATTCATGTGACTACATAGGCACCATGTCGTGAGTAGTAAGGGCATTACTTAGACAGGGGCTACTGATCTCTGTGGTACATCTGCGATAGCGTTCCTCTCAATTGCAGGCCCGGATCCAGGATTTTGTCGAGGGAGGGGCCATGCATTGGAGCAAATGGTAATAATTAGGTTTGGTGTAGTCCCCAGCGGAGATAATGCGAAAATCATGTTTATATCATCTATTAAAGAGCAGATATGTAAACTACAACAGTAACAAAGCAAACGAAAACGAAAATCAACTATGTCACATTGGGGCTGACGGGGGGGGGGGGCATGGCCCCTGAGACTCCCCCTGGATCCGCGTCTGAATTGTTTTCTCCGTGACTCTGAATTCTGATTTTTTTTTCATTTTCAGTTAAACGTTGACCCGTCTGGAATAGGATTTGACCTGGTGGTGCCAATTAATATTTTAATTGGCTCAATACCTCTCCAGTCAGTAGCAAGACAGTATGGTCCACCACCACCCCTCCCTCTACCACCCACAGGACCTAATGATATTCAGCTTCCACCTACCATGCCATCAGCACCTTCCAATATGGATATGCGTAAGTAAACTAAGATCAGATATTTAATGTTCTGTTCCGACTTAGTGGGGACGGGCAAACACATACATTGTGCTATGAGGGACATTTTGCTAGGGCAGCGATACTATGGCCCACTCTTTTATCGAATTCCAGCTACCAAGGGATCGTTTACATTCAAGCCAAAGTATACACGGGTTATAGGTTTTTCATACCATCCGAACGACTAGACAGTTGTCCTTGCCGGACCCTCCGCCCTGCACCACTGATAAGGGAACCACACCACAATGAATGCGGGGGTCGAAATGATTGTGCGCACGATCGACAACTCAGTCGCATTGAAATGATTTACCTATCTTTTATTGCCAGCATAAATTCGGTTGTTCCACAGTAAAATTATACGTGGTTTTATTCGACTTGTTTTACTACAATTGAGGAAAAGTACTGAAATACACACAATTCATTGGGAAAGACCACAGGAAATTCCAATTGTTCAAGATCGAGTAATATATATTTTCTTTATTCATGTGTCATTGAAAAATATTCTAGTTGAAGTTAATCGCCTTTGACTTGCCTTACAATAGACTTTATCAAAAGCTATCCCTGATCGGAAAGTCGTTGCCTGGCAACGTTATATGTATAGAATGTTGTAACTTTGTTTCAAGACAACTACATTTTCAATTTTTAAAAATAAGAAATTTCCCTTTTGTGTTTTTCATTTTTCCAGCTCCACCATCCTATGCTGAATGTGTTTTTGGTAAAGTTAATATACGGGAAGAGAATGACAACGAACATATACGAGGCAATATGGATTATGCTCCTGTTTATGCGTATTATAACTGGAATCAACATAATGCTAATACGTTTGTGCCTGTAACTCAACAACAATGAAACAGACTACAATATATTCGTGTCGGTATATATACCAACCTGAATATACCCCGACAACATTCTGTCTAAATCCGTAGGCTGTATAAATCCGCCTAAATCCGTATATTATACAGGATTATTGCAGCACATTTAAAGACAACTATGCCCTAGCTCAACGTACATCAAAATTGTTCAAATAATTTGTTTAAAGATCATATTTTACAATGTAGTTCTGCCAGAAGGAAAGCGTATAATACCTGCTCTACCCTGACCAAGAGCCCGACATTCAACATCGCACACGGGCTGTCTAATGATATACTGCTTAAATGAGCTGGGTTTTCCCATGGCAATCAGAGTGTGGGGGGATAATACCTCCTCCACAATCTAGCCTTAGTGCCTGAAATTCGACATGGCATACAGCCTGTCTTGGTGTTCAAAGTTTGAGATTTGAGATACGATCGTATACACAAATGCATTTTTGGGTGATAAATGATTGAAAATATGTATTTCATCATTGGTTAGAATGTAAAATAACATGGCCTATAACAGACCTTACTGCGAATACATCCAAATTACTTTAATATGAAATATTTTTGTGACATCTCAATTTCATGTATATAAACATAGTAATTTTTACAACAAAGGGTAGTCCCGTCCACAAGCTTGAGTCTGAAATGGATATGGCATTATGGTGTTATAACTGTTATTTATGATGAGACAAGATTAACCAGTCTATTATGTCATTTATGTGTTACAATCCCTTCACTGATCTGCGTTTTAAACTATTTTTCAATTGTTTTGTATAATTGATATTAGATTAGATATCAATATAAATTATCATTTTCACTTTCAGTTTACGTGTCAATTCTTTTCGTAAAATCTGTATTAGATATTTATCCATCCATCCTGAAGTGCCTGTATAAATAACGATAAAACTATATAATATGTTAGTTTATTAGCCTCTGTATACTAGAGCGTAACATGATGTTATTATTTGTTACATTTGTATTAATGTTTTTATTGCAATGAATTATATATTATTACAGAACGATCGTCAAAAGTGTTATATTTGGACATCTGCACCACAACCCTCGCCCCCGGTCCGCTACGGCCAAGCTCTCAGCTCTTGAACACACTCGACATTTTATTGGTTGGCCCCAAGCCGCGAGATATATATAAGTTTGTAATACAAACGCCTTTCATATAGTCATATGATTGCTATTACCGACATTCTGGGAGTGTTTTGTCGACAAAGCAACCAATAAAATTCCCATAATAAGAACAGCGCCATGAAACCCATAAGGCGTTTAAGGCTTCTGGGGATCACAAAATTCTGTACTGCTTCTACATTCTACCGAGGTGATACCGCAAACAAAGAGAGAGAGAGAGAGAAATGGGGTTTAACGTCCACTCGACACAACTAGGTCATTTCGGGACTTGCGCGTAGGGGTCTTTAGCAGTGGAAGGAAACCGGAGTGCCCAGAGGAAACCCACGAGGTTGAGAAGGCGCCCCTATCTCCATGCCACATACGCTCACACCAGGGCTCGAAACCACAGCCGCAAGCCAGAGGTGACCGGCCAGCTAGAGGTCGAAGCGCGGCACTCTAGACCACTAGGCCATCCCAACCCCCCCGCAAACAAAGAAACATTCCTATTATTGCACACCCCCCCCCCCCCCCGAGTACGCCCTCGTATAGGCTCTGGAAAGATGAGCGCATTAGATAATCCATAGGGCAAAACGTTGACACTAACATAATCCCTAATTATGTCGTCTATGAACAAGTAAACATCTCCTCTCCCCGACATTGTAATGTAAACAAATGGATGTGTCCATCGTTAGTCTCTTGAAAGACGTTAGTGCATTGACTAACCCAAATGGTTTAACGTCGATACTATAAGATCTCACAATTATGTCATCCATGAAAGCTAAATACGGTCAGAACTGTTTTCCAACACGTCTATAATATGTATGTAACATTGGCCACGGCGATGATGTAGTGGTCATTTCTAGTGTTTCTGCACGCCTACCTCAAAGATTCTACTGTTCATATCACTATGTTGTCACACCTCGGTCACCATAGTTATTTTAGAGTACCGTGGCTGTGCCCAACTGCTCAAACGGAAAGCCTCTATCGGTTATACAAAATTATTAAACGCTTCATGCACTATTTTTATATAGCTGATTTGGAAAATCAGGATGCATTGGTACAGTTCTGAAAATAGATATTCTTTACAATCTGAGGTATCGTCATTGGGGTCTTTTCTCTCGGTTATTAGGTTGTTTTTTTAAATACTTTCACGTGTTCGAGGTTGACATAACAGAATTGTGGCCTTGACAAATCATGTTGCGCTATCGATACTGAACGGACTGTACAGTTTGTATGACCCAGCTGGATTTGTTCACACCGGCGCTTAGCAGCTGACCACAGTTCGGAAGTTTCCCCCGCGAGGTGGCTTGATTTAACCGGAAGTCAACAAAAGTTCGGCTGCGGCGTACGTCGCTATGTCGGCCTCGACGATCACCGGTACAATATCATGAACATGTCAACGAGATTAAATTCACGTCAGATGTGAATGCCATCAAACACGAATATTAAAGCGTTAAAATCAGACGTTTTGCCCTATGGATTATTTAATGTTTTGAAGTTGAATTAGAGCTTCGTAAAACAGATGTTCATATGTCATTTATCTTTTTCGGAAATATTACTAATAATAATTTTCTGCTTATTTTGCCGTCACTTACTGATAGTCATATTTTCATGAATACTGTCTTTATTAAAACACGTCATGTAAAGAATTCAATATTATAATATTATCCGAAGCCCAATTCTTTATCAGCCGGGTCACCAGATTTGCCCTGATATCGAAACCTGACCGGCGTACATGTAGAAACCGACTCGCCTATCGGTGGACAAATCAAGTAGGCCCAATATCTAACAAATCAGTAAACAGATCAAACAATTATTTGGCTCGACACTCTTTTTAAAAATAGGGCAACTACTGCTGGATATGGGGCTGCTATTCTATATCGTTTATTAAGGTAGTAATTTTGATATTAACAAAATGTTTATTATTTAGGAATGGGAATGTCAATTAAACAGCAATATTATACTATAATATATTACTATTAACAAATGCTTATTATTTTGGAAGGTCAATTAAATAGTAATATATTATAATATGCTACCCTTTAATTGACCTTCCTAAATAATAAGCATGTCTTAATATCAAAATGATATTTAATCCTTGTTCTATTCCCGCATAGAAAGCTTACAAATTCCACCGCCTGATAAGGTACCCGTATTTAACATTATTTTCTTTATTTAATAAGAAAACGTGATTTATGAAGGTGTGTGTTTAGATAATCGGGGGTCAAGAGTCATAAACGATTAATCAACAAACAAAATGTTGTCCTGGGTTACTGTGTAGGTCCTTCACAATATCATTAGAAAAAAAGTCTTACTCATAAAAGGAAAGAGAGCGTATTTGTGAATGAGCATTTAATTGTTTATTACAACATGCAGCTATTGTAATAAGTGTAATAAACGGAGTGACGAAGGACAGGGAACTCAACTGTATTGCGATATTCTTAAAAGAGTAGTGTATGTCTTCGTGCTGTGGTTTCAACGTGGGTGTGTAATAAAGCCTCTGTAAATAACGTATACCTATATGGATTGCGAAATATTCTGTTCCCTTTAGCTGTATAGGGCAGTTATCAAAAGTTAGATACAGTTATTATTGTATACAAGTATATACTGTTATTTCGTCGATCAACGTGAACAGCACACATCCACCAAATATAATATCAAGATGGGAAAGTTAAATATATTTGAAATAACATTCGCTAACCAACAGGGGGTGTTCTATGGAGGACAAATAATACAAGGTCATGTTACAGTGGAATTAAATGATGAAATAAAAATGAGAGGTAATTTGTTTTATGTTTCACTGTGTCTTATTGGAGCTACTGTTGGCCGGGAAGTTAGGCGCTGACTCACTAACCACCAGGTTTCGAGTTTTCCAGCGTGCTTTCCGTATGTCAGTGGAAAGGTGTCCAGTGATTCGGGTGGAACTGACGTCCCGTCTTCCGTTGGCGATGTCCGGGCAAACATTTCCTCATTGAACATTATAGGCCACATTACATGATATGTGTTAAATTTCATTAGCTTGATTGTTGACGAAAAGTTGGATTTTAGTTTTACCCCAATCCATTGCGATTATTTTCACATATTATTATATTCCTTGTGAATATAACCTGTCATATTTTACGCTAATGTATCAACAATAAAGGTCATAGAGGGATAATATATGTTACAGAGGAATGTCGGAAGAAAAATTCTGCCGTCTGCCGTGTGATTCGTTCTTTACATAAATGCTTCGCTGGCTCGTTCTTTGATCAGGCCCCGAAGACCTAATTTACACCGGTTCTGACACGTTGTAACCTTGATATACGTAGACCTGCGGAGTAAAGCCATGGATACAATATAACAGATATATATCGTGAACTAGGTTATGATCTACATATTAGTAAATTCGTGTGTAGTCAAGGCCACTCAATCCCCGTTCTGTTCTTTTGAATGAATACAATGCACGTAAATGACATTAGGGAGTACATCATATTGATATTTCCGAACATATACATGTATATAAATACCATATTCACTCCACCAAACCACTTACGTACATTGTATTGAATTAATAGTACACGATGGGGCTTGAACTGCCTTGACAATACCTGTATAGTAGAATACGCAGTGGAAGACGGTGACAACTCTGTTAAAGTAGGTCTTATGTGGAGGCAGAACCCCATTAAAATTCACAATTTCGGTACCCACAAATTGTAGTTCGTCTATTTATAGCACTTCTCTCTCTCTGTCTCTTATCCCCCTTTTGCAGAAAATATAACCCTGATAGAAAGTATAAATTATAAATTCAAACACTCTGCTACAATTCTGTGCGAATTTAACACCGTGGTTTAAGTGGCTGTATATAACTACATGATATTATGTTATAATAAACAGCTAAACAAGATTACCCTATGGCCCATTGAACATGTAGGAACAAAAGGAAGAAATATTGTACTTTAACTTTTCAGTCGTATTGACTGTGCAGTCACATTGTGTTTTGATTACACTGTTACATGTATATAGTGAAAGTTCAAATAAATGAAACGAAGTGGGGTTCTGCTCCCACTGGACTACTTTTGACACTACAGCAGGTTAGGTTACGTCGTGATTACCCTTCGTCTCGACACTGAACAGCTTTAGACGTGACACCATCTTGGGCATAGATCTCTACAAGGCATTGATGTAACATTTATGAGCAATAGGCTCAGACTTCCGGGTTGTGACACTACAGTCAATTAGGAACTAACTTTCACTTCATGTTGTGTATACAATTTGAAAGATCAATTGACTGCGGATTACATTTTTGGTTAACTATGTTTTTGTATCTTTATAATTAACATCCATAATGCATAGGTTACGTACATGAAATTATACACAAAGATGTGACATTATATATAAGCTGAATATAAGTTTTCTATCAATTAGCGCGTGTTCTGTGCGGAAGCTGTGGGTATGATGTTCCCCTTGGAACTCCAGACTATGTCTCTCATAGGATACCTAAATGATGTCTAAGCCGAGGAACTGAATGGTGTCAGAATGGTGTCTGTCCCTCAGTTTCTCAGTCGAGGCGGTTGTGGTAACGACCTTCTGAGAATACTAAATGGTGTCTTTTGCCCTAGCCTCTATACCGCTATGGCTGTGGGTATGATGTTCTCCTAGGATGATGATTTCAGAATGATGTCTGTTTCTCAATTTCTCAGTCGACCTCCTGACAATACTAAATGATGTCTTTCCCCTAGCCTCTAAGCCAAGAAGGCTGTGAGTATGGTGTTCCCCTGGGAATTCCTAATGATGTCAGTACCCCGGCCTGTAAAACGAGGTGACTAGCGGTATGTCTCACTGGGAGGTCCACTGGCGTCTCTAAATTATGCCTTAAAGGAAATTTAACCTCGCCTCAGCTATAAGGGCCTGACAATTAAAATTTTGAGGCAAGTGTTTCGTATGGGTACTGTTTACGTCATCTTTGTTATTCAAAATTAAAGCTTTGTGGTTTGCACATGTTCCTAAATATATAATCTTCACGTTGCTTGCAGGAATAAGACTTCATTTTGAAGGCGGTGCACGGGTTCACTGGACAGAACGACACAGTTCAGGCAGTGGTAAAAGTAGGCGCACAGTTACAAGACATTATTCATCTAGTGAAACATATTTTAATCATACGCTGGTTTTATTTGGCAAAGGTAAGCTGCACATTAATGTGTTTGATTGGTCTTGTTGTAGGAAATTGGAATTTTTCATCTAAACGTTTAAAACTTGATTGCATAGGGATCTCATATCTGGAAATAGTCAAAAATTGTAGAGTAAGAAAACTTATGTCAGTTTAAATATATATAACATGAAAATAGTGCTATCGAAAACAACCTTAATCAAAGGACGTTATTATACCATAATGGGTTTGCCAAGCAGAAAAATGGGGTTTAACGCCCATTTGACACAAATTAGGTGTTTTCTGGAGTAACATATGGATATTTTTTTTCAATAATTCAATTGCGCGTGCGGATTTTGAACAATGCGAGGAAACCGTAGGAGCCAGAGAAAAACCACAAGACAAGAGGCGAGTCACAAAGGACTCAATGAAAAAAGGAATGGGGTTTAACGTCCTACTCTTTTGCACCTAACCTGAGCTAATGGAAGACGGGCATACGCCATACAGTGTGCTATGAGGGAAATTTTGCCCGTACAGCGGCGCTACGGCCTACTCATATATCGAATTCCAACTACCAAGGGATCTTTTACGTGCACTCCAATGTGTACACGGGACCTCGGTTTTTGTCCCATCCAACGACTAGGCAGCTGTCCTTGTAGGCCCTCCTTCTGCATCACCGACAAGGGGAAATAACTCCGGAAAATCGACATGAACTTTCTCGGCCAATGCAGGGATCGAACACCCGACCTCCAGGCTAGCGAACCAGCGCCTTATAAACTTAGCCATAACGGACTCAAAATCAGACCTTATGATTTAACGCACACGCGTTAATCATTCAGAATCCCCCCCCCCCCCAAATAAAATTGGTTTCCGTAATTTATGCTACAGCAAATATACTTTATACGTAGTTATTTAATATTATTTAATATGGACATCAATTGATTTATGTTACAAGGTCCAGGGCAGAAAGGAGAAGACCCGGTTTTAAAAGCAGGAAGATATACATATCCATTTAGTTTCCAGTTACCCACAGGAATACCATCATCTTATGAAAGTTTTACTGGACGGGTTCGATATTCAGTGGGTGGTGTAATCGATCGTCCATGGAAGTTTGATCATACCACGAGACGGGCTTTTACAGTTGTCGATCCCCTGGATCTTAACCTGGAGCCAATGGCCACGGTAAATATGTTACAGTTGTCAAAGAAAAAGATTCTCCGCGTTTTGATTCACTGTTGTATGTTTTTATACACTCACGTTTCAGTCCGACAGCAGTTGTGTTTCTGGTGCGAATTATTGGTCTTCTGATGAGGGAGAGAGGGAGAGAAATGGGATTTAACGTCCACTCGACACAAACTAGGTCATTTTGGGACTAACATATGGTTTCAATTTTATTTCAATATTGCGCTTGCGCGTAGGGTCTTTAGCAGTGGGAGTGCCCGGAGAAAACTCACGAAGTTGAGAAGGCGCCCCTATCTCCATGCCACATACGCTCACAACAGGGATCGAAACCACAGCCGCAAGCCGGAGGTGACCCGGCCAGCCACAGGTCGAAGCGCGGCACTCTAGACCACTAGGCCATCCCAACACCCCCTTCTCAAGAGGAGGTAAACCCTGTCGATATTCTGCCCTCCCCGACATGAATAGGGGAGAGAGAGAGACATGGGGTTTAACGTCCACTCGACGCAAAGACATGTATAGGAAATACATAATAGAAAACATACCATGAACACACCATAAGTCTTCCAACTAAATGTGTAGATCAATGATCATAATTCATTTAAATGAGCCTGTCCAATCTCATGAGTTTACTCCGGGACATCCGTTTTTCTCCCATTGCAAAAGACCCGTACCCGCAAGCGAATTATTGAAATAAAATTAAGCCATATGTTATTCCAAAAATGACCCAGTTTGCGCCGAGTGGACGTTAAACCCCATCTCTCTCTCTCTCTCTCTCTCTCTCTCTCTCTCTCTCTCTCATTTAAAATTTAAATGAATTTGTATTTCTCGATAATTTGTGTGTTATCCAGAAAGATGCCTCGGCAAATGATGAGAAGACTTTGTGTTGTTTGTGCTGTAAATCCGGACCAATCAGCTGCATGTTCAAACTTAATAGATTGGGTTACGTACCCGGTGAGGTCATTCCCATCACTGGTGAGATAAATAATGGCAGTCGACGAAAAATGACCAGTTCCTTCGCTGATATTAGGATGGTGAGTTCTGATTAAGATCTGTCTTGGTGGTAAATTATAATATAACTCTTTTTCTGGAACTTGGGTCTTGAAGCACAGTATTGTATGAGTGTATAATAATAAAGTGACTTTTTTATGTTCAATCAATTATATTCGATTCACTCGTTTGCGTTTTCAACACGTGATATTTTAAATTTTAGGGTTGTCGTTTGAAAATCAGCCTTTTTCGATTACTCCTCAGTCATGTATATGGCCAATAGATCACTAATGACTTCCCCATTGACGCTAATGTTAATTCTCGTTTTGTAGACCAGTCCTAAATTTTTCCCTCACTTTCTACCACAGATGGAGCAACATGGGCACCTCTTGTCCAAAATGACGTATGGGGTTCTTCATAAAACACTTTAAATACACAAACTGGAAGTAAAGATCAGTAACCATGCCATTTCCACCTCACATTTCAACCGAACCAAACTCTCAACTCTTGTATTCTTCCACCTCAAAATCATGAAGATTCACCCAAACATGTCAGAAATCGTATTTTCAACCCCCATCCCTCCCCTTCCAGCGATTCTAAACCAAAAAGTCAACAAAACATCGCTATGCAAAAGGGAGACAAATCGTATTTTCAAACCCCCGTTCCTTCGATTCTACACCTAAATTTCAACATAAATTGCCATGCAAAAGGGAAGAAAGACGAGAGGGCGAGGAAGACTAAAATTAAGTTTCGCCCTTCGTGGGAATATTTGGTGAGCTGTGTCCATATAATATCGACTGACGGAGAATCGGTTTTAGAAGAGTAATTTGCACCTGAGTTTGATAATATCGCTTACGAATATAATAGACTTTAGATAATGCAATATTTAAAAGAGATTTACAGCGTTCCATGCGCGTTGGAGCTACAGTTTTATAAAATGTTATTCCCCAACGCTCTTTGTATCAACGGATAAGGTTTACATACATTTCGGCACTCATGCACCTTATCATTTCTTGCAGACTGTCCAGTATCACGCCACAACAAAAACTAGAACAAGGTGTAATATTGTGTCTAAAATCTGGCATGGTGCCATTGAACCGGGTGATACTGATATGTGGAACGGAGATCATCTGCCTGTACCTCCGTTACCCCCGTCTGGTTTACGGGGATGTCGTATTATAGATATCAAATATACAGCAGTGGTAGGTTACATAAAATCTATGTTGTATTTCCTATTTATAGAAACAAAGGGTTGGAGTAACAGTTTTATCATACTCCTCGCAGTGTTTTGTTTGAGTATGCCATATCCCACTAATGAACGCAAATTTCTGTTCCAGATAATGACTGGTCAATTGTCTGCTCAACAACAAATAGCTTTAAACAGAGTTCCAAATTCGACCAAATTATGTTTACATAACGTTACGTCATGTCTCACGATTTTATTATGCCAAATTAACCTGTGCATAGCAAAATATTGTAGAAAAACTAATTGCGTGACAAACATTACCGTTTTGAGACGAACATACTTTTAGCACTTTATATCACTGTCCAACGGTTTAGGGAAAACCCAGATTAAACAAAGTGCTGTCATGTTCATGCATTTGGGATGGATTTGATTGAACGGGAAGAATAGACACACTCCGTCAAAATCGCAAGTATCAGAAGCCAATCTAGCAATGGCCAGCGAGGGATTTCTTGACCCATTTTCTTCAGCACTAATGTCAGCTTGTATCATTTGTTTTCCTTGTGACTGTGAATTCTGGTATTTAATCCTATGTACATCTTTTCAGTTAAATGTTGTTCCGTCTGGTTTAGCCTTTGACTTGGTGGTGCCAATTGATATCTTAATAGGTTCTATACCTCTCCAGGCAGTAGCACAACAATATGGTCCACCACCGCCTCTTTCAGGGACTTCTATACCTATGCAACCATCAGCTCCTTCCAATATGGGTTTGCGTAAGTAAACCTTATTTTATGTTTTTTAAAAAATGATGTATTTTTTCCATTAAGGGAAGGACAAGTCTAATCGGTGTGGTAGTGTGGATATTTCACCTACATGTATATAGTCCATGACTCATCGGGACACTACGTGTAAATATTGTCGATTTGACTTTTTTTATAATAAAATAAAGATAATCTAATGAAATACAGATAATTTATGGAGTCTTATTTTCAATTTTTCAGCCCCACCATCCTATGCTGAATGTGCCTTTGGTAAAGTTAATATACGCGAAGAGAGTGATAATGAACATACACGTGGTAATATGGACTTTGCTCCTGTTTACTCATATTATAATTGGAATCAACATGAAGCTAATACATTTGTGCCTGTAACTGAACAAGAGACTGAGTAAACCAATCTATACTATAATCCTATGACATTCCATCCAAATGCATGTATTATATTATTTGTGGTATATATAACAAATACTGTTCCGGGTTCGTGCATTTAAATATTAAAATATATAATATTTAAATGCACGCTTGTCTGGGTCTCAACGAAGACAAAATAATATCTCAAATTTGGTCACTTACAAGTGTCTGATTCGTGGGCCTTGGATAACATTGCTTGCTATTCGGGTGGCTTTTAAAGTAAAACATAAGTTGGTCAAAACAGGTGTTAATATACTGAGCGCCATAGAAAACGCATCACTTAGTTTTTCGTATAACAAAATGATCCTGTAAACATATCTTATTTATTTTTCTTCTTATTGTGAACAATGTTCAATTGGGAACACATCAATAACAACACATTTGTACACTTATGGATGTTTAATCTGTAATCAACGGTACAAAGTCAGAGGGGTCAAAACCAAAAGTACGACACAGATGTCAGCAGCGCGTGTGTCCTCTACTGGCTCTAACGCACACTGTGCAGCGACGTAGCATGGAATTAACCATTCACAATAAGAAGCAAAATAAATAAGATATGTTTACATGATCATTTTGTTACATGAAAAACTAAGTGATGCGTTTTCTATGGCGCTCAGTATATAATACTGAAAGGCATTCGCATCTGGCGTTCAGCGAATAGAAGGCAAAATAATTGTACAAATTTGGTCATTTATTATAAATGTCTGATTCGTAGGCCTCAAATGACATTGCTTCACATTTAGAAGACGTTTAAGTAAAAAAACAGATTCTTCAAAAGATGAGTTTATAGCGCTTAAAGGATATTTGGTGCTAACAAAACAAACACAGCTCGTACATAGTCTGTGTTAGGACATGATATTTTCTAATGTGAAATACCATCTTATAACCAGATGCATGTTCGGTGGCGAATTATTTAAAACAATCAATCTGATTAAAATGCTGATCTTTATTTCGTTTCGCTTATTTATTATTTGTTTGTTTTTTTTTTGTACTTTCGATGGCCTGCACTAAATGGAGATCTATCTACGTTCGGCTTTAGACCTTATGATGTAAGAAATTGACTTATCAATCAGCGTTGACATGTCTAGTGGTTTACCCAAAGTTCATCGCACCTCACGCAAAAAAAAACCCCAAAAAACAACTCGCCATAACAGACCGTTTCATTTTCTAATCCCTCGCATCATCCATAACACGGGTTATATAACAACTCGTCCAGATTCTAGTGTAGCAATGACAGGTTAAACGAAATTTTGAATTATAAAAGACGAAACGAAATAGTATCTGTTTTAATCAGATTGTTAAACAACATGCTTTGTTCAGTTTACACATGAGCACGTTTTGTGAATTTGGTGCTATATAAATAGACATATTATTATTATTTATTGTTGGTCACAATGGACACTTGCGTCTTTTCACTATTTAACCAGGCAGTGGTCTATACGTGGCATTTCTGCTAAAGCAACAAAGTTACTTTAGATGACATTTTATGGCATGACATATTCTACAAATCTCAGCCATATACCCGGACAAAATATCCAACTATAATATGTGTTGATTTATAATGATTTATTACACCTTTCCTTTTTTGAAAAGTTTTGTTTTCTCTGCTATTAATGGAGCAAACCTGAAGTGCCTATACATATAAAATATATAAAAATAAACCTTATATTTATTATTTTATAATTATGCTCCATTATACTATTTTGTGAAAAATTTGTATTTTCCCTACTGTTTCTCCGGCCAACGTGAAGTGCCATATAAAAAGATATCCACTAGTTCGTTCATAAAATGTTTTATTATACTTGTTTTTGTGAAGAATCTGGGGTTTTTTCCTACTATTTATCCGGCCAACAATCGGCAAACCTCGACAGATTCCGGGACCTACATCTAGTCTCGGCTCTATGACGAATTCCGCCATATTGGAACTACTTTAAAGGTCTCAGATGAAACATGGCTGCGCCCATGGTGTCTTGTTTTGTTTGTAATAGCATCAAGTTTTCCTGTTAAAGTAAACCGATAGCCGCATCGCAAATGTATGGGCGAAGGTACATATCACTTACTGTCATACAGCCGAGACAATGGGGATGCTCGATTCACAGTTCCGGAATTGAATTCCAAAACTAGTGTCAATCGAGTGAAAAGGAGAATTTCGGAATACAACGCATGTGTCGACTGTATAAAAAATATATCAACCAATCATGACTGCTGAAACATATTTTTTTTCACCTAGGAATACGTCATACGTCATCTGTTCCAGATGTATTCAAACTTGACTTTGTAACTCCTTTAATTAAAAAGACTAATCTTGATTGTAATGTTTTGAACAATTACAGGCCGGTCTCGAATTTAAGTTTTATATCTAAAATATTTGAAAAATGTATTGCCAGTCAGTTGGAGTGTCATATTGAAGATAATTCCCTTCACGAGCCTCTACAGAGCGCATATAAAAAATTCCACAGTACTGAAACTGCTTTAACTCGTGTTTCAAAATGATATTCTTTTATCCCTTGATAATCAAAAATGTATTCTTTATTATTATTAGACCTGTCTGCTGCCTTTGACACAGTCGACCACAGCATTCTTTTAAATCGTCACCTTTTTAGATTTGGTATTAATAACTCGGCTCTTAATCTTTTAGAAAGTTATTTAATTGGTAGGCAGCTATGTGTTGTTGTAAATGGTAAATATTCTTCTCATTGTGTTTTAAAATCTGGCGTTCCCCATGGCCCTGTCCTTGGTCCTATTTTATTCACGTTATACACCTCACCGCTTGGGGATATAGTTAGAAAATATGATTTACAATTTCATTTATACGCAGATGACACCCAATTATATACTCTTTTTCACCTAAAAATCCAGATTCTTATGTCAGCTCAAAAGTAGTTATTGAAGAATGTATATATGGATGTCAAAAAACTTTCTTAAATTAAATGATGATAAAACTGAATATTTATTAATTGGCTCAAATAAATAATTGTCAAAAATTGACTGTAAATCTCCCGTCTTAATTGGTAATAATGAAATTAATCCCTCGTCATCTACACGGGCACAGGGATACCATCATCATATGAAAGTTTTACTGGACGGGTTCGATATTCAGTAGCCGGTGTCATTGATCGTCCCTGGAAGTTTGATCATACAACGAGACGAGCGTTCACAATCGTCGACCCTCTGGATTTGAATCTTGAACCACAAGCTATGGTAAATAAAATCTTTTGCATTTTATATCCCCTCTTCATCTTAATCTAGAACCAGTTCACAGGATTTTTTTTTTTTGAACTCACTACAGGTTGATTTTGGATTTTTGCAAGTAGATATAAAATCAACAAATGGTGTTTAGCGGCCTGCGGTTCTGCAACAACGTGAATAATGAAGACAGGCATGCAGTGCGCTATAGTTTCTTTTATGTGCACACCAAGTTGTAGATGGAATGAGCAATTATTTCTTTAGTAGAAAGAATTTAAAGCTCAACGATTAAGGCCAACAACCAAATATGGTGATTAATGACCACTGTATATTTAAAACATTATTAATGGAATTTGTCGTTCACAGTAATCCGTGTGTCTTTCAGCAAGGTGCCACAGGAAATGGTCAGAAAACGTTGTGTTGTTTATGCTGTGAATCCGGACCCATTAGTGCAGTATTGAGACTTAAGACAGGTTAGGTTATGTACCTGGTGAAGCCATCTCCATTAGTGGTGAAATAAACAATGGTAGTCGAAGAAAAATGACCTGTTCGTTTGCTGAAATTAAGATGGTGAGTCATGACCAAGATCTTGATAATTCTCATAAAATTCAACTGAATAGAGAGAGAGAGAGAGAGAGAGAGAGGAAATGGTCAGAACAGCACCATGAAACCCATAAGGCGCGGCTTCGGGGGATCTCCAATTTGTGTACTGCTTCAACATTCTCAAATCAAAAACACATTTCCAGAAGCTGGCAATTTCGTTCGATTGGAAAAGATCTGACAATTATATTGTTAAATAGGAAATTTTACGTCTGGTTCCACCGAGGTGATACCGCAAACAAAGAAACATTCCTATTATTGCAACACATCCCCTCCCAGTACGCCCTCGTATAGGCTCTGGAAAGATGCAGGCATTCGATAATCCATAAGGCATAATGTTGACACTAACAGAAAACCCAATTATGTCGTCTATGAACAAGTAAGCCTCTCCTCTCCCCGTCATTGTAATGTAAACAAATGGATGTGCCCAGCGTTAGCCTCTTGAAAAGACGTTAGTGCATTGACTAACCCAAATGGTTTAACGTCGATACTAAAACGTCTCACAATTATGTCGTCCACGAAAGCCAAATACGATCAGAACTGTTTTCCAACACGCCTGTAATATGTAACATTGGCAACGACGATGGAATGGTCATTTCTTGTTTAGTTTTTCTGCTCGCCTATCTCAAAGATTCTGCTGTTCATATCACTATGTTGTCACACCTCGGTCACCATAGTTATTTTAGAGTACCGTGGCTGTACCCAAATGCTCAAACGGAAAGCCTCTCTCGGTTATTAGGGTTTTTTTTTTTTAATATACTATTCAAAAAAAGTAGGGGATATTTGATTTTGGGGGCATAATACTAAAATATGCAAATGACTACGAAAAAAGTCACTATAGAACCTAACAGAAGGAACATTTACAGTTACATGTGACGCCCAGACGCACCAAGAGCTACCGCATGGAATGCAGGTGATGCTTGGGATTATCATGGGGGTCCAACCCAAAATTTGCAGGACTCTGACTTTGAATGTTACAGTCATTGTGGCATTGAATTCCAGGGTGGAAACATCAGTTTAATTGTTTTAGTGACCAGAAAACAAATTTTGATATGCGTCGGCTTACCCAAAATGAAAGGTTACGTGCCCTTGGCATGCTACAGATCGGCATGTTTCTCAGTCTGTCATAAGCAGGCTATGGTCCAGATACCGTGATACACAATCTGTACAGGACAGACCACGCTCAGGTCGACCAAGGGCGACAACTCAAGCCCAGGATCGATTTATCCGTACCTTGGCCTTGAGAAATCGTGTCATCACAGCAAATCAGATCAGCGCTCGTCTTCAAACAGACACTGGTGTGAGAGTGAGTGGCCAGACGATTGGGAATCGACTGCATAGGGGTCATCTTCGCGCCCGACGTCCTCGCGTGATCCCTTGTTTGAGAGATCATCACATTCAGGCAACACGTCGTTGGTGTAGGGATCGTCAACACTGGGATAATCGACGCTGGAGCAATGTGATGTTTTCAGATGAGTCAAGGTTCACTGTTGATTTTTTGGACAGACGTAGGAGGGTGTGGCGTCGTCGAAACGAGCGCTTCCAAGACGTTAACGTCATCAGACATGATCAATTTGGGGGTGGTTCTGTTATGGTGTGTCGAGGCATCACTGTTGCTGGACGAACGGCTTTACATGTTGTTGCAGGGCGTGTTACAGGCCAGTACTACCGGGACAACATCTTGGCAGTCCATGTTGTGCCGTTCGCACGACGTCATGGCCGCCGTTTCATCTTCCAGGATGACAACGCAAGATGTCACAGGGCCAGGATCGTTACAGGTTACCTCCAACAACAGAACATCACCACATTACCTTGGCCAGCACTGATTCCCGACCTCTCCCCCATCGAGCATGTCTGGGACATGCTTGGACAGAGGTTACGTCAACGTCAACAACGTCCTGCCAATGTCCAAGAACTTGCTGCTGCGTTGCAACAGGAATGGGACAATCTGGACCAAAATGACCTTAGACGTCTCATTAGGTGTTTGCCACGTCGGATCAATGCTTGTTTGGCAAACAGAGGAGGATTTACCCGTTACTGACTTTGTTGTGATGCTGTGGTAGCTTTGCTGTTTGACCCCGGGTATCATTTTACTCTTATAATGGTCAGTCTGTGCCTTACTTAGTCTAATGATCATTTGGAATAAATCGATGAATGTGAACTTCATTTCATTTTGTCATTTGTTTCATCGTCAGTTTCATTGGGTGACTTTAATAACACTTAAAATCAAATATCCCCTACTTTTTTTGAATAGTATACTTTCACGTGATCGAGGTTGACATAACAGAATTGTGGCCTTGACAAATCATGTTGCGCTATCGATGCTGAACGGACTGTACAGTTTGTATGACCCAGCTGGATTTGTCCACACTGGCGCTTAGCAGCTGACCACAGTTCGGAAGTTTCCCCGGCGAGGTGACTCGATGCAACCGGAAGTCAACAAAAGTTCAGCTGCGGCTTACGGCGAATACGTCGCTATGTCGGCATTGTCGATCACCGGTACAAGATCATGAACATGTCAACGAGATTAAAATCACGTCAGATGTGAATGCCATCAAACACGAATATTAAAGCGTTAAAATCAAACGTTTTGCCCTATGGATTATTTAATGTTTTGAAGTTGAATTAGAGCTTCGTAAAACAGATGTTCATATGTCATTTATCTTTTTCGGAAATATTACTAATAATAATTTTCTGCTTATTTTGCCGTCACTTACTGATAGTCATATTTTCATGAATACTGACTTTATTAAAACACGTCATGTAATGAATTTAATATCATAATATTATCCGAAGCCCAATTCTTTATCAGCCGGGTCACCAGATTTGCCCTGATATCGAAACCTGACCGGTGTACGCCATGTAGAAACCGTCTCGCCTATCGGTGGACAAATCATATAGGCCCAATATTTAATAAATCAGTAAACAAATCAAACAATTATTTGACTCGACACTCTTTTTAAAAACAGGGCAACTACTGCTGGATATGGGGCTGCTATTCTGTGTAGCTTATTAAAGTTACATTATGGGAGATAAGATAAAGAGATGGCAGTTCTCACTATAACAGTTAAAAACTAGATAGTGTAAAGGTAATTTGCTGAAAATTTCAGTCAAATTGGTCCACTATTAGCCGAGAAAAATATAGGAATTCAATCTGCCAACATCGAAGGCTAGCGTTGACTTTTATTATGGTCTGTATATGTTAATTAATCACGCAGCAAAGACGCAAGTCTGCGAGTAGTCGAGGGTGGTGTGCGCGTTGGAGAGGTAATTATATCTCCGTCGGCAACCGTCCGAGATCTGGGGGTGATGATGAACTCAGCGGGACTTATGGACGAGCAGATCAAGAGTGTATGTGGTAGGACGTCTCACTCACTATGGCGCATTGGTAAAATCCGACATGTTTTAGATCAAGTCGACACTGAGAAATTAGTGCATGCTTTTGTGACATCGAAACTTGATTATTGCAATAGTTTGTTCTATGGTCTTCCAACCTACAAAATAAAAAAATACAGCATATTCAGAATTCTGCAGCTACGCTGGTCACCAGATGGAAGCTAGATCGTCATGCACATATGACGCCTATTTTAAAAGAGCTACACTGGCTTCCAGTCCAGCAGCGAATTATTTTTAAAATTGTCTGCATTATTTTCAAAATTATACGCCATAGTGAGTCAGCGCCTTACTACCTCACCGATATTATTAACGTTTGGCAACCGGCATATTGTACTAGGAGTAGCACTGAGGTGAAGCTGTTGCCCTTCTCTTTCAAAGATCATGGGAAGAAAACGTCCAAACAGTACGGTGACCGTGCCCTAAGTGTGGCAGCGTTTAAATTGTGGAACAGTCTTCCACTAGATCTGAGAGCTATCACAAAACTTTCTCTGTTCAAATCAAACCTGAAAACCCATATCTTTCGACAACATTTTTGCTCCTGAAAACTATTTTATATTTATATTTATATTTAATGTTACTATTTTCATGATTTTATGTTTTATTTAGTTACCATTAAAATGCTCGTTCTTATGACTTATGTACAGACTGTTGAGACATTTGCGTAACGGTCTATAAACAATAAATATTATTATTATTATTAATTGATTATTTAGATAACATCTCAGGCCTTAAGAAAGACCTGTAATAAGCAGATTTTGCATTTGCATAATGCTATTCTAAGGTAGTAATTTTGACATTAACAAAATGTTTATTATTTAGGAATGGAAATGTCAATTAAACAGTAATATACTATAATATATTTCTATTAACAAATGCTTATTATTTTGGAAGGTCAATTAAATAGTAATATATTATAATATACTACCCTTTAATTGACCTTCCTAAATAATAAGCATGTCTTAATATCAAAATGATATTTAATCCTTGTTATATTCCCGCATAGAAAGCTTACAAATTCCCCCGCAGATAAGGTACCCGTATTTAACATTATTTTCTTTATTTAATAAGAAAAATTGATTTATAAAGGTGTGTGTTTAGACAAACAAAATGTTGTCCTGGGTTACTGTGTAGGTCTTTCGCAATATCATTACCCATCAAAGGAAAGAAAGTGTATTTGTGAATGAGCATTTGATTATTGATTACAACATGCAGCTATGGTAATAAGTGAAATAAACGGAGTGACGCAGGACAGGGAACGCAACTGTATTGTGATATTCTTAAAAAAGTAGTGTATATAATCGAGCTGGGTTTTCAACGTGAGTGAGTAATAAAGCCTATGTAAATAACGTATACCTATATGGATTGCGAAATATTCTGTGCCCATTAGCTGTATAGGCCAGTTATCAAAAGTTAAATACAGTTAGTATTGTATACGAGTATATACTGTCATTTCGTCGATCAACGTGAACAACACACATCTACCAAATATAATATCAAGATGGGAAAGTTAAATGTATTTGAAATAACATTCGCTAACCAACAGGAGGTGTTCTATGGAGGACAAATAATACAAGGTCATGTTACAGTGGAATTAAAAGATGAAATAAAAATGAGAGGTAATTTCTGTTTTATGTTTCGCCGTGTCTTATTGGAGTCACTGTTGGTCGATGAGTTAGGCGCCGACTCACTAACCACCAGGTTCCGAGTTTTCCAGCGTGGTTTCCAAATGTCAGTGCCGTCTTCCATTATCCCTGGTTAGGTGCAGAAGAGTAGGACGTTAAATCCCATTTAATTTTATTTCCTGTGTGAGTGGAAAGGTGTCCAGTGGTTCGGGTGCGGCGGGGAACTGATGTCCCGTCTTCCGTTGGCGCAACAATGAGCCTTAGAAGAATTAAAATTCGAAGAGTCGGCGGACTCGGCGATGTCCGGGCAAATCTTTCTTCATTGGACATTACATGGTATGTGTTCCATTTCATTAGCCTGATTGGTGACGAAAAGTTTGGATATCTATCAAATTTCTGTGTTTTTCACAGCGTATAGGATGATGTTCAATAGAATTCAAAGGCTTTTCCTTGTAAATATAACACGTCATATTTTAACCTAATGTATCAACCATAAAGATCATAGAGAAATAATAAATATATGTAACAGAGGAATAATATATGTTACAGGGGAATGTCGGAAAAAAAATCTACCGTGTGATTCGTTCTTTACATAAATGCTTTGCTGATTCGTTCTTTGATCAGGCCCCTAACAACCTAATTTACACCGGTTCTAACACGTGTATATCGTGAACGAGGTTATGGTCTACATATTAGTAAATTCGTGTGTAGTCAAGACCACTCAACCCCCTATTCTGCTCTTTTGAATGGTTCAAATACACATAAATGACATTGGGGAGTACATAGTATTCATATTTCTGATCATATACATGTATATAAATACCATATTCACTTCCCCAAACCACTTACGTACATTGTATTGAATTAACAGTACACAGTGGGGCTTGAACGGTCTTGACTATAATATATACATATATAATAGATTAAGTAGTGGAAGACGGTGACAACTCTGTTAAAGTAGGTCTTATATGGAGGCAGAACACCGTTAAATTTCACAATTTCGGTACCCACAAATTGTAGTTCGTCTATTTATAGCACCTCTCTCTCTGTCTCCTTTTCCCCCCTTTCCAGAAAATATAACCCTGACAGAAAGTATAAATTATAAATTCACTCTGCTACAATTCTGTGCGAATTTAACACCGTGGTTTAAGTGGCTGTATATATATTAACTACATAATATTATGTTATAATAAACAGCTAAACAAGATTACCCCATGGCCCATTGAACATGTAGGAACAAAAGGAAGAAATATTGTGCTTTAACTGTGCAGTCACACTGTGCAGTTCAAATAAATGAAAGGAAGTGGGGTTCTGCTCCCACTGGACTACTTTTGACACTACAGCAGGTTGGGTTACGTCGTGACTACCCTTCGTCTCGACACTGAACAGCTTTAGACGTGACACTATCTTGGTCATAGATCTCTACAAGGCATTGATGTAACATTTATGAGCAATAAGCTCAGTCTTCCAGGTTGTGAAACTACAGTCAATTAGGAACTAACTTTCACTTCACGTTGTGTATACAATTTGAAAGATCAATTGACTGCGGATTACATTTTTGGTTAACTATGTTTTGTATCTTTATAATTAACATCCATAATGCAAAGGTTACATACAGGAAATTATACACAAAGATATGACATTATATATAAGCTGAATATAAGTTTTCTATCAGTTAGCGCGTGTCCTGTTCGGAAGCTGTGGGTATGATGGTCCCCTTGGAACTCCAAACTATGTCTCTCATATGATCTCTAAATGATGTCTAAGCCGAGGAACCGAATGGTGTCAGAATGATGTCTGTTCCTCAGTTTCTCAGTCGAGGCGGTTGTGGTAACGACCTTCTGAGAATACTAAATGATGTCTTTCCCCCTAGCCTCTACGCCGAGAAGGCTGTGGGTATTATGTTCTCCTAGGATGATGATTTCAGAATGATGTCTGTTTCTCAATTTCTCAGTCGACCTCCTGAGAATACTAAATGATGTCTTTCCCCTAGCCTCTAAGCCAAGAAGGCTGTGGGTCTGATGTTCCCCTGGGAACTCCTAATGATGTCAGTACCCCGGCCTGTAAACCGAGGTGACTAGCGGTATGTCCCACTAGGAGGTCCACCGGCGTCTCTAAATTATGCCTTAAAGGAAATTTAACCTCGCTCAGCTATAAGGGCGTGACAATTAGCATTTTGAGGCAAGTGTTTCGTATGGGTACTGTTTATGTCATCTTTGTTCTATTTAATTGGACTTATCTATGCACGAGATGACTGGGCGATAGCTAGTACCCTACTTCCATCAACTGATGGTGGCAGGAAATGTCTGAGTTAGCCTATGAAGCTTGAATGAGCGTGCTATGAGATAAACTTTGCCCGGGCAGTGGCACTATACCTACGCTTATATCGAATTCAAACTGCCAGGGTTATTTATGTGCAGTTCAAATAAGACTGTTCGCATAACGGTTATAACATCCATTAGACATAGACCTATTGTCTGCTTGTTTATGAGTCGCCCGCCATCGCCATCCCAAAATACCTTGGAGCCTAGGTAAGTATATGAACGTCTCCGATTGTCTTGATGTTGTTAAAAAGTAATGCTTTGCGGTTTGCACATGTTCCTAAATATATAATCTTCATGTTGCTTGCAGGAATAAGACTTCATTTTGAAGGCGGTGCACGGGTTCACTGGACAGAACAAACCAATAAGGTTACAAGAAGTTATTCATCTAGTGAAACATATTTTAATCATACGCTGATATTATTTGGCAACGGTAAGACGCACATTAAAGTGTTTGATTGGAGTTTTTCATCTGAACTTTCAAAACATAATGATCTCATATCTGGAAATAGTCAAAAATTGTAGAGCAAATAATAAACTTATGTCAATATAAATATAACATGAAAATATTGCTATCGGCCATGTTGAACATGGTCAACGTGTAGGCCAGAATAATAGAATATCGATGGATTGCAATTGAGGGACACACGGTGGCCAATTAGTTAAGACGCTGGCTCGCCTACATGGAAGTCGCTTGTCCGATCCCTGCATTGGTGGAGAAAGCTCATAGGGATTTTCCAACGTGGCTTCCCCTTGTCAGTAGTGCAGGACGGAGGTCCCGACAAGAAAAGAAAAATCCAGGTCCGTGTATACCTTGGCGTTAAAGATCCCTTGGCAGTTGGAATTCAATTTAAGAGTAGGCTATATATACAGTGCCGCTGCCCGGGGAAAATTTCTCCCACAGTACACTCTTCATTATCGCAGTCGGAGCAGGACAGTAGGACGTTAAAAACAAATTCTTGTACTTCCGATGGAGCCTGAGAAAAACCACAAGACAAGAGGCGAGTCACAACGGACTCAATGAAAAAATGAATGGGGTTTAACGTCCTACTCTTTTGCACCTAACCTGGGCTAATGGAAGACGGACATACGCCATACAGTGTGAAATGAGGGAAATTTTGCCCGGGCAGCGGCGCTATGGCCTACTCTTATATCGAATTCCAACTGCCAAAGGATCTTTTACATGCACTCCAATGTGTACACGGGACCTCGGTTTTTCGTCCCATCCGAACGACTAGGCAGCTGTCCTTGTCAGGCCCTCCTTCTGCATCACCGACAGGGGGAAATCACTCCGGAAAATCGAGATGAACTTTCTCGGCCAATACAGGGATCGAACACCCGACCTCCAGGCTAGCGAACCAGCGCCTTATCCACTTAGCCACAACGGACTCAATAGCAGACCTTATGATTTAACACACACGCGTTAATCATTCACACACACCCCCCCTCCCCCCCTCAAAAAAATTGGTTTCCGTAATTTATGCTACAGAAGTATACTTTACACCTAGTTATTTAATATTATTTAATATGGACATCAATTGATTTGTGTTACAAGGTCCAGAGCCGAAAGGAGAAGACCCAGTTTTAAAAGCAGGAAGATATACATATCCATTTAGTTTCCAGTTACCCACAGGAATACCATCATCTTTTGAAGGTTTTAGTGGACGGGTTCGATATTCAGTAGCTGGTGTAATCAATCGTCCATGGAAGTTTGATCATACCACGAGACGGGCTTTTACAGTAGTCGATCCACTTGATCTTAACCTGGAGCCAATGGCCACGGTAAATATGTTACAGTTGTCAAATAAAAAGATTCGCCGCGTTTTGATTCACTGTAGTCTGTTTTTATACACTCACATTTCAATCCGACAGCAGCTGTGTTTCTGGTGCGAATTATTGGTCTTCTCATGAGGGAGAGAGAGAGAGAGAAATGGAATTTAACGTCCACTCGACACAAACTAGGTCATTTTGGGACTAACATATGGTTTCAATTTTATTTCAATAATTCGCATGCGCGTAGGGGTCTTTAGCAGTGGGAGGAAACCGGAGTGCCCGGAGGTTGAGAAGGCGCCCCTATCTCAATGCCACATACGCTCACACCAGGGATCGAAACCATAGCCGCAGGCCAGAGGTGACCGGTCAGCCACAGGTCGAAGCGCGGCACTCTAGACCACTAGGCCATCCCAACCCCCCCTTCTCATGAGGAGGTAAACCCTGTCGATATTCTGCCCTCCCCGACATTAATAGGGGAGAGAGAGAGACATGGGGTTTAACGTCCACTCGACGCAAAGACATGTATAGGAAATACATGATAGAAAACATACCGTGAACACACCATAAGTCTTCCAACTGAATGTGTAGATCAATGATCGTAATTCATTTAAATGAGCCTGTCCAATCTCATGAGTTTACTCCGGGACCTCCGTTTTTCTCCCATTGCAAAAGACCCCTACGCGCAAGCGAATTATTGAAATAAAATTAAACCATATGTTATTCCAGAAATGACCCAGTTTGCGCCGAGTGGACGTTAAACCCCATCTCTCTCTCTCGCTCTCTCTCTCTCCCTCTCTCTCTCTCTGATTTAAATGAATTTGTATTTCTCGATAATTTGTGTGTTATCCAGAAAGATGCCTCGGCAAATGATGAGAAGACTTTGTGTTGTTTGTGCTGTAAATCCGGACCAATCAGCTGCATGTTCAAACTTAATAGATTGGGTTACGTACCCGGTGAGGTCATTCCCATCACTGGTGAGATAAATAATGGCAGTCGACGAAAAATGACCAGTTCCTTCGCTGATATTAGGATGGTGAGTTCTGGATTAAGATCTGTCTTGGTGGTAACTTATAATATAACTCTTTTTCTGTAACTTGGGTCTAGAAGCACAGTATTGTATGAGTGTATAATAATAAAGTGACTTTTTTATGTTCAATCAATTATATTCGATTCAATCGATTGCGTTTTCAACACGTAATATTTTAAATTTTAAGGTTGTCGTTTGAAAATCAACCTTTTTCGATTACTTCTCAGTCGTGTATATGGCCAATTGATCACTAATGACTTCCTCATTGACGTTAATGTTAATTCTCGTCTTTTAGACCAGCCCTAAATTTTTCCCTCTTTTTCTACCACAGATGGAGCAACATGGCCACCTCTTGTCCAAAATGACGTATGGGGTTCTTCATAAAACACTTTAAATACACAAACTGGAAGTAAAGATCAGTAACCATGCCATTTCCACCCCACATTTCAACCGAACCAAACTCTCAACTCTTGTATTCTTCCACCTCAAAATCATGAATATTCACCCAAACCTGTCAGAAATCGTATTTTCAACCCCCACCCTTCCCCTTCCAGCGATTCTAAACCAAAAAGTCAACAAAAAATCGCAATGTAAAAGGGAAGAAAGGGAGACAAATCGTATTTTCAAACCCCGTTCCTTCGATTCTACACCAAAAATTCAACATAAATTGCCATGCAAAAGGGAAGAAAGACGAGAGGGCGAGGAAGACTAAAATTAAGTTTCGCCCTTCGTGGGAATATTTGGTGACTGATGGAGAATCGGTTTTAGAAGTGTAATTTGCACCTGAGTTTGATAATATCGCTTACGAATATAATAGACTTTAGATAATGCAATATTTAAAAGAGATTTACAGCGTTGCAGCTACAGTTTTATAAAATGTTATTCTCCGACGCTCTTTGTATCAACGGATAAGGTTTACATACAATTCGGAACTCAGGCACCTTATCATTTCTTGCAGACTGTCCAGTATCACGCCACAATAAAATCTAGAACAAGGTGGAATAGTGTGTCTAAAATCTCGCATGGTGCCATTGAACCGGGTGATAGTGACATGTGGAACGGAGATCATCTGCCTATACCTCCGTTACCCCCGTCTGGTTTACGAGGATGTCGTATTATAGATATCAAATATTCAGCAGTGGTAAGTTACATAAAGTCTATGTTGTATTTCCTATTTATAGAAACAAAAGGTTGGAGTAACAGTTTTATCAGACTCCTCGCAGTGTTTCGTTTGAGTATGCCATATCCCACTAACGAACGCAAATTTCTGTCCCAAATAATGACTGATCAATGGTCTGCTCAACAACGAATAGCTTAAAACAGAGTTCCAAATTTGACCAAATTATGTTTACATAACGTTACGTCATGTCTCACGATTTTATTATGCCCAATTAACAAGTGCATAGCAAAATATTGTAGAAAAACTAATTGCGTTTTGAGACGAACATACTTTTAGCACTTTATATCACTGTCCAACGGTTTAGGAAAATTCAGATTAAACAAAGTGCTGTCATGTTCATGCATTTGGGATAGATTTGATTGAACGGGAAGAATAGACACACTCCGTCAAAAGCTCAAGTATCAGAAGCCAATCCAGCAATGGCCAGCGAGGGATTTCTTGACACATTTTCTTCAGCACTAATGTCATCTTGTATCATTTGTTTTCCTTGTGACTGTGAATTCTGGTATTTAATCCTATGTACATCTTTTCAGTTAAATGTTGATCCGTCTGGTTTAGGCCTTGACTTGGTGGTGCCAATTGATGTCTTAATAGGTTCTATACCTCTCCAGGCAGTAGCACAACAATATGGTCCACCACCACCTCTTTCAGGGACTTCTATACCAATGCAACCATCAGCTCCTTCAAATATGGGTTTGCGTAAGTAAACCTGATTTTATGTTTTTTAAAAAATGATGTATTTTTTCCATTAAGGGAAGGACAAGTCTAATCGGTGTGGTAGTGTGGATGTTTCACCTACATGTATATATTCCATGACTCATCGGGAAACTACGTGTAAATATTGTCGATTTGACTTTTTTTATAATAAAATAAAGATAATCTAATGAAATACAGATAATTTATGGAGTCTTATTTTCAATTTTTCAGCCCCACCATCCTATGCCGAAAGTGGTTTTGGTAAAGTTAATATACGCGAAGAGAGTGATAATGAACATACACGTGGTAATATGGAATTTGCTCCTGTTTACTCATATTATAATTGGAATCAACATGAAGCTAATACATTTGTGCCTGTAACTGATTAGAGACTGAGTAAACCAATCTATACTATAATCCCATGACATTCCATCCAAATGCGTGTAATATATTATTTGTGGTTTATATAACGAATACTGTTCCGGGTTAATATATAATATTTAAAGGCATCCGTGTCTGGAGCCCAACGAAGACAAAATAATATCTCAAATTTGGCCATTTACAAGTGTCTGATTCGTGGGCCTCAGATAACATTGCCTGTGTAGTAGGGTGTAATTTGTTTTGTTTTGTTGTTTATATGTAAATAAAGTTTATGTAATATATGGTGTTGTATCTTATGTCAGCTTGGTGTATTGTAATCTAGCCAAGATGTAGTGTCCAGTGTGTGTGTGTGTTGTATTGTGTTTAGCGAGTTGTTTTAATGAGTGTACCTGGCTTGCACCTTGTTTCAAACTGCACATTTCTCTTGACATGACTAATGACAAGACCCTTGTATATTCTCTACATCTTCAGGTATTTTATATTTCTTGTTTTTAGTAACTGCACATTTCTCTTGACATGACTAATGACAAGACCCTTGTATATTCTCTTCATCTTCAGGTATTTTATATTTCTTGTTTTTAGTAATTTTATAAGTTTAATTTATCTGTAAATATATTTAGTAAAGTTTGGTTCTAAGTTGTTTAAATAAATAATTCTTGTAATTCTTGCAATAGGAGTTTCCCTAATCTATTACTTCATATCTTTAGTTTTCCCGCCATTTTCGCCCTTTTCCCATTGGTATTTATTTATTGGCAGTGTGAAGTTAGCTCGATTTTCGTTTTTCGTTTTTCAATATTGGTGAATATCGAAAAACGAGCTACTCGTTTTTCGATATTGGCGAATAACGAAAAACAACTAGCTCGTTATTCGATATTGGCGAATGCTGAAAAACGAGCTACTTGTTTTTTGACATTCAAACTTGAATCTAAAAAAAGTAGATGGATGTGTAGCTAAAGAAAGTCTCCAAAACACATCTGATTAAATCGGTGATATAAAATGAAATAGATATCAAGAATGTGGATGCCTGAGCAGTAGATACACATAAAAATGCCCTTTCTCCTTGTTTTTTTATATTGGCGAATCTCGAAAAACGAGTAGCTCGTTTTTCAATATTCAAACTTGAATCTCAAAAAAGCAGACTTGATGGATGTATTACTACAGAATGTCTCCAAAACACATTTTATTATTAAATACGTTGTCTAAAACGAACTAAAGATGTCATTAATGAGGGTGTGAGCAGTGGATTCACATAAAAACTGTTCTTTCTCGTTGTATTTTGATATTGGCGAATCTCGAAAAACGAGTAGCTCAAATTTGAATATCAAAAAAGCAGATTTGATGGATGTATATCTACAGAATTTTTCCAAAACACATTTTTTTAAATCAGTGATTTAAAACGTACTGTCTCTAAAACACATTTTATTAAATAAATGATCTAAAACGAACTAAAAATATCATAAATGAGGATGTCTGAGCAGTGGATTGACGTAAAATCCTCTCTTTCTCCTTGTTGTTTGATATTGGCGAGTCTCGTTTTTCGACATTCAAACTTGAATCTCAAAAAATCAGATTTGATGGATGTATATCTACAGAATGTCTCCAAGGCACATTTGATCAAATTATTGATCTAAAACGAACTAAAAATATCAGAACTGAGGATGCCTGAGCAGATGATTCACATAAAAACTGTTCTTTCTCGTTGTTTTTTGATATTGGCGAATCTCGAAAAATGCTCGGGCATCCTCAATTATGATATCTTTAGTTCGTTTTAGATCACTGATTTAATCAAATGTGTCTTGGAGACATTCTGTAAATAAACATCCATCAAATCTGATTTTTTGAGATTCAAGTTTGAATATCGAAAAACGAGTAGCTCATTTTTCGAGATTCGCCAATATCAAAAAACAAGGAGAAAGAGCAGTTTTTATATGAATCCACTGCTCAGACATTATGATATCTTTAGTTGTTTTTAGATCACTCATTTAATCAAATGTGTCATGGAGACATTCTGTAGATAAACATCCATCAAATCTGCTTTTTTGATATTCAAGTTTGAATATCGAAAAACGAGTGGCTCGTTTTTCGAGATTCGCCAATATCAAAAAACAAGGAGAAAGAGCACTTTTATGTGAATCCACTGCTCGGACATCCCCAATTATGTCTTTAGTTCGTTTAATATCAATGATTTAATAAAATGTGCTTTGGAGACATTCTGTAGATATACATCCATCAAAAGGTTCTTTTTTGAGATTCAAATTTGAATATCGAAAAACGAGTAGCTCGTTTTTCGAGATTCGCCAATATCAAAAAACAAGGAGAAAGAGCAGTTTTTATGTGAATCCATTGCTCGGGCATCCCCAATTATGATGTCTTTAGTTCGTTTTAGATCACTCATTTAATCAAATGTGTCATGGAGACATTCTGTAGATAAACATCCATCAAATCTGCTTTTTTTATATTCAAGTTTGAATATCGAAAAACGAGTGGCTCGTTTTTCGAGATTCGCCAATATCAAAAAACAAAAAGAAAGAAAAGTTTTATGTGAATCTACTGCTCAGGCATCCTCAATTATGATATTTTTAGTTCGTTTTAGATCATTGATTTAATAAAATGTGTTTTGGAGAAATTCTGTAGATATACATCCTTCAAATCTTCTTTTTTAATATTCAAGGTTGAATATCGAATAACGAGTAGCTCGTTTTTCGAGATTCGCCAATATCAAAAAACAAGGAGAAAGAGCAGTTTTTATGTAAATCTACTGCTCGGGCATACCCAATTATGATGTATTTAGTTCGTTTCAGATCACTCATTTAATAAAATGTGTCATGGAGACATTTTGTAGATAAACATCCATCAAATCTGCTTTTTTGATATTCAAGGTTGAATATCGAATAACGAGTAGCTCGTTTTTCGACATTCGCCAATATCAAAAAACAAGGAGAAAGAGCAGATTTTATGTGAATCCACTGCTCGGGCATCCCCAATTATGATGTATTTAGTTCGTTTCAAATCACTCATTTATTAAGAAAGAAAAGTTTTCATGTGAATCTACTGCTCAGGCATCCTTAATTATGATATTTTTAGTTCGTTTTAGATCATTGATTTAATAAAATGTGTTTTGGAGAAATTCTGTAGATATACATCCTTCAAATCTTCTTTTTTAATATTCAAGGTTAAATATCGAATAACGAGTAGCTTGTTTTTCGAGATTCGCCAATATCAAAAAACAAGGAGAAAGAAAAGTTTTTATGTGAATCCACTGCCCGGGAATCCCCAATTATGATGTTTTTAGTTCGTTTTAGATCACTCATTTAATCAAATGTGTCATGGAGACATTCTGTATATAAACATCCATCAAATCTGCTTTTTTGATATTCAAGGTTGAATATCGAATAACGAGTAGCTCGTTTTTCGAGATTCGCCAATATCAAAAAACAAGGAGAAAGAGCAGTTTTTATGTGAATACACTGCTCGGGCATCCCCAATTATGATGTATTTAGTTCGTTTCAGATCACTCATTTAATAAAATGTGTCATGGAGACATTTTGTAGATAAACATCCATCAAATTCCGCTTTTTTAATATTCAAGTTTGAATATCGAATAACGAGTAGCTCGTTTTTCGAGATCCGCCAATATCAAAAAACAAGGAGAAAGAGAAGTTTTTATGTGAATCCACTGCGCTGGCATCCCCAATTATGATGTATTTAGTTCGTTTTAGATCACTCATTTAATAAAATGTGTCATGGAGACATTCTGTATATAAACATCCATCAAATCTGCTTTTTTGATATTCAAGTTTGAATATCGAAAAACGAGTCAGATTCGCCAATATCAAAAAAACAAGGAGAAAGAGCAGTTTTTATATGAATCCACTGCTCAGGCATCCTGAATTATGATATCTTTAGTTCGTTTTAGAGTAGCTCGTTTTTCGATATTCACCAATATTGAAAAACGAAAAACGAAAATCAAGCTAACTTCACACTGCCTTATTTATTGTGGTGTTTGTTTTATTTTAGCTTGTATAATATTAGTCAACCATATTGGTGTATCTTATATAGTTAAAACACCTTTCCCAGGGTATGTTTAGTTTCCTATTTTCTCTTCTATCTTTTTAAATGTTCATATTTCTGTAAATGTATTTTAGTTCAAATTATGTTTTATCTTTCTTTTGTATATTTATTTCTACTTTGATTATGTTCCGTCCGCCTTGTTTGCATGTTTGTAATCTGTTTGTATTTATATTTTCAGTGTTTTTTCCTTTTTGGTTTTTTGGTTTTCCTTTTTGGTGTTGTGTTTGTTAATAAACTGTTTAAACCAGAGCTGTTTCCTGTCCTCATTAACCTGAAATCCCCCTGAGATAAAGCTCCGGCTACACTTGCCATTCGGGTGACTTTTAAAGTAAAACATAAGTTGGTCAAAAAAGGTGTTAATATACTGAGCGCCATAGAAAACGCATCACTTAGTTTTTCGTATAACAAAATGATCCTGTAAACATATCTTATTTATTTTGCTTCTTATTGTGAACAATATTCAAATGGGAACACATCAATAACAACACATTTGTACACTTATGGATATTTAATCTGTAATCAAACAAAGTCAGAGGGGTCAAAACCAAAAGTACGACACAGATGTCATGGATATTTAATCTGTAATCAACGGTACAAAGTCAGAGGGGTCAAAACCAAAAGTACGACACAGATGTCAGTAGCGCGTGTGTCCTCTACTGGCTCTAACGCACGCTGTGCAGCGACGTAGCATGAAATTAACCATTCACAATAAGAAGCAAAATAAATAAGATATGTTATACGAAAAAAACTAAGTGGTGCGTTTTCTATGGCGCTCAGTATATATAATATTGAAAGGCATCGATGTCTGGCGTTCAGCGAATAGAAGGCAAAATAATAGTACAAATTTGGTCATTTATTATAAGTGTCTTATTCGTAGGCCTCAAATGACATTGCTTCACATTTAGAAGACTTTAAGTAAAAACAGATTCGTCAAAAGATGGGTTTATATCGCTTTAAGCATATGTGGTGCCAACAAAACAAACACAGCCCGTACATAGTCTGTTTTAGGACATGATATTTTCTAATGTGAAATACCATCTTATAACTAGATGCATGTTCGATGGCGAATTATTGAAAACAATCAATCTGTTTAAAATGCAGAACTATATTTGGTTTCGTTTATTTATTTATTTATTTATCTATTTTTTTGTACTTTCGATGGCCTGCACTAAATGAATATCTGTCACAGGTGCGGCTTTAGACCTTATGACGTCAGACATTGATTAATTGCAATTAGCGTTGACATTTCTAGCGGTTTACCCAAAGTTCGTCGCACCTCACGCAAAAAAAAAAAAAAAAAAAAAAAAAAAAACCCAACTCGCCATAACAGACCGTTTCATTTTCTAATCCCTCGCATCATCCATAACACGGGTTATATAACAACTCGTCCAGATTCTAGTGTAGCAATGACAGGTAAAACGAAATTCTGAACTATAAAAGACGAAACGAAATAGTATCTGTGTTTTAATCAGATTGTTAAACAACATGCTTTGTTCAGTTTACCTATGAGCACGTTTTGTGAATGTGGTGCTATATAAATAGACATATTATTATTATTTATTGTTGGTCACAATGGACACTTGCGTCTTTTCACTATTTAACCAGGCAGTGGTCTATACTTGGCATTTCTGCTAAAGCAACAAAGTTACTTTAGATGACATTTTATGGCATGACATATTCTACAAATCTCAGCCATATACCCGGACAAATTATTGTTTAAAAATTGCCAAATATAATTCATAACTTAAATGAAAATTGTTTTGCTATAATTACGATAATATATATTTATCCTTCCAAAACGTGATGGAACGGGGTTTAACGTCCTACTGTTTTGCCTCCAAAGATACATATCCAACTATAATATGTGTTGATTTATAATTACACCTTTCCTTTTTTGAAAAGTTTTGTTTTCTCTGCTATTGATTGAGCAAACCTGGAGTGCCTATACATATAAAATATATAAAAAAAAAACTTATATTTATTATTTCATAATTATGCTCCATTATACTATTTTGTGAAAAATTTGTATTTTCCCTACTGTTTCTCCGGCCAACGTGAAGTGCCATATAAAAAGATATCCACTAGTTCGTTCATAAAATGTTTTATTATACTTGTTTTTGTGAAGAATCTGTTTTTTTTCCTACTATTTATCCGGCCAACACTCGGCAAACCTCGACAGATTCAGGGACCTACATCTAGTCTCGGCTCTATGACGAATTCCGCCATATTGGAACTACTTTAAAGGTCTCAGATGAAACATGGCTGCGCCCATGTTGTCTTGTTTTGTTTGTAATAGCGTCAAGTTTTCCTGTTAAAGTAAACCGATAGCCGCATCGCAAATGTATGGGCGAAGGTACATATCACTTACTGTCATACAGCCGAGACAATGGGGATGCTCGATTCACAGTTCCGGAATTGAATTCCAAAACTAGTGTCAATCGAGTGAAAAGGAGAATTTCGGAGTACAACGCATGTGTCGACTGTATAAAAATATCTCAACCAATCATGACTGCTGAAACATATTTTTTACCTAGGAATACGTCATACGTCATCTGTTCCAGATGTATTCAAACTTGACTTTGTAACTCCTTTAATTAAAAAGACTAATCTTGATTGTAATGTTTTGAACAATTACAGGCCGGCCTCGAATTTAAGTTTTATATCTAAAATATTTGAAAAATGTATTGCCAGTCAGTTGAAGTGTCATATTGAAGATAATTCCCTTCACGAGCCTCTACAGAGCGCATATAAAAAATTCCACAGTACTGAAAGTGCTTTAACTCGTGTTTCATATGATATTCTTTTATCCCTTGATAATCAAAAATGTATTCTTTTATTATTATTAGACCTGTCTGCTGCCTTTGACACAGTCGACCACAGCATTCTTTTAAATCGTCTCCGTTTTAGATTTGGTATTAATAACTCGGCTCTTAATCTTTTAGAAAGTTATTTAATTGGTAGGCAGCAATGTGTTGTTGTAAATGGTAAATATTCTTCTCATTGTGTTTTAAAATCTGGCGTTCCCCAGGGTCCTGTCCTTGGTCCTATTTCATTCACGTTATACACCTCACCGCTTGGGGATATAGTTAGAAAATATGATTTACAATTTCATTTATACGCAGATGACACCCAATTATATATTTCTTTTTCACCTAAAATTCCAGATTCTTATGTCAGCTCAAAAGTAGTTATTGAAGAACGTATATATGAAATTAAATTGTGGATGTCAAAAAACTTTCTTAAATTAAATGATGATAAAACTGAATATTTATTAATTGGCTCAAATAAATAATTGTCAAAAATTGACTGTAAATCTCCCGTCTTAATTGGTAATAATGAAATTAATCCCTCGTCATCTGCACGTAATATTGATGTAATATTTGATATGAATATGAGTATGGAAGCTCAAGTATATTATATATGTAAATTGTGTTATTGTAATATAAGAAATATTGGTAGAATACGTAAATTTATCCCTTTAGACTCCACAAAAACACTTGTTAATGCTTTAGTCTCGTCTAGACTGGATAATTTTAATTCGTTGTTAGCTGGTCTTCCAATCAAACTTTTAGATAAACTTCAACGAGTACAAAATACATCTGCACGCCTTATTACAGGCATTAAAAAATATGATCATATTACCCCAATTTTAAAAAATTTACATTGGTTACCTATTTCTTATAGAATTGATTTTAAAATTTTATTGTTAACTTTTAAATGTTTGAACAAATTAGCACCTGTTTATTTATCTGATCTTTTAAATATGTATACACCAGGGCGATGTTTACGCTCTTCAGATGATAACTTTCTTTTAAAGCCCAAATATTCAAAGCTGTTAACTTTTGGTCAAAGGTCTTTTAGTATTCAAGCACCAGCTTTATGGAATAGGCTACCGTATGATATTAGGTCCTGTAATAATGTTAATACTTTTAAGAAAAAAACTTAAAACACATTTATTTCTTCAAGCATTTTAAATGTATATATATTTATTTTTTTTCAATTTATGTTGATTCTTGTGTTTTATATTTGTACCATTGTAAAGCACCTCTGAACACGTGTATGTGAAAGAGGGGCTATAACACATGTTTGTAATAATAATAATAATAATAACGATTCTACTCACTCCACCTCAGCTGTCGGGACTGGCAGAACTGTGAGATTGTAATTCTGTCGATTCAGGACGTTCTGGACTGTGAATCAAGCATCTCCTAGACTTATGTCATTTAATATATAAAATATATCCACTAGTTCATAAAATTTTGATTTTATTTTATCAACTATTCATCTATTAGGCTAAATCAGTCTGATTAAAAAACAGATCCTATTCCGTTTCGTTTTTATAGTTCAAAATTTCGTTTTACTTGTCTTTACTACGTGTAGTGTTGACCGTCGAAAGTATAAAAAACGAAACGAAATATAGATCTATATTTTAATTAGATTGAGGCGAAATAGGAGTGTCTTTTGTTCTCCGAAGAAGAATTTCTTCCACTGTTCAGTAAGCCGATTCAAAGTTCTGAGGAATCCGACAAATCCTTAAACGAACTACCCAAATGAAAACAAGTCTTGTGAAACTCCCTGCCTATTTCACACGGCGGGAATTCTGTTTATTTTCTACTCTTCTTATTTCTCTTGGTCGATTTCCGGCTCACTTTTGAAAACAAAAATCACATAAATGGCCTGCATTTAAAGATCTATAAAATCCAGTTCCAGACATGTTGTCTGTGTAAAAAGGTCACACAATTATCTGTGACACGATCGTCTAGGGCTTTCTTTCACTTCACGTTGTGGGATCAATTATTTCAATCATCAATTAACTGACTCTGGAACACCGTTTTTACTAAGTTTATATAACAAATACGCCAAACTAAAAAGGTTAAATACCGGAAAACGACAACATCGATTATAGATACCTCAGGAGTTATTAAAATATCTACATCCATTATAACTGTGACCTAACGGCTGGAACGTGGCAAGGGCCACATACTTCTTTATAGTTCGCCCTTGGATGACAACATCTTCACCCTAGCCTCTACGACGAAATGCAATGAAATAGGGTTTAACCTCCTACTGTTCTGCTCCTAAACTGGACTGAAGACGGTCATGTGCCATACAGTGTGCTATGTGGGACATTTCCCGGCAGCTGCGCTACGGCCTATACTTATATCGAATTCCAACTGCCAAGGGATCTTTTACGTGCACGCCAAAGTGTACACGGAAACTCGGTTTTACGTCACTGACAAGGGAAAACCACGCCGGAAAATCTTTGATGAACTGTCTCGGCCAATGCGGGAATCGAACACCCGACCTACACGCTAGCGATCCAGTGTCTTACCCACTTGCAACCGTGACCTCTCTCCTCCTATGCTGAGGAGACCATGCATAGTGTTCCCCCCCTTGGAATGCTCTATGATGTCTGTATCCCTGGCCCCTTAGTCCGACTATTGCCCGGAGTGAAATTAAACTCGCTCTTTCTTATATAGAAAGTATAAATGCGTCAGCTACTAGGACACAATATTTTCACTGAGTTTATTTGTCGGACCATGTGTCTCAATATAGTAAGGCGCAAATATCTTATTTAGTTGTTGGTTATAATGTGGTTTATTAATTCATGCACCTCATCTGAATTAAAGCGGTAGGCCTATTAGGTTAGATTATATTGGGTTGACGTTACACGCTACAATAGTTATAAAATAGTTAATAAAAAGAAAATATGACTACAGCATTCTTAGCCAAGCTATCAGCTATACAATTATCTCCAGTGTCAATATTATATCCTTTTCTGTTCCTGTCTTAAAATAGTCTACTTTCAATTTATCTAAGGCGGGGCTTAGCGATGCCCATCACGTGATTTGATTGTAGTCGAAATCGTCCAGCAAATTTGGGTTACTTGATTTCCGCTTTTTGTTAGTATTCTAGTTCTATGGTTTAACGTTGGCTATCTTTTTCCGATAATTTACAAACATTATTTTACGTCATCGGAAATAGACAGGTGATTTCAAGGAAAGACTATCAAGGAATGAACCAATTAATTAGCTGGATTATTTTAATACTTTGTGAAATGCGTATCAGTTTACCGTAACATAACTGGGAGTGGGATTTCACGGTAGCTATTAAAGGGAAATAATCCTTGTATTGCGAAATAAAAAAGACAGCTGTACACTGTTGCGAATATAAAGACGCACTGTTTTTGATTTATGTGACAGCTACTAACAGTTTTTTTTTATTCTTGTGCGTTATATGGTATTCGATAATACCACTGTTAGAAGCAGACGTTAACCCATAAACAATTATAGGCGTTTTGATCATTAATTGAATCATTCATTCATTGATCAACTGTTTGTTGATTTTTTAAATATTGTAACATGGGGAAATTAAATATATTTGAAATAACATTCTCAAACCCCCAAGCGGTGTTTTATGGAGGACAATTAATACAAGGCCATGTTACTGTGGAATTAAATGCTGAAATGAAAATGAGAGGTAAGATCTCTTTTTATGTTTGCGCAGTAAGAAAACAACTGGACTAGATAAATATAACCTCCTTGGTGTACACGTAAAATATCCCTTGACAGATGGAATTCGATAATAGATTAGGCCGTAGTGCCGCTGTCCGGGCAAAATTTCTCTCCATAGCACACTGTATGGTGTATGCCGGTCTTCATTAGCCTAGTTTGGAGTAGAACAGTAGGACGTTAAACCCCATTTCATTTGGATTCAATCTGCACAGTTTAAGCTATGCTATTCGTATAATGGGGGACACGGTGGTCTCAGGTTCTGAGAAAGTTCCTCTGGATTTTCTCTTGTCAGAGGTGCAGGACGGAGGGCCTAGCACAGAGAGTGTCTAGTTATTTGGATGATAAAGCAAATCGATGTCCAATGACAGTGTAGGATACCGGTACATATCAGTAAAATTGAAAGAATTTATACAGGATTATACCTCAGGTCCATGGGCCTTTTGTTCTACAATTTTCTTCCGTTGGTAAATATATTTAGGCCTACCTCGTTCATTTTTTAAAAATTTGATTTACTTGCCTGTTCTATCCTAGGATCGGGACGAGCTGTTATTCAACCAGTGTTCTGGATGATGTGAGGGATAACCCAATAAAATGGTCTGTTGAGGCGAGTTCTTTGCATGCGGTTCAGGGAACTATGAGTTTCCCACTTAAAAACATCAACGCTTTTTGGGTAATCAAATGTATGACGTCACAGGGTCAGACATTTATGATCACTGACACGGCATCCCTGTACAACCAGTCCGATTTCTCTGTAGTTCAGGCCACCAAAAGTATAAAAAAATAAAAAACGAAACGAAATATAGACCTGTCTTTTAATCAGATTGAAGAGTTACAAACAAGTTGGTGGCTCAGTGCATAAGGCGCTGGCTTGCTGGAGGTCCTGGTTCAAACCCGCTGTTGGCAAAGAAACATTACCAATTAAGGGTTATTCAACATGGTTTCACCTTGTTAATGTTGAAGGACTCTGAGCCAAGCGTCAATTTCTTGGAATGAGACAATAAAATAAGGTCCCATGTACAGTTGGGGGGTTGGATGGCGGACTGATTAGTCTGTGCGCGTTGTATCATGATGTCTGTGGCGTGGTATTGATTCTCCAGTTGTACGTGACAAGGAGTAAGCTCACCTGTTCAATCCTATGGGTTTTCACCAGGTCGCTTCACTGCTCAAGACGCCTATGCGCAGTTGAATTATTGAAAAATAAGAAAGAAGAAAATAGAACCATATGTTAGTCCCAAAATGACTGAGTTTGTGTCGAGTGGACGTTAAACCACATTTCTCTGTCTCTCCATGTACAGTTTACAGTGTAAACTTTACACATGCATGACGCATGTCATTGAACCCTTGGAAAAATCCCTCATCCAACACTGCATGATAATATACCCATCTTCATTAGCCCAGTTGGAGTAGAAAAGTTGGATGTTAAACCACATTTCAGTTCTTTTCCTGGCCTGTTCATATAGGAGATTTCCGGCGTGGTTTCCCCTTGTCAGTGATGCTGAAGGAGGGCCTGACAAGGACAGCTGCCTAGTCGTTCGGATTGGATGAAAAACCGAGGTCCCATGTACACATTGGCGTTCACGTAAAAGATCCCTTGGCAGTTGGGAATTGATATAAGAGTAGGCCGTAGCACCGCTGCCCGGGCAAAATTTCCCTCATAGCACACTGTATGGCGTATGCCCGTCTTCCATTAGCCCAGATCAGCGGTGCAGAAGAGTAGGACGTTAAACTCCATTTCATTTCATTTCATATAGGAGACAGATCATCAAAAACATGAAAAGAAATGGAATGCTAATCGAAATGGTGTTTCTGGTTCCTCGTCATCGCTTATACTATACTTAGGTCTATTACTATTAGAAGTATACCAAGTACAATATGGCTCAAATTACAATATCAATACAAACAACAAACATATCCTTTCATTATGTACAGCGGGGGATTGGACGGCAGAATGGTTAGCGTGTGAGCACTTTATCATAGGATCTGTCATTGAATCAACTGGCATGGTTTCGATTTCCTGTTAGTACGTCTTAAGGAGAAGGATCGCCTGTCTATCCTTGTGGGTTTTCCCAGGGTCTTCTGGTTTCCTCCCACTGCTAAAGACCCCTACACACAATCGAATTATTGAAATAAAATTGAACCATGTGTTAGTTCAGAAATGTACTCAGTGAGATGTACTCTTTCATTTAAAATTAGTTTCTACTTGTTCCTCACATATCTCAGTATGAAAATAACTATTTTTTAAAGCACTGGCCTTCCCAGGGCCAAAACTGTCAATTATGGACAATTTCGTACCCAATGAGATGTACTCTTTCATTTAGAATTGGTTTCGACTAGTACCTTGAATGTATGAGTATAATAACCCATTTTTGCCCCGCCCTTCGACTTTAAGGACCATTACATGTATGTGCAAGTGAATTATTGAAATAAAATTTAACCATGTTAGTCCTGAAATGACCTAGTTTGTGTCGAGTGGATGTTAAACACCATTTCTCTCTCTCTCTCTTTAGTGTACATCCTAAGGAAGCCCATAAGGGTCAATCAAATGAAAAAAATATATTCCGAGTATCTTGTAACTACAAAATAGGCTAACTAGTTTATTTTAAGGTCATCCCACACTGATTTATCGGATAGCTATAGGCCACCGAAGTAAGAGGGAGGGAGAGAGGGAGCGAAAGAGAGTGAGATAGAGAGAGAAATGGGGTTTAATGTCCACTCGACACAAACTAGTTCATTTCGTGGACTAAAATGTGGTTTAATTTTATTTCAATAATTCACTTGCGCATTCTGGTTTTTAATATTGGGGTGAGGGTTGGATGGCCGACTGGTTAGCACATGTGCGCTGTACACTAAAGTTTGCCATTGAGAGAGAGAAATGGGGTTTAACGTCCACTTGACACAATCTAGGTCATTTCAGGACTAACATGTGGTTTAATTTTATTTTGCTTGCGCGTAGGGGTCTTTAGTAGTTGAGTCATTTCAGGACTAACATGTGGTTTAATTTTATTTCAATAATTCGCTTGCGCGTAGTGGTCTTTAGTAATGGGGATGGGGGTTGGATGGCAAAATGGTTAGCACATGCGTGCTGTATCATAAAGCCTGCCATTAAGTAAACTGACGTGGTTTCGAATCCCCCGCTGTACATGTCAAGGAGTAGGGTCGTCTATCCAGCATCGTGGGTTTTCTCCGGGTTCTCCGGTTTCCTTCTACTGCTAAAGACTGCTACGCGTAAGCGAATTATTGAAATGAAATAAACCCATATGTTAGTCTCGAAATGACCTAGTTTGTGTCGAGTGGACGTTAAACCACATTTCTCTCTCTTTTTAGCAGTGGGAGGAAACCAGAGGACCCGGAGAAAATCCATAAGGTTGAACAAGCAACACTACTACTTGTAACTACAAACAGTGATTGGAAACCACGCCAGTTGACTCAATGACACATGCTAACCAATGGGCCATACAACCTCCATGGTCAACGAAATACTTTTGTATGTTACATGATCGCGCCCTCATTCAAAACTATCCATTAAGTTCAAACTCTCATTAATTTCATTCCCTCATTGATACCATTTATTAATGATATATTGATTTCATGTTCTCCTTAAAGATACTTTCCCCCGTGTACAATTAACTGTGTGATTTGATGATATATTTGTGCTAAAAATATATTCAAACTAATTAATCTAACTAATTAATCAAACTAATTGCTTCAAATCCCTCTCAAAACTGTGTATTCGTTGGGGCACAGTAAAATTATGGATTATGATATAAATATGTAGTTGGTGAAAGTATGAAGTCAGTGGCATTTATGGGAGCATGAAATCGGTGTATAGCGACCTTAACATTGTAATTACAAGAACACATTAGGATGAAAAATCCAAGATAGTCAGATTTTTTTGTTCATTTGATTGACCCTAATGGGCTTCCGTAACATCCAATACTCTCGGTTATCCGTTTTTATTGGTAAATCACGAAGGAAAATATTTCAGCGAATCGAACTACAATTTAACAAAAATCAAGAGTACATTATGGTCTGAATAAGTTAATTAATGTCTAATTAATAGTTTTTATAACATTTCAGGCTTAAAGAAAGACCTAAAATAGGCAGATTTTGCTCTTGCATAATGCATGGTTAAGGGGAGAAATGCAAGGATTTTTGTTGTGTCTTTATGTCGTCTTGAAAACTTGTCATACTTATTCCTTATTCCCCAACAATGACCTCTATGTGTGTGTGCGTGAGTTTCGCCCACAGGTCGCAATTCTTAACAGATCTTTTTGAAAGTTTAATACATATTCCTTTTATACGCTATGAATGATCCCTATGATGATTGTCTCACCCCCCATGAGCAGAGCCATGCCTGGGTCGTCTTGGAACTTGGCGTATATTCTCTGTAGCCTATATAAGGAAGGCCACTATTCATTTTGGTGCATCATGATGTTTCCCCATCCCCCCCTTTGGGCGGTACCACACCCACGTTTTGTTAATAGTTTGTCTGTAATGATATACAGGCTGCAATTGCAATTATAAACACATTTAGATGAATTCGGAATGATTCATCATAGGGTGTACCTATTTATATTGATATATGTCCAATCCCCAGGGGCAGAGCCATTCTCAGTTTTTGTGTTTTTGTCTACAGACTGGAGTTCTGAATGGATCATCCTGAAAGTTGACATATTTATTCCTTAGCAACTATTTGTTTCGGTACATGTCCGAACCCCAGGGGAGTGGACCACAACCACTTTTTTTTTTGTTTGTTAATTTTCACCTGTAAATACCCTACAGGTTGCAATAGTTAACATATTTTGTTCAAATTGAGCATATCGATCCTTACAATAATAGGATGGTACAATACCTATTTATATTTATCCATATCTATCGCCTAGGGGCAGAGCCACGCTCATTTTTTTTGTATTTATCGTCTACGGACTGCAATTCTGAATGGATTATCTTTGAATTTTGCATATTTATTCCTTATACCGTAAAGACAGTAACTATATATAATTTATTGTGGTGCATGCCCCCCCCCCCACACTTTTTTTTATCACGTGGACGTTTTTGTTAATATTAAGTCTGTATATTTGGATTCTCTTCATTTTAAAAGAGTACATGTACCATATCATTAAAGCAGGATTTAACAGGAATGTAAACTATAGAGGCTTATGTTATCATCTGATTGACTTTAGATTGATACGCAGAGTTTAAGGTCTTTAGAAGAACAAGTATATTGATTTTCAATGAATTTTGATAACTTGAACATCTAAATCCATAATATTAAATGTTTCGTATACTAAACGTTAGCATGGGCAGAACTTTATAAAAAAAAACAAACAAATTCTAATGATTTTCTGATAATTACTTATCGAGTTGTTACTATTAATCAGTATTTAGTGTATAGATGTTTAAGTAAAAATATGGAACAACTCTTGTTGACTACCGAACGATTTAGCTGTTCGGTTGTAAGACAATCTATATTTATTGAAGGGCAATATTGGTGTCAGTCATTATCACATATGTGATAGAACAGGCCCCAAGTTCACAAAGCATTCTCAGACTTAAGTCAAGAATTCACTCAAAATTGTTCGCCTTATTGTAGCCACACTAAAGCCCTTTATAAAGCTTTTCTTACTTTAATGTATCAAATACCCTAAAAAGAAACTATGTGCAAAGTTTTGTGTTTCTTAGATCAAAGATGTTTCTCATAAACAGTGATTGAAAGTTGAGAAAATTCTCAACTTAAGTCTGAGAATGCTTTGTGAACTTGGGGCCTGGTTAAACACTTTCCAAATATGATTTTAACACAGAGATCATTGCTGACGAACGCGAAATGAAAACACGAGTTATCCCTCTATATAACTGACTGAAGTGACGAGTGATAGTAGATACATGTGCGAATTTCTGCACACTAATAATTACTTCGAAGACCAAATGTTGTTGTGTGAGACTGTGAGAGGATATCTGGCAATTCATACAAATAATTGACTGCCACTAGATAAGAGAACATGAAAGAAAAACAGAAAAACTTACCAAGTTTTTATAAGGTATGGGAGACCGGGGCACATTGAACATATGGGTACATTGAACGATCATTGATATATTCTTTATAAATAATACTAGACAACCCAAGACTACACAGGAGTGAGATTACTTCATAGACCCGTTTCTCCGTAAATAAATAGTAGCCACATGCTGTCAATTATTTTTTTAGGCAATGGTATATATTCAAAAGAGCGCTTAGAAGTAAAAAATGCTTGTACTTAAAATCAGTTCATATAATGTCTTATCTACAATCCAGATAAACCAGGACTTGATCCATATAAGAGGGCATATTGATTTTTTTAAAATTCTGATCGTGAAACTATGATGGGGAAGATTTAATCACTGTCAATGGGGTACTTTGAACCATGGTTCAATGTATCCCAGTGGATTATAGACTATTTAATTTAATTGAATCTGATACACGATAGCAACTATGATATGTCTTCAAACAATACAATAAAGTAAAGAGATCTTCTCATAGAAACATTTTATATGAAAGGAGGACTAACATGTATGTGAACAAATATGGTTCAATGCTCCCCTATAGAAGGAATAAAAACAAGGAAATGTACGGACTGTTTCTCGTGTCTAATGACGATTGTCAGATATCCATTTGCAGTCCCATATAACAACTTTTGGTCTTCGAGGGAATTATTAGTGAGCAGAAATTCGTCCGTATATCTGTTATCACTCGTCACTTCAGTCGGTTATATAGAGGGATAGCTCGCGTTTTCCTTTTGCGTTCGTCACTTTCGATTGATGCAACCTTTATTTCACACCTATCGTAGCAATGATCTCTGTGTTTGGAATGTGTTTACCGAGTTCTATCACATGTGATAATTACTGACATTAATACTGATATGTAACATCTTAAAAATAAAATAATTATTTTATACTATATTAAATATGACTTATTAAACCCACAGAGGCCAAACTGTAATGATGTGTTGACAATTTTGCGTTTGAACCTATTTGAACTTTTGTAAATCCTACCTGACGTCAACTGTCAAGATTGGTCGCATTATTTCTGTTACGTCCGCAGGTTTATCTTGTAGATTTTTGTTTCGCGTGTAGTACCGTCCAGTACCGTCTTCCTGCACTTACTATAAGACAGTATCAATTGTAGCTACCAGCTACCAAAGGGAATGCTCACTAGTCAGGTTCGATCCCTGCATTGGCCGAGAAAGTTCATCTCGATTTTCCAGTGATGCAGAACGGAGGGCCTGACAAGGATAGCTGCCTAGTCGTTCGGATGGGACGAAAACCGAGGTCCCGTGTACACATTAGAGTGCACGTAAAAGATCCCTTGGCAGTTGGAATTCGATATAAGAGTAGGCCGTAGTGCCGCTGCCCGGGCAAAATTTTCCTCATAGCACACTGTATGGCGCATGCCCGTCTTCCATTAGCCCAGGTTAGGTGCATAAGAGTAGGACGTTAAACCCCATTTCATTTCATTTCTCACTAGTCAGTGGGTGCACAAGTCCACGGGTTCATTAGGGTTGGATTTATTGATACCCATATTTATAGTATTTCTTATAGCGGAGGACAAGTGCACCGACGGACTAATGAACACCTCTAGGTACCGACATTCAAAAAGTCACTGGTATATCAAATTATACCAACAATTGTTTTTTTTTTTTAAAACAACATTAGTCGGCATAGCCCCCCCCCCACACACACACTACCACCACCACCACCACCTCTAACTGGCCCTGCTTGTACTTAAAGCATCTTTAACCTGCAATGCGTAAAAGGTTTAACCCCTTAACAGAAAATTGAACATAATATGTTGTTTCTTTCAGGAGTAAGACTGAATTTTGAAGGCGGTGCACGAGTTCACTGGACAGAATCAAAAACGGAGGGTTCTGGTAAAGACAGTCGAACAGTCACTGAACACTATTCATCCAGTGAAACATATTTCAACCATATACTCGTTTTATTTGGCAAAGGTGAGTTACACGGGGATTGATCATGTTAGCCTGCAAAATTTGTTAGATTAGTGAACGCGTTATGTACAACCTTCATAAATGCAATCAAGATAATTACTTTCATATTGGGTAAGATCAACGAATTAAGTGTTGTTAGGGTTGGATCATTTCCACACACAGTTTACAGGTTCCATACATGTACATGTACGTGTTTTACATTTTTGCTAAAACATTAATTTTTCCACGACTTTATACGGGCTTATTATATACCCACATTGATTATTTAATATTTAATTAATTTAGAAAACAAAATCAAAATACCAACTGGAATACAATTTGGTTTAAACTAGGACTATTAGGTTTCTCCGCTTTCAATAAGATGACAGCATCTTATTCCGCTCGTTGGAATTTCAGTGTGTCGTAACTGTGTAAATATTGAACAGAATTGATATATTTCGGACTGATATTCATATTAGATGTCAAACCTCCGCAATGTTGTAGTTCGCATGAGACTCATAAAGCACTAAATGACGCATCGAGCCTTTATATATTTAGGAGGAATATTTTCACTCGGCAAATTACAAACAAACAAGACACCATGGGCGCAGCCATGGTTCACCCGACACCTTTAAAGTAGTTCCAAGACACCATGCTTCATCCGGGACCTTTAAAATAGTTCCAATATGGTAGAATTCGTCATACAGTCGAGACTAGATGTAGGTTCCGGAATCTGCCGAGGATTGCCGAGTGGTAATATTTTGTGATACTTCGTGGATTTACATAATTTATGTTAAAGGAAACATAATTTCACGTCTCTCAATTGTTTTATGTTATCAGGTCCAGGACAGAAGGGAGACGATCCAGTTTTACAAGCAGGGAGATATGTTTATCCATTTAGTTTCCAGTTACCCACAGGAATACCATCATCTTATGAAAGTCACACTGGACGGGTTCGATATTCAGTGGGTGGTGTAATCGATCGTCCCTGGAAGTTTGATCATACAACAAAACGAGCTTTTACAATCGTCGATCCTTTAGATCTGAATTTAGATCCACAGGCCAGGGTAAATATATCATAGTATGTTAGAGATGGCGATCTTAAAGTTGCAATAGCATTTTTTTAAGTTATATTTTTAAAATGTATTAAAATAAAGCCCTAAAATAGATTGAACCTATAAACAGTCCTACCTTGTTTAAGAATAATCCTATTAATCCTATAATTCACTATTGCCAGTTGAGAAATTGGCAAAAATATCATTTTCAACTTCAAATTCAAACGTTTGAAGATGGCCGTCCATGTAGAGGAATGGGAAAACAAGGGAGGTAATTGAGTAACTATTTCCTCAATCAACCTGTGTCACCCATTTTAATGCCCCCAAAATTTTGCCCATGATCGTATAATAGTGAGTTGACAACCTTTTGAGCAAAAGAAATAGAAATAATTATGTTTTGACTTTCTTAGAAAATATGAAATTGTAACTTTAAAGCCGAACTGTCTTCATTAGATTAGTTGGTTCAGAAAAGTAGGAAGTTATTTTTTTAAATCTTGTTTCATTGCACTTGAACAATACAACGTGAAACATCCAAAACGTGAGATTGAAGTCCAAATAAGCCCCATTTCCCTTTTGATATTAAAGAACATTTTACTATAAATTACCGGCAAAATAATTGGGACAATTTCTATAAATTATAAACGTTCACCTAGTGAATAAAGTAATATAATATAATGTAAAGCATCTGAAGATTAAAGATGAAAGCGCTCATGCTTTGCTAGATCTACGTGTTTCTAGTTTTAACTATTTTTATATATATATACCGGACACTGAGAATTTGAAAACATTTTAGTATATATATATATATATATACATAAAATAGAATAAATAAAAGATTCTACTCTCAGGTAAAAGTATATAGAAATATGAAGTTTCTAGAAAGAAAAAACTAATAATTTCATCTTAGCTAGCGCTTTCACCCACTACGGGGATCGTCAGGCTTTTAATAATGAGATAGTATACAATTATATGACGTCATGGCGTTATAAATACATAATGTACATGACAATAATAATATAAATTATGAATATTTTACAATATCAAGATATCATATAAAATTATGAAGCATTTAATTTAGGGTGATACTTGTTAATAAAATGCCGTTCTTTATTTTCTAGCAAATTATTATCCGACCAGTTGAGTCTATATAAGGGGAATACCCTAAATTTTCCCTTTCCACATGTATCTAAGTGTTCACTTAAAGGGATCATTCTATTTTTGGGATTAGCAATGTGGGATCTGTGTAGGTTCATCCTTATGTTTAGTTGTGATTCAGTTTTGCCGATATATTCTTCATTACAACCTGGACATATTATCAAATATATAACATTATTACTTTTACAGTTCATAGATTGTTTTACTTTAAAATGTACATTTCCATTAATTTTTACTGCTTTACCTTCAATAATGTTGTCACATGTTTTACATCTATTGTCACCACACTTTGTGACACTCGATTCTGTGACTTTAGAATCAAATTTTGAAGACGTAAGTATTCGTCGTAAATTTGGGGGTTGTTTGTAAGAATTGATAATTTTTGTGGTATCCCATATTTCGGACAATTTTTTGCTATTTCTTAATAAATATGTATGTTTATTTATTACATCCCTGGCTTTTTCTTGAGTTGGATTATAAGTTGAAACTAATGTTAAGACATTTTCTTCTATGTTTGTAATCGTATGTCTATCCTTAGGGATTCTTAACTCTTTTTGATCCATTTCTAAGGCTTTGCGATTAGCTTCCTGAATGAGTTTTATGGGGTAATTTTGTTTAACTAAAAATTGTTTCAGTTCGTTTAATCTAACTAATTTGGTTTGTGGATTAGATACAATAGTGCAGACCCTTCTAGCTAGATTAAAGGGTATATTTCTTTTAGTGTGTGGAGGGTGACATGAATTAAAATTTAAATATTGGTGTGTATCGGTTGGTTTGTAATATAGGTCAGTTTGTATTACGCCATTATTTGATACTATAACTGTGACATCTAAAAAGTTTAAGGATATGTTACTATTTTCAATGGTGAAGCAAATATTTTCATCTAGCTCGTTAAGCGATCTATGTAATTTATGGATTACTTCCTGAGCTGCTTTTAGGATTAAAAAACAGTCGTCCAGGAATCTTTTCCATGCTTGTTTTATGTATATATACATCTCGTGTCCAAAATCGATTAATATTTGGTTGTACCAATTGTTTTCTAAAAAACCCAAAGCTAACGTAGCGTACGGAACATCATCAGACCATTTTTATTTATGAAGAATAGACGCAACGTCATGACGTTACTATAAATATATCAAATAGAACATAAAATATCATTTACACATTTTACATTTAGTAAATAATCACTAAAAAGAGAATTACTTCATCTCTTACTATAATATCCGGTTATTTAATTCGGGTTTGTACTTTTTGATTAAATAATTTTCTTTACATTCAAGTAAATCATTATTTAAAAAATTCAATTTGTGCAAGGGAAATGCATTGAATTTTCCACCTCCACACGTTTCGATGTGTGCACTTAAAGGTATCGTTCGATTACTGGGTATCTTAATTTGAGATCTATGAAGGTTCATTCGAAGGTTTAGTTGACCTTCTGTTTTACCAATGTATTTCCCTTTACAACCATAGCATACGATGAGATAAATTACATTTTTTGATTTGCATGTCATGCTTTGTTTTACATTAAAATCATTGGATTCATTTATTTTAATGGAGCTTCCTTCGACTATCATATTACAAGTTAAACATCTTTCATCCCCACATTTGGAAACAACAGGTTGTTTAGTTTCTAAATCAAATTTTGAGGAAGTGAGAATTCGTCTCAAGTTCGGGGGTTGTTTTAGACTGTTGATCACATTTGTTTTGTTGATAATATATTTAACTTTTTCACTTTTAAATAACTGTGGTAAATGTGATCTAATTATGTCCATACCCCGTTCTTGAGAAGGATTATGTGTTGTAACTAAAGTCAAAATTTCATTTTGTTTACCTAAAACTTTAGGTTTTCTTAAAATTTCCTGATCTATTTTTAATGCTTGTTTAATACCATTTTCTATTAAACCAAAAGGATAGTTTTGATTTCGAAGGAATTGTTTTAATTCTTGTAACCTTATGAGTTTTTTCTTTTCACATGATACGATGGTACAAATTCTCCTAGCAAGATTAAACGGGATGTTTCTTTTTGTATGTGAAGGGTGACATGAATTGAAATCTAAATACTGGTGCGTGTCAGTAGTTTTATATATAATATTGCTGACGTCATAAAAAACATTTAACGAAAAGAGAAAAAGTTCCTAGAAACCAGCCTAAATCACAACGTAGTCATTGGTATTTACTGATAATCGATGTGTGTTTCAGCAAGGTGCTACAGGAAATGGCCAGAAAACGTTGTGTTGTTTGTGCTGTAAATCGGGACCAATTAGTGCTGTGATGAGACTGGATAGATTAGGTTATGTACCTGGTGAGGCGATTCCTATCTCTTGTGAAATAAATAATGGTAGTCGACGAAGTATGAGCAGTTCCTTTGTTCAACTTAAGCAGGTGAGTCTTGGCTAAGATCTTGAAAATAACTGATAATTGTTTAAAGGGAATCCTGGTCCCAATTCCTGACTTGTCTAGACCGCTGAGGTTTCGTCTGTGGATTGTTTTTACGTATAGTAGTATGCCTCCACTCCAAACCCACACCCCTCCCACACACACACCGTCTTACGAAATTGGGGGGCTGGATGGTGGAATGGTTAGCTGTATCATAAAACCTATCATTGAGTCAACTGGCGTGGTTTCGAATCCCCGGTTGTACGTGACAAGGAGCAGGGTCGCCTGTCCAGCTTCGTGAGTTTTCTCAGGATTCTCCGGTTTCCTCCCACTGCTAAAGACCCCTACGCACAAGCGAATTATTGAAATAAAATTAAACCATGTGTTAGTCCCGAAATGACCTATTTGGTGTCAAGTCGACGTTAAACCCCATTTTTCTTTCCCTCTCTGTTACGAAATTGATTAAAATTGGTGTATCCTTGCGTCATTTTCTAGAAATATACATGGCTGCACTTTTTATATGGGTTAATTGCCGGAGACTACTCACGTAGCTCTATTTTGAAGAATGCCAATTCACATATGAATATATGATCAATAGAAAAGTGGGCTGGCAAGATGTAGCACCTGTAAAAACCGGATTCCCACGAGCTTCAGCACACATAAAAAAAACAAACATTCAACTAACAATAAAGTTGTCTTTTAGTCTAGGGAATTCATAGTGGAACTTTGTGCATACTTTTAAATGATTTCTACCTCCTGGCAATTTTACCCAAGTTGGTATAAGTGATCGATATTATAATACTTTTGTTCCACCGTGTGTTATATTGCCTTACAATTTACTTCCAGACCGTGCTGTATCGTGCTACAACAAAGACTAAAACAATTTGTAATACTGTGTCTAAAATCAAACATGGTCCCATTCAACCTGGCGATGATGATGTTTGGAATGGAGACCTGCTTCATATACCCCCGGTACCTCCTTCTGGTTTACGAGGATGTCGAATTATAGATATAACATATACAGTGACGGTAAGATAATCATACGTTTTATGGACATCCCTTAAGATGGAATATCATTCATAATTTGTTCAATATCTAAACTGTCTAAAATTCATGAATCTTTATCAAGATTATGTGCACGATGTCGTGTAGACGACGAGGAGAAGGGTCGCCTGTCCAACCTCGTCATCTCCCCTTTGCCAAAAGACCTCTACGCGCACTCGAATTATTGGAATAAAGGTAAACCATGTGTCCGTCCCGAAATGAACTAGTTTGTGTCGAGTGGATGTTAAACCACATTTCTCGCTCTTTTAAAGGCAAAGTTTTTTTTTTAAAAAGAGTATTAAAATGGGACAAAGAATTGATCATTTAATGGAAACCTAATCACAAACTGACCATTTTCTTTTTCATGACTGATTTTTTTATGTTATTGTACATGTATATGTTTTCAGTTAAATGTTGATCCTTCTGGAGTCGGTACTGACCTAGTGGTGCCGATGAATATTTTAATAGGCTCCATACCTCTCCAGGATGTAGCAAGACAGTATGGTCCACCACCACCCCTCCCCCCACCACCAGCAGGGAGTGATATACCAATTCAACCTTTGATGCCATCAGCGCCTTCTAATCGGGATATACGTAAGTAGACGTAGACTCAGTATTTCACAGCAATACCTTAAAGTTATTTTGCTTTTAAAACCTTAAAAGGTTGGTTATTTTATCAGCCTTTTGGCATGGTCGACAGGCATGTTAGTAGACATGGTTCAAATATTGAGTTACATAAACTGAATGCAGCATGTTATAATATATTTAACTATTTAAAAATTGGCATACATATCACTGCATCTTTACCACCTAATCCTTTGTCAAAACCTCACAGAAAATGTAACCTTCGTCAGGTTCCTCATCAGTATTCGCATTCATAGGGGCACTCAATGGTTGCTGGGATTGTACCGAAAGTAGAAATGACGAACTCTATAAGACTTTGTGGTAATAAGTTGAGATAATTGTCGGTGAGCATACGTTCACCCTTACTTCTACAGCTATTTTTGATTTCAATAAACATGCCTTTGACTGTTTTGTTTTTCTGTTTTTCAGCCCCACCATCCTATGCTGAATGTGCCTTTGGTAAAGTTAATATACGCGAAGAGAGTGATAATGAACATACACGAGGTAATCTGGATTATGCTCCAGTTTATACGTACTATAACTGGAATCAACACGACGCTAATACATTTGTGCCGGTAACTGAACAACAAAACAGACTATAACATAATCGTGTTTTTCACCCAATAACACATTTGACAGTAGATATCGCTTGTATGATAAATTACATAATCTACTGCGATTAAGGAGATATCACTTTACATGATTTTGATTGGTCAATCAAAAAGGAACTGTTTTCTTTTATTTTAAAGAAACCACTTATTTTAAATAAAAAGTGACCTTTTTTGTTAAGAAGAAACTGTTTTTATTTAATTGACCTTGAAGGAAATACTGGGTCAATATATAGGACTTTGCAACAGCTAAACTGCTGTCAAAAACTGATGTATTACTATAATATAATTAGATTCAGTAAACGTGAAATCTATAACAAAGAATTATATTTATTTATCTGTGCATGTAAGAAAGTATTGGGTGATCAATAAAATCTCCATCTCGTGTATTTTGATATCAAGAAACACTCGTAGGAGATTCTCTATTTATAGACAAGAAAAATGAAACGGACAATAATCTTCCTTCTGTATGCGTGTATCATATATCTGCTTGCTGTCATATAACCAATACTGTGAAGTATAAACGCATCAAATTGAAAGCACTCGCGCCGTAGCTCAAAAATTTGCTCAAAATAACAGAATCACTCTTATCTTACTCATATTAATCTCAACAACATTTTACATTACCTGCAAATTATTCAGATCATAATCTATTCCGTAGTCCTAGAATACAATAACCCCTGGCTTGTTATAGGCCAAATAGAAAACACTAATACCTAAAGTTTGCAACAAGCGGTTGGTATTTGAAGTACAAATTAATTGCATTGCACCAATAAATTTTCCTTATGAGAGGATGTTCAGTGCTGATGATTGGTTATATTGGTTATGGATTATGATGATAATTAACTTAGCAATGAAATACAAATGTCCATTTCTTGACCCCCAAATTCACCCGTTGGCATCCCGAAAGAGTCTTTAAAGCCTTAAACTATCTACATATCTTTAGAATTTAATTGGGGTTTTAATTGGTTTAAATTGGGGTTTGAAACTTGTAAGAGTTTTATGTTGTGAATATTCTTGGGTAAATTGTTTCACAGTTTTGTGCTGAAGTTGTAAAGCTTATATCTCCGAATGGAATGCACAAAACGATTTTTATTTCTATCCATAAGGAATTGGGGCCAAAATGGTATTTTTTTAGAATTGATGTTCCCGCAATTATTATCTGCGGATTAGGGCTTTTAAAGTATGGACCTTATTTTCGTGCAATATATCATGATACTTTCTTACTCTTCAAAGTTCTTCAAAGTGAGCAAACTTTATTTGTTCATTGGTTATAATGAACGGTCCAATAGTTTGCACTATTTAAAAACAATAATTTTGAGTTTTTATTAATATTATATATTTTTTATTACATGAGTTATGAATAACTTATAAATAGTCCTTGCTTAAAATGTGACACATTGGGTACACGTATCCTGTGTCCTGGCAGTCAACTCGTCAATGTGACATTGCACTATTTTAAAACAATAATTTTGAGTTTTTATTAATATTATATATTTTTTATTACATAAGTTATGAATAAGTTGTAAATAGTCCTTGCATAAACTATGACATATTGGGTACACGTATCCTGTGTCCTGTCAGTCTAATCGTCAATGTGACATTGCCGTGTGTCTCGCTATGGCGTTATGTAGAACATTTCAAACACCTTTACAGGCCACAATGATATTTTCTACAACATGATATATTCTACAACAATAGAGCAACGGTTTTATAGGTATTAAAACGTTACACACGGTTAAAACCTATGATATCTACCCTGGGAAAAACTTTAGCCACATCAGCCATTATGATTACATGTCACAATATCACTAAATTATAATATAATATTTGGGAAAGCGTTTCATTATGGTAAACCAGTTACGTCAACCTTATTTTATAAGATTGGTCTAATCTGCACTATACCAGATGGCCAGAGACTTCTGACCTGATGGCTGGTCAGAGACATAATAATATATCATTTTTATGCGCCCACATTTCCATGTCGACGTATTATGCCGTCGCCCCTGTCCGTCCGTCCGTCCACTATTGTTTGTGGACTCTCTACAGGTCACAATTCTTATCCGATTTTGACGAAACTTGAAATATAAGATCTCGGCTGCTGTCGATATTGGCATGTATCGGACCGAAACTTCATGGACTATGGCCCCTGGTTGTCCTTAAAATCATGTTTTTAGCTTTTGGACCCTATAGAGGTCACACTTTTGAGCCGATTTTGATGAAACTTGACATGCATGTTTATAACCCCAAGATCTTGGTTCCTTTTGATATTCGCGCCCATCGGATCGTAACGTCCTGAATTATGGCCCCCGATTTTCCGGAAAAATCGCCTTTTTTAGCTGGAGGTCACAGTTATTATCCGATTTTAAAAAAAACGTTTGATTATATCACCGTTACATGGTAACGAAGGTTGAGATCGAATTTCGTGAAAATCGGACCTAAATTATCAGACAAAATTGCCGCCGTTTGTACTCGACTAGTGTAAAAATATGGTATATTAAGTTTTTGAACCCTGTAGAGGTCACAATTTTAATTCGATTTTGATGAAACTTTAAATGCATGTTTATAACCTTTCGATATTTACGCATATCGGATTGTAACTTCCTGAATTATGGCCCCTGTTTGTACGAAAAATCGCCCTTTTTATTGCGGTTCCTCTAGTGGTCACAATTATTACCGGATTTTAAAAAAAAACTTTGATTATATCACCGTTACACTGTAATGAATGTTGTGTTCGAATTTCGTGAAAATCAAACCAAAACTGCTGAACAAAATGGCTAACCCTTGTACGCGAATAGTGTAAAAATATGGTATATCAAGGTTGTAGACCCTGTAGAGGTCACAATTTTTAATCCGATTTTGATTAAGCTTGAAATGCATGTTTATAGCCCAAAGATCTTGGATCCCTTCAATATTTTCGCATATCAAATTGTAACTTCGTGAATTATGGCCCTTGATTGTAGGAAAAATCAATTTTTTCTTAGCTTGTTCACTATCCATCTCTCGAAAATGTGAGCGTATCCTGTCTGGCAGCTGCTTGTTAATGATTCGTGATAACCCACTTCCAGAAAGAGATGTGTCTGTGGACCATGTGATCTTAGTACTAAGTAAAGAATTTTTTAAAAAACGTGTGTTGGATGGTGTGTGTGTGTGTGTGTATAGTGGTGGTGGGGGGGGTGTAATGTGTTTCTCTCGAGGTCTCTTCTGCCAGTACACCGAATTGCTTTAGTCAAATAAGATTGGGTCTTAGTTAATTACGAGTGTTATTTAAGTTATTATGTACATGTGTGATAATATTTGATTACATGTCGTCAAAGGTAATTATGTGTTATTTATTATGGTCATTATGTACATGCACAAGGGTCTATTTCGCTTATTATAGCCATTACGTACATGATGATATTCATTTAAAACTTTTTGTACATACACATGTGATAATACTGGATATAATAGTTTATTTCACTTATAATAGCCATTACGCACATGATGATATTTATTAAACATTATATATCTTTTATTACATACATATACATGTATATATTTCTGATATTCATTTATTATAGTCATTACGTACATATTTTATTAGAAATTATATTCAAATAGTATCATACAGCCTTCCCGACATTCACCAGGCTAATATTAGTTAAAATCTTACTTCCAATTTTAATATTATTTGTAGCTTTATTTTAGATTTATTCAGCCAACCTAAATTGTTTGTATTTATATAAAGATATACATGTTTATAATATGTTTTATTTTACTGTGTTCAGAAGAATTTAATTTCTCTTTCTTTTTTATTAAGAATTTGTTTCGAGTATTTTCAAGTATTCTATGCTCAATCTGTTGCTATCATGTGTATAGATTCTTTGTGTAATAAATTATGTATTCGTAAACAACCGTGGTCAAATATCTTTTATTTCGACATCTAAACATCACCCCATCGGTTCGCTACCGTTCTGCATCCTCGATAATACTCACTTTTCTATTGAAGTTGTGGCCAAACGGTATATTTGATTGACTTCAATAGACTTGGTCCCGTGTTTGATCCTGGGCTTGGCTGATAAAGTTCATCGAGAGTTCCGTCGTGATTGTTTGTGGTGCAGATATAAGGGCCCGCCAAGGATCAACGCATAATCGTTCCGATGGTATGGGAAACAGGGGTCCCGTGTACACAATGGCGAGCCCACATGGGCGTGCACGTAAAACACCCTTTGACAGTTACAATTCGAAATTACAGTAGGCCGTTGTGCTGTTGCCTTGGCAAAATGTATCTCATAGCACACTGTATACGTCCGTCATCATTTGCCCAGTTGGTGCAGCGGTACATAAAATCATTTCATATTATTGTATTTTTATCGAAACAAACTGTTGAGTTTGAAGAAATATTAACCTAGATATACTGAAATAGTATTGTATCTCTAATTTAAAATTGATATTTTCAATATTTAATCAAAGCAAACAGTATGCATATGTGTTTACATGCCAACATGTTGAATTAAAGCTATCGACACAGGGAAATTCTATATATTCGCAATAACTTTCTCGGCTGATTAGATTTGCGGCAATATTCTGCCTATCTTACACCATACCGTGACACGGGTTCGATTACCCGCACGACAATGTGTTTACGTAATATCTGGTTTATGTCCCGAGATAGATCAGGGGACCTCCTGACTAGTGAACCAGTGTCTTTCTGAGTCATTGTGACTCCCGACGGAAACGAAATGAAATGGGGTTTAAATTCCTACTGTTCTGCTCCTATATTGTGCTAATGAAGACGGGCATACGCCATGTAGTGTGCTATGAAGGAAATTTGGCCCGGACAGCGGCACTACGGCCTACTCTTACATCGAATTCACGGGATTCGGTTTTTCGTCCCATCCGAACGACTAGACAGCTGTCCCTGTCGGGCCCTCCGAGCTTCCGAATGACGTTATATGTTTTCTCCCACTTCCAGGGTAGGGTATCGGATTAGATTCGAGGCTCTATTGCAGGGGCGTAGCCGTGAAATATATATTGGGGGGTCCGCAACTTCTGAGGGGGGGGGGGGGGTACCCCCATAAATTTTGTTTAAAGTCTCAGTCTTCTGTAAACATTGTTTGGCATAATTTACGGGGTTAAACTAAAATGTTACAGCAATACAACGTTTATCATGCTTACAGACAGCGGCACCGGTCTTCCCCGAGAGGCGAAGAAGCGTGGCTTACCCCCACCTAAGAAAAGTTTGGAATATTGAACGGCTGCAAACACTTTTTCCTGCTATTTCAGCCCATGAACAAAGCAATTTCAAAGTGGTATAATATAGGCTTATTAAGGTGACTTGCTGACTCGAATTCCAATCAATCGTTTACACCCACAGCAACTTCAATTTGGTCAAATATAGCCTACCTGGCTGCCCAGAATTCCAAACAACCAATCAATCGTCGCGGGCTATGGAAGCCTCACCCTCCCGGAGAAAATTTTGAAAATTTAACAACCGTAAATGCGTTTTCTGCTATTCTAGCCTGTGTGAGCAAGTCCAAAAGTATCCAATAGTTCTGTAACCGAAATCTCACTCTGAATTCCATCCAATCACACTGTTGCGGTTGCATTCACAAAGTAGAGTGGCGCCAGACAAAATGTTTTAATCAATAGTCAACTCAGTACAAATTCATGGTATTCAATTAAAAGAAAAGTGAAATTAGTGTTTTATTAGGACTCGGTGACAGTTAGGGAAGCAAAACTAGAAATGCCCGAAGCAGGTTTACGTATGGAAGCCTATTGCGGCCATTTCAGAATCTCGTCCCCTCGCCGCGAGAAGTCGAGGGCGAGAACACGAGAACACGAGAAGTCGAGGGCGAGAACACGAGAAGTCGAGGGAGCGAGAAGTCGAGGGCGAGGGAGCGAGAGAGCGAGAACACGAGGAAACAGGGCGAGAATACGAGGATCTCGCCCCGAGAACACGAGATTACTTTCACCTCGACTTCTCGTCTTCTCGTCCCTCGACTTCTCGCTCCCTCGTGTTCTCGCCTTTGAAAAACCTCGTGTTCTCGCTCCCTCGCCCTCGACTTCTCGCTCCCTCGACTTCTCGCCCTCGACTTCTCGTGTTCTCGTGTTCTCGCCTTTGAAAAACCTCGACTTCTCGCTCCCTCGCTCCCTCGCCTTTGAGTCAATCTCGTCTTCTCGTCTTCTCGTGTTCTCGCTCCCTCGCTTCGTCACAATCTCGTCTTCTCGTGTTCTCGCTCCCTCGCCTCGGAAGTGCAGTTATTACGCATGTCCACTGACTACCGTATTTTGACATGGATTATAATAAACGAAAATGTTTGAAGTTCTAGAAAATGTAATAGTCCTAAACAAGCTTAATCTCTTCTTGCACAGATAGTATTGTATTCTGTAATTGATTTTAAGTCTTCAGTCAAATCTTTCTTTGCTCTCTAAAAATATTCATCGGGTGTTCTCGTGTTCTCGCCTTTGAAAAACCTCGACTTCTCGCTCCCTCGCCTTTGAGTCAATCTCGTCTTCTCGTGTTCTCGCTCCCTCGCTTCGTCACAATCTCGTCTTCTCGTGTTCTCGCTCCCTCGCCTCGGAAGTGCAGTTATTACGCATGTCCACTGACTACCGTATTTGCATTTGTATTTTGACATGGATTATAATAAACGAAAATGTTTGAAGTTCTAGAAAATGTAATAGTCCTAAACAAGCTTAATCTCTTCTTGCACAGATAGTATTGTATTCTGTAATTGATTTTAAGTCTTCAGTCAAATCTTTCTTTGCTCTCTAAAAATATTCATCGGGTGTTTTCACTTGATGCGTGGTTTTGCCAGTGCTGCAGGATGGAGAGCCTGACAAGGGACAATGTATAGTTGTTCGAATGGGATTTTTAAAAACCAGGTCCGGAATCGAAATGAAGTTGGTTCTACGGGGGCTCACTGGGTAGGACGTTTGCTCTGTAACTTCTTCAAAGTTCCTCGTGATTTTTGGCGATGTTCACTATTGTCAGTGGTGTAGGACGGAGAACTTAGCAAGAGACAAAGTATAATAGTTCGGATGGCATAAAAATAACCGAAGTCCTGTAGAACGGAGAGCTTAGCAAGAGACAAAGTATAATCGTTCGGAATGAATAAAAATAACCGAGGCCTCGTGTCCGGAATCTAATTGAAGTGGGAACTACGGTGGGTCAGTGAGTGGGACGTTTGCTCTCTTACTTCAGTGGTGTAGGAGGAAAGAATTGACAGGGGACCACGTATAGTCGTTCGGGAGGCATAGAAAAACAATGTCCCGTGTTCGGAATCAAAATGAAGTGGGAGCTACGGTGGCTCAGTGAGTAGGACGTAAATGTTTGGAGCCACGGCAGCTAAGTGGGTAAGACGCTGGCTCACTAAACTGAAGGTCACGTGTTCGATCCTTGCATTGGACAAGAAAGTTTATCGGGTTTTCCGATGTGGTTTCCCCATGTCATTGCATTGGTGCAGGACGGAGGGTTTGGCAAGGACAGTTGTCTATTTGTTCGGATGGGATGAAAATCCTTATCTGTAAATTGACGTACACGTAAAAGATCCCTTGGCAGCCTGGATGCGATATAAGAGGAGACCTAAGTGCCGCTTTCCGAAAACAATTTCCCTTATAGCACAGTCGGAGCAGAACAGTAGGACGTTAAACCATATTTCATTTCATTTCATCAAAGTTCATCGGAAATATTCTAGCGGGTTTTTTCCATATCAGTGGAGAAGGAAGGGTTGGGTTAAAAGAGCGAGGTCATGTGTCCAGATTCGAAATAAGTTGGAGCTGCGGTGGCTCAATGCGTAGTCTAGCCTTTCTTGCGAGGTACCCTCTTATCAGTGTAGGACGGAAGGCCTGAGGACAGCATGTCGTTCGGATCACATGGAACAGCGAAGTCTCGTATAGGCTACACATTGGCGTGCGTGTGTGTGTGTGTGTGTGTGGGGGGGGGGCTCGGTTTCGATACCCGCTTCTTTCTATGATGCTAATATTATCAAATAAACTACTCGTAGTTTACCCGCCTATACACGGGCCCAAATTCGCCCGGGGTCCAAGTTCGCCCATGGCCCAAATTTGCTAGGGGCCCATATTCGCCCAGTGCTCAAATTCCCACGGGACCTAAATTCGCCCGAGGTTTTATTCGTTCGTGGCCCAAATTTGCCTGTAGGACAGATTCGATGGCCTAAAATACATGTACGTGGTCGTTCTTTTCAATTTGATACGAGATATGTGGGGGTTAAATCGCGGCGACGAAGCGTAATTCGCCTTGGGCACGAATTCACTGACCTAAAACATTCCTGTTGTGATGCTGGTTAATTTAATAACACATAATAATGTGTAGGTGGAGTATACAAACATACATAAACACACCCATACACACTTAGATTTTATTTATAATATATATATATTAAAGTAGATAAAGTAGGCTACAAGTACTTCTTTGTTTACGGTAGACAATGTATAAAAAAATAGAAAAAATACGTCCAGGCAAAAAATTCTCCACTTTAGGCCTACATATATATGCCGTGGTGAGAAATTTCTAGCTAGCATGCTTCTGTTTTCCGTCCTAGCAAGTTTCGGGTAAAAAAAGGTACATCATCTAATTCTTCTAGTATTACTTCATTGTCACGCGACTTTTCTGTTATCCATTCTTTGACGTTTGACAGAAGCCGTAAAATAAATACAGGCTTACTTAATGTGCGATGGTATTTGAATTCCGCGGTGATTTGGTTTTAACAAATCACGTGACATAGCTCGCCAATCAGACACACATAATGGAAGGTCGAGTAGAGTCAAAGGTTACCGTTCTGTGTTGATAGTAAATATGGCGGAAGGATATCGAAAACTGAATACTTGTGAATATTTTGTTAAAAACACTAAGCTAAAACAGTTCAATGCGACAAGCTCGGAACAATTTTAGGTATTGGCTAACCATTGGATCGAATTAGATGGAAATGGCAGGTTTGTGCCGGAGACAAATGCTGATTTGTAAGACAAAGAACTCCAGGAATGTGCAGACAAAGTTCTCAAAGACTCAATCATTGGGGTATACTAATAATACAGAGTTCTCACATTTCAACGTAAAAAAAACAACAACTGTGTATGAAACATTATCACGATTCCAAACTTGTTGACGAAAGTTTGAAAGTGATGTTAGAAGCAAGCAGCTAAAATTTTACCAACAAAAAAAGAATAATTGGTCTGGTTAATTTGTTAAGGGGATCATTTAACAAGTTGATTGATAAAGATAGATATTCTTATATTCCTAAATGCATGACAACTATTGACAACGCGCAGTCACCAAGGAGTAAGGACTACTCGAATCAAGACCACTCAGACCAATACGGACTAATATGGTGAAGACTGTCACCATTGAGGTGAAACACCATGCACAGTACTTTAAGAAATATACCCAAGATGTTATGGAGAAAAAGAGAACCAAAATAGATGAGTTGGTACAAGAGCACATGTTAGGCCCTATTTATGAAAAAAATATGTGTGAATTAATTCCACACCAGATTGACTTTGCATGTGTCCCCTGGATGAAAATGTTGCTTTGTCCCTTGCACCACCAATCAAAACGGGGGCCTATTCTGGCGCATTCCCCCCGGGTTGCCTTACTGTAGCTGCAAAATTTTTTGCGCCTTTTGTTAAACACTACTGTTTAAAATGACAGGGTTAGGGTAACTAGAGATCAAGCACCAAATAAAATTTTCACTGTGGATATAAATCAGGCTGCATTACAGATAGATGTACTTGTTACAAGTGAAAACTTTCTTGTATGGATTTGTGTAAATTGTTCGACAGTGACATTGATTTTAATACTGATGATGATATCTATGAAATTATGTGATTTTTTATGAGTAGGCTTAAACCTGTATTCATGTACATGTATTTTTTAAGCAGTTTTTAAATACATTTAATACATATTTTAAAAAATGTTTTAATTAAATGTACTGTATATGACAATAAATTTTCATGTTATATTTTGTCACTATGCTGATTAATATTGTATGGTTTTGTTTTATTTTTATTCTATTTCATTTCCGAGGTGGTTTATCTTGTCAGTGGTGCAGGCCGTGGGGAGGGGGTGACTGACGAGGTACAAGGACAGCTGTCTAGTCGTTCTGATGTGATGAGAGTAGGCCGTAGCGCCGCTGCCCTGGTAAAATTTCCATGATAGCACACTGTATAGCATATGCCCATCTTCATTAGTCAAGCTTAGGAACACAGCAGGAGGACGTTAAACAGCATTTTATTTTTTTATTCTGTTTCATTTCCGACGTGGTTTCTCCTTGTCAGTGGTGCAAAAGGAGGGTCTAACAAGGTACAAGGACAGCTGTCTAGTTGTTCGGATGTCACGTAAAACCGAGATCCCTTGTATTCATTGGTGTGCATGTAAAAAGGTACGATGACAGCCATCTAGTTGTTTGGATGTGACGAAAAACCGAGGTCCCTTGTATACATTGGTGTGCACGTAAAAAGACCCCTTGGCAGTTGGAATTCGATAGCACACTGTATAGCATATGCCCATCTTCATTAGTCTAGCTTAGGAACAGAGCAGTAGGACGTTAAACCCCATTTTATTTTTTTATTCTGTTTCATTTCTGACGTGGTTTCTCCTTGTCAGTGGTGCAAAAGGAGGGTCTAACAAGGTACAAGGACAGCTGTCTAGTCGTTCGGAGAGAGAGGGAAATGGGGTTTAACGTCCACTCGACACAAACTAGGTCATTTCGGGACTAACATGGTTCAATTTTATTTCAATGATTCGCTTGCGCCTAGGGGTCTTTAGCAGTGGGAGGAAACCGGAGTGCCCGGAGGAAACCCACGAGGTTGAGAAGGCGCCCCTATCTCCATGCCACATACGCTTACACCAGGGATCGAAACCACAGCCGCAAGCCAGAGGTGACCAGCCAGCTAGAGGCCGAAGCGCGGCACTCTAGACCACTAGGCCATCCCAACCCCCCTAGTCGTTCGGATGTTACGTAAAACTGAGGTCCCTTGTATTCATTGGTGTGCCTGTAAAAAGGTACAAGGACAGCCGTTTTGTTGATTGGATGTACCGAAAAACCGAGGTCCCTTGTATACATTGGTGTGCACGTAAAAAGACCCCTTGGCAGTTGGAATTCGATAGCACACTGTATAGCATATGCCCATCTTCATTAGTGTAGCTTAGGAACAGAGCAGTAGGACGTTAAACCCCATTTTATTTTTTTATTCTGTTTCATTTCCGACGTGGTTTCTCCTTGTCAGTGGTGCAAAAGGAGGGTCTAACAAGGTACAAGGACAGCTGTCTAGTCGTTTGGATGTGACGAAAAACTGCGGTCTCTTGTATACATTGGTGTGCATGTAAAAAGGTACAATTACAGCTGTCTAGTCGTCCGGATGTGATGAAAAACCGAGGTCCTTTGTTTACATTGGTGTGCACATAAAAAGATCCCTTGGCAGTTGGAATTCGAAAGAAGAGTAGGGAAAAGTGCAATACCCGGCCAAATTTCGCTCATAGCACACTGTATGGTGTATGCCTGTTTTCATTAGCCCAGTACATGTATAGGAACAAAACAGTAGGACGTTAAACTTCATTTCATTTTCTAATTCATTTTACTGGAATCATTAAGATAACTATTTGTTTTTCTCTTATATCTATTTTTATTTACTGGTATATATCTTGTACAGTGTAAATGGGCACAAGACCTGATCTGTGTGTATTCTGTGAATATAACAATCTGAACAGCAGATTAGAAACCGTTCTCCAGAACAATGATATTATTATAATTATTATATACATTTTTCATCAATACTTGTGGTGTGTTAGATCCCTGCATTGGCCAAGAAAGTTCATCTCAATTTACCGGTGTGGTTTCCCCTTGTCAATGATGCAGAACTGAGGGGCCTGACAAGGACAGCTGTCTAGTCGTTAAGATGGTATGCGAAACCGTGGTCCAGTGTACACATTGGCGTGCACGTAAAAGATCCCTTGGCAGTTGGAATTCAATATAAGTGTAGGCTGTAGCGGTGCTGCCCGGGCACAATTTCCTCATAGCACACTGTATAGCATATGCTTGTCTTCCATTAACCCAGGTGAGGTGCAGAAGAGTAGGACGTTAAAACCCATTTCATTTCATTTACTAGTAGTGCGGGGTTGGGATGGCCTAGTGGTTTAGAGTGCCACGCTTCAACCTCTAGCTGGCCGGTCACCTCTGGCTTGCGGCTGTGGTTTCGATCCCTGTGTGAGCGTATGTGGCATGGAGATAGGTTGCCTTCTCAACCTTGTGGGTTTTCCTCCGGGCACTCCAGTTTCCTCCCACTGCTAAAGACCCATACGCACAAGCGCATTATTGAAATAAAATTAAACCATATGTTAGTCCGGAAATGGCCAAATTTGTGTCGAGTGGACGTTAAACCTCATTTCTCTTACTAGTAGTGTATGGTATTGTTGTGTATGAGGAAATTTATATTATTGCGTTTGTTTATTTTTGCCAAAATCGTTTTCATGTGTATTAAGTATGTATTTCTCTTGGATATTGTTTTACTGAAATAGTTTTTTATAAAAAATACTTGTTTCCAGTAAATAACAGATTCTTTCAATCATTGGTGCTATTTCTCAACTGTTGACCATATTTATTCCAAAGACCTGGGATTAGTCGTTTTCATCGTGTCACTGCAACATTTAATATGTGGTATTATACAGTAATCCCGGCATATTTTCCACAGGTACATTGGGACAGGAACGCCCTTATTAGACTATGGCACACCTGATCTATACATCAGATGGTATTTTTTTTTAAATATGAATTATATGTTTGATAGTAAATATTATATTATTTAGCATCAAATATGGATAAAATAAGATCAAAAATTTAAAATATGTTCAGAAAATAACAGAAACTCAAAAACTTTGAAAAATCACATAGACTCTATTAGTATTATTATATTATAGGTCTGGTGTGCCTTAGTATAATAAGGGCGTTCCTGTCCCCATGTACCTGTGATATTTTCAGAAAAATTCTCTCTGACAAATGGAAACAAACCAACGTGTTCCGTCTCGTAAAAGGTATTCCATGGTCTAATTATGACTATTGACCCGTGACCCTATGACGTTGACTTTTGGTTTCTGATATTGTCTTAGAATTTGATTTTTTCACCCCAGTATGGTTACACTTGACAAATGTAGTTCGAGGCGTAATTCTAGTGCTGACGTATTGTGCAATGCATCGGAAAAGAAATGTATGCGACAGTGGGAGAAACCGGAAAAACCCCACACGACGAATCGAAACCGAACGACTACACGTTATCCCTTGCCAGGCCCTCCGTCCTCCATCCTACACAACTGACATGGGAGGACATCTCCAGAAATTTAGCCCGATGCGCTTCGATGAAGCGAGAGAGCAAACGTCCTACACACTGAGCCATTGTAGCCACCACTTCATTACGATTTCGGACAAAGAACCTCGTATTTTATATATAATACCGTTCAAACGACTATACGTTGTCCCTTGCCAGGTCTTCAGTCCTATACCACTGACAAGCAGGAACCCGACCGAAAAATCCTGAAAAACTTTGATAAAGTAAAAGAGCAAACGTCGATCCTACTCACTGAGCCATCGTAGCTCCATTTGTATTCCGGCCACGGGATCTCGGTTATTTGTATTCCATCCGAACAACTATTCTTTGTCCCTTCTCAGGCCCCCCGTCCTACACCACTTACACCACTTGGTATTCGATCCCTGCATTGGAAGAGAAAGTTCATCCAGATTTTATTTCGGGCGTGATTTCTCCTTGTCAGTGATGCAAAACGTAGGGCCTGTCAAGGACACCTATTGGCGTGCACATAAAAGATCACTTGGAAGTTTAAATTCGATATAAGAGTAGGCCTTAGCGCCACTGCCCGGGCAAAATTTCCTTGATAGCACACTGTATTATTGTATCGTATGCCCGTCGTCATTAGCCCAATTTAGGAACAGAACAGTAGGACGTTAGACCCCATTTTATTTTATTTAGATTCCGGACACGTCACCTCGGTTATTTTTATTTCATCCGAACGATTATACGATGTCTCTTGCTAGGCTCTCTGTTCTACACCAGTGACAAGGGTGGACATAGGCAGAAAAATCGCGATGAACTTCGATTAAGTTAGAGAGAAAACCTCCTACGCAGTGAGCCACCGTAGAACCAACTTCATTTCGATTCCGGACCTGGTTTTTAAAAATCCCATTCGAACAACTATACATTTTCCCTTGTCAGGCTCTCCATCCTGCAGCACTGACAAAACCACGCATCAAGTGAAAACTCCCGATGAATATTTTTAGAGAGCAAAGAAAGATTTGACTGAAGACTTAAAATCAATTACAGAATACAATACTATCTGTGCAAGAAGAGATTAAACTTGTTTAGGACTATTACATTTTCTAGAACTTCAAACATTTTCGTTTATTATAATCCATGTCAAAATACAAATGCCGATACGGTAGTCAGTGGACATGCGTAATAACTGCACTTCCGAGGCGAGGGAGCGAGAACACGAGAAGACGAGATTGTGACGAAGCGAGGGAGGGAGAACACGAGAAGACGAGATTGACTCAAAGGCGAGGGAGCGAGGGAGCGAGAAGTCGAGGTTTTTCAAAGGCGAGAACACGAGGGAGCGAGAAGTCGAGGGCGAGAAGTCGAGGGAGCGAGAAGTCGAGGGCGAGGGAGCGAGAACACGAGGTTTTTCAAAGGCGAGAACACGAGGGAGCGAGAAGTCGAGGGACGAGAAGACGAGAAGTCGAGGTGAAAGTAATCTCGTGTTCTCGGGGCGAGATCCTCGTATTCTCGCCCTGTTTCCTCGTGTTCTCGCTCTCTCGCTCCCTCGCCCTCGACTTCTCGCTCCCTCGACTTCTCGTGTTCTCGCCCTCGACTTCTCGTGTTCTCGCGTTCTCGCCCTCGACTTCTCGCGGCGAGAAGACGAGATTCTGAAATGGCCGCAATAGGCTTCCATATTTACGGGCTGCGGCCAGTTTTGTTCGCGGGGTGAAGAAGCGGAGCTGACCTTGTATGGACCCCCCAAGAAAATTTTGGAATATTTGATGGCCGCAAACGCGTTTTACTGCTATTCCAGTCCTAAAATTAGTGTTTTATGAGATTTCGGGCACTTTACTTTTCCAAAATTTAGGGGAGGGGGGGGCAAGTATATTTAGACCCCCCCCATGTGTGACGCCCATGCTCTATTGCACGTAAGTATGTATGGTTCTCTGGGCTATTTACCAACGACAATCCCCTCTCCGTCTTTGCCTAACGTGAAGTATTGAAAGTATTTTACAAACCGATGAATGACCAGACCACGTGATGTTCAAGGATATTGTATCAGTGTGTGATAGTTGGTCAATGTTACTATATATAGTACAACTGGGACGTCAACTATTACAAGAAACCTTATCTCCACATTGCGCAATATCTGAGCCTGTATTTAAGTTGCTTAGCTTCACCATGTTTTATAGAGTGGTGATTGATCGTAGCAAACATTATATATTTCTTTCTTTGAAACATTTTAAATTAAAACTATCAACATGGGAAAATTAAATATGTTCGCAATAACTTTCGCAAACCCCCAGGGGGTGTTCTATGGGGGACAACTAATACAGGGTCATGTTACTGTGGAATTAAATGAAAAAATAAAAATAAGAGGTAAGTTCTGTTTTCTCTTTCTCTTTGTTTTGTCTAGCGTATAACAATTGATAAAAATTCCACCACACAGTTGGGAATATGTTATATAAAACACGACGGCAAAGATACAATGCATCTAAGTTATCTAGAGGGATCAAGTTCGTTTTTATTTCCTATACTGAAATAATCTGTACCGTTGATTACAGATTAAACATCCATAAGTGTACAAATGTGTTGTTATTGATGTGTTCCCATTTGAATATTGTTCACAATAAGAAGCAAAATAAATAAGATATGTTTACAGGATCATTTTGTTATACGAAAAACTAAGTGATGCGTTTTCTATGGCGCTCAGTATAAGTGACGTTCATATTGTGACAGTGCTATTCATTTAGCTTGTTTAAATGACATCCTATTATTATCACCATTAGAAAATTGATCTGATTATCATGAATGAAATCCGATCGGCCATTTATTTATATTTTATTATCTTGCATCTTGATTTATCACGTTTTAAAATGATCCATATTATGATACAAGATATTGCATCAAATAAACCCGGACAATAAGAGGTTACTATTGCATTGTCGCGTAGTACACATTTTTACAATTGTTATATAGGCTAGTGCAACTTACGTCACAGTTAAAATACCTCAGATATATTACAGTTAAATACCCCAGATTACAATTTGCATTGAAGTTACATACTCCAGATTACAATTTACGGTACAGTTACATAACCCAGATTATAATTTACGGTTGGGTTACATAACCCAGATTATAACTTACGGTTAGGTTACATATTTTAGATTATGATTTACAATACAGTTACATACTGCAGATAATTATTTATTTTACTGTTACATATTCCACATTACAATGTATGTTACAGTTACATACTCCACATTACAATGTATGTTACAGTTGCATACTCCAAATTACAATTTACGTTACAATTCCATAACCCAGATTATAATTTACGATACAGTTAAATATTCCAGATTATAATTTATGTTACAGTTACATATTCCAGATTATAATTTACGTTACAGTTACATACTGCAGGCTACTATTTATTTTACAGTTACATGCTCCACATTACAATGTATGTTACAGATACATACTCTTCTTACAACTTACGTTAAAGTTGCACACTCCACATTACAATTTAACCTTACAGTTGATGCTACGCTTGTATAATTAAAGACCAGGATACATTACACATTATTTAATATATACTATTCAAAAAAAGTAGGGGATATTTGATTTTTAAGTGTTATTAAAGTCACCTAATGAAACTGACGAAGAAACAAATGACAAAATGAAATGAAGTTCACATTCATCGATTTATTTCAAATGATCGTTAGACTAAGTAAGGCACAGACTGACCATTATAAGGGTAAAATGATACCCGGGGTCAAACAGCAAAGTTACCACAGCATCACAACAAAGTCAGTAACGGGTAAATCCTCCTCTGTTTGCCAAACAAGCATTGATCCGACGTGGCATATTCCTAATGAGACGTCTAGGGTCATTTTGGTCCAGATTGTCCCATTCCTGTTGCAACGCAGCAGCAAGTTCTTGGACATTGGCAGGACGTTGTTGACGTTGACGTAACCTCAGTCCAAGCATGTCCCAGACATGCTCGATGGGGGAGGGGTCGGGACTTGTAACGATCCTGGCCTGTAACGATCCTGGCCCTGTGACATCTTGGGTTGTCATCCTGGAAGATGAAACGGCGGTCATGACGTCGTGCGAACGGCACAACATGGACTGCCAAGATGTTGTCCCGGTAGTACTGGCCTGTAACACGCCCTGCAATAACATGTAAAGCCGTTCTTCCAGCAACAGTGATGCCTCCCCACACCATAACAGAACCACCCCCAAATCGATCATGTCTGATGACGTTAACGTCTTGGAAGCGCTCGTTTCGACGACGCCACACCCTCCTACGTCTGTCCAAAAAATCAACAGTGAACCTTGACTCATCTGAAAACATCACATTGCTCCAGCGTCGATTATTCCAGTGTTGACGATCCCTACACCAACGACGTCTTGCCTGAATGTGATGATCGCTCAAACAAGGGATCGCACGAGGACGTCGGGCGCGAAGGTGACCCATATGCAGTCGATTCCGAATCGTCTGGCCACTCACTCTCACACCAGTGTCTGTTTGAAGACGAGAGCTGATCTGATTTGCTGTGATGACACGATTTCTCAAGGCCAAGGTACGGATAAATCGATCCTGGGCTTGAGTTGTCGCCCTTGGTCGACCTGAGCGTGGTCTGTCCTGTACAGATTGTGTATCACGGTATCTGGACCATAGCCTGCTTATGGCAGACTGAGAAACATTCATCGTCCGCGCCACAACCGCCTGTGTTGTGCCGATCTGTAGCATGCCAAGGGCACGTAACCTTTCATTTTGGGTAAGCCGACGCATATCAAAATTTGTTTTCTGGTCACTAAAACAATTAAACTGATGTTTCCACCCTGGAATTCAATGCCACAATGACTGTAACATTCAAAGTCAGAGTCGTGCAAATCTTGGGTTGGACCCCCATGATGATCCCAAGCATCACCTGCATTCCATGCGGTAGCTATTGGTGCGTTTGGGCGTCACATGTAACTGGAAATGTTTCTTCTGTTAGGTTCTATAGTGACTTTTTTCGTGGTCATTTGCATATTTTAGTATTATGCCTCCAAAATCAAATATCCCCTACTTTTTTTGAATAGTATATATTCTTTTTCTTATTAGGTTATATTCGTTGAGAATTCCATTTAGAATCTTCCCCTTTTTAATTCAACTGGCCTACAATTAAGTTCAGGGCCTTTATAAAATGAATAATGGCGTGTTCACTTTGCTTTCAGGAATAAGGCTACATATTGAAGGAGGTGCACACGTTGAATGGACAGAATCAGAATCCAACGGTACTGATGAAGACCAGTACACATCCACCGTAGTCTATTCATCCGGAGAAACATATTTCGAGCGTATACTAGTCGTTTTTGGCAAAGGTAAGATACAACTAGATGGCCAGGAGGGGTTGCTCCGGGTGTTGGCCAAGCCCAGGAGGGGTGGATGGCCTCGCAATGACATTGTCTAGTCGTTAGTATAGGCCATAAACCCTAGGTCCTGTGTACACATTGGTGTGCATGTAAAATAACCCCTGGCCAAATTCGTAATAACATTTCCAAATAGCATACTGTAAGCGGGGCAGAGGACCAAGACCCTTGTCCATTTATCGCTGGTAACGGTGTGACGATGGTTTCTGACAAATGGAACCCTAGTGAAGATATTTGTAGTATGCTACCCCCGAAAACGACGGGTTAACTTTTGGCGAGTCGAATATCCAAAACGATGGCCAAAAGTCGTCTGAACAAGGTTGCCAAACATTTCAGTAAATGACCCGTGTAGTTGTGACAGTTTGCAATTCATCCCATAAACGGTTGATCCAATCTGGCGACTAAAATCCAAAATGGAGACAAAAATTGATGCGAAATGTATTCGTTCAATAGAGACTTTTGGCAAGTGGAATTTTCCGCATCCGTATCACGTATCCGTATCGCCACGTGATACGTTGCGTCAATGTAGTTTCAGAGTTTTGGCAGACTTTCGCGTCGTGTACATATGGGTAACTGAGCTGAGCTTAGTTCTAATACAGCATCGTGGCAGTTGTCTACCAAGACTAACACCAGTACTAGTCAAGTGCCTAGCCAACAAATTCCTGAGTGGAATATAAAGTCACTCGACAGTGGCTGAGCTATTTAAAAAGAAATTTAGTGTCGAATCTTTTTTGGGTTTCACTAATGTATCATTTCAGAAAGTATAAAATACCCCTCTTAAATGCAGATTTGCAAGGCCTCGCCTCCCAAAATTTAGATGAACCATCATGCAGATTGACAGACCGTCAGACGGGAAAATATGAAAATTCTGCGAAAATCTTATCAAAAGTAATCATTAAATTCCTGTCTTTATCATGGTTAAACTCTGATCAAATATACACCTTCGTGTTCTAGGGTACACGTAGATTCATAAAAACACCATGACACAACATTTCAACGTCTAAAAGTAGCAAAAAGTACGGTAAAAAGACGACGATGTTATACGGACCTTTTTAGTATGAAAGCTGTTCTATACGTGCTGCCGTATTCGTGTGCTGTATCACGTATGAGAGATACACAAACATTGTTGACGTCACACACAAAATCGATACTGATACGCGATACGGACCAGAAATTTACGCTTGCCAAAAGTCTCTAATATTAAGAACCTACCCGTGTGATATGTCGTTTTGTGATATTTTTTTTGTGATGCGGGGCACGAATGTCATAGAACCAATTTGAAAGAAGACAGCATGTCGCGACTACAGATTCACATGTGATAATATAACTATCACAAGTTTTCCAGACATCAATGAATCTTATCTTTCATAATTTACAGATATCATAATATATTACAATGTACTATATCTTGGAACTCGGCTCTGCTGGAGTAATCCAGTAATTCCAGTGGTAGCAAACTATAAATATCTTCACTAGCTTCCCTTCTATCAGAAACCATTGGCCAACCCTATTCCCCGGTCACGGACGTAGGGGTTGTGCCGCATATAGTATACCCATCTTTAATAGCATCGGTGCATATACATAGAGTGTGGAACCCCATTCCATTTTAATATTTCCTTTAAAGATGCGTTATGGGAGATAAGATAACGAGTTGACAGTTCTCTCTACAATAGTTAAAACCTAGCTTGTGTAAAGGCAATTTGCTGGAAATTTCAGTCAAATTGATCCACTATGAACTTAGAATGAAAGTTCCGCTTAGCCTCGGTCATCGTTACTGAAGTCGGTAAGACAAAACCAGTAGTCTCGGTTATCCATTATTATCGGTATATCGCGAAGGAAAATATCTCAGCGAATCGAACTACAATCCTACAAAAATCTCATGTTAGCGTCGAGTTGATTATGGTTTGAATAAGTTAATTAATGTCTTATAAATAGTTTGTATAACATTTCAGGCCTAAAGAAAGACCTAGAATAGGCAGATTTTGCTTTTGCATAATGCATGTTTAATTCTTTTATGTTATCAGGTCCAGGACAGAAGGGAGACGACCCAGTTTTACAAGCAGGAAGATATGTATATCCATTTAGTTTCCAGTTACCCACCGGAATACCATCATCATATGAAAGTTCGTTCGGAAAGGTTCGATACACAGTGACTGGAGTTATTGACCGTCCATGGAGGTTTGATTATAAAACGAAACAGGCTTTTACTGTTATCAATCCTCTAGATCTTAATCAAGAACCACAGGCCAAGGTAAATATGTTGAAACATGTTACAGTTGTCAATTTTTCATCAAAGGCGACTTTTATTTTGTATAGACATTTAATCAAAACTAACTTTGAATGAACAAAATAAAGCAACATATTTTATTGAAATTGGTTGGAAAATAGTCAATAAATTATAATAAATCTTAAATTATGCTGAAGATAAAATATGCGCTTAACATTAGCGAGCGAAACGTCCCATGAATAGAACGCAGGGCATACGTTATTGGTCCCCAAAATCGTCCCATTAAAATTTCTAGAAGTAATATCAGGCGCGGATCCAAGGGTGCGAGGGGGCAGGGGCCGTGCCCCCCCACCTCAACCCCAGTGGCATAGTTGATCTCATTTTCGTTTGCTTTGTTACTGTTGTAGTTCACATATCTGCTCTTTAATAGATGATATAAACATGATTTTCGCATTGTCTCCGCCCAAGCAATCCAAGGTTGCAACATATTACCCTTTGCTCCAATGTGTGCCTCCACCCCTCGACAAAATCCTGGATCCGCGCCTGAACATTTCCAATAATAGAAAGCAGAGAGTAGAATTAGTATATGGCGAAATAACGGAAATCGTTGGTGAAACGTTACTGTCAACACCATGGAAATGACATTTATCGTGAAATGAAGTATTGGTCGATGTGTTTCAGCAAGGTGCTATGGGAAATGATCAGAAGACGTTGTGTTGTTGGTGTTGTAAATCAGGACCAATAAGTGCTGTGTTGAGACTGGATAGATTAGGTTATGTACCTGGTGAAGCCATTCCCATCACTGGTGAAATAATTAATGGTAGTCGACTACAAATGACACGTTCCTTTGTTGACATTACAATGGTGAGTTATCGTTTAAAGAGCATATGGCCCTAATTCAAAAACACATACTAATGAATATGGAGGGGATTTGTGTTTACCTTTTGCAAACAAATATTGTATTTTGTTATCAATAATTTTTGGTGAAATACGTGTACAGTTCAAATTGTACACATTCTACACATTTCGTGAATCGACCTTTACTGATTACTTTCAAATGTGTTGTAGAATGTTTTTCTTTGTTCACTACAAAATGGTACCCAACACCATAGGGTACACGATCCGTGTACTGATTACAGAATATTATTCTAATTCGTGATTTAAATAACGAATATCATGGAAGATATTTATGATGCATTGAAAGTATTCGTCGGTTAATCAAGGTTCGCCTATATAAGACCCTTCTTCAGCACACAGGTCTAAAATTGGTCCCGAAACAATCATAAATTATATCATATTCGAGAATGGGCGAAATTGTCTAGAATTTAAATGCAAGTATATTGTCACGTTGTACATATTAAGTAACGATTGCTCCCCCTCATTTCTTCTAGATTGTGAATTACATCACTGCAAACAAAACAAGAACTGAAAATAAAACTGTGTCTAAAATCTACCATGGCCCCATTATACCGGGTGATGGTGATACTTGGAATGGGGATCTACTGCCTATACCACCCTTACCTCCTTCTGGTTTACGAGGATGTGGTATTATCAATATAACATATAGATTAGCGGTAAGAATAATATGTAATATGTGGAACCACAAAAGCTTGGCGCAATCCATCGGCTGTGTCTCGGTACGACATTATTCAGTCACCCCTGAATTTCATCGCAAAGATATTTAATCGGGTTTTAGTCCGGACTAAGGGCTGGCCAGTGCATAACATTGACACCGTTCTGCCGAGTCTCGTTCCAAGACACATTGGTCAGCATAACGCTCGCCACGTCGACGCCATATTCTGGTCCTACCATCTGCAGTTGATACGCAATACCGACTCTCATGTGTGAACAGAACAGTTCTCCATTACCTGTGTCGCCCGTCGATGGCAAGGGGGTGAGGATCGGCCCACGGTAAGGTCTAGGCAATGGATGTTCTCTCTGGTAAGACGTTGGCGCATTGTGTTGGTACTGATGGGCCTTCCGTGTGTTCCCACTGTCTGGCGTGCTATCTCGAGATGCCTGAGTGACGGGATTCTGCACGTGCTGTTGCACAACAGAGCGGTCTGTCTTGGTGTACCTGTTCGGGGGGGCGATCATCCGTGGTGTTGGTGGCCCGAAAGTGTTGCTGGAGCCTGTAGATGGTTTGGACATTGACCTGGAAGGCTGGAAATGATTGGCAACGGCTTTGGCAGTTTTACCAGCGTCGACTCTTCCAAGCGCCTGATTTCTCTGAGTTATCGTGAGTCGTAGCATGCTACTGACGTTTTAGTTTGAATTATTAAACCAGGTACAGGGGTGCATTTTATAGGAATGGTCCCGGTGAGCAGCACGTGCAGCATGAAAATCACGGAGAACACATTACCATCTCAGAATTCAGGATGCGTTTTTGAGAACATTTCCTTGGTTCAATTCTGTGTTTGGGAAGAAGCCTTATTAATCAGGTAACAGCTCAAGACGTAGTCACAAATATAGAATAAAAACAGTTGGCACGGTTTATGCAATGCGTCTATTCAGTGGTAATGGTAATCGAGCCCATCGTAACAACATCTACAATAAAGTATTTTGAATGACATTTTAAATAATGCATCTTTATAGAGACAACAATAAAAAAAATAGAGACAAAAATTCTACGGTTTATAATTTATTGAAAAGTAAAATATAAAACTTTCGAATGCTGTCTATTATCGTCGTGAGGGCAGCAATTGGTGGTTAGGCGAGAATGGAACCAACATGTAATCACTGGGGTACGGCTGTGATAACGCTAAAATTCACTGCGTATGATTGAAATGCGTATGGGCATAGAACTGCACCTTGAGGTATTCCATTTGTCGTCTTTTGAATTATTTTTTTCTGTTTTTCAGTTAAATGTTGATCCGTCTGGAATAGCATTTGATCTTGTAGTTCCAATTGATATTTTGATAGGCTCTATACCTCTCACGTCAGTAGAAAGGCAGTATGGTCCACCCCGACCCCTCCCTCTACCTCCCAGAGGGTCTAATGAAACGCCCCGCCAATCTACCATGCCTTCCAATATGGATATTCGTAAGTAAACATAGTTTTATTTAAACCAATACCGTAAATATGTTAGCTTGCTATTGACACTTGGTTGAAGTAAGCTTCTCCGCCTTTACAATAGAACAACGGGGTTTTTTGGTCCACTCGACACAAACTAGGCCATTTCGGGACTAACATATTGTTCAATTTTATTTCAATAATTCCCTTGCGCATAGGGGTCTTTAGCAGTGTGAGGAAACCTTTCGGGATACAACAATCCTTCTCGAACTCTGAGTATTTGTCGTTACATTGTAATACGATAACCTTTATTCTGATTGAGTGATGCGTCTAGTTTCACTACATTAATATCTATAGGGTAAAACATACTTTGCGTGAGCTAAAATAAAATGCATGTAATGTGCCAGAAGGGTCTTTACCTCCTGCTCAGTGCTGAAAGTACGAGTATGTTCGTTGCATCAAAATGCAATATATATTCATATAGAGGGTGATGATATTGGTTTCGAGATACATTTGGATTATTTTTAATTAAACCTCAACATTTTGATTTTGAATTTTCCAGCTCCACCATCCTATGCTGAATGTGTCTTTGGTAAAGTTAATATACGTGATAAGACTGATGATGAACATACACGTGGTAATATGGACTATGCTCCTGCTTACCCATATTATAACTGGAATCATCATACCTTTAATACAAATGTGCCGGTACTTTAATCCTACTAAAATTGGTACTATATCACAAATACTGCACTGGGTCAATATAACAAATTCAACGGATCCATTTACCGAAGCTAAAGACATATAAAACAAATTTAACTTTTTTTGGCCATCATCTACGTGCTTATCTGATTCTTAGACCTATGATAGTTGGACTAATAGATCAAAAAGAAAATAATAGCACTATGTTCAATTCCAAGTGATTGTGATTTAAGTAAAACTTAAGATCGCCAAACGGGTGACCCGTTGAAACACCACGAGGTTGGGCAATCGACCCTAATCCTTGTCACGTACAACCGTGAAATCTATGTTCATCAAATGACTATCTCCTCAAACGTCGAACTACGAGACTATCGACATATGGGGAAAGATCCTTCTCGTACCCAGGCCCATTGCATAATTTATCCATGTTTTATATTTTTAGAATATAGATTTATTTATGACTTTATTTTATTTTTGTATGATTTTATACTATCGAACTCTGTATAGTGGAATCTGCGCTATATGATAAGTTATGATAAATAACACCAACCATGTTACCTACAATTAAACAATATACAAAGTTTGATATTATACAGCTGATGAATTATAATTATTATGAATATCTTATAATCAAATACACTTTTTTTTTTTTTCGAGAGAGAGAAATGGGGTTTAACGTCCACTCAACACAACCAGGTCATTTCGGGACTACACTTTTTTCGAAACAATTTGTGAAGTCCGTGAATTGTGAAAATGATATCATAATTTTCCACCAATGTTTCGTTACCAGCAACGCGATCGGCAATCTGCACACAGAAACTGTCTACTTCCGGGATATATCTTTATCTTGATGGGGCAATGTGGTTCAAATCCATTTTACATTTCTGGACTAACATATGGTTCAATTTTATTTCAATAATTCGCTTGCGCGTAGGGGTCTTTAGCAGTGGGAAGAAAACGGAGTGCCCGGAGGAAACCCACGAGGTTGAGAAGGCGCCCCTATCCCGGGATATCATTAAGATGTGTGTACTTGATGTGTAACCTTGAAATATATTTACTTAAAACATATTAATCTTGCTTGTATTATAGGCTGCAAATGTAAACATTTTAATAGGTGCAATTTTCTTATTCCTTTCCTTAGATTAAATTTAGCAAACATGTGATTTGATTACGGTCCAGAAGTACAATGTCACTCCTAAAAATCCCAGTACCACCATTAAATCATATACGCACATAAAGGCATTACATAGGATAAAAAAAACAGAGAAGAAGGAACATAGCGAAGAGCTTCATATAAATGAATATCTCAAGCCCAATTCCTCTCTGATAAATGCACACCCCGAAGGTCACTTGTTAGTTAATAAACAACTGCTTTCAGAAACTTAACTCGTCCTTACTCAGCACACTTTCGAGACGTTTCGTCTTACCATTGATATTCAACTATATGCTAATACTACAGATCTTTTTATTTACTGGGTCACAACGCTTGATCTTGTACATATACCAGTTTCCTCATAGTCTTCTGTGTTAACTTCGGTATGTCTATCTCTTTCTGATGTCCTCATTGTTTTTTTTCGGACTCAGTTATTGTCTTGCATCATGCAAAGTTATTAAAATGGTACACAAATGCGCCTTGGTCTACTTTTTGTAATATTATTTGATAATTTATGGCGAAATTGTATTAGACGCACGAGAGGACATGAGTTATAATTTTATAAAACCATATGTTTATTTCTATTATGAAATAGGTTAATAATACATTTGTCATGGTCGGGAATGGAATGTGTCTGTTGACCAAATTTTGGTAATGAGTCTCTTTTGATATGCAAGGCATAAAGCACGGGATCAGAAAGTTACCATTTCATTTTTGGCATGAGTGACCAATCATATGATTAATTACATCATAATTGGCCAATAGAATAATTAATGGCTGTGGATCTAAGAGTATATAATTTATAGATAGTGCGCTCTAGGGTAGACAGCCATGTAGTTCTTGAAGGGAGAAGATGTAGGAATTTCCATCAGCAGACTCGTCGAGTCTGCATGAGAGCGGATTAGAGAGAATGACTTTATTATGTTTTAACTACGTAACCTATATGTAGCAGTGCTTAATATAAAATGTTGAAGCGAAATGTGGTATTGTTGTTATTAACCATAAAAAGAGGCAGAATAAATACACAACATTTAAAGTGGAGTCCTAGGAAGAGAATAATAAAAACAAACGCGGCCAGAGACAATACTATAATAGATATCAAGGTCTGTTCCAGAATATGTAATAAAAAACGATGCATGGGTTTTACGCCGGATGTGGCGACCGGCGTTGGGAGTTTCTGCTCTCCACGTCTGCTAGACGATCCATGGGGCTACATTTTTTAAAGTCTTTTAATAACCATAGCTTAAAGCTACATGTCTGAAATACTATTTCAGTCGTCATTCGGAGTGCCGCCTACAAACCATCATTCTAAACATCGGTTATTAAATGATTTTCGATAACTTGTACAGGTTCCATGCAATGGATAGTCTTAAATTAAAGATGCAGTGAATAAAATAAAACCAAGTACGAACAATCCAAACCATTAGACAGAATTCGAAGTCCTAAAAAAACGTTATAGGCAAAATAGTGTAATCAGCAAATGGTCTGCTCCCCGTGTACAAAATACACGACAAACAGTGGTAACAGGTGTCCGGAAGAGTAAGCTTACCCTGCCTGGCGCGCCACACCCGCCATAGCTGCATCCAAACTATTAGGCAAAATGTCGATAAAATAGTATTAGTATATGTGTCAATTAAATACATCTAGAATAATAGCCGAGAGAGACACGTTATATTTACCAATCAAGTCAATATGACGGCAATAAAACCTTTTAAAGGTTTTTATAAGTGTTTAGTGCGCACGTATCCTTGTAGTTGAAGCTTAGATGACAAATGCCAAGATCTACTTAAAAAATCAGAATAAAAGGAACAAGCTCTCGCGTAACGATTTAGCTGAGACACAAACACTCCATAAGCTGGTGATATTGGAATGTTACTACCAACAAATGGAAAGTTAATAATCGGAAAGTCAAAGTCTTCACGTTTATCGTACAATTTAACACTCAATTTATGGCAATTGTCAAAATCGAGCCGCAGATCCAAGTAGGAAGAGTAATTGTCACGGTCAGTGGTGTTTTTAATTTCCAGCTCATCAGGATATATGAATTCGACATAAGCACTAAATTTTGGATTATTAAGTGATAAAACGTCATCGCTATGTCGATAAGTGAAATTAAAATGTCTGGCTAATCGTTTATTTGTTTTTACGAGCGCTTGGATGTAATCGGCTTCGTACGAATAGAGAAATAAATCAGCAAGCAAAGGTGCACAGTTTGTAATACTCTAGAGGTTACGTAAGTTATGTAAGATACTCTGTTTTAAAATATATTGAAGTTTGTAGTTAGTACCAGTGACAACAAGAACTAGGCTAAAAATCGGGTTATGACATCATAGTCTGATAATCTAACTATAGTAATCCAATGCGTTAGAAACGTGGTTAGCCACCCTCCTAGGTGCCAATATAGGTACACTGTGTTGAAATCCAGGGTAGCGTCTATGCAGCTAACCAATCCGATAAAGGGAAATACCGGGGCTCAATACATGACCCATGCACGTAACATTCTTGGTTTAAGTTACCTTAGGTATCATTGAGAGGCTGGGTAAATAGATATCATGGTGAGACCAAAGAGAATTAAGCTGGGGAAAGATAACATATATATAGCTTATATTAAATTTATACTCATAGCTATGTGTATAGTTTCCGGTATTATGGATGTTATAAAGATATAAAAACATAGTTAAAGTAAAAAGTGTTCCAGACTTTATTGAACATCGGAAATAGTTATCACGACGTGAAGTCCAAGAAAGGCCTAGACGATAGTGTCACCCTACTATCACGGGCCGTAGTGTCACATGAATTTGGTCAACGTCATTGACAAACAAACAATACACAAGCACTTATTTTTTGCATAAAACATATATTTAAGATGATAAAATAGAATTTTATTGGGATTATTCTGACTTCGGTTTTCCCTCTGGATGAAAGGTGACCACAATCGAATGCACAATCTAACGAATATGGGAATAACACTGTCCTATTGGGTTGCTGATGATCAAGTTAATCCCAGTAAAGAATAAAGACAACTCTACCAACTAATAGCGTCCAATCCTGTTTTTTTTAAATAACTTAGCGAATGGCTTTAATGGATAGATTGACCCTCATAAAATATGTATCAATACCAAAATCAACGTTCTAGGATTCTCACGGTGACAGTTAATAATAGTTTGGTGGTGACCTTCTTGGATTTTACAATAACGTCATGTGTTTTTATTTAGCGAGTGGTTGTAAAGGGTTGGTTTACCCTTAAAACCTAGTTATAGACACCAAACTTCTTGTCCTAAGAGTTTCATACGTTGTAGCAATGCTTACACATGGTTAGATAGTCGTAGACAGATGAAAGAAATGAGTGATTTCGTTTTATTCGGTTAGAAATGTATTAGTGGGTTGGCCTTGAACTTGCGTGTTGCTTTCGTGACTTTGGCATTTGATATGCTCGCAGAAATAATGCGTATCAGTAAACCGAGAACTGTCACAAACATAAGATACTTCTTACTAAAACGCCTTATCTAGACTATAGAATATTGTCGAATCGTAAAAGCATTTAATTTAACAACTTGTACACTAAAACACCAGATGACCATCTGGGATACGACACCAAGATCATCAAAATTGAGCAGATAGTTACGTAGTTATGATCATTTTAAGACGTTTCGGTTGCCATTTTTGACACCATCTTGAAAAAACACTTTTTCCAGGGGTCCTACTTTGGTAAATTTTCGTATGGTATAAAGTACACTAAACCCTGCCAGAATCAGTTGCGAAACCTTTTGTTGCAATGTTTGGGGGTAGAGGGAGTATTTCTCATACATTGACCTGACCATATCTATCGTAGAAAATTTAAATGATTCCCCCCCCCCTCCATATAAAATAATTTGGCTCCTAAAACTTGTCTTGTCCGGTGTCAAGTGTACGTCAACCTCATTTCTCTCTCTCCTCCTTATCTCCCTCTCTCTCTCTAGTTAATTACGGGTGTTATTTATTTAAAATTATAATGTGCATGTCGTCTAACGTAATTATGTGTGATATTTATTATGGTCATTATGTAACTGTAGAGACCAGTAAGCCACTTTGGTCACTTCTCGATTACTTGTATATGTTTAAATAGTTTAGCTCCTGTTTACCTTTCAGATGTATTAGAACTTTATATAAACACCTGGCCGAACATAACGTAAATCAGATAAACTACTTTTAAAGCCCAAAACTGTTCACCTAGTCTCATATGGTCAGTGCTCTTTTATTTATCAAACACCTGGTTTATGGAATAATCTACTATTTAGTTTAAGATGCTGTACATCTCTATATTCTTTTAAAAAACAAATTAAGACACATTTATTTAATCCGTCTTTTAATTGACTCTGTATATCCAGTCGTTAACATGTCCATTATTTGGTTGTTTATTTATGATTACTTTGTCAATTTGTAAAGTGCCCCTGAACATGTTATATGAACGGGCGCACTATAAAAGGCTGTTATGTTAATAATAATATAGTTATTTGTGATTATACTCTATTTCCGGTTTTATAGCCATTACGTACATGTATATATTTCTTATGATATTTAATTAAAAATTCAGGTACGGATGACGAGCCCCCCCCCCCTCTCGCTGTAATACAACACGTCTTATGAGAAATGTGCCATGGTCATGTGCTTTATCCTTTATTATCAGATGGTGGATGGGTTGGGCCTTCAAAGCGCGAGATAATGATATAGGCATATGTGATATCCCAATTAATGCATTGCATCAAAAACATTGAATCACATTATCATCGTATTAATTCATAATAAAAATTGACGTGTTGGATTTCTCAAGTGTGTCATAAAACTTCCCTCCATTGATCAGTTTTATATAAATTATAACAAAAATGAAATGAAATGGGTTTAACGGTGTACTGTGGCACTATGGTATAGACTTACGTTGAATACCAACTGCCAAAGGATCTGTTACCCGCAAGGCATTGTGTTCACAAGGCCTTGGTCGTTCGCCTCATCCCACAGGCTAGACTAATATCATTGTCAGACCTCACGTCCTGCAGTTCTGACAAGGGGACACAACGTCGGAAAATCCCGATGAAATTTCGCGGCCAAAGTATTGATCGAACACGCGACGTCAAGGATAGTGAGTCGGTGCCTTACCCACTTTATCACCATGGCCTCAGGTTATAAACTTGCTTCCAGTTTCAATATTATTTGTAGCTTTATTTAAATTTACTCAGGAAACATGGAGTGTTTGTATTTAAAGATATACACGTTTATAATATGTTTTATTTTACTGTGTTTTCCGCTTTCTTTTCTTTTGACCCTCTAAGGACGTCGAGGCAATACTATACACAACAATAAACCTATCTTAAAAAATCTTTGAAGTAAATATATGTAAGGTACCGGGGCTATAGATTCGAGGCTCTATCGAAGGAAGAAATAAATAAATAAGTATGGTCCCTTGAGCTATGCACCGACGGCAATCCCCTCTCCTTTAGCTTTATGTGAAGTATTAAAAGTATTCTACGAACTGATGAATGAGCAGACCACGCGATTTACAATAAGTGATCAATGTGTGATTATTGGGAAATGTTACAATATATAATACAACTGCGGAGTTAACTATTACAAGGGATCTTATCTCCACATTGCGCAATATATCTTAGCCTGTATTTAATTGCTCAGCTTCACCATGTTTTATAGAGTTGTGTTGTGATTGATCATAGCGAACATTATAGATTTATTTCTTTATTTGAAAACTTTTTGAATTAAAACTATCAAAATGGGAAAATTAAATAAGTTCGATATAACTTTCTCAAACCCCAAGGCGGTGTTCCATGCAGGACAAATAATAAAAGGTCATGTTACAGTGGAATTAAATGAAGAAATAAAAATAAGAGGTAAGTTCTGTTTTCTCTTTCGCTGTGTTTTGTCCATTGTCTAATGATGGATTTCAATGCCTTTACCTTGTCAGATCGATAGACAATGTAAACAGGATGATCTTTCTGGGAAGCTTTGAGAAATTACCAACATCGTAAAACCATGTAACATTTTTAGGGGGGTTGGGATGGCCTAGTGGTCTAGAGTGCCGGTCACCTCTGGCTTGTGGCCGTGGTTTCGATCCCTGGTGTGAGCGTATGTGGCATGGAGATAGGGGCGCCTTCTCAACCTCCTGGGTTTCCTCCGGGCACTCCTATGCATGCGAATTATTGAAATAAAATTAAACCATATGTTAATCCCGAAATGACCAAAATACAAAAACTCGGATATTTAATTATAACTGCCATATTGCATTATTTTGGTTAAAATATAACTGAAAAGTTACAGATTATGTCCAACTTATTAAATAGATGTATTACTACAACTACTTTCGCCAATTTAAAAAAAATAATTTTTTTAATAGTTTTCCGACTTTTCTCCTCTCCGAGTTTTATTTGACTCGATTGAAAACACAAAACTCGGAAAAAATTGTCCGACTTTTTGTTTCAAACTGAAAAGTCGGAAAATAATTTCCGAGTTTTCTATTCAAACAAAAAAGTCGGACAATTTTTTCCGAGTTTTCCGAGGTTTGTGTTTTCAATCGAGTCAAATCATAAAACTCGGAGAGGAGAAAAGTCGGAAAATATTTTCCGAGTTTTCCGAATTTTGTACCTGACCCATTTCTCTCTCTCTCTCCCTCATGTAAAATCCTTCTCAATACATTCGTACCCTGTTTATCTATACCCGCTTTGTATCATGGCAAAGGCTGTGTACAATAACTCCCTGGGTCGGACTACATATAACTTTCGTGTAGACTTAACTATGATAAAGTAAGATCAGACATTTCAAGCCTTATTAAGAACTTTTAGAGTAATAATATGCACTTTAGGGGGTAGCACCATAGGTCTTTTTGTCAGAGCCGGAGTAGTAAACCGGTCGCCACATCCTACCTATTTTTGTCCCCCGCCTTTCGAAGAAAGTTGGGGGACTATTAAAATGGGTTCGTCCGTCCGTCTGTCTGTCTGTCTGTCTGTCTGTCCGTCACACTTTTTGGGACACAATAACTCTCTTCCTAATTGAGCTGGAATCTTCAAACTTGGTGTATGTGTTTATTAGGTCAATGCCTTGATGGAGTTCGAAGATGAGCATTTTCCGCTTAGCGTAAGCAGAGATAAGCAATTTGATTGGTTGATGCTTTGGGACACGATAACTTTACTTCTAATTAAGTGAGAGTGATGAAACTTGGTGTATAGTTTCATTACATTAATACCTCGACTAAGTTCGATAATGAGCATTTTCTGCTCAGGGTAAGCAGAGCGATACGCAATTTGATTGGTCGAGACTTTGGAACACAATAACTCTCCTTCTAATTGAGTTAAAATGTTCAAACTTGGTGTATATGCTTATTAGGTCAATGCCTTGATGGAGTTCTAAGATGAGCATTTTCCGCTTACGGTAAGCAGAGATAAGCAATGTGATTGGTTGATGCTTTGGGACACGATAACTTTAGTTCTAATTAAGTGAGAGTGGTGAAACTTTGTGTATAGTTTCATTACAGTAATACCTTGAATAAGTTCAATAATGAGCATTTTCTGCTTAGGGTAAGCAGAGCGATACACAATTTCATTCGTCGAGACTTTGGAACACAATAACTCGCCTTCTAATTGAGTAAAAATGTTCAAACTTGGTGTATATGCTTATTAGGTCAATGCCTTGATGGAGTTCGAAGATGAGCATTTTCCGCTTAGGGTAAGCAGAGATAAGCAATTTGATTGGTTGATGCTTTGGGACACGATAACGTTAGTTCTAAATAGTTTCATTACAGTAATACCTTGAATAAGTTCGATAATGAGCATTTTCTGCTCAGGGTAAGCAGAGCGATACGCAATTTGATTGGTTGAGACTTTGGAACACAATAACTCTCCTTCTAATTGAGTTAAAATGTTCAAACTTGGTGTATATGCTTATTACGTCAATGCCTTGATGGAGTTCGAAGATGAGCATTTTCCGCTTAGGGTAAGCAGAGATAAGCAATTTGATTGGTTGATGCTTTGGGACACGATAGGTTTAGTTCTAATTACCTTGACAAAGCTCGATAATGAGCATTTTCTGCTCCGGGTAAGCATAGCGATAAGCAATTTGATTGGTTGAGACTATGGAACACACTAACTCTCCTTCTAATGTAATTGAGTTAAAATGTTCAAACTTGGTGTATATGCTTATTCATTACAGTAATACCTCGACTAAGTTCGATAATGAGCATTTTCTGCTCAGGGTAAGCAGAGCGATACGCAATTTGAGTGGTCGAGACTTTGGAACACAATAACTCTCCTTCTAATTGAGTTAAAATGTTCAAACTTGGTGTATATGCTTATTAGGTCAATGCCTTGATGGAGTTCGAAGATGAGCATTTTCCGCTTTGGGTAAGCAGAGATAAGCAATTTGATTGGTTGATGCTTTGAGACACGATAACTCGATACGTTTGAAAAAAATAAATGTGCGATTAATTAATATGTGTCGTCTATTTATTTTGGGATTTCGGCGGGGGACATCAGCCTCACTGTTGGCTTGTTCTACATATTTTGGGTAGCCCTGTGATAGTCTAGCATTTGTCTCTGGTTGTCTTTCTTCTGCTTCACGTTGTGTATTACGTCTCACTTTTTTCTTAAGACAATAACAATGCAACTGTTCGTTACTACATTTTATATCAACCTGGATACATACAAGCATAGTATAGATTACAATACAAAAAAATCATTGCCAACCACTATCTAGCCAGACTCGCTGAGCGAGTCTGCTCTGCTGTCTCGGAACTCAGATGGTAAACATCTGGAATCTAAATGCAGTCTGTCTTAAAGTTATAATATAGTTTCTTTTATAGCCTCATTGATATCATGAAGAGCGACACGTGTTCATGACCGTGAACCTCGGGCAAAAATTCTATTAAAAGTGTTACATTTATTCCTAGACGGGACACAGTAAAATATGTTGTTAGAACACTAACACAGTATATGTATGCAGTATAAATATTATAATGTAAGTGGGTTAATGAACAACGGAAACAATCCAATGGATTGTTAGTTATCTAATGGGATTACATATATTATTCGATTCCCAAAAGAACAAAGTAGTACAAAAATCGTTAAAACATTTAACACACAGTTATCAATATGTAGTATATAAATATTATGCAAAACACTACAGCGAGGACACAGTGCATCTAACTTATCTAGAGGTGAAAGTACATGCAGCAGTAGATATATATTTCCGAACAGAACAGGATAAAAATAAAATAAAACCACGAACAAAGGTTGTAAACAAATGTCCAAATCATCACCAAACATTGGCGAAGCAAAACCGTGGGATTAAGTTCCATTTTTTATCTCATACAATGTATGAAGTTATAAATATTTTACAAAAATCGCTGGTAGAAATGAAATAAAATTGGTTTGAACGTCCTACATTGACTGGGCTAATGGCATCACTGAAAACATAATCACCGATATAACTGGGCTATTTCGAGACTAACATATGGACAGGCCATACTGTGCCTTGTCATGTAAAACCACACCACTTCTCTAAATGATATACCTCATTTGGCCACCCCTACCCCCAAACATTTAAGCGTATAAAACTATTTGTAGTAAGTGGTGTCCACCCTAGGCTTCGTCATATTCCAACTTTAAAAGTTATTTAACATGCACTTACATGAGTTTAGGGCCGGGACTCGGTTTGTCTCTCTGCGTATAGGTACCATTACTAACAACACTGTATAGCGAAACGTTAGCTTCATATGGTGTTAATTCGTATATCGTCTTCGTGTAATGGAACCAAACATTATAGAATTACATAGGTGTGGAGAGGAAACAGCACATCGTTTTCATTTCATATCAATGAAAAGTTCAATAAGTGACACCAATATTGTGGCAATGCTATTCATTTAATTTGTTTAAATGGCATGCTATTATTATCACCATTAGAAAACTGATCTCATGAATGAAATTCAATCGTCCGTCCATTTATTTACCTTGCATCTTAATTTAGCAATGACAAGTTGAAAAATTACCCACATTATGATGCAAGATAAGATACGTTTATTACACCAAATAAACCCTGACAGGAGAACATTAAGACGTCGCGTCGTACATATATTTACATTTTATATAGTATAATTCTCCCGTCAAAAGGTAATACCTAGTAACTCACTTTTTTCTTATTTTGAGATAACAAAGGAAAACGTAATGAATGAATATTAAGCCACAGCTTATCCATTGATTCGACTATTTAGTTACTAAGTTTTTCTGTGGCATACTAGGCTAATGAATGAAGTTGATGGGTTGAGTCATGGGTGTTACTGTTGACAAAATCAAATGGAATAACTAGTACAACAACAGGAAGCACATACCCAAATAACTACAACTTTGATCCTCGAAAGGTAAATTTCACCTATACATTTTGATAAAAATAAGTGAGTTACTAGGTTTTGATGTGAGAATTGATGTTACAGTTACGTACAGATTACAATGTACATTACAATGTGACACTATCATGTGTCTAGGTGGGACTTTCACGCTGTGTATAAATTATTTCAATGATCAATACATACTCAACATTACGATATGACATCACAGTTTATGCTCCGCTTGTATAATTCTAGACCCATTTTTATTGATCAGGATACAAATACACACCGTTTAATATATACTCTTTTCGTTATTATTAGGTTATATTTTTTTTTTAGAATTCAATCCCTTTTAGAATTTTCCCTTTTTTAATTCAACTGGCTTACAGCTAGGTTCAGTGTGTTCATTTTGCTTTCAGGTATAAGACTTCGTTTGGATGGTGGCGAAGAAGTTCATTGGACGGAAACGGAGAGTGAAGGTGTTGGTGAAGAACAGAGAATTGTCCAAAAAGACTATTCATCTTGTGAAATATATTTCAATCATACAGTAGTCTTATTTGGCAAAGGTAAGATAGAACCAGAGGGCCAGGAGGGGTTGCTCCGGTTGTTGACCGAGTCCGGGATCTCCCGACACGATTTCCTGTTGAAGGTGGTGCAGGGTGGATGGCGTAGCAGTCACATTGTCTAGTCGTTAGTATAGGACATAAACCCCAGGTCCCGTGTACACGTTGGCGTGCATGTAAAAAAAAACCTGGCAATTAGAATTCGAACGAAAAGTACACCCTATCATTGCTGTCTTGTAAAACTTTCCTTAATAGGATACTGAAGTCGATTTACATGCAGCTCCCGGATAGGTGTCTTGTTCCTCGTTGAACAAGGTTGACGATGGTTTTTCATAGATGGACGGCAGTGAAGATATATCTGTAGTTTGAAAATAACGGGCTAAGTGCAGGAGAACCGATATGCCATGACGACGGCCAAACTAGCCTGAACAAGGTTACCTTAGACCTTTTATTGATCGACAAACTCATTCGTGACAGTTTGCAATTCATCCCATAAACGGTTGATCCAATATGGCGACCAGAATTCAAAATGGCGACAGAAATTGAGGCGAGTGGTATTCTTGCAATATCAATAACACTTACTTGTGATATATGTCGCGACTATATACAGACTTACACATATATAGGGTGCCCCACCCTAAATGAATATCTCCAAATATCTCGACAATTACACCACAAAACTAATATATTTAGAAAGCCTTAAATCTGTTTCACACATTTATAGTCACTAAATAAACGACCATGTTGTACTTCATAAGCTATGATCATTAAACATACATAAATAATACTGAAAAATGGTTTGGAATGGCGTCCATAACATCCAGACACTTTTGAGTAAAAGATAGGTTACGTGCCCTTGTTTTGAAATTAGTCTCGCTTAACTAGTCTACCGATCATTCTACGTCTAATTGACGGGTCGGGATAATCAAGACTACTTTTTTTTACGAAACATGGAACAAGAAATTGAATTTAGAAGCACCAACATCAGGCAACTCAACAATATTTTTAAGAACCTTGTAAAAGTAAAATGAAACTACTGCTAGTATCATATTCTTGCTTTACGCCATTTACGGATGTTGAGTCAGAGATATTATTTGTACTTAACCAAAATATGCAGCTTCTAATGGTACAGTTAATTATAAGGCAATTTAAAAAATAAAACGAGCGTAATTTCTAAAGATGCCGTGAAATCCCAAAAGTTAAATATTATTGCTATTCAGAATCGTCAACAATAGATTTTTTACGACTGTAGTAGTGTTTGGTGTTTTGAACATTTCCGCATGCTGTTGCTATTTATAGCCTCAACGAGTGTGCGAGACTGTTAGAAATCAGTAGTAAGTCATTCAACTAAAACGTGCAGGATCAACGTGTCAAGAACAACTTTTCAGTTGGCACGTGGGGCACCCTAACATATAATAATAACTGTCATATTACTATTCAAAAAAAGTAGGGGATATTTGATTTTGGGGGCATAATACTAAAATATGCAAATGACTACGAAAATAGTCACTATAGAACCTAACAGAAGAAACATTTCCAGCTACATGTGACGCCCAAACGCACCAATAGCTACCGCATGGAATGTAGGTGATGCTTGGGATCATGATAGGGTGCCATTGAATTCCAGGGTGGAAACATCAGTTTAATTGTTTTAGTGACCAGAAAACAAATTTTGATATGCGTCGGCTTACCCAAAATGAAAGGTTACGTGCCCTTGGCATGCTACAGATCGGCACAACAAAGGCGGTTGTGGCACGGACGATGAATGTTTCTCAGTCTGTCATAAGCAGGCTATGGTCCAGATACCGTGATACACAATCTGTACAGGACAGACCACGCTCAGGTCGACCAAGGGGGACAACTCAAGCCCAGGATCGATTTATCCGTACCTTGGCCTTGAGAAATCGTGTCATCACAGCAAATCAGATCAGCGCTCGTCTTCAAACAGACACTGGTGTGAGAGTGAGTGGCCAGACGATTCGGAATCGACTGCATAGGGGTCACCTTCGCGCCCGACGTCCTCGCGTGATCCCTTGTTTGAGAGATCATCACATTCAGGCAAGACGTCGTTGTTGTAGGGATCGTCAACACTGGGATAATCGACGCTGGAGCAATGTGATGTTTACAGATGAGTCAAGGTTCACTGTTGATTTTTTGGACAGACGTAGGAGGGTGTGGTGTCGTCGAAACGAGCGCTTCCAAGACGTTAACGTCATCAGACATGATCGATTTGGGGGTGGTTCTGTTATGGTGTGGGGAGGCATCACTGTTGCTGGAAGAACAGCTTTACATGTTGTTGCAGGGCGTGTTACAGGCCAGTACTACCGGGACAACATCTTGGCAGTCCATGTTGTGCCGTTCGCCCGACGTCATGGCCGCCGTTTCATCTTCCAGGATGACAACGCAAGATGTCACAGGGCCAGGATCGTTACAGGTTACCTCCAACAACAGAACATCACCACATTACCTTGGCCAGCACTGAGTCCCGATCTCTCCCCCATCGAGCATGTCTGGGACATGCTTGGACAGAGGTTACGTCAACGTCAACAACGTCCTGCCAATGTCCAAGAACTTGCTGCTGCGTTGCAACAGGAATGGGACAATCTGGACCAAAATGACCTTAGACGTCTCATTAGGAGTATGCCACGTCGGATCAATGCTTGTTTGGCAAACAGAGGAGGATTTACCCGTTACTGACTTTGTTGTGATGCTGTGGTAACTTTGCTGTTTGACCCCGGGTATCATTTTACCCTTATAATGGTCAGTCTGTGCCTTACTTAGTCTAACGATCATTTGGAATAAATCGATGAATGTGAACTTCATTTCATTTTGTCATTTGTTTCTTCGTCAGTTTCATTAGGTAACACGTAAAAATCAAATATCCCCTACTTTTTTTGAATAGTATATAAAGCGCTATATAATAATGTATTCAGCAGTATGACTCGGAAATCTCAGAAAACATGGGTCAAGAGTCTAAGTATTTTGAGTCATCTCTCGGGCTTCCGCACCCAGATTGAGAAGTATTGTTATTTTGGAAGTTGTCGACTGAACATTTGTTTAAGTTCCCAAAATACAAATACTTCACAATCTGAGTGTGTAAGTCCTACGGATGACTCGAAATATCAAATTCTTTACACGTTTTCTGTGATTTTCGGCGAAATACATTAGTGGATTTTAATGCATTCTGATATATATGAAATGAAATGGGGCTTAATTTAACGTCCTACTATTCTGCTCTTGAGCATCGGTTGTTACAGGTGGCGTTCCAGGTTATTAAAGTGTCTGGCGACGAATACCTGTAAAACCCATTGACCTGATCCAGCATGCCAGTAGCTCTGTAAGGCGTGGTATTTTACCGAAGAGATGAATGTTGAAATTTTGTTCTGTATTTAAAGGGTCAGAGTGCGTGAAATGCACGTACAAAACGTGTGAATTGGGGCTGCCTAAAATTGCGTTTGCTCGAACAAAGTTCATCACCGAGTTTCAGATATGTGACACAAGATAGGAAAACCCAAGAAAGAGTTTTCCAGAAATATTTCACGAATTAGGCATTGCGTTTTAATGGCTTTCCTCCAATTTTTTATGTTTTCAGGACCAGGACAGAAAGGGGTCGATCAAGTTTTAAAGGCAGGGAGCTATACATATCCATTTAATTACCTGTTGCCCAAAGGAATACCATCATCTTATGAAAGTTTTTACGGTCAGGTTCGATACACAGTGACCGGAGTTATTGACCGTCCCTGGAGGTTTGATTATAAAACGAAACGGGCGTATACAGTTATCAATCCTCTAGATCTTAATCAAGAACCACAGGCCAAGGTAAATATGTTGAAACATGTTACAGTTGACGATCTTGCACCAAAGGCGACTTTTAGTCTGTTGACATTTAATCAAGAATAACAAGAATAACAACTTTGAATGGACAAAATAAAGCAACATATTTTATCAGAATTGGTTTGCAAATGGTCAATAAATTATAATAATATCTTAAAATAGGCGCTAACATAAGGGAACGAAACGTCCCATGAATAGAAAGCAGCTGTTGGGGCCCAAAACCGAATAGATTGATACATGGCCACCCCCAATTAAAATTTCTAGAATTAACATTTAAAAATAGAAAGTGGGCAGAAGAATAAGTATGTCTTGAAATGAAGCATTGGTCGATACATTTCAGAAAGGGGCTACGGGAAATGGCCAGAAAACGTTGTGATGTTTGTGTTGTAAATCGGGACCAATTAGTGCTATGTTGAGACTGGATAGACGAGGTTATGTACCTGGTGAAGCCATTCCTATCACTGGTGAAATAATTAATGGTAGTCGAAGAAAAATGACACGTTCCTTTTCCGATATTAAAATGGTGAGTTATCTTATTGTCATTTGTCTCTATTTTTACAAAAAAATGTTCTAAAAAGAAATATTGTATGGAAAGTGATTTATATTCAATTTTTGAAAAACATATTATTGTGATTTTTGGTAAATTAGGTTTACGTCGTCTTAGTTCATTCTACACATTGTAAAAATACGTGAACTGAACTACTGTCGTATATGGCTTCCTGGTGCATTCTACATAATTTGGTTTGTAATTCAGACTTTACTAATTTCTTCCACATTGTGTTGTTGAGTACGTTTTTATTTGTTCATTATAAAATGGAAACCGAAACCACAGGGTACACGACTTGTTTCTTAAATATTAGATATATAGTTTCAAGGCAAGGTAACAACATCAATAATGATTGAAATTGATCAATATTGAATTCTTATTCTAATTTTTAATTTCGATAATTATGGAAAATTCTGAGTTAGAGACCTAGCTTCTTTAAAGGGAATCCCCGTTCCCAATTCCTGATTAGTTTACAGTGTCACATTGAATACCCGGATGCATTGAAAGTATACGTAGGCTAATCAAGGTTCGCCTATATCTGACCTAGCTTTAGCACACAGGTCAAAAATTACAACGATGCTATTAAATCATATCTGTCTCGAAACAATTTTAAATCATATTTGTCTCGAGAATGGACGGAATTGGCTGGGCTTTAAACGCACGTATATTGGCATGTCGTACATATTAGGTAACGGCTGCGCCCCCAAACAAATTCTTCTCTATTAGGTTTTCGACTTTCATGTGCCATTTCTTCCAGCTCGTTGAGTACCATGCTACAACTGATACTAAAACTGAATATAACACAGTGTATACAATCGACCATGGTCCCATTCTACCGGGAGATGATGATACTTGGAATGGAGATCTACTGCCTATACCCCCGTTACCTCCCTCTGGTTTACGAGGATGCCGTATTATAGATATAACCTATAGATTAGCGGTAATAATATGTTTTATTGCTCCCGAATTACTCTGAAATGTGAATTATGTAAGAACTCAATCTGCCTATTGCAAATATTTTTCTACTTGCAAATATTACATAAGTTATTATTTATTGACATGCCATATAAAAACTTCCGAATGTCGTCTATCATCGTCGTGTGAGGCAAACAGTTAATGATAAGGCGATAATCTAACCAACATTTAATTTCCGGAGTACGACGGTGATAACCCTAAATTCACCGTGTGATTGAAATACGTATGGGCCCTAGAACTCATCCTTGGGGTACTCCATTTGTTGTCTCTTGAATTCTTAGTTTCTATTTTTCAGTTAAATGTTGATCCCTTTGGGGTGGCATTTGACCTGGTGGTTCCAATTAATATTTTGATAGGTTCTATACCTCTACAGTCAGTAGCAAGGCAGTATGGTCCACCACGACCTCTACCTCCCACAGTGTCTGGCGCCTTTCAATACGGACATTCGTAAGTAAACACAATTAAGTAGTTACACCATAATCGTAAACATTTTAGCTTACTGCTCACTTGGGGGAAGTAAACTCCTCCGCCGTTAGAATAAAGCTGGGACTATTAAAAATGGTTTGTCCGTTAATCACCCTTCTTAAACTATGAGTATTTTCCGCCTTTGGTAAGCAATATTCTTGTCGTTACCTTGTAATGCGATAACTTTTATGTTGATCGATTGAGTAAAGACCTCTAGTTTCACCCCCACTACCTTGAAGTAGTTCAATAGTTAACGTTTTCTGATCCGTGGCAAAGAATATAATTTTTGGATACTTCTGAGTTCGGTGTCTATACGCATAACAACAATACCTTAGCTTGTGCTTAGTAATAAAAACTTGCTTGGTTTGTTCCAAGGTAGGAAACACGTTTTGATTTTCAATTTTTCAGCCCCACCATCCTATGCTGAATGTGATTTTGGTAAAGTTAATATACGTGATAAGACTGGCGATGAACATACACGTGGAAATATGGACTATGCTCCTGCTTATACCTATTATAACTGGAATCATCATACCTCTAATACAAATGTACCAGTAACGGAACAACAACTAACCAAATATTAATGTAATCGAAACAGACTATAATCCTGAAAAATTCCTACTATACCACGAATACTTCACTGGGGTAATTCAAATGATCCCTTTACTGAAGCTAAAGTACTATAAGATAATACAATGTCTCTAACTTTCGCCATCTTCTACATTTGTAACTTATATAGTTAAAGGAATAATCCCAGTTACATTTTGGGGCTTAAAATTGCTTAATTTTGTATGAAAGGCCCTTAATAACTTATAACTTAGCCCCTAGCAACTACCTCAAGCGTTGTGATACGTTTTCAAAAAATTTCCAATTGTCGGTATTGCTCTGTGTTTGAAGACCGGCGTCTTGGTTGCATCCTAAAAAGTGCCTGGATAATACGCGTCTACATGCTGAGTGTGCGCAGTGGCATTTCTCATGTTATCGCTTACCGCCAACAATCACACTCAAACCAAGCTCTCTATTTATGAAGTGTACAATAGGTATCGCATGTAGTCGCATTTATCAAGTGGTTGGCCTGAACTATTTAAAAAGTCTAGTGTCCGGATATTTGATTGTGGTGCGATTTTGACGTTCACGTCCAAACGACTGAATATTTTGAACTGAACTTTTCAGACAAGGTAAATACACAATTCCCCTGTATTTTGGCGTTAAAATTTCATACGTATACGAACTTGTAATTTTCAGATTCTATGAAATTCGGGATTCGCACTTTAAAGATACATTATGGGGGTGGGGGTAGATAAATAGCTATAATAGTTAAAAACAAGATAATGTAAAAGACATTTGCTGAAAATCATCATACATCTAATACAAATGTGTCGGTAACTGAACAAGAAGAAAACAAACATTAATGAAACAAACATTAATGTGTAGCAAAACAAACATAAACAGACTTTAATCCTACAAAATTGTTACTTTATCACAACAATAGAACAACATTAATGTTATCGCGTGTGTATCGAAAGAAATTTAAAACAGACTATAATCCTATAAAATTGTTAATTTGTCACAAATACTGCACGGGGTTAATATAACAAATTAAAATGATCCCTTTACTGAAGCTGAAGAAATATATAACAATACATGTACACTGTTTCTAGCTTTGGCCATCTTCTACATGCGAATCTTATTCTTACACCTTATGTAGTTAAAGGGACAATAACACTCTTGCTGGCTTGGCAGCTCTAGAAAATAAATAATAGTCTTATTCTAAGTACTAGATGTTTATGTGTCCTACCTGTTGTGTAAATTATCCTTAACATCATATTTTACTTGTCCAGAGGGTTCGAAAATATTTTAAAATCCAAGTCACATTTTCAAATCATGTAGTTGATTTTTTCCAATTTTTTAAATTAGGTGTGTTACGATGAAATTTGTATAATCAATTTATTTTAATATTGTAAAATAATACAATTTGTTGAGCAGAATAAAGATTGGGACATATTATTCAATTACAACAAGAGTGTTATTGGGGCTTTAAGCTTCAAACCGATCAAAATGCAAAGGATAACACCATGATCAATTTCAGTAGTTGGTAACAAGTGGTTGGAATTTAAATAGAATTTGCCTTTGACAAACATTACAATAGGCCAAGGTGATTTGCTAATGAACTTGTAGAATGGTACTCACCATAACCAAGTTTACGTTCATCAAATGGTATTGACAAAGGGAAGTAACTCTTATCGGACAAGGTTAGGAGTTAGTCTAAATGGCCACAGATCACTAAATAGTTCTCCATTGACTTTAATGTTAATTCTCGTCTTTTCGACCGGCTCTAACTTTTTCACAAATTTTCATTGGGTAGAACGCTCTCTGCCACAGATGGAGCAACATGTGACAAACTCTTGCCCAAAAGCATGTAATGAAAAACTTGAGATACACAAGCTGGAAGTAGAGACAAATAAACATGCAATTCCTGGCCTTACATTTCATCGTAACCAACTCTCAACTTTAGTATCCTTCCGCCTCAAAATCATGAATATTTACCCAAAATGTCAACTAAAATCGCCATGCAAAAGAGAGGAAAAGGGAAAGGGAGAGAAAGACTAAAAAACCTTTCGCCCTGAGTGAAGGCCCTGGGGCCTATTTCACGAAATTTTAACAAAGATAAGATCCCAATTTTAGTAATTTGATTGGATAATATTAGATTGATTTTAGTGCTTAGCCAATCAAAATTGAAGTATCTACTAAAATCGGATTTTATCTTAAGTTAAAATTTCGTGAAACAGGGCCCACAAATATTTGGTGATCTTTGTCCAAATGAGAGAAGTCCAAATTTTTCTAAATGCGTATTTATTATGTATAATATAATATGTTTGACTTTTGTTATTATTATTACTATTCGTTCTTTGTCAGATGTGTTTCATACTTTTATGTTTATTATTATTGAACTTATACTTGGCAATTTGATTCACAATAACTTGTCTACTTAATCACGTGGACGTAAAACTTTAAATACAAATGATCTGATGATTTTCAGTACGAACAGACAGCGCTAACCGTTAAATTAGTATTTTGGTGTCTTTCTTTAATTTAGGCTATATATATATTAACCGGGAGTTGTATTTACCTATTTTTTTATTATATATATAATTAAATGTAAATGAATTAGAAATATATATAGAGAATCTCCTACGAGTCATTTTTGATATAAAAAAAATTTCAACACAAGTTGATATATTTTGATATCAAAAAAGACGAGTTGGAGATTTTATTTATCACCCAATCCTTTGTTACATGCAAAAATAAATAATATAATCCTTTGGTATTGATTTCACTTTTACTGAATCTGAATACACTACAGTGTAGTGATACATCATTTTTTGACAGCAGTTTAGCTATATATTGATTCAGTATTTCCTTCATGGTCAATTAAATAAAAACAGTTTCTTTTTAACAAAAAAAGAAGTTACTTTTTATTCAAAATAAGTGTTTTTTTTTAAATAAAAGAAAGTAGTTCCTTTTTGATTGACCAATGTTAAGCGATATCTCCTTATGAGTAGATTATGTAATTTATCATACGAGCGATATTTACTATCAAATATGTTATTGGATGATAAACATTATTAACGATACATTATGGGAGATTTTATAGAGAGTTGGCCATTCTTGCTATAACAGTTGATTAAAGACGAATATATTGAAAATTTCAGTCAAATTACTTTATTCTAAACAAAGTTATCATCATTGTAAGTTTTGACTAGAAATAGGAGTCAACTCTATCTTCACCGTCTCAGAGAATGACCGATCGTTTGATTGACAGGCGTTAACTCCACCTACATAACCTCCATTATCAAGTAACGTTTTCAATGGCTGTGGCACCGTTAGTCTATTTGGTTTGGGACGGGGTTGCAATTTAATTCGTAACACATATTTATTTTTTACTACAAATTAAAAATAAAACTTTTAATATTTAAATAAGAAGAGAAAGTTTGAAAGGAATGGACCAAATCATTGAGGTAGCATTGTACATAATTATAGCCTGCGTGTACTCTTGTACTGCAACTGGTAGGCCTACGTGACTCCCGAAGCAGACAAATAGTTAACAGTGATCCAATGGGGCTGAAATTCAGCTCGATATTTATCAATTTGCATAATTTTACTGCAAACGCAAGTGACAAAAGAGCGTATGATACCGAATAAAAGAGCGTATGATACCGACATCCAAACTCTCATTTTAACCACTACTAAACATAATATCAAGGCCGTATATCAAGGCCGTGGCCATCTTCAATGTGGTTACTGGGTTTCACTTTAAATGGTCAATCCCGTTAAAATTCCCTACTTAAGGGGCTAGCAATTAACTCAATATTTGTAATACGTTTTCAAATAATTCAAACCCGCCAGTCTTCAACTGGAAATGGCGACTCGTGTCCTAATCTATATTATGTGGTGTCTGGAATTCTGAGACAAGGTAAATTTTACATTCTTCTATACTTTGGCACTCAAATTGCAAACATACTCAGACTTTCATTTTTGAGACTCTGTTCAAATCGGGCTAGTCCCTTTAAAGGCAAATATATAAATATTAGGCAGATATATCACAAGATAGTTTGTAAATAAATTATAGTGCTATGATTACCTATTAACGCCCTCCCGACACAAACTAGGTCATTTCAGGACTAACATGTGGATCAATTTTATTTCAACAGTGGTGAAACAGGCGACCCTGTAATATAGGACGTTAAATCCTATTTCATTTCATCTATATAAATAAACTCAAGGATGTCTGTACGTGTCTATGTTCACCCATTACGGTTCGTCGCCGCGCTCCACCCCCGCATACGTGGTATCAAAATAACCAGCGTTAGCCCCCGTGAAACTGAAAAACTAGAGACCCCATTCGGGTCCCAGGCTCCATACCTTTCCAAACACCGCCTGCATTGGCTCATTTGGGCGCCATTCGCAAAGATCCCGGGGGAGCCCTAGTACATCGTGATTGACTTATTTCGTCTAATTAGTTAAATAATATGTACCTGATTAGACACAATAATTGTGTGGCAATACTATTTTCAGTAAACTGATAGTGAAAATACTCCAATCAGTCAAGAGGTGATTGGTAGTTGAAATATTGCTAACCGGGTGTGGACAGTATCGTTGACAAGGCATATACTACAAGTATGGCGATTATTTGGGATGTTAACTTTTTGATCTAATTATTTCTGTAGTATTGTAATCGAAGTTCAGCTTTAAAGACTGAACGGATGTAAAATGATGAACAGGGGAGAAATATTTACGAAAAATTCGTAAAGACCACGATAAATATCACGAGGCTTAAACATATTTACGTTATTAATCAAGAACGGGTTTTCCATTATACACATTATCCTGGTTTACAGGAAATACAATCATTAATATCTGTTTAGTCACGCATACTATTCTCATCAACATTGTCAATTTTTAATATTAAATGGAATGTCTGCATCTGAACTACTGTCAAGGTCGTCTTAATAACAATCTACACAGAAGTGTATTCCCCCCCCCCTCCCCAACTCTACCCGCATAACCACACAGGAAGCAAAATGTAAATCTATATAAATAAAATGAAAGATGCCTGTTTGTATGATCGCCCATCACGCGTCTTCGCCACGCCCCACCCAACTTATGTTTTATCAAATTAACCAACAGGAGCCCATGAATGTTTTATGACATCGAATTAGGGATCCCGGCGCTAATTGAGTCCGGGTGATTTTAGCCCCGGGCTAGTTTGGCCCCATATGAATTTGGGTCCCGAGCAAAGCCAGATATCCTGCTAGAGGTTGATAAAATTAAACATAATATTTATTGTATTGGTACTTTCAACTCATTAGTTTAAAATCAGCAAGACAGATCCAGTGGTTGGCGGTACAAAGTTGAGCAAAGTCCAAGGTTAAGACGGTAAAAGCGCGAGTTTAAGCTAAGGGTATGGGATATTTCACCCAGAAATCTTTGAAAAACAGACTGCTGGAAATGCAGTCCGGCATTTTTTCAGGCACCGATTGTCGAGATACACAGAGCTGACCAGATACTGTGTGTCGCCAATTCACCAGTTTATCCGACCAGAGAGGAAAGTGTCAAACGTACCGAATGAGTGAATGAAAGTCAATGAACATTTTCACCGCGATATTTTGAGAAATATACTGCTGCAAATCCATTCTGACAGTATCACAGACACTGGTAGTCGAGATAAATAGAGCCAAATCACTAACATATCCTTACAGAGAGGGACGTTTCAATCGAAAGGAGTAGGTAAATCAAAGTGAATGAATATTCTTGCCGCGTTGAATCTATGCCCGTAAAAAAACATTTTAAATTATTCTGAAAGTAAAATGTCCTTCAGAATTAACCTGAAGTGCAAGAAATTGACTTTAAATATTTAAAATCTTCTGCCGGGGGAGAGGGGGCAATACCCATCAGTCACCCCGCCCTACCTGATCGATACCCATCATATACAAATACGTCACGCAATTATTTCATGCCAGTCCAATGACATCGTTGTCTACCCGTAAATTTCCCTTGCAGCACGGCTCGCTGCAGCATACAAGGACGTTAAAACCCCTTTCATTTCAATTATAAATACATGTATAGTGGTTGTTACTTAGTTCTCGGTTTCTCAAGATGTTTATTTGTGTCAATGTTCCGGATAGATGTTTCCTATTTGATCTGTATATCAGTTTATTGAAGTATATATATAATGTTATACGATTAATGTTAATACCGGTATACATGCAGTGTATTACAGAATATATATAATTAGTCGTAAGGTTTAAAGATGCGTTCTCCCTCTCTCACACTCTCCCTCTCTTGGCGCCTTTAATGTTATTTGTAGCCCAAAATGGAAATTCTTGAATTCTGATTGGTCGAAAAGCGCCGTCGAATGATATAATTTTTCAATAGAGGCGCCGGAACGCTACGTGATCTCGATCTCTCGTGATTTAAGCGGTATCAAATGGACAATAAGTTATTTACATGCCTGATCCATAATCAACACGATTGACAGGTTGGTGGTTGTGTATTCAAACACGATACTCATTTAATAATTTGATTTAAAAATGGAAAATCACTTGGTTTACTATCGTACCAATAGCTTGACTCATATCACAATAATTAGACTGGCCCAGTCTCTTCTATTTATTTTACATTTCGATTTATATAAAAGTATTAATTTTTAGTAAACCAACACTTTCGTTTCCATTTGTATAAAAAAAAAAAATTTGAGTAAACCTGTAACCAGCACCAGAGACTGGACAATTTGCGAGCTTCACAATAAAATGGGCGTTCCTGTCCTGTTTTACGTTGTTCCTTATTTGGAATGATTGACAGTTGTCAAGCAAGCCCCGAGTCACGTGACACGAATTTGTAAATAAAGTCTCGATTATCGCGGCTTCACACACACGCCGTTGTAATTGTGGAATCATGTCCGAATTAACGGATATTGACGAGGCGATTGCAAATGTTTTACCGGCTCTTGGTTATAAAGATCCAAAGGAGTATCAGAGGTCAATAATGACTGCTTATTTACAAAAGAAAGACGTTTTTTTGTGCGCGCCGTGTGGTTCGGGAAAGTCGCTGACGTTTGAGGCTGCTCCATTTTTATTTCAATACATGAAAAATCAAACGATGTCATCGACAGCCATGTTTATTATCACGTGATGTTAGATATGTCGTGATCACGTGCACGACGTCACACGACCTACATAATGCAGATTGACCTACTAGATGAGAATGAAGCTCTATTTGCCCAGTCTCTAGAGATTACGTTTTTTTTTCTTTTTTTTTTTTGAGAGGACTGGCCAATTTTTGGTGCGTGGAGAAGACTGGCCACCAGTCTACACAATAATTTGCGTGACATATGTAATGCAAACTATATCATAGCAAAGACTTGGTTCATATCACAATAATCTGCCTGCAATATTTAACATAAACCTGTTCCATCTATTTTTAAACTATTACAGCGAGAACTGTCATTGATTTATACAAATCTTACATAGTGCATCTTTAAACAGTTACCAAACCGAAAATTCAAATACAATAAATTTTACACGGAAATAGAAATGGAGGTTACATTTATCTTAAACCGTAGGTACTGTTATTAATGTCAAATGCGTTAAAACACCACACATGAACGCTTAGCTCTAAATATTAAGGCCACCTGCAGATTTCGTCAATGTAACGAGATGTAAACGGGCTGGCGGTAACCCTAACCTTAGACCCAGACCTAACCTTGACCAACAAGCTTGAAACAATCATGCGCCTTAACAATATTTACATCTCGCTACCTTGGCAAAATCTGCAGGTGGCCTTAATATTTAGACCTGACCACACATAAAGTCACAAGGCACTCACGTGGACAAGACGGGCATTAAACACGTGTATGCATCAAATCAAGTGAATGGATCTGGTTGCCCGCCAAGAGCACCCATTGTATTGTAACGGTATGGAAGATCAACACGTGTCTTAATTCCGGAATAAGCGGGTCCCTAAATCGAACCCCAGATTCTGACATATAGAACTATGGCAGGTTAAGACATCTAAAACGATATGTTTGTATGCAATATAATAGCCTCCCCCCCTCCGCCAAACGCCCCCCAACACACACACACACCGACGCACACACACGCACACAGCCACACACACACTATCCAAAAGTACGACAAAGCGTGCGTAAGAGCCAATAGAGGACACACGCGCTTCTGACAATTAACCATCTTTGTCGTACTTTCGGGTTTGACCCCTCTGACTTTGTACCGTTGATTACAGATTAAACATCCATAAGTGTACAAATGTGCTGTTATTGATATGTTCCCATTTGAATATTGTTCACAATTAGAAGCAAAATAAAATAAATCAGATATGTTTACAGGATCATTTTGTTATACGAAAAACTAAGTGATGCGTTTTCTATGGCGCTCAGTATATTTCAGGTACTAATAGACTAGGTAAAATGTATCCATTGATTTATATGAAGTATAATATCCAATGCTCCCCTCCCCGACAGATACACACGCCTCCCCTCCTATGATAGAGATATGTTTCCAGTAAACATAGACAAGGGAAATTTATGAATTTGTTAAACGCTATCAAAATTGGGAATTAAATGGATTTAAATTATGGCCATGGTTTGCTAAGACATTTCACACCACCATCACGACAACCACCCTCCAAACTCAGTTTGATAGAGATATATGTCAGGAGCAAATAGACAAAGTAATGTCTAACTGACTTGTCTCATTCCCGAGTGTCGAGCATTAGATTGGAACACAATGGACCTGTGAAGAGTCAGACATATTTTTTTCCGGGAGTGGTCGAACTTGTTAATGTTAGTGGTGCTGGCGGGATGCCTAGCAAGGAACAGCGTATAGTCGTTCTGATGGTACGAAAAACCGAGGTTCCGTGTACACACTGTACACATGCAAAGGAACCCTTGACAGCTGGAATTCGATATAAGCGTATGCCGTGGCGCCGCCGTGCAGGTAAAATTTCCCTCGTACCACACTGTATGGCGTGCGCACGTCTTCATTATCCCAATTGCAGCCGAACAGTTCGAACAGTAAGACGTTAAACCTCATGTCATTTCATTACAAACATATACATGTATTATATATAATTATAACTAATCGTACAATAGTGGTTTTCTTGGAAATGCCCTTATAATATAATATATAACCGGATATTTATTATAGCGTCTTGTATCATCATTGAGTTATGAAGTTGTGAGGTTGGGTAAGTTGTTTTGTATTAAATGGAGTTTAATTTTCACTTAACATAAATTAGGTTAATTTGGAACTTACATATAGGATATATTATTATTTCAATAATTCCCTTGCTTTGCTTTCACCACTCGTCAAAAACTCATAAAGTGAAGTAAGTGTGAAATAGAAGTTAGTTGGACGACCCTACGTCTTATAGCGTACAAGTCTGTTTAATCCAGTCCTGAAGTCTGGGATCGGACCCATGCCATTTCACTCGACATGTCTTAAAGGGCACATCTAAGACGTTAGACGGCCTTGTCTCTTGTCATCCACTATGTTTTGTTTTAATATGTTTACATGTACATGTTATATGGCTACATTCTAAAATAGGACGCTAAACCCCTTTTCTTTTTATTTATATTTTAATATTGTGTATTGTGCAACACAAGGTACAATTTTATGGATACACAATTACTGAGTTTGATACTAAGCGACGTTTCGACGAGGATGCTTAGTATCAAACTCAGTAATTGTGTATCCATTAAGCTTCGACTGCAACTATCCATCAGAACTTCAAATTAGTTCAAATTTCAACGCGATTCGTCATTGAATACTGTGCACATGGTTTGTGCTAGCCATGGGCAAATTAGCCGGTTAACTATAATAGTGTACGGTTCTCAATTGGCTCGGTAGGCGAAGTTTTATACACTTTTCGTATTTAAATATATACATTATCCAAGAGTTACTGCAGATCTTTCTTTGGGCCAGAAATGTTACCTAAATAATTTAACATGCATTATGCAAGAGCTAAATCTGCCTATTGCAGGTCTTTCTTTAGGCCTGAAATGTTTTCTTAAGTATTAATAAGACATCAATTAACTGATTCAGACCCTAACCATCTCTCAATGGCATCAGATGTCTCCGATATTAAACAGATTAGAATGGTTCAGCGATCCTTTGATTTAATCAAATATGGTGGACCGAGACTTAGCTTTGATCAACCAGTACAGTGGTTGAAATTATTGCACACGTCTGTCAAACCTTCAAAGGCTAATATCTTCGTTTGCAATAGCCTAATTTGAATGAAATTTTCAAAGTATGCCCTGGTGTGAGCGTATGTGACATGGAGATAGGGGCGCCTTCTCAACCTCGTGGGTTTCCTCCGGGCACTCCGGTTTCCTCCCACTGCTAAAGACCCCTACGCGCAAGCGAATTATTGAAATAAAATTAAAACCATATGTTAGTCCGGAAATGATCTAGTTGTGTCGAGTGGACGTTAAACCCCATTTCTCTCTCTCTCCCTCTCTCTCTCTCTCCCTCTCTCTCTCTCTCTCTCTCTCTCTCTATTCATTTTACATTATCTACTTTTGTACTATTATAGCAATAATGGCTAATTCTTTATCTAAATCTTACATAATGTATCTTTAATAAGACATTAATTAACTTATCCAGACCATAATCAACTATCGCTTGCCTGCGATGTTTATTGGATAGAGTTCCTATTTCCATTCATAATTCATTGCGTGAATAATCGAGACTATGTTTTTATGTTACCGACTTAAGTAACGATGATCGAGACTGCGCCGAAAATTTCAATCGCTAAAATTGACTGAAATTTTCAGCAAATTCCTTTTACAGTATCTAATTTGTAATTACCAACTCTTTATCTAATCTCTCATCGTGTATCCTTAAGAAAAATATTCCGGACTGGCGGTGTACTATTTCATTGGATTTAAAATAAATTTAGCAGTTTCAAGTTTTGTTTATTTCTTTTTCAAAATTTATTGGCTTTTAAAATATATCAAATCAAATTAACATTGTATAATACAATGCAAATAAATGACAGACTTAGATAATGTGACACACGGTGTGCCGGGGTTAATTGCCAAACTATGTTTATATCGGTATGATCAAGAAATCATATTTAAGTTAACTCATGTTGCCCTTTTGTAATCAAATTACAGTTTGTGGATATATTTACCCTTGTTTCTTATGTAAGCCTTACCATGTTTGATAAATGGTGTTTACCTGTACGTTTATAATGTGAAAATGAAATATTTTGATAGAAGAATTACATGATTGATAAATTCTTACTGGGATTTGCGAATATCATCGTGTAATGTCCGAATGTATGACAGAAGAGGAAAGATTACTGTTTATTTGATTTTTATACGCCCACATTCTCTTGTGGACATATGCCGTCGCCCCTGTCCTTCCGGACGTCCGGGCGATCATCCGTCAACAATTTGTTTGTGGACTATCTCTCTCTACAGGTCACAATTCTTATTCGATTTTGACGAAAATTGAAGTATATGTTTATTCCCATATGACAGCGGCTGCTTTCGATATTGGCATATATTATGGCCCCTGATTGTACGAAAAATCACGTTTTTAGATTGTGGACACTATAGAGGTCACAATTGTGAGCCATTTTTTTTATGAAACTTGACATGCATTTTTATAACCCAAAGATCTTGGTGCCTTTCGATATTTGCGCCCATCAGATCGTAACTTCCTGAATTATGGCCCTAATTGTTCAAAAAATCGCTTTTTTGGGCTTGTGATCCCTCTGGAAGTTGACTTCGAATTTCGTGGAAATCAGACCAAAATTGCCGGACAAAATGGCTGCAGTTTGTATGCAAATAGTGTAAAAATATGGTATATCAAGGTTGTGGACCCTGTGGGGGTAATTCGATTTTGATGAAACTTGAAATACATGATTATAACCTAAAGATCTTGTTTAATTTCAATTTTTGCGCCCATCGAATCGTAACTTCCTGAATTATGGCCCCTAATTGTACGAAAAATCGTCCTTTTTAGCCTGTGCTCCCTCTGGAGGTCATAGTGATTATCCGATTAAAAAAAAATACGTTTGATTATATCACCGTTACAGGGCAATGAAGGTCGAGTTCAAATTTCGTCAAAATCGGGCTAAAATTGCCGGACAAAATGGCCGTCGTTTGTATGCGAATAGTGTAAAAAAATATGGACCCTGTAGAGGTAATTCGATTTTAATGAAACTTGAAATACATGTTTAAAATCTAAAGATCTTGATTCCTGTCGATATTTGCGCATATCCGATCGTAACTTCCTGAATTATGGCCCTGATTGTACGAACAATCGCCTTTATTAGCTTGTGGTCCATCTGCAGATTACAATTATTACCCGATTAAAAAAGACGTTTGATTATATCACCGTTACCCTGTAACGAAGGTTCGGTTCGAATTTCATGAACACTGGACAAAAATTGCCGAACAAAATCGCCGTCACTTTTACGCGCGCGAATAGTGTACAGATATGGTATATCAAGGTTGTGGGCCCTGTAGAGGTAACAATTTGATCTGATTTTGATGAAGCTTGAAATAATGCATGTTTATAACTCATAGATCTTGGTTCCTTTCGATATTTGCACATATGGGACCATAAGTTCCTAAATTATGGCCCCTGAATGTACGAAAAATCACCCTTTTTTTAGCTTGTGGTCCCTCTGAAGATCACAATTATTAACAGATTTTTAAAAAAACGTTTGATTATATCACCGTTACTGCCGAGCAAAATGGTCGCCGCTTGTCCACGAATAGTGTAAAGATATGGTATATCAAGGTTGTGGACCCTGTATAGGTCACAATTTTAATCACACAGACTGGCGCCATGTGTTGTCTCCATTATGGGGGATCACGGTGGCTAAGTGGATAAGGCGCTGGTTCGCTAGCCAGGAGGTCGGGTGTTCGATCCCTGCATTGGCTGAGAAAGTTCATCTCGATTTTCCGGCGTGATTTCCCCTTGTCAGTGACAAGGACAGCTGCCGAGTCGTTCGGATGGGACGAAAAACCGAGGTCCCGTGTACACATTGGGGTGCACGTAAAAGATCCCTTGGCAGTTGGAATTCGATGTAAGAGTAGGCCGTAGCGCCGCTGCCCGAGCAAAATTTCCCTCTTAGCATACTGTATGGCGTATGCCCGTCTTCCAATAGCCCAGGTTAGGTGCAAAAGAGTAGGACGTTAAACCCCATTTCATTTCATTTGTCTCCATTATGCATGATGACTATTTTTTTTATTTTGAGCAATGTAACAAAGTAGTAATTAATGTATTGGCGGGCTAGAACCGAACCTCTGTCAGGTAGCTTAACCACACAGACATATTGAATTTTTGTGGAAATCATGGCACCGGCACTGTTGAAAGCCTTTGTTTAAAATTGTGGAAAAAGATGAATATGAATATGTTATAAGTTCCGAAAAGTCACCAATTGAGTTTTTGACTGTTTATCGTGTAGACCATTATTTTTAAGAATTAAAGTCAAGTTTTGTAGAAAAACTGTGAAATAACAAGATGTTGGAAAGTTGGGCTATTTAATCTCACTTATTTAATCTCAGTTATTTAATCTCTGACCCCAGCAGGTCCCTCTTGCTGTGGAATGCCAGACAGAACATTGTTTTCAAGGGAGATAACTACAAGTAATAATACCGTTAGCTCAGATTGTTGAAAGATGTAGAGATAATAAAACTTAAATTTTTAGTGAGATCTCGAATTTATGGTGATTTATGAGTTAAGGAATTCTTGTTTAAATATTGTCTTTTGTATAGTCATTTTACGAAAATTTAACGGCCAAATTATCAAATCTGAAAACTTCATAAATATATATAACCTGGACCCAATTCACTTTTTGGAGTTCACAGGGCTAACAATAAATATAATAATTTGTATTCACATCTAAATTGTACCATTCGTCAAAGCAACAGACCGTCCCTCTATTTCATCAGATTAATCCCGACATGACATCTTTTTTGTTGAGTGGTTGTTATAATCACTGTCCCCCGCCTATCTGTTTGACCATAAATCCCATTCGAGACCAACACGTGGCATACAATTCAAAACCGAAAGACATTTACTCTGTCTCAATTTAAACGCTCCTGTCTCTCCACCGACATGTAAATTTTTATAACGTTTATGAATTGTCAACGTACAAAATATGATTTATTGAAATTGATTAAACTGTATTTATTTTCTCAGGTTTGAAGAATGTTGTTCAACATGAAAGTCATTCAGTTATCAACTGTTATAATTATAACATCTTTGATAAATAGTATTTCGGGTATGTATGATGTATACAATTATACAATTGTATACAATTTAACTAAATTTCAACGTAAATTGTTATTAACAGTAGTAACTCAACATATTGTAAACATCGGATGTGACGTCTTTCTATTGTTAACATTTTTGTTTATATAGTTACGCTATCATATTAAAAAGTCTGAAGAGGTTCCGACGGAACTGAAAGCGCTAGCTTTAAATATGTAGTCTGTTTTCTTTTCAAACATCTTACATATTTAAAGTACTTTTCGTCCGTCTTGGGACTATTCATAAATAATGTCATTATATATATATATATACATAAAATAGAATAAATAAAAGATTCTACTCTCAGGTAAAAGTATATAGAAATATGAAGTTTCTAGAAAGAAAAAACTAATAATTTCATCTTAGCTAGCGCTTTCACCCACTACGGGGATCGTCAGGCTTTTAATAATGAGATAGTATACAATTATATGACGTCATGGCGTTATAAATACATAATGTACATGACAATAATAATATAAATTATGAATATTTTACAATATCAAGATATCATATAAAATTATGAAGCATTTAATTTAGGGTGATACTTGTTAATAAAATGCCGTTCTTTATTTTCTAGCAAATTATTATCCGACCAGTTGAGTCTATATAAGGGGAATACCCTAAATTTTCCCTTTCCACATGTATCTAAGTGTTCACTTAAAGGGATCATTCTATTTTTGGGATTAGCAATGTGGGATCTGTGTAGGTTCATCCTTATGTTTAGTTGTGATTCAGTTTTGCCGATATATTCTTCATTACAACCTGGACATATTATCAAATATATAACATTATTACTTTTACAGTTCATAGATTGTTTTACTTTAAAATGTACATTTCCATTAATTTTTACTGCTTTACCTTCAATAATGTTGTCACATGTTTTACATCTATTGTCACCACACTTTGTGACACTCGATTCTGTGACAAAGTGTCACAAAGTGTGGTGACAATAGATGTAAAACATGTGACAACATTATTGAAGGTAAAGCAGTAAAAATTAATGGAAATGTACATTTTAAAGTAAAACAATCTATGAACTGTAAAAGTAATAATGTTATATATTTGATAATATGTCCAGGTTGTAATGAAGAATATATCGGCAAAACTGAATCACAACTAAACATAAGGATGAACCTACACAGATCCCACATTGCTAATCCCAAAAATAGAATGATCCCTTTAAGTGAACACTTAGATACATGTGGAAAGGGAAAATTTAGGGTATTCCCCTTATATAGACTCAACTGGTCGGATAATAATTTGCTAGAAAATAAAGAACGGCATTTTATTAACAAGTATCACCCTAAATTAAATGCTTCATAATTTTATATGATATCTTGATATTGTAAAATATTCATAATTTATATTATTATTGTCATGTACATTATGTATTTATAACGCCATGACGTCATATAATTGTATACTATCTCATTATTAAAAGCCTGACGATCCCCGTAGTGGGTGAAAGCGCTAGCTAAGATGAAATTATTAGTTTTTTCTTTCTAGAAACTTCATATTTCTATATATATATATATATATATATATATATATATATATATATATATATATATATATATATATATATATAAAAAAATAGAAAAATACGTCCAGGTAAAAAATTCTCCACTTTACTTCATTCTGACATACATTAAATTATATAAGCTAGCTGTCTGCCCTCTATAGGCGTCTTCAGATATTAATAATGTATACAAAATATTGCAAATACGATACATATATATATATATTCTTAGAACAATAGATTTCCATGACAATGGATTATAAATAATATTAAGTAACATATAACAAAAGGTTAAAGGTATATAATACATAACATGACATTAAACTACATAATCTTCCTGGTATAATTAGACAATAGAACCATACAGAAGTGAAGAGATTAAAAAAATGTCAATAGATCAATTATGTAATATGGTTGTAAACTTGTTTATATCCACCTTATTCTCTAATAAGCTGACTATAGAGAAATAAAGATATACAGGGTTTAAAATCCCCTTAAGTGGTGTTGAAGTAAAAAGTGTAAAAATATATATTAAGATTTTATTTAAAATTAGAATATTAACATGGTGGGAAGGGGGCAAATTAAGCATTTAAATCTGGTTTGAACCGGTCAATAAAGTGTGATTCCATATTCCTTCTTTTGATAGTATTGTCAATATTGACTTTATAAAAAGGAAAAATACTGAATTTAATATTTAAATTCTTAGCACATGTATTTAGATGTTTGGACACTTTCAAGACCGGATTAGCTTGTAAACTCTGTTGCCTATGAACTCGGATACGTGCGCGTAATTCAGTTGAGCACTCGCCTATGTAAATCTTCATACAATTATTACAAATAAGAACATAAATTAAATTTTTAGTACTACAATTCATATTATGATTAATCCTAAATGTATAATTAGTATTAGAAAAGGTGAATTTGCTATTAATTATCATATGTTGGCAACATTTACAAAGTGGGCTATGGCACTTCGAAGTAGTAAAAGTTCCATTATTAGAAGTTTGAAACTTAGCTCTAGTGAGTAACTTTTTAAGGCTAGGGGGCTGACGTTTACTATTAATTAATTCTATGCCGTGAAATTGATTATGAAGATTATCATTAGAAAGGAGAACATTCTTAGTATCATAAATATATTGAAAAAAATTATTATGTCTAGGATTATATGTCGAAATAAAGGTAATACAAGAAGAGATATTCTTTTCTTTTGGCGTTCTTAATTCTTCAGTAGTTAGGCCCCTAGCTTTATCAATACCTATATTAATAACCCCAAGTGGATAATCTTTTTTCAATAAATTGGATCTCAATTCATTAAGTCGTTGAATTCTGAGATCTTCGTTTATAATAATAGTGCATAGTTTTCTGGCAAGAGAAAAGGGTATATTATTTTTGACATGACGGGGGTGACATGATTTATATGATAAATAGTTTTTAGTATCTGTTTCTTTGGAGTAAATATCTGTAATGATTTGATTGTTAAATCTCTTAACGAGAACATCTAAAAAAGCAATTTCCTTATAATTAGTTTCAATAGTGAATTTAATATTAATATCTAAGTCATTTAAAATTTGGTGCAAATCTGCTATATGGCCGAGATTGGTTTTCCAAATGAGGAAGACGTCGTCTAAATATCTTTTAAAATTTTCTTCGATGTAGTTTCTATAGTTAATACCAAATTTGTTTTCAGTTATTGTATATAATTTTTCTTCTAAGAATCCCATAACGAGGTTGCTAAGGTCAGGTGAACACACTGAGCCCATAGCACAGCCTTTAATTTGTATAAAATTACGTTTTCCGAATTCGAAAGTATTATTCCTAAGAATAATATCGATAGCTTTTAAAATAAAGGTTTTTGAAAAACGGGGATTTCGAAGTACAGGTAATCTATCTATCCAATAACTGACTGCCTCGAGGCACAAATTATGTGAGATATTGCTATAGAGACTACAGACATCCAATGTTACAAATATTTCCCCATCGTTTATTTCCTGAGGTAGTTTATTAAGGAAGTCAATGTCATCCTTTATATATGATTTAACTCTAGGGACAAAGGGTTTTAAAAGAATATCAATTAAATAGGATAATCTATTTGTGGCACACGACGTCCCAGCTATAATTGGCCTAAAGGTAAGATCACACGGTCTATTGATCATAACATATTCGCTATTTTGTTCTATGACGCTCTTTTTAATTAAATCCGATTTGTGTATTTTTGGAAGGCCATAGAATTTACTAGCTTTACAATCAAATTTGGTTAAGAACTGTTTTTCATTTTCTGTTAAACCGTGGCCTTCTTTTTCAATTAAAATATTAATTAGCGTTAAGGTCCCTTTGTCCCTATTTGAATCTATTTCAAGATAAGTACTTCTATCTTCTAAAATATTGAGGATCTTAGATTCATAAAAGTCTATATCCATTATAACTATGGCCCCGCCTTTGTCCGATTCTTTGATGATAATAGAATCATTATTCTGTAAGCTGTTAATTGCTTTATACTCGTCGTTGTTAATATTATTTCTCACATTTTTCTTCTCTGGTAGGGGTAAATCATTTAGAAAATCGATGTATTTGTCTAAAGTTTTATCCTTTCCGCGACGTGGATTATAACAACTCTTATTGCGCACTAATTCCTCTTTAGAATAGTTTAAATCCCCGAATTCTTCCCGCAATCTTAGTTTTCGACAGAAATTTTTTACATCACATTTGAGTTCACACATATTGGTTTTAGGCGTAGGTGTGAATTTCAACCCCCTTTGTAAAAGTAAAATTTCAATTTCAGTAAAATTATGGGAAGAAATATTAATAATTTTAGGATTTAATTTCTCCTTTTCGATAGATTCCGTTGATCGTTCCTCTGTTGAGATTCTTTCCTCTGATATGTTCCCTGTTGGTTCCCTCCTTGTTGATATCTCTTGTGTTTGTAGTCTCTGTTTTGATATTCCCTGTCTTGATATCTGTCCCATTGTTGATCCTCCCCTTGTTGGTATTTCCTCTGTTCGTATTTCCTCTGTTCGTATTTCCTCTCTTGGAATTCCCCTTGATGAAGTCCGTAGGGTGTCCGTCTCCTGCTCTGTTGATAATTCCCCTGTCGCTTGTTCGGGGGTCGTCGTGGTTTGTTGTGGCCCTGGTCTAAAAAAGGCCTATATTCCGACTGGTTGTGCTGGTTATGACCAGGAGTATAACCTTTGTGGTTATTGTATTTTGAGGTCTTTTTTCTAGAAACCTCCCTCCACTGATTATCACTAGGCGGACGAGGGTTGTTGTCCTCATTGTTTACCTCTGTGGAGGCATCCTGGATATGTAGATTAGTTTGTTCGAGTTCTTTGGTAGGTAAACTCGAAAGGAATTCTTTCTTTTTGTTCCAGATTCTGTTTGATTTATCTTCTTCCATTTTAATCTCCTTGGACCAAACTGACTTGAGTGATGTTTTGACCTCTTCGTTTGGATGGGTTTCGATCAGATTGGAAATATCGGTTTCCGCTTTGAAAAGGGTCTCTGACTCCTTTGCAGAGATTTCAAACAAAAAATCTATTTCATTCTCCATTCTCTGTATACTTAGTTCATTCCTTCTTTTAACTTGACTTTCCGTCTCGTAACTTTTGGGATTTTCCCGAAGTTTACGGGGCACAAATGGGTTGACCATATTCAGGAAGACTTGGTATAGTTCAGCCTTTTCTTTACATTTCAGCATTTTATAGAAAGAGATTTTTCTTACCGATTTCAGTTTGTTCCATGTCTGCCGGTTATCCGATTTGAATTTGTGAACTTCCTTCTTGAATTCGGCTTGTTCATCAGAATTATTCATGACACTGGAAATTTTGGATAAGTCCTCGGTGATCGACTTCACTGTATCTTTAAGATTGGACGTGTTATTAACAAACCCCTCGTCAATTTTCTTAATAAGTAGGGTTTGATTGTCCGCTATTGTCTTCAACTGTTCTGTTAATTTGTTGAGTATTTGCATATACGGATCATAGTTCAGTGGTGTAGCTCCTTTACTTGGACGCATCTTCGTAAACAGTATAATATATATTAAAGTAAATAAAGTACAAGTACTTCTTTGTTTACGGTAGATAATGCATAAAAAAATAGAAAAATACGTCCAGGTAAAAAATTCTCCACTTTACTTCATTCTGACATACATTAAATTATATAAGCTAGCTGTCTGCCCTCTATAGGCGTCTTCAGATATTAATAATGTATACAAAATATTGCAAATACGATACATATATATATATATTCTTAGAACAATAGATTTCCATGACAATGGATTATAAATAATATTAAGTAACATATAACAAAAGGTTAAAGGTATATAATACATAACATGACATTAAACTACATAATCTTCCTGGTATAATTAGACAATAGAACCATACAGAAGTGAAGAGATTAAAAAAATGTCAATAGATCAATTATGTAATATGGTTGTAAACTTGTTTATATCCACCTTATTCTCTAATAAGCTGACTATAGAGAAATAAAGATATACAGGGTTTAAAATCCCCTTAAGTGGTGTTGAAGTATATATACATATAATGACATATTTATGAATAGTCCCAAGACGGACGAAAAGTACTTTAAAATGTTAAAATGTTATTAAACCAGTGTTGAAATCAGTTTGTGTCGGCATACCTTTTATCTTTTTATCATTTACCGTGAAACAAAGTAGTGCAACTTTGCGGTTGTCCTAATAATTTCGGATATAAATATATATATATTTATTAATATTGTTTAATTTACAGTGCTATCCTATACTAGCATGTATGGTGTATAATAATGTATCTATTAATATTTTTATATTTATAGCACTAGATACATGTAGAGATGTTATGGGTATTGACTGCAGAAACTGTAGCAGCATTGACTATCCTGTACCAGCATACCATTTACAGAACTGTTTGCGATCATGTGGTGTTTGTACAGGTAAGAAACCACTCTTTTCTTCTGTAAATTCATTGTAAGTATTAATTCTGACTCTGAAATCAAGGCATGATCAGTTTATTTGAAAATTCTATATAATTTTGTGAAACTTTCTTATTATTTACTGTTGGTGTTTGTTAAAGTTGGAAAATACAACCAGTATTAGAAGACCAGACTATATCTATTGTATACTAACAAAATGTAGTTTTTTTCTGATCCACTAAATGGTCTGGACGAAATCACCAAAAATAGTTCTCTGTGTATATCATAACTTATCCATACTTAACACACTATTTACTTTGCTATCGTGTTTGATGCAATATCCCCAGTTTTATAAAATCATAAACTAATTGCTGTTTTACATATTATTTACAGATTTAAACGTTGCTCTATATAAACCAACCAAACAGAGTTCTACCCATTCTGAATATAGATATGATGAATCTCTGTCACGTTCATCTAATGCTGTGGATGGTTATACTGATCGTGACTGGGAGAATGGATACTGTACACATACACGTGTTGATAGACCTAGTTGGTGGTGTGTGGATCTAGAACATATATATAATATTTTATATATCAAACTGTTTAATAGAGACAACAGTAAGTGTATTCAATCACCGTAATTTGTGACGAAACCTTCTTTAAGATCTATGTTCCCTTTTCACACCATCGAATATAAAGATTGTTTATTACATCATGCTGCAGTGGGTTGGGTGGTCGAAAGGCTTACAGCATGGTCTTTACGGTCTGCTGGCGCTACAACTATCATGTCAATAATATAATTGTATACTTCCTGTGGTTTTAGTTTCATTTAATAGCCGGGTCATTCCATGTCCCTTTGAATTTGATTTCCCTGGATATGCTTCATGTAGCTGCTGACGCCGTTATTCCACATTTAAGCGTGATATGAGTTGAGTGACGGCTCCTGAGTAATACCCAAAATGAGCAATTTTGACCAATCGATTAATAATGATACAAGCATCAAATTTGGCACGATTGACCTCCAAGGAATACTAATAGGGCCCTTTATTTGGGCAAAATAAAGTTCCCGAATTCTAATAAAACACTAATTTTACTTTTATTTTAATTGAATACAACGAATTTGTACTTTATACCTTTTTTCGTTGGTCTATCATTAAGCTTCCGTGGGCTGTTGACCACCTTGATTAATTCAAGCATTGGTAGGTTTGCGCATGTTTGAGCTCAATCTTGTCATAAATAAATTTAAAATTTTGCTCAAAGTGTTTGGTCTAAATATTATTAAGTGTTGTGCTAATACTAATAGCAACATGGGTTAGACTTCTTTGCTCCCCACGGCCCGTCTCCGTGGCCTATAAACAATTGATTGTATTCATGGACTGGAATAGCAAAAAAAAAAAAATAAAACGCGTTTGAGGTCGTCAAATTTGCCAAGAGAGGGGAATGCGTATGCCTATGAAAAGCACCCTAGACCCTTCCATGGTACCGTTCGCCGTGGACCGTCAAGAGTAGGTATATCGGCACCCCCAGAAGCCCCATCGGCGCCCCCAGAAGCCCCATCGCCTTTGCCCCCTAACAATTTTGGGCTAGCTACAGGCCTGCATATTTTTTCTCACTTCGCATGTTTATTCACGAGTTTCACACGTTTGTATAGTGCAATGTAAGGGGTGTAGAGTTAGAGGAAGTACCTTTGTTTCAGCAGTCAGCCACATCCATTGGGTGAACTACCGACAATGATCCTCACCACTGGCCCAACTCTCATCTATGGCTTCAAGTAAACCGCTTTGGCTGGTGGGCTAAACTAGATGAGGGTAGCACACATACGGTCTCTGTGTGCGATGGAGTACATTTGCCCGAAAATTACAAGTGCACATAGGTGATGGTCTTGAACTTATCAGGAGTGATTGTGGGGCACTACCAGGGCACATTGGTGATATCACTGCTGTTAAACCCAGTATGGGGTTCAGTGTCAGCTAAGTAGGAAATACAGTATATATTGGCATCATACTGTGCAGCAAACTACTAGTATCCCAAATGCTGCCTAATCATCCCCAGATCAGTTAAGTAGCCGCACCTGAAAGGACAGGACGTGCCGGCGCGAGAGAGCCGAGCCAAGGATAACGGGGTGTAGTTATCCGGATGGTGTACATATCTCACGGGGCTTATGACACTAGATGAACGATCGGGCTAGATGTAGGGTACAATGCAAGAACCAGGTTGTATCCCATACAGGAAAGTACCCATTATACATTACATAGTGTATGGTGTACATAAGGTATATTGGCTACATAGTGCATACGTAGTAGGTAAATAGTGTACATGCATTACATATATACATAACAGGGCGGTAAAAGGATAAACTCTCGACCATCCGGATAACTACAACCCCGTTATCCTTGACTCGGCCCTCCCGCGCTTGCATGTCCTGTCCTTTCGGGAGCGGCTGATTTGGTATACTAGTATTTCTAAGCAAAACTTCGGGTGGCCGTTTGGCGGCCATCTTGAAAAATGGCCACCATCTTGGATTTTCAAGTGGCCAATTGGACAGATCTGATTAGTAGCCATTGGAGAACAATTGTTGATGCTTGCATCATCATTTGCACGATTCTTCCCCAAAAGTGCTCTTATCTGCTCCACTATAATAAGCCGTATCTCAAGAACAGTTACTTCAGTCAGCAGGTTAGGCATACATTCGAAATTACATCAAAATCGAAAAAATACGAATGACCTTTACACAGACTTATTAATTAATTAATCACAGCGTGTTTGGAATTCAATTCGGCGAAAACACCCGTACCCGTACCATTTAACATGGCTAGAATAGTTAATTTAAATATTTTTTATTTTATATTTAAGATCAGTATAGATTACAAGGATTTGAGATAAAGACAAGTGCCAATGGTCAGTGTAATCAAGCAGGGTTTGCATCAGCTACAACATGTTTTAAATATACAACATCAACAGTACAAGATATATATACAATAGAGAGATGTAATCAACCATCATCAACTAGTATATCGGCTAGAACTGTATATGTCACTGTTTCAAGTCAACCACTTACTTTATGTGAAGTTCAGATATTTGCCGGTAAGATATAATTTATCCAAAAATATTAGCACAACGCTAAAGCTGCACTACTTTGTTTCAGGGTAAACGATGAAAAAGATTAAAAGCATGCCGACACAAACTGATTTCACCACTGGTTTAATAACATTTTAACATTTTAAAGTACTCTTCGTCTGTCTTGGGACTATTCATAATAATCTCATTGCATAAAGATGGACATTATAGTATATTTATACATATTCACATAGTAACACTGCGGTTTTAATGGGGTTTGTTGCCATTGTCTATGGTTACGTAGTATATCGTTAACTAATAGAAAACACGTACACATGTGTGTTAATCTGTAATATATGGGTTCAATGTACACATGTGTGATAGTGTGTAGTATTTGAGTTCAATTTAGGAACAATGATTTAAGAACATTAATGAAGTTAATAGCCAATTGTTACTTATTGACTATTTAGTCGAGGAAAGTATTTTTAATCAAATGGTTTTCCATTAATATGCTTGAAATTTTACTTGTAGGTGTTGTGTACATCTAAAGAAATGTGTATTTACAAATAAGGGATTATTTGCGGTATTACAACCCCGTTGATGGTTGCGTGCCCGTCTCCCCTATGTAGAAATTTAGACACACATTGCAATTCCTGACAAATATAAGATTTTTTGTGTCACAATTCATATTGTCGTTGACACTAAACGTAAACTTATGAAAATCATATTTGTTATTTAGCGTAATATGGTAGCAACATTTACATCGAAAATTTAAATACACAAAACCGGTCCTTGTGATAGATGAATTGAATTTTGCTTTGGTTAGGAGGCGTTTATTAGGTGGCTGTCTTTGAGATTTAATGAATTGAACATTATCAAATTTCGTTCGGGCGTTGTTGTTTGATGCCAGAAGTGTTGGGGTTATGAGTAGCGACAAAGGTAATGATATTTATATATATGTACAACTGGCGGTAGTTTTTTCCTTTGATGTCCATAGCAGTTATATTTCCTAACCACCTCTCATGACGACATTATATACTGAGCGCCGTAGAAAACGCATCACTTAGTTTTTCGTATAACAAAATGATCTAGTAAACATATCTTATTTATTTTGCTTCGTATTGTGAACAATATTCATATGGGAACACATCAATGGGAACACGTCAATAACAACACATTTGTACACTTATGGATGTTTAATCTGTAATCAATGGTACAAAGTCAGGGGGGTCAAAACCAAAAACCACCCTTACGCTGTTGATGCTCAACTCATTAATGTGTCTAGTCCTATGCTAGCCAGAGATGCCTTACAAAAAATACTGGCAGTTCGCTCACAGTTAAACAGTGGATGACAGCAAACAAACTAAAATTGAACGTCGATAAAACCGAAGCTTATTTAGTAGGCTCATCACAACAAATGAAATCACTACCCGACCTTAAGATTACCATTGGTGATTCGGAAATAAATTTCTTCAAAAATGTTCGAAACCTTGGATTAATATTTGATCTCTCTTCGACTTTGGAAATTCAGGTTGTTATGATATACCGTACATGCTACTATAATCTACGTTGTATAACACTTCACATATTTGGATTTATCTCTGGCCGATATTTGTCAACAAAATAGGATTCTGCGGCCTCCCGTACTCTAGTAAATCGTTGTTATTGCTATTTAATTTATAAAACGGGGAAGACTTTAAACTCTCGTCCACGGCAAACATGTAAATGGCCACTTAGTGGGATCATCCTATATTGTGGATTCAGAGTATATTTTGACGATGGAGGTTCATTCTCGTATTGAGCATAATAATAGTTTTCCCCGATATGGTCCGGGAGCTAGGTATGTTTTATTCAACATGGAAGGTGCGGAAGGTTTGTAATGATGGTGGTGTATGGCGGGGTTAGGAGACCCCCGAAACCCATAGTACCCCCCCCCCCACCCCCATAAAAAAAATAATAAAAATAAGATTGGTTTATTCAGCATGGAAGATGCGAATTCCGCTGCAATGGCATTTGATAGAGGAATATGCATTGAATTAGTAAATATGACATAAGAATGGTACTTTTGGTGGAAAGACCACTTAAGAAGCGGTCAAATGTTACTAATTAGCAATTTTTCGATTTAACTCGAAACTATTTTTCCAGTATCTCGTGATCTATTCCAGGTATATTACACAAAACTGCATGGACATTTTTGATACTTCTAGGAGCGGATATATGAGACATAAACTTAATGAAGTTTTAGCTCAAAGTATGACATAATCTCAAAACTAACGAAAATATCACTCCCACCCCCACCCCCCATTGGTAATTAGAATTTTAATCAACATGAAAGATGCGAGTGCGAAACCAAGCCTAAATTGTACGGAATGATATCAGAAATCATTATCATCAACTTAGGAATGAAATTTCTGGTGGTCAGTGTACTCAAGAAGAGAATAATACTGGTTTGCACCGAATGACCCAACATTAGAACATGAACGATGCGACGTTGGACCAAGGTGTAAAATGTAGGGAATGACCGTAAGATTCACAACCACTAACTTAAGAATGAATATGTAGGAGGTAATAAATGGACTTAAGAATAGCTCTCGGAGTAATATAACGTCCATTGCAATCAGGGCAAACAATCATATACATTACATAACTGGTTTCGAAATTCACAGATTGTTGGATGTGAAAAAGTTCGTCATCTGTAATCTGGATTGGGGATCCATTTATTAATATTTTGCAAGTTTTGCATTTTTTTCCCCCACATTCCGTTACGGCTGGTGTCTTTTGAATAATATCAGATTACTTGGTTGTTTCAGACAATTGATAATCTTTATCTTTGATAAGATATTCGTCATAACTTCACTGTTCTTTAAAATGTGAATATTTTGGTTTGGGTTTATCAAGTACTTCCAATGTTCTTGTGAAGGCGTAAATGTTGTCACAAGAGCAACGTTTCGTTTTTAGTTTTCTTTTATCTAAAATTAAACCTGGACTCCGATTACAAAACTACAGAAATAATTAAATAAAAAAAAACATTACTGCCCTACAAAGTCGCCATACTTGTTTTCAATTTGCAGAACAAGTATGACAATTGTACGGCCCACATCCAGTATACACTTTGTTCGTTTCTATTGCATCATTTAATGTGTTTTAAACTCGATGGTGAATTTTACGTTTGGCTCAAACTCGATGGCGAATTTTATGTTTGGCTCCAGTTTGTGTAATTTTCTGATGACCGTCATATCTGCTTTAAAAACCGTGACATAATTCAAGAATTTACCTAAGCCTCAATAACCCATGTTGTAAAAAATATCTCCAAGAGTAATGACTGATGTAAAAATGCTATCAGGAGGAATATTTTATCAGTTATACACACTGAACAGATGGTCAAAATCCCCAGAAGATAGATTTTTCAGAGACCATACTTCACGTTTATTTGAATATCAGTGTTTAAAAAAGGGGTTGACATTTTATATTGTATGCAGTACTGTTATTTTCATACGGAAATGGTGATCAAAGTCCAAACACATTTATAATTAAATGTCGATTTCATTGGTGTGGCAAAACACATTCAGAGCAATTATTACAATAGGGTTTATACCGTGTAACCCCTATTGTAATATCAACACCTATTGTAATATCAACACCTATTGTAATATCAACACCTATTGTAATAAATGCTGAAAAGTTGACCGGTGGTGTTTCTTAGTATTCTATACACTATAAAGACATACCAGTACTCATATATTGTTACGGAAATGGTGATCAAAATCTATAGACTTTTTCAATAGGGGTTAAGTGTACTTTAATTTCAGTTATTACATTCATTACAATAGGGGTTGAATGAAATTTTATTAAAATTATTACATTTATTAAAATAGTGTTGATATTACAATAGGGGTTGAGTGCAATTTTATTACAATTTATACATTTATTATAATAGGAGTTATTACAATAGAGGTTGTAACAAACCTTGGCAGTTCGAATTTGAAACGAGAGTAGTAAGTAGCGCCTCTTTCACGGCAAAATTTCCTTTCTCACGTTGAAATTGTTTTGAAATTTCATGAAGTCAAGGCCAACAATATATATTACTATACCAGATATTTGTAGTAACGGTATAATTGTGTGATAGTGTAGTATAAAAACTCTAAAGTCTGTCACTTTGTCAAGTCTATAGGTTTAATTTATTTTTATTTCCAGTTCACTTTTTTATATTTCTTAGTTGAATGGCAGCGATAGGCCACTATACTCGTGTAGACTGGCCATCCGCACCAGATACCTTCCATTTAACTGGCATTGTGAAAGAGCTAAATCGGGCTATTGTAGGTCTCTCCTTATGCCTTAAAGACTAATCTAAATTAGTAATTAGACATTAATTAACTTTCCAAGACCATAATCAACTTTCGATGTCAGCGGATGGTTTCGATGTAAAGTAGAGTTAAATGACACGTTTTGCGGTTGTTGCAGTTATCGTAAACTAGATAATCAAGACCATGATTATTATCCTAACACCGGTAGCAATGATAGGAATTAGAAGCTATATTACAGATAATAAATAGCAATAAGTAAAACCGAAAACTACAGTGGATCCAGTTATTACATGTTAGCCATATGATACATGTTATAATAATATATATAATCTATATTACAGCTGATCAAGTAGAATGTATTGCTGGATACTACAGTACATCAACTTCTACATGTGAACCATGTAATACATGTTATAATAATATATGTGATCCTGATACTGGTGAATGCACCGATGGTTGTGAAGTCGGTTATTACGGTGATTATTGTGAAGACCAATGTAGTGATGGATGTTTAAACAGCCAGTGTAATGAGATAGATGGTAGCTGTGCATGTAACGACAGTTATTATGGTGATACATGTCAACAGCCCTGTAGTGATGGATGTTTAAACAATCAGTGTGATGAGATAGATGGTAGCTGTTCATGTAAAGACGGTTATTATGGTGATACATGTACATCACGGTGTAGTACTAACTGTAAAGACGGTAAATGTTCCACTACATCTTCATCTTCATCACCAGAATGTACAGATGGTTGTATTGATGGTTATAAAGATTCTTATTGTCAATCACCATGTCCTGGTAACTGTAAAACATGTCAACAAGATGGATCATCATGTACAGCATGTAATCTAGGATGGTTTGGTACAAGCTGTCTTTCATCATGTTCTAGTAACTGTGTCAGAGGATGTGATAAGAAAGGGGGTAGATGTGTTGAATGTCAACCTGATACAGTTGGTTTATATTGTAACCTTACATGTGGTACAGAATGTCAACCAAGAACAGACCAGACCACCGTCACTTGTGATAGAAATGGTAGATGTACCAACTGTATTATTGGAAGGTATGGCGATACATGTGACAGCGAATGTACAGGATGTGATGGTGGATGTGATCAGAGTACTGGTAAATGCACAAACTGCATTGTAGGAAGATATGGAGATAGATGTTATAAGAACTGTAGTACAGGGTGTGATCGTGGATGTAGTATACATTTCGGTAGATGTACCAAATGTGTTGTAGGACGATATGGTTATTATTGTGATAAGAACTGTAGTACAGGATGTGATGGTGGCTGTGGCAGAGATTATGGTAGATGCACTAAATGTATAGATGGCAGATATGGTGCTGAATGTTATGAGAATTGCAGTACAGGATGTGATGGTGGATGTGATCAGAGTACTGGTAAATGCACAAACTGCATTGTAGGAAGATATGGAGATAGATGTGATAAGAACTGTAGTACAGGGTGTATTGGTGGCTGTGATAGAGGTACTGGTAGATGTACATCTTGTATTAAAGGTAAAACTGGAGACAGATGTGATATCAACTGTAAAACTAATTGTACTGTTTGTAACCAGGATAATACCAACGCTTGTATTGAATGTAAAGGTGGAAGATGGGGATCATCATGTACTACACTGTGTAATACTAACTGTAAATCAGTTATTGGTACAACTGTTGGTAAATGTAATATAACAAGTGGTGTATGTAGTGAAGGATGTAAAACAGGATTATATGGTATAGATTGTAATAATGATTGTCGGTCTAACTGTAAAGATGGATCATGCGATCAGGTGACAGGAAATTGTATAAATGGATGTTTACCTGGTAAAATAGGATCTAACTGTACAACAGGTAGGTTTTATTTTAGTATAATTCGTATGGTGATATACTAATGTCTACGCATTGCTTATGGCATGTTTTATTGTGGTACTATGGGTGTGTTTTTGATCATAAGGCCTGCTTTTATGTGACAACCACTGGATTCTCCGGGTCTGTCCTCCCACTACCAAACGCAGTGGCGAATTATTGAATGAAAATTTACTAAATATTTGCCTTGGAAGTTATGAAACAAAAACAGTTGTTTACTTGTATAGAAAATGATTGTGTTATATTAACAGCTTGTGGCACAGGGGATTGGGATGAATCCCGATAGGAATTCAGGGATTGTGAATATTTGTTTTGGTTTTACAGATTGTGCAGTAGGGAGGTATGGTAACAAATGTACCAGTAAATGTGGTAACTGTGCTGATAAAACACCATGTGATGTAATTACTGGTAGTTGTGGACCTGTTGGTTGCGCTGATGGCTTTCAAGGTCCAACTTGTCATGGTAAGTTACTATTTATTTAGCTAGTAGGGTTCAGTTTGTGTTGCCTTGGATGTTTAATAATTATTCACAATTTTGAGATACTCTGCGTCAATGACAAAATAAACGCCCTTGTCGGTTCTTGTCGGTCAAGGCGACAAATAGTAAACAGATAATAGATAATTCAAGCGTGTGGTCATGTTAATTACAAATCAACCTTATTTTATTATTTATAATTTTAGTTTTTATTGGATTATGCATCTGCCTTGATTTAAGTATCTCACATCAAGGAGTGGAAAGGGGTGGTTGTTGCAGCAGGGGGCAAACTGGCGGCAAACAGCGATCCACTCCACCCCTTAATTATTGTCGATCAGAAGTTACACTCATTCCATACCCTTTGTTTAAAAAAGACGAATATAGTCACACAGGAACGAACAAGTACCTGTATTATCAACTATTTTTTTTTTGCTCTATGTTCTAAATGTCAGAATCATCTTTATCCCTAACTATAAAAAGACTAAATTCTAAGATGACCATTTATTCCGGAACATTCCGAAACGCCTTTACATGAAAAGGTGTAACCTAATGTAAAGTGTCACAAATACATCACTGTATGATGGGCAACTACGGTCATAATACATTAAATACTAACATACTGGTCACTTAATAATAATAAACCTATATGATATGATATTATCTTTAATAGAACGTGTACCGGTTGCTACAAGTACAGCATTAAGTCCTATGGTTTATGCTGTGATTGGTGGTGTTATATGTGTTATATTAGGCACGGTAGCAGTCTTTCTATCATATCATTTCTACAAGAAAAGGTAACATTTATTATTCACGTCTTCAGGAAATATTTAGTCACGTGTAAAGACTGGAGTGAGCCTGCAGGTGGAGTGAGCCTGGACCCTCAATTACTCGGTCAGAAAATATATTCGAACAAACAAACAGACGTGATAATTAGCCGTGCCGTCGGTTTGGTCCCATTGTACCATAGATATGTACATCTATACCCGTATGCATCTAAATGAGCAGCGATTTGATGAAAGCCTCGATCTGGGTGCCTTGGCTGCCCCAAACTGTGAACACGCCCCTTATATCAGTAATAATAAACTTATGGTTTAATAAAAATGTGTACAAAATTATCTTCTCGACACAAACTATGTCATTTCGGACTAACATCTTAATCAATTTCATTACAAAATTTCGCTTGTGCGTAGTGATCTTTAGCGGCGAGAGTAAACCAGAGGTACCGGAAAAACCCCACGAGGTTAGACAGGCGACGATCCTAATCGTTGTCACATACGTGCTCGGAATCAAAACCCCGACACTTTACTCAATGACAGACCCTATTATCCAACGCGCACATATATTTATTTGGTGACTGTGGTAGAGTCGCAGATTTTAAAATACCTGTTTCCAATTTGATTTGTTCCATTCATGGACCCCTCCCCCCAAAAAAAACCCAACAAAGAAACAAAATATTTTAGCATTATGCAAAATGAAAGGAAATTAGGTTTTAACGTCTTACTGTTCTACTCCGAACTGGGTTAATGAAGACGGGGCATTTTGCAACCATCCGTTCCGTATCTACCAACTTATTTGGGGACCTTCAAAACGCAATATGGGCTACAGTTTTCAACGAAGTATGTATGTCCAATTTGAATGGCGTGAAATATTGGGACCATGACAGGACCTACAGTTCGATATCTTAATCCCCGCGTCGTCACCCATGGCTTTTCGTATTTGGGTTTGTCTTTATATTATCAAGTTATGTTCCTTACATGGACAGCCATCTTATTTTTCTCGAGCCTAGTAGCTTTATGTGTGCGCTTTATATCGTAAGATCTGCCATTATTCGGTTTATCGATCCCAAACTTGTACGTGTAAAGACATACGGTGGCCTGTTACATCTCGAATGTTTGATGTCCATGCGCATCAAAATATAAGACACTAAAATTATTCATAACCTGTACTAGAAAAGTATGTACAGTGGCGGATCTAGAGGGATGGGTGGGATGGGGAGTCCAAACCCCACCCTGCTCAGCTACATAAAAAAAATGCCTTGCATCAATGAAATTACATCACAAAGTGATCCTACGTCAGTATAAAAATAATTTCTCTTTTTAAAAAGCTCAATTTGTATACATGTAGGTTTCCGTAACAGAAACCTGGCAAAACCCTCCTGCAAAAATTCCTGGATCCGTCCCTGATGTATAGAGAGAGAGCGAGAAATGGGGTTTAACGTCCACTTGACACAAACTAGGTCATTTTGGGACTAACATATGGTTTCAATTTTATTTCAATAATTAGCTTGTGCGTAGAGGTCCTTAGCAGTGGGAGCAAACCGGAAGGCCAGGAGGAAACCCACGAGGTTGAGAAAGCGCCCCTATCTCCATGCCACATACGCTCGCACCAGGGATCGAAACCACAGCAGCAAGCCAGAGGTGACCGGTCAGCTAGAGGTCGAAGCGCGGCACTATAGACCACTAGGCCAACCCAACCCCCCTGATGTAGTATAGTGTGTTCCTCAATGTATGTATGTATTTCAGACGCAAGTCAACTCCTCGTTCGCCAAATGAAGAAATTGAACTTGATTATAATTACAGTAATACAGATTTAAACCCGACTAGTTCTACAACAGATGATACATTAACCACTGGATATCAGAATATTTCAACTAATACACGTAATGTAGACTGTGTAAACCAGTCGTTTAATACAGAAGACGATACGAGAAATTTGTTTCTTACACATCTATAGATTCTAACAAAAATAAGTAGATGTGATAATGTTTATTGTATATAAGAAATATGTATGATACATTAGATTATACATTAGATAATACATTTATAGATTCTAACATAATCAAATAGATGTAATTCTGTAGATATATTGTAAGAAATACCCTAACCATAATATATAGATGTGATACTGTAGATTTTATATAAGCTGCATTATAATAAAGTATGATATATAGATGTAATAATTTTTTTGATATAAGATATATTTTGATAAAGCATGAGATATAGATGTAATAAGGCATGATATATTGATGTAATGTAACTCTATTGTAAGTGATAACAGAATCAGTTTCGTAAATGCTGCCAATGCAGCGGCTGAACTCGGGCGAGTCCATACGCCGGTCTCTGTCGTCTCATCGTCTGCCCTCTCTCTTTCTCTTTGGTTGTCTGCTAACTGTGAATAAACTTCTGCTTACGCAGATCATTTGTAGCTTGTAAATAACATATTGAATAAATTAGATAGTTAATAAGATCGTGCCTTAAAATAAGTTTAGAGAGTTAAGAAACGTCCACTATAATATATATCAAAACTGACAGAGGTCATACAGTTCTTTGCACTTAAATGAATGTTCAGTCTATGAAAGGTATAGATCACCTTGTTACAGTAATTCTGTAGATTTTATATCAGAAATACTTTATTAAAGCATGATGTATAGATTTAATACTATTGACTTTATATTAGAAATACTTTAATAAACCGTGATATATTGATAAAATTTTGTAGATTTTATATAAGAAATACTTTAATAAACCAATATATATAGATGTAATACTGTCGATATGCACATGATATGCAAATAGTACGTAGCAATCAATGTAATAAGCTACGGCTAGTGGGTAGACAAAGGATAAATCTACAGATTGCCAAATATACAGGTACATATTTAGCTGTGGGTCTAACATTAAACGTTAAATACAGTCACGTGTTTTATAATTGTAAACACTGTTATTTCATCGATCAACGTTAACAGTAATATATACTTGGATTTATCAATTTTGGTTTGAAACAGTTCGGAACTAGAGCTGTTAATATGGGAAAACTGAATATATTCGTAATAACGTTCTTTGACAACCCGAAGGGGAAGTTTTCTGAAGGTCAATTAACATAGGCGTACGGGCTCGATGACAGTTAGGGGGGCAGATCTCGAAATGCCCGAAAAAATTTCGGGTTTATATAGAGCGGTGCCAGTCTGCCTTGAGAGGTTAAGAAGCAGCGATTACCTTGTATGCCCCCCCCCTCTCAAAAGGAAATTTGGGAATATTTGACGTCTGCAAACACGTTTTCCTGCGATTTCAAACCGTGAACAAAGCAATGTCAAAGGGGTCTAATACAGCCTAATAAAGGTGACTAACTCGAATTCCAATCAATCGTTTACAGTCCACGAAGACGGGTCCGTTGGGAGGAAAGTTTGAAAATTTAACTGCAGTAAACGCGTTTCGCTGCTATCCCAGCCTTTTAATACAGCAACTTCAATTTGGTCTTATATAGCCTACCTGGCTGACCCTAATTCCAAACAACCAATCAATTGTCGCAGGATTTGGAAGTCTTATCCTCGTGGAGAAAATTTAACCACCGCAAATGCGTTTTCTGCTATTCTAGTCCGAGTGTACCCCGTGTAAGCGACTCCAAACGTATCCAATGGATTTGTAACCGAAATCCCACCCTGAATTCCATTCATCCAATCAGACTGTTGCAGCTGCATTCACAAATACTAATCGATGCCCGAAAAATCTCGCACAAAGTAGAGTGGCTCCAGACTAAAAATTTTAATCCATAGTCAACTCAGTACAAATTCGTGGTATTCAATTAAAAGAAAAAGAAAATTAGTGTCATATAAGGGCTCGATGACAGTTAGGGAAGAAATGCCCGAAAAAATTCGGGTTTAGAGACAGCACCGTCTGTTTTCTTCGAGAGGCGAAGAAGCGGAACTGACCTTGTATGGACCCCAAGAAAATGTTGAAATATTTGACGGCCGCAAACGCGTTTTCCTGCTATTCCAGCCCGTAATCTTAGTGTTTTATAGATTTCGAGCACTTTATTTAGCCACTTTATTTTCACTTTACCCGTCTGCTCAAAGAGTCTGCTTGCCCGACAGTCAATTAATAGAAGGTCATGTTACAGTGGAAGTAAATGCTGTCATCAAAGTAAGAGGTAAGAAATGATTTGCTAGGAGCAAAAATATGACATAAAAATAATGAAGTTATATCTATCATATAAGTATCACATAATCTCAAAAAAACGAAAATATCACTTGGCCCACATTGGTAATTAAAATTTTAATCAGCATAAAAAGTGCGAGTGTGAAACCAAGCCTAAATTGTACGGAATGATATCAGAAGTCATACCTTAAGCTATACCTTCATTAATATTATGTCATATTTTTGCTCCTAGCAGTATAAAACATGTCCATGCAGTTTTGTGTTAAATACCTCAAATAGATCACGAGATAACGAAAAAATAGTTCAGAGTAAAATCGAATAATTGCGAATTGGTGATCTTTGACCTCTTCTTAAGTGACCTTTCCACCAAAAATTCCATTCTTAAGTTATATTTCCTGGTTCAGGGCACAATCATCTATCAAATGCCACTGAAGTGGAACCCGCACCTTCCATGTTGAATAAACCGATTTTGGGGGATACTATGGGTGGCCCCTCCTACCACACCCACCACTGGTGCAACTTAAGAATTGGGTTTCTGGGGTCTCCTAACCCAGCCATACACCACTAGCATCCCAAACCTTCCGTACCTTTCATGTTGAATAAAACCCACCTAGCTTCCGGACTAAAATCTCTTAGCAGTGCAGTTGGAATTCGATATATATAGGAGTCGACCATAGCACATCATAACACACTGTATGAGGTATGTCCGACTGCCTGCTTACGTAAATACAGCATTAATATTTGACTTTACTTACTAAATGAGAGTCAACGTTTTATGCTTACGAAAGAAGATAGTGATTCAATGTAAACCGGATACTCATATAATAGCTGCATTCTATCATTATGCAGTCCTAAAAATAACACTGAATGAATTAATGATTAACGTTTTGATCTATACATAACACAATACGAAAAAATCACTATGACCATGTATGTCTAATGGTAAATATATTTTGTGTTTATTTCATTCTACAAACATATTTATAAAATGAGTATTAGAAAAAAAATATTAAAAATATAACTTTTTTCCAGAGATCATAGGCGGGTCCGATGGGTGTTAAGAAGCAGAGCTGACTGAAATACCCGAAAAAATTCCCGTTTACAGTCGTTAGCGAGCGACAACATATCAGGGCATACTGTGTAGAGGCTTCGCCAAGAAAGTCTAGGAAACCTGACGGCTTTCTGCTATTCCTGTTCGCAAATACAGCAACGTCAACGTGGTGACTGACCTGAATTCCAAAGAACCAATCAATCCTTACAATCCTTTAGTCTCCCCGAGATATTCGACCGCCGCAGATCGAATCTTACTCTGTACTGATGACGCGAACCCAAATCCGAAAATAATCATCAATACACGAAACGTGTAGCACAAAGCAGTGTGTCTCCAAACAAAATGTTTTAATCTGAAGTCAATTTAATAGAAATTCACGGTATTCAGTTAAAAGGTAATCAAGTCAAAGTAGTGTTTTAGAAGATTTATAGCACTTTATAACAAAAGTAGAATTAGTATTTTAGAAGAATTCGTGCACTTCATTTTGTCAACTGAATGGTATCTCCAGACAAATTACTCAATTCAGCATAAATCCAGACTAAAAGTAAGATTTTATTAGACTTGTGGCACTTGCCAACTAGACTTTTTAATAATTTTTTCCCAAAATTTCCAGACGATAATGGGGCTGTGTACCTGTTCACTACCTATTATAAGAAATTGGTACTAAAGACACACCATTTCATCACAGATGAATAACAAAACGCGGATGTTGACCAATTTTTATAAGGAAGGGATCCTTCGCCAGTTTGAAAACAATATCGTAGAAAACTATAGCCTCTACCACGTAGTTATCTGAATATCGGCTAAGTTCGTAATCTAATGACCACAATGCTCCAAATCAAATTAATAAAATTCCCGTTAAACAGTGTAGTCTATATATTTATTTTTATCACGTTCACAAGGTTTTCGGAAAAGGGAGCAGCAATAACTTTGGTACTGAAGGTCATAAATTGCTGAATATAGATTCCGTTCGACCTCAAATTGCAACGGAGATTGTTTTGAATAATGATGTGGTTTATCTTCCCACGACATCAATGCTTCATACCAATGCTGAATATCATTAAGGTTCATCCTCTAATGACCCCATTGCTTCCCATCAAAATGTATAAAGCAAACTGAAAGTCGCGGAAAGCTTGATATCGAGAGGTTTCGTCCTCGTTCACCATTACTGGGTTTTCGCAAAACGGAGATAACTCGGGAACGTAAAGTCGCGGAACGCTGAATGTCAACAGGATGCATTCTGCGACAAAGACTATTATTACAATGCGTAACACATGTTTGAAAAAGATTCGTAAAAACTGTATCCCCTGTCGTGTTTGACGTACGCACAGACAGGGTGACGACTATTGAAACAGGTAATAATATTAATATAATAATAATGATGTGAGTATTTATTGAGCGCTCATTCCATTACGTAAAGTAATGCTCATGGCGCATATTTGGCTCTCCACTCTCAAACTGAGTCTTATCTTAATAATTTAATCATAGGCTGTTAAAAATAGGTGTGTCTTTGACTGTGACTTAAAACATTCTAGACTTTTTGAGTTCCTAATGTTGTATGGTAACGAGTTCCACAATTGGGGCGCACAGTGAGCAAAACATCGATTTAAGCCTGCAAGTTAAAACTGCAAGTTTTTGTTCATTTTGGGATCTTAAAGATCTGGATGGCGCATAAGGAGAGATGGTTGATCATAGATAGATAGGCGCAGCTCCTCGTAGACATTTAAAGGTAATACACATTAACTTGAACTGTATCCTGCTCTCGACTGGTAGCCAATGCAGGTCTTTTAAGTGTGGAGTGATATGACAGTTTCCTCTGCTACCAGACACAATTCTGGCAGCTATATTTTGCACTAGTTGTAATTTAGAAATAACGCTCTTGTTTATTCCGAAAAGTAAGCTATTGCAATAATCTAGCCTTGAAAGTATTAAAGAGCGGACTAATGCATGGGCAGATTCTCTCGATAGCAAGTGGTGTATTTGACGTATAGATCGTAAGTGGAAATAGCAAATTCTGCGTAGCTGGGTAACCTGATTTTCCATACTTAATTCCGAATTCAAATGCACCCCAAGATCCTTGACACAATCAACAATTTCAATTGAAGAATCAGCAATCGTTAATGATGGTTGATTAATGACTTTGAGCTAATGCCTAGTTCCACACAGCATGACTTCAGTTTTATCGGTGTTAAACTTTAAAATATTGTCAGTCATCCAAGATTTAATGTCAATACAACAGTTTGTTGTTCTTTGGAAGGATTCCATATGTTCACGAGTTTTAAACTTGTCGATTATCTGTGTATCATCCCCATAACAAAGGTATTGGAGATTTGCTACACTCACAGAGTAAAGGGTAAACAGCACTGGTCCCAGGACCGAACCTTGGGGAACACTATTCGTCAGTGTTATGGGATCGGAATTGGTATTTAAGACCTGCACAATTTGTGAACGACCAGTAAGATATGTGACAAACGACGAGAGAGCTGTATTTTCAATACCGAATTCTATCTTCAATTTACGGAGAAGTATAGTTGGATCGATAGTGTCAAATGCTGCTGATAGATCGAGCAGTACAAGAGAATACAATAAGCGATAGCTACATGTAGCTTAATGTCATCCCTAATAGAAGCGAGGGGACGGCCAACAGGATTATATTTTTGAAATAAAATTGAAACCATATGTTAGTCCCAAAATGACCTAGTTTGTGTCGAGTGGACGTTAAACCCCATTTCTATCTCTCTCTCTCTCTCTCTATCCCATATGTGATAATAAGTGACACAAATATTGTCCTTAAAATTAAAATAGTACATGATCGTACACAAACTGTTATATTTGTAACCTCCAACCCCCGTCCCAAAATTTAGATACCCCACTTTCAAAGTTGATTCTGCGATATAAAGATGGGTACTTGTCTTATTGCAATATTTTTTTGGGGGTGGGGGTGGGGATGGATGGGCGAATAGTTACCGTGCGCGCGCTGTATCATACGGCCTGCCATTGAGTCAACTGGCGTGGTTTCGGATCCCCGGTTGTACGAGACAAGGAGTAGGGTCGCCTGTCCAACATTATAATATTCGCTGGTGATGAGTTTGGACCCCATTGGAAAGTCTTGGGCAAACCACGCCAATAGAATAAGGAGAGAGAGAGAGCGGGCGAGAGAGAGAGAGATGGGGTTTAAAGTCCGCTCGACACAAGTAGGTCATTTCGGGACTAACATATGGTTTAATTTCAATAATTCGCTTGCGCGTAGGGGTCTTTAGCAGTGGGAGGAAACCTGAGTGCCCGGAGGAAACCCACAAGGTTAAGAAGGCGTCCACTATGCCACCCCCCCCCCACACACACAGAATAAGGACCGTGCATGTATGGAAAGTCATGAGAAAGGCTGAGTTTGCGTGATCTGCAAGCAAAGATTGCATGAATGTATCCGAGAATAGGGCGCTTATGGGCCTTTTTTACGTGGAGTATAAATATCATTGTACGAACCGATCAATAGTCAGACCACGTGGTTTACAAGAAAAGTTTATGAATACTTAATTCTTTCCCATTGTTTGCTTAGAAAGCTATTTGTATGACTGTTACATGTAATGCAACTGGTATTTCAACGTAGATAATGAAAGAAAATGCATTGCGCAATAGTTGTTAAGTTAATAGCAGTGTTTGGATATTGCGCAGTGCAAACAGCATAAATCTATTTGTTTAATTGCAGACATTTGAATTAAAACCTATCAGCATGAGCAACTTAAGTGTGTTCGCAATAACTTTCTCTAACCCCGAGGCAATTTTCTATGGAGGACAAACAATACAGGGTAATGTTATATTGGAATTAAATGCTGAAATGAAAATGAGAGGTAAGTTCGGTTTTCGCTTTCCCTGTGCTTTGTCCAGTACTTAATGTTGTTTTCAGTACATATTCATGGTTAGACCGGTAGACATGGGTTAACTCTGACGAGATGTTGACATACAATGTGTCCGTCTGGTCAAACTACGTATAAAAAAACTATCAACAATGCGCCATTCGTTTTCAACACACTTGTACACGAATTAGGACTAAATTTAGTTACACGCGCTTTGTGTAATGACACACGCTTTGTGTAATGTACCTCTTTTATAATGTATCAAATAACTTTTATGTTGGCTGAGCTATATCCTACATGTTATGTAAACATTATGTTTTTTAATTCTATGATTGCAAAACAGATACAGCCTATATAATCCCCCTCCTCAAATTTATACATGTACAGAAATGCGATAAATAAGAAATGACATGGAAATTAACGCCCTACTGTTCTGCTTCTAAGCTGGATTAATGAAGATGGACATACGCCATACAGTGTATCATGAGAGAAACTTTGCCCGGACAGCGGTGATATACGACCTACACTTATATCGAATTCCAACTACCAAGGGATCTTTTACGTGTACGCCAATGTGTACACGGGACCTCGGTTTTCGTCCCCATCCGAACGAATAGGCAGCTATCCGTGTAAGGCCCAAAGTTCTGCATCACTGCCAAGGGGGAACTACGCCGGAAAATCGAGAGGAACTTTCTCGGCCAATGCTAGCGAGCCAGCGCCTTACCCTCTTAGCAACGTGCCCCCCCCCCCCCCCCTTGTAAGATTCTTAAAATGGGCTTCATTACAATCACCTCACTTATTTTCTAATGCAAACAAAGTGTATACTTACATTACTGTTGCTCTGTTATACTGGGAGCATTCCAATACACAACTCAAATCAACCCGAAAGTACAACAGATTACACATTACATTACAGTTACAAAACCCAAAATTACAGTTTATGTTACGCCGCTGTTATCTTACAGATAATTGTTGCTCGTTCAGACCCTATAAGATATATTGAATTATTGCGTATTCATTTGGCTCCAGGAATAAGACTACATTTTGAAGGTGGTGCACGAGTTCACTGGACAGAAACAAGAAGTGAGGGTACTGGTGAACACCAAAGAACAGTAACCGAAGACCATTCATCTAGTGAAACATATATCAATCACATAGTGGTTGTATTTGGAAAAGGTAAGAGACATATAACAGTTGTGATTAATAGGTCTATCGGAACATCGGGATTCGTAATGTACGAATGGTAATTTAACAACAATTTGAATTGAAATTAGCCAATATTGAATTCTTATTCGTGTTTTTAATTTAGAATATTATGAATAATATTGCGGGTAACCTCTTCAGTGCTAAACAGTTACTGCAAACAATTCATTATGTAAATGAGTGTATGAACCAAGTTCTTATTGAATTATGTTGCCCTAATGTTCGGACCCAGATCGTAGAGATCTAGCTAGACACTTATGAACCATATTACGTACTTAATCTTTTATTATACCGTGTCTGCACTGGTACGTTATGTAAAAGAAATTGGCTCTTGGCGCCACTTACAACTGTAGTTTAATACTAAATGACGTTTCGACGAGGATACTGTCGTCTTTTTCAAGCAAATGACACATGTCCGAATATTAAGCAACATTAGGACAACATAATTCAATGTCCAGGCACATAATATACAGAATATGCAACAAAATTAATAATCAAATACCTTTGATTATAATGATCAATGTATTAACACTATTAATGGGAAACCAATTCACCTGAGCTATAGATAAACAATAATTTAAAGAGAAATGTGTATAATGAACCAATAAACAGAAAATCACGCAAGATAAAACCTATTTAGACTCTAAAACTGCACGTGGGAAACCGTAAATATATTAATTCAATAAACTAAAAATCAAGGAATGTGAAATATATCGCCAGACTATAAAGCTAAATAACAACTGAAAACCAAGATATTTAAATTGTATAATTAGCCTATAAAATGTATATAAATTAGCCTATAAACCTGGACGAGGGAAACCGTAAATATATTTATTCAATGAACTGGAAGTCAATAATTGCGAAACATATTAAAATTGACTGTAAATAAATGGATAAGTACTGAAATCAAGATGTGTAAAAATGTATAATTAGACTGTGAAAACTGGATAAGCACTGCAATAGAACTACAATATTAGAATCAATGTATAAGTTGGTCATGAGCCCGTGGTATAAAGAGTCCCACATCCGTAGACAGCTGCCCTTGTCAGACCCTCGGTCCTGTATCACTGACAGGAGGAATCTGAATGAACTTTCGCGGTCATTGCACGGATCGAGCACCCGTCCCCGAGGCTAGTCAGCCAGCGTCTTACCCACTTAGTCACCGTGACCCCCCCCCGCCCCCCATGTCAGTGATGCAGGACAGAGGGCGCGACAAGGACAACTGTCTAGTTGTTCGGATCGGAAGAATAACCGAGGTCCTGTGTATACATTGGCGTTCACGTTAAAGATCCCTTGGCAGTTGGAGTTCGATATAAAAGTAGGCCGTAGTGTCGCTTCCCGCTTTTAGCACACTGAATGGAGTATGCCCGGCTTCATTATCCCAGTAAGAACAGTGGGACGTTAAACCTCATTTTATTTTAATAGCCCAGTCGGTCCATAACATTTCCTTTAATTGTTTTATGTTTTCAGGACCAGGACAGGGAGGGGCAGATCCCGTTTTACAAGCAGGAAGATATGTATATCCATTTAGTTTCCAGTTGCCCACAGGGATACCATCATCATATGAAAGTGAAGTTGGACAGATTCGATATTCAGTGACTGGTGTTATTGATCGCCCCTGGTGGTTTGATGATAAAACGAAAAAAGCTTTTACAATCATCCACCCCGTGGATCTTAATCAAGAACCAATGGCCAGGGTAGATATGTTGAAGCATTTTTCAATTGTCATAATTCTTAGTATTGCACCAACAGGAACACATTGCAGTATTTCACAGTAGCATTCTTCTACGGTTTAAAAAAATACAGTTAAAGACTAGTTTATTAGCTAGAGAGGGGGAATATGTAGAGAGGTACATTGGCTAAACCTGTTCCCCAATCCCAGTCAGATATCCCGAATAAAAATGTTGTTTTGATTTACTGCAATCTGGCTTTACTATCCGATCTTAGATATTTAATCGCGAATAACGTGTTCCACGTTCGTCAAAAATAGTTTTCTTCCAATTGATTTAATATAAATTAAATATTAACAGACGTGAGCAAATGCCTGAAAAATAGAAAACATGGCACACGTTGTAGCGCCCAATAACTGAATCTGTGGATGCATCACAACCGTCCGATGAAAATTGTTAGAAGTAACATTTCCTATAACAGAAAGCAGGCAGTAGAATTAGTATAAGGCCAAACAGCAGAAGTCGTTGGTGATTGACCACTGTCAACATTTCTCCTCAAATGAAGTATTGATCGATGTGTTTCAGCAAGGTGCGACTAGAAATGGCCAGAAGATGTTGTGTTGTTTGTGTTGTAAATCGGGGCCAATTAGTGCTGTGTTGAGACTCGATAGATTAGGTTATGTACCTGGTGAAGCCATTCCCATCACTTGTGAAATAATTAATGGTAGTCGACGAACAATGGACAGTTCTTTCGCTGATATTACAATGGTAAGTCCTGTTGATTATAGTAACTGATTTATCGTGTAAAGGAAACCGTGGTCCCCGCCTTCTGAATAGTCTACAATGCTCAATTGAGGTGACAAGTTGCATTGAATGTACTGTTGCGTTTTCCCCTTCAACGCTATTCGGGCTCGTCTCACAAATCAAAAGAATAGCAAATTCAATAATAAATTACATAAACTTTATTCATCAAATATTTATAATTAATACTTACATAATACAAATTACTATGAATAAATTAAATAATCTTTACAATAATGTTATAGTTATACGATTAATAAATGTAATTTACTTTAATAAATATAGGTGACAAGCATGAATTATTCCCCTTTGTTCCAAACTCTTGTAATACAAAGGTGTGGTTTCCACCCTTCCTTTTAGCAATTAAGGTCTCCAATAAAAGAACACTTATTATGGTTCTTTACAATTGGTAAGAAGATTGGGTAATCACTGCATGGTGATGGCATTAATTCTAAAAATGGTCACTGATTCTGTATAAGCAGGTTATATTTTATATTAGTGGTTACACCACCGGTAAATAGGTTATATAACAATGGAACAAGTCACTAAGGGTGAACCTTGGGTGACTGGTAATCTTTGGCTGAACCTTTGGTGATGGGTAATCTTCGGGTGAAGAGTGAATATCGGGTGACGGGTGAGTCCTGGGTGACGGGTGAAGAGAAGAACGAATCTTGGGTGAGACTTGGTGACGGGTGATCTTCGGGTGAAGAATGAGGCTTGGGTGACCGGTGAGGTTAAAATAATATATGGTTTCTCTAGTGTCCCTTTTGGACAACAATTATGGTTCTCACGGGTAATCTATCAATTAGTTTAGCCTATTTAGCTTATAGCTTATTTATTACTATTAGCTATTAAATAAGGCCTTGCAATCTATTTAATTAATCTGTAGACGTACTAATTTATACTAGTACTAATACTAGGCATAAAAATAATAGGCCTAATATCTAATTATATTATATAAAACCAATCCTACGTTTTAATTCAGACCCATTCAACAAGTAATCAAGGCCTTGCTATACTATCTGTATTATAATTTCAGCAAAGCTCATTTATTTATAATAACTGATCGAGTAGGCCTACTAATGTACTCTAATTAAATTAGTCTAAATTACTAATAGGCTTCTAGACTCTAATAGTAATTCTAGTAAAGGTATGAAAATTATGGAGACCTCCTGAGTCCGGTGCGGTGAAGTTTTCTCTCGCAATTAAATGTACGTGGTCGCGGGAAAACTGGCAAAATTAAGGCCTACTTATATAGTTAGGCCTAGATATAAACATCGGCAATCGCAAGTCATTAAAACTCACGAAAAATATGGAAAAGCCTAAAAACTGCCAATGAGCCCTCTAACTAAGTCTATCAACGTAAATGAGGAACAATTATCAGCAATATAATAATTAATAAATGAATAAGGCTACAAACCACCACAGCCCATTTAAAATAGGCCTAATGTAAACATACCGATGACATGATGGATTTCCCTTCTTGTACCCTGCGACCTCAACTCAACGGGAACTACCGGAAGACTCACGTCTGTTATTCAAAACATCTATTTTTGGTAGCACAACTAACCAACCGTTGCGCGGCATGAGTTATGACGTCAGCACGCGCTAATATTCCAGCATGGACGAGAAAGTAAACATCACCATGCTTTGGCTGATTATTACGGCTATTAATACTATTATGCATAAAAGGAGCTACGTATTTGATTAATTATATAATATATGGACCAATGGTAATTAATGCTTCCTTTTGATAGCTATATAATGTTGGTGTGACTATGCGTAATGTCGTAAACAATGAGGACATGCCCACCTATAACATGTGAAACAAACTGACAGTTCAGGCCTTCGAAACTGTGAATACGAATATATATCGTTATTAATGATTTCGGATGTCTAAGTCTATATTTACATATCAGAAACCAGGGTAAAATGTGGTTACAATTCTAGTTTCGTAACAGTACGTAATGATCGAAGTTTCAACTATGTCAGGCCCAGTTTCAGCACACAATGCTGAATCATAATAGTCTTGTAACAATTGGATAGAAGGGTAGGCCGTTGCGCTGTTGTTTTGGCCAATTTACCCTCATAGTACACCGTATAACGTATGGCCATCTTGATAAGCTCCATCGGAGCAGAAAAGCAGGACATTCAAATTGGCGGAATCGACCGGGATTTAACGCATGTTTATTGCTACGTTATACATATTTAGAAACAGTGTGCTCGTCAGACACTTTTTTATTTCCGTTATCTCTAGTGATCTTATTATGCTGTTCTTTACTCATGTACAATTACTTCCAGACTGTTCAGTATCACGCTACATATGTGTGTTGGGGGGGGGGGGTCCGATTAACCAGTTAACCCGAAAACATTAGAAGTAGAGGAGAGAATTGAGATTTAGGATTCTAAATTAAATTCTTTCCAGTAAGACATATTTATTTGGCGTTACCAATAGCCTGAATTGAGTCATCTTAAAGTGGAAATAGTCAACTCAGATTTCAATGACATTCAGAGCAAGTAACTCAATATCACTCAAAGCTTTCTGAAATTTGGGACTCACTATTGACTTTTAACACTGATGACTTTAAAGCTTTAACTATGAAATGTGACCACATAACTCCTGTTTATATATTTTACACTGGTTACGTGTTAAATACAGAAATGATTTTAAGATTTTATTACTTACTTTAAATTGTTTTAATAATTTAGCTCCTGTTTACCGTTCAGATCGATTAGAACTTTATACACTTGACGGAATATTGCGTACTACTTTTTTATGCCCCAAACTGTTCAACATTAATCTCTTATCGTCAGCACTCTTTCAGATTCCAAGCGTCTGTTTTATGGAATATGTACGTACATCAGATAAACTATCTTTAATGCTCAAAACTGTTCAACTAGTCTCTTATGGTTAGCACCCTTTCAATTTTCAAGCGTCTTTTATTATGGAATAATCTACCATTTACTTTACGATGTACATTTTTATATTTCTACACTTTTTGTAAATGTTTAAATAATCTAGCTCCTGTTTACCTCTCGGATCTTTTAGAAGTTTATGAGGCCGAAAATTTCGTATATTAGATAAACTAATTCTAATGCCCAAACCAGGCGCGGATCCAGGATTTTTTGCAGGGGGGGGGTCGAGGTTTGATAATTGCGGTGGGCGTAGCTCAACCAATTAACGGGGTGTTTGGGGGCCCTCCCCCAGAAAAATTTGGTAAATTAGATTCAATTTGGTGCATTCTGACGTATTTCCGGAAGGTAAATTCCAAAATTACAGGTCTAAAAATCGCCAATAAAATCGCATAAAAATTTTTCAAGCCTGAGCAGGGGGGGGGGGGGGTCCGGACCCCTTGGACCCCCCCTCTGGATCCGCGCCTGCCAAACAGATTAATATAGTTTATGGAAAATTTAATCAAAATTGGTTATGGGTGGCATTAAATTTGCACCCTGCTCGAATCGGTCCCTAGTTTACGTAAGGCCACGGGACATAATGTATCTTTGACAAACATATTAAGATTATGTGTTGCGTGTACCATCACCACATGTTTCATGCAATATAGCCCGATTGGGGCTGGCGTGCCATTTAAACAACATAGTCCAGCATAGTTTTAACAGTTCTGTGGCTAGTTATTAATTCAAAATGTTGTCATTAAGCGGATTTCCTGGTAAGAAAAATGAAATGGGGTTTAACGTCCTACTTTTCTGCACCTAACCTGGGCTAATGGAATACGGGTCCTGATAAGAAAGAAGAGTACTAAAGTAATGAAACTCGTCTCTAGGAATTTTGAAAAGGGGGGACGCCGCAAAATGAGGGCACTTACTGCGGAGACGGGACACGCCGCTGCCAGGGGGTTGAGAGGCGGAGCAAGACAATTATCCGTCATTTCCTTGCATCTGTAGACATTCCAAGAGCTATTTGGCTCATATTTTCGTCTAAGTAAACGTTCGGAGAGGACATATTTGGGTCTGAAAAAAGGCACTTTCAGCAGTAAAAAGGGCACTGTCGAAAATGGGGGGGGGGGGGGGTGGGGCTCTGCGTCTACATTCATCTCAAACAGTAAACGGCTGTTAATAAAATCGTGAATTTGACCCACGTTCAACCTATAGCTATGATGTCATCCTTTTAATCCATTATAATGAGGAATGAATGGTTGTCTAAAAGAAACAGTCCACTATTAATGAAAACAATCCATTATTTTTAGACATTGTCCATTATTAATGAAAAATACATTAATAATAAAGTGTAGTCATTATATATTAAGCAACTGAAAATAAATCAAAACAACTTATCCATTTATTACTAATTTCCCTAATATCAAAAATAGATATTTCCGAAGATTTGATGTTAATTTCCCTAGAATCACTGGACACTTTTGAATTATTTTGTTTTGGATTTGGTTGTTGACACAATTTTGGACACTTTTCAGCTACTAAAATGTTACATAAGTCCGATATTTCACTGTCACTTTTATATGCACTTTAACAAGGTCCAGTTTTTTCCACATTTAACTGTCCATGTACTCCTGAAGCAAACAAACGTTTAGCTGCGGTGCGTTTTATTGTCTGCAGTAATAAATGAATTCCAATAGGCGAGTCACCATACCATATACAGTAGAATCTGGTAGCTTCCTACGTCGCAGATAAAAACCATCAGTCGGTCTGAAAATAGAAATAATCTGGTTTTTGGCGTGATTTTCGAAAACATCACCAGTCAGATTGTTTTGTTTCTGTTGCTTAACATGCAATACAATCTGGTCAATTTATTTTATAAAGAGTTGATTTTATGACCCAAACAAAATGCTTCTGAATTTAGAATAAATGCATTGTATACTTATTCATCAAATGATTCTAGACTGGGTAATAAATAGAGAAATAAAAAAAACATATATAGTTGTAGTAGCCTACCTTAAACTCATGAATGTTTTCCTAAACAGGTATGGATTTTGCAGGTTTTGATACGCTGTAGTGACCTTAGGTTGTATCCTGCGTTGGTTCAAGCCACCCCGATCGGTTTTTGACACATCTTCACAATATTGTATGTATTTCCTCCCGTTTATATTCCACTTTACATTCCACTTTAGAGTCAGGGTTTGTATCCACATCCGATATATCAGAATATATATTTTACCCAATATTAAAATTTGAATAGTCAATCCTTGGATTTGCGTTGCCCTACATATCCAACATGTCACCCCATACATTGTCAGTGTCATTATTCTTGTCATAATTAGGAATAATTTTTGACTGGATAATAAGTATATCCTCTCCACTGGAAGACATGAGGTGTTACAAGACACTATTGTTTTAAGAGATCCAATATTATAGACAACAGTGACTATGGTTTAAGTTAGACAATAACCCCAGACTGTCCATTATGTAAATAGAAAGAAAAACCTCGGGGCTAACGCCTCTCAATTGTTCTTTCTATTTACATAATGGACAGTCTTCGGCCATTATCCATTACTTAATGCGAGAATTTCATATTTTCTAAGAAAATCAAAACAAAATATGAAATTCTCGCTTTAACCAATGGGGTACGGCTGTGTAAAATTGGAATACATACGAGTATACGAGGGTGACCAAAAACTGATACTCGTGGTACTTTATTTGCAGTCTCTTCAGTTCTTATTTTCTATATTTTCAGTTAACTGTTGTACCTTCTGTAATAGGATTTGACCTAGTTGTGCCAATTGATATTTTAATTGGTACTATACCTCTTCAGCCAGTAGCACGACAGTATGATCCACCACCACCCCTCCTTCTACCACCCACGGGGTCAAATAATGTACCACTGCAATCTACAGTGCCATCAGCCCCTTCCTATATGGATACACGTAAGTCGAAGTACATAAAATATTCACACCAGTACCGTAAACAGTTTAGCTTAGGCAAAGTAAGCTCTGTGGATTTAAGTGTTGCATTTTGAGATAACAACATTTTGCATTTTATTTCATTTTCCAGCCCCACCATCCTATGCTGAATGTGTTTTTGGTAAAGTTAATATACGTGATGAGACTGATGATGAACATACACGTGGTAATATGGACTATGCTCCTCCTGCTTATACCTATTATAATTGGAACCAACAAAGTGATAATACAATTGCACCCGTAGCAGAATAAATGAAACAGATTTCAAGGTGTACATACGAATAACACTAAGCAATTATTGCATATCTATAATCTTCAACGTGGTCATCTTCAATAATTCTACTGGGCTTCAATTTAACTGCAATCTGGAGTATTATAAATATATAAATATTATATTTGGATTTTGTTTCATTATTTGATTTTGGGTTAATTCTTTGAATAGGCCCACACCAAGTTTTAAAATACAACAATTCGGATGTAAAAGTAAATAATTACTTCTGCCGCTTCAAAATCATTTTACACATTCAAAAATAAGTAGTCTTCCACCTTCAAACCAAGTTCAACCATGTTCCAGTCGTGATAGATGGTAGACCCGGATAATCGCATCTTACAGGGAATTCCTTCTGACGTCATATATAGATAGACATCAGTGATCCGATGTGGAACCGCTGCTTCTCGTTGTTATAAATAGATTTTGTTCTTTCCGCCTGTATCTTCAACAAGTCCAAAGAGTTCTTTCCCATATTATTTCTCTGATTATAATTTTAGAGTTTCGACTGGTTTTATTTTCGTATTAAATAACATAAATTTTAATTTTTGCAAATTCGCTGATAACAAATACCGCTAATAACTATCTTGAAACAACCACGTTTAGTAAACGAGGCATTTTACCAAGCCTCCTTCTGAACAAAATACCTCGTTCCAAAAACAGGGCAATTTAAAAAAAAAACTCGTTTTGGAACTGCAGACAACGAGGCATTATTTTACCTCGTTTGGGCAGAAATGCCGAACGAGGCATTCTGAGGTTTATAGTGTGTTGATGGCTGATTGACCACTCGTCATGTTACTACTTTTTGTGGACATCTTTCGTGAGTGTGGAGCACATTATCTGGACTGTGCGGGTGTTTAACGTCCTGTGAGAATCTGCGTCGTATTGAAACATATCCTGAGGTGTTAGCCGGTTTGGCTCCGACGCACTGTCACCCGTTTTTAAAAAATGAAGAAAGAACTAGCTGGTCGTCATTTTCCTAGTAACAAAATAGTTAAGGGTAGCTGACCGGCATCCAGGCCTTGCAAAATCGTTGTATACACCTCGAACGGGACTGCGTAGAACAACAAAAAGGAAACCGGTTGGGCATAAATCTGTTCAGGGAGCCCGCCATACAGTGTGCTATGAGGGAACTTTTGCCCGGGGAACGGCACTACGACCTACTCGAAAATCGAATTTCAATTGTTAATCGATCTTTTACGTGCACACCAAGCCCTCCGCCCTGCATCACTGACAAGGGGGAACCACGCCGGAAAATCTGGATGAACACCCGACCTCCAGACTAGCGAGCCATCGTCTTACCCACTTAGCCACTGTGACCCCTATATTGATTGTTACATTATAGATGAATACTTTTTGACATTGTAGATATTATTCGTTATTGATTGTTTGAAACATATATGATAAAGTAATATGTACAATGTCAAAAAGTATTCATCTATAATGTCACTTGACTCAATGACAGGCTTTATGGTTTAATGCGTGCACTCTGCCCCACTCCCCATATTATAATAGAATTAATCTAAAAATCAACAAATATTGAGTTTTATTAATAATATTAAAACATACTACAGCATAAGATTAACAAAGTATTCATTTATAAATGTACATGTATTAGTTTTTCAATTATAATTTTATTAACATAATATAGCACATTGTTAACAACCTATTCATTTCGACATGTAGAATTATTTTAATTTATAAAACATAACAATTTATTTTAAAAAAATAGACGGTATTAACAATTAGGATACATTTTGCTGAACCTTGTCTCGCTAAGCACAGAGGTTGAAATGTTCCCAAAATTCAACGTGTCTATCGAAAATGTAAACTTTTGTATTCGGTTAATTAAGGCGAAATAGACTGTAAAATTTCTATTTAATTGAGACCCCTGTCGTATTTCGCTGGACATAACTCATTTGAAATTCGAGTCAAAACGGAAACAATTGAATATATACTACTCAAAAGAAGTTAAAGGTCAACCAATTATTTTTGTTTGACGTTTTATTAGACACAGGGAACATGTAAAACAAAACTTTTGAGCGCACTTTTGGTCAGAATGAGTTTAATGTATCTCAATGTTGAGTCTGTTTGTTAGGCAAAGCATATGCACTTTTTATACACAACTATAGTGAAGATCTGATGAAAGATGACAATTCGCCATTTTGAGCATAATGAGGTCGAACAAAACTGTCTCAAATCGATAACTTTGTTAATAACTAGTTTAACAACGCGCTGACGTAAGGCCATTTGAATGACATGCCGGTCTTGAAGTTGCGACGTTGATCTTGGCCTACCAGACCGTGGGCAATTCTGAATTGAATTGGTTGCCTGGAATCGCTGCCATAGTCTCCAAATCACACCCTGGCTTCAACCGATTCTCCGTGCCACATTCCTCTGTGTAAAACCCTTTTAAAGCCACGCAATGGCTCTTCTTCTGTCAATAAGTTCACTCAACTGACGTCTGACCATGTTGAAATTTCAACTGAGAGCAGCACGGTCATGGGAGGTTTTTTCATGCCAAAACTGTTCGTGGAAAATGCATAGTGCACGTGCAAGGACATACTCAACTCAAAAAGTCGTACCCTACTGCCTTTGGGCTATGCAAACAGTTTTGTGGAGCCTTGTTTTGAGCTTCAGTTTATGGTTTCTAAGGAGACTGTCAAAATCGTTTTGTTTGAAAATGACATATGCCTTGTACACAAGTTTTGTCGTCAGGATATCGTGAACCAATTTTGACACGATTTCCGCCAATAATTATACATATATATATATCTGATATGTGCATAGACAATTACCTGGTATAAAAAAAAGGTTTGACCCTTAACTTCTTTTGAGTAGTATAAATCAGTTCATATACAATCAGATTACATTATTATATGCGTTTCAGGTCCCAAATATTAGCGATTTAGCGCCTTTAAGCTAACATGTTTCATTATTTTACAAACAATGTTCCTAGTTAAACATACATTATGGGAGAGCAAAAACAGACTTTTGTCGGTCTTCCTTTGGGCCTCAGAAGTCATAGAAATTATAAATTAGATCTTTATTTAAACAACAAGCCTAAAATGAACTATGTAGACCCACGGATGGCTTGGATTGGGCTCGGATTAAAACAGGATTTCGTTGACTGATTTAATCACTATGGCGTCGTGGGCGGGGCTTTTCCGTGACGTTGACGTCATCATACTTCCGGGCTGTTTTCTATTCGTCTGCTTAGGGAGTCGCTTAGGCCTACCTGAAGTACAAAGTACACGCAGGCAACGCAAGAAGTCGGCTATTTATTATAATTTATTTACAATACTGCCTCGTTGATTTGGCCCATTCCTTTCAACCTTTAATATCCTATCGCAGACTTTCTCTTCTTATCAATATATTAAAATCTTAATTCTAATTTATAGTAAAAAATAAATGTATACGAATTGAATTGCAGTCCTGTCTCAAACCGAATACGCTATCAGTACTAGTCATTGTAAACATTACTTGATAATCGAGACTATATAGGTGGAGTTAACGCCTGTCAATCAACAATCGGCCATAATGGGAAAAGGGTGTCGATGAATTTAACTCCCATTTCTAGTAAAAAATTATAGTGGTAACAACTTTGTTCAGGATAAAGTAATTTGACTGAAATTTTCAATATATTCTTGTTTTAGCATTTATTTTTGAACTGTTATAGCAAGAATGGCCAACTCCTTGTAAAAATCTCCCATAATGTATCTTTAAGGCATGATACTATTACAATAAGGGAAATATTGAAATTAAATAGAATCATTAATCCCGCAATGGTCCAGTTTGTGTCGAGTTGACGTTAAATCCATGTCCACGCCCCTCTCTCTCTAAAGATGACAACAATGACGTCATGCTCTGTTACGCCAGTACCTAATCGGTTAATGATCCACAAACTATTAATTATCTTTCACATACATCAATATACATCAATTAGTATTCACTATGGCAAATACATATATACATCAATTTCTAATCTACCACGTATTTATTATATGGCATATATTGTACATATATAGATCAATTAGTATCCATTAGATGAGATACGCATATAAACAAAGGACCCCTAATTCATACAGCTTTACATTAAATAACATAACAGTATTTTAATTTAATTCAATAACATAACAGTATATTTTAATTTAATTTAATTAGAAATACTTCACGTATTTTAAACATTATAATATTGCAATCATAAAATGTCTATAGAAAAAGGACACAATATGGAAAATAATTCTTCACTTGAATGCGTATTTAAAGGATAGAACTTTGGGTTTTACATGTACATCAAAGTAAGATTTAATGCATGACATATTAATCAGATATTCCGTTATATATATGTTGTATATAATTATATACAATATACAGTATTACATCTATTTGGATTTGTTACATTCTATTGGTGTATACGTGCTGTTAGTATCAGCTGCTATATGCTCTAATGTATCATACATATGTGCCGTATTGTCGTCTGTATTAAACGACTGGTTGACATAGTCTACATTAAGTGTGTTATTTTGATATCCAGTTGTTATTGTATCATCTGTTGTAGAAGTTGTCGGGTTAAAATCTGTATTACTGTAAACATAATCAGGAACAGTGTCGTCCTTTGGCTTATTCGATTGGCGTCTGAAATGTATTCCAGTGGAAAACTTATTTTATAATAAAGAAACTTTTTATCTAACAATCAAGTATAAGTCCAGCAGCAGCAATGTTATAGCCTAAATTAAATGATCGATTCATAATCGAACCCCGTAATTTGTGTTATTATGTATTAGTATTATGCATTTTTAGTGCGCACAACTTCCACCTATAACAGTACTGCTTACATGTGCTTTACTAAAGGCTATTTTATCGACTTTCCAAATCGATTTGAATTTAGTGGAGATGTCAAGTGACGGTTACGTCGATTTCAAAGTACTTTGGCGAGTTCGTTACAGAGACCGATCAGCTGTGAACACTAGTGGACTTAGTTGATAAAGGGACAGTTTATTTTTTAGAGATCCTAGATTCAATATTCATACTTGGACTTGGACTTTACGTTGTGCTTTCTGATAGTTAACACTCGGGGAAAACCTACTTGTAATAAATCCTTTTTTATAGTACTATTGCTATATAAAGAAGGATTTATTACAATTATGCAATATCATAGCGGGACTTGTTTTTTTATTATAGTACTTTTGCTATATAAACAAGTACAGCTACGATATTGTACAATATAAGTAGGTAATGAAGTCTGAGTTTTACAGGCCTAGAACTCAGACCTCATAATTATGTGTTCCAGACCCCACTAGCCCGGGGCAGCAGACAGCTGTAACCATCTTTAAGGTCTCCTCGTGGTGGCGCAATGACGTCTGAGGATTCGGATGGAAAGTAAGGTCCATAGTTGATTCGCCCAAAGCGACTACCGGGATAAACGTGGTACCATATCAAAAATGCTTTGAATGACCAAGAAATGTAGTTGAACACTACACCGACGAACAAAGAGAGAAATGGGGTTTAACGTCCACACGACACAAACTAGGTCATTTCGGAACTAACATATGGTTTAACTTTATTTCAACAATTCGCTTGCGCGTAGGGGTCTTTAGCAGTGGGAGGAAACCGGAGTGCCTGGAGGAAACCCACAAGGTTGAGAAGGCGCCCCTATCTCCATGCCACCAGGGATCGAAACAACAGCCGCAAGCCAGAGGTGACCGGCAAGCTAGAGGTCGAAGCGCGGCCCTCTAGGCCATCCCCACCCCCCCCTCGCTCATTAATAAAAAACACGTTTACAATAAAATGAACAATGCGCACGTTCGCCATTTTATGATCGATATCAGACCTCTTTGGCTCTTACACAATTCCCTCAAGCCTAGCTTATGTCGCCCTACGACGCGATAAAACTGACGGCGACTAACGGCAACTGACAGCTTATGTCGCTATGACTGAATTTATCCACGACTGGATGCAATCGCGAGCGACAATTTGATCATAGTCGTAAGCGCGCTCATGTCGCCCGGCGTCAGTTGACTGACACGTGATAACCTTCAAAATGGCCTCATTCCACTTGTTACCGCCCACTGGTACCATGTGACTAAATAACCAAATCCTTTTGGCTACGTCAGCGGGGCGCCGACTTAGAGAAACTAGAGACAACTGGACGGCGACTGGTTGCCGTCCGATTCACACCAGTCGTAAGAGTGCTCAGGTCGCCCAAGTAGACACGACTGATCAGTTCCACTTGATCGTAAATCAGTCGCGGATTTCTAGTAGGGCGACATAAGCTAGGCTTTAGTCTCGCTTAAAATATACGAAAATGCATTGAAATGGACTTTTCAACTCTTTGAAAATCTTTCCCTTTGAACAATCACTGGCTAATCAAAATACTTTAATTCATATTTCTACGCCCAATGGCCGTGTATGTAACTCAGGGTCTGGTTGAGGTTGATGAAATTCTAGAATACGTTTAAATGATATATAGTCGGTAAACATCAATTAATAACTTGGAATTAATAAATGCGAATGTTACCTTTTCTTGTAGAAATAATATGACAGGAATAGACCTATCGTGCTTAGCATACCACATAGAAAACCAATTATTACATATACCACAGGACTTAATGCTGCACCTGAACAGGGGGGAATGCGTTCTATTAAAGATAAAATAATACTGTTATTTCGACAGTGTCTATAGTGTATCCACCTCAGCTTATACACCACATGAATCAATGGGGTACAAGCATAGAGGCGCAAGTTCTCTGTTATATAATATCATAATGTCTTCGTCTGTTCACAATACCAGTTTCGTACATAGTGTATATTTACAACCGGAACAGAATATCAAACAGCTACATACATGTAAATACAACAGGAACTAAACTACATCGGGAATATGAACGATGGTGTGGCGTCAGGGGTAAGCTTACTCCTCCGAAAACTTTTTACCATGTGCACTGTTTGTCGTGTATTTTGTCCACGGTCAACAGTCCATTTGATGATTACACTATTTTACCTATGTTGTCGGTTTTGGGGACTTCAAATTTTGTCTAATGTTTTAGATTGTTCGTTCTTGGTTTTATTTATTAATATGGTACATTAAGACAAGCATTCCGTCCTCCCGCCATTCCGTCCTCCTCTCCTCATTCCTACTCATCTCTCCCGTTTCTCGTCTCGTCCCCGTTCGTCTGTCGACTCCTGAATATGTAAACTCCGACAATAGGAAAAATAGATAAGACTCATGATCATACATGCAATTGTCTATTTGTCACGTCATGGTATGCTTAATGATTAATGCGTATTCCTTTGATGTCATGGTGAAAAGGTAGCTTATTTTCGATAGCAGAACAAGTAATGTTTGAACATAGCTTACCTTGACAAGCTGGGCATAGAAAGCCATCAGCACAACCAACAAGTCCACAACTACCAGTAAATATATCGCATGGTGTTTCATCCGCACAGTTACATTTACTTTCACAGTTTTCACCATAACGTCCTGTTTCACAATCTGTTAAAACAAGTACACATTTGCAATTACCAAATTTTTACCCTCACCGATTGCTTCAATCTGCGTTAATATAAGACAGCCATTCAAAATAACCACATTTGCGGTCGTGGTGCCATTACCAGGCATTATTTACATTGGGCCGTTTCTGAATATTTCACAATCTGTTTGTATTAAAACAAATTTGATTTTACCTATCGTACAGTTGGGTCCTATTTTACCCGGCGAACATCCATCTATACAATTTCCTGTCACCTGATCACATTTACCAACAGTTGTACCAACTACTGATTTACAGTTAGTATTACACAGTTTATTACATGATGATCCCCATCTTCCATCTTTACATTCAGTACAAGCGTTGTCATTATCCCGGTTACAAACAGTACAATCAGTATTACAGCTGTTGTTACATCTGTCTCCAGTTTTACCTTCAATACAAGATGTACATATACCAGTTCTATCACAAGTGACCGTGGTCTGGTCTGATATTGGTTGACATTCTGTACCACATGTTAGGTTACAGTATGGACCAACTGTATCAGGTTTACAGTCATTACATCTACCATCAGATTTAGAACATTGATTGTTTAAACAACCACCATTGCAGTTCTGTTGACATTTTGTACCATAAAAACCTGTTTTACAATCTCCAGTACAAACACCAGTAGAAGGATCACATGTGTCATTAAGGCATTTATTACATGGTTGACATGTAGAACTTGATGTACTGTAGTATCCAGTATTACATTGTGCTAGATCTGTAATATAGATGATACACCATTATAACATGTACCATATAGCTGACATGAAGAAGACAGAGTACTGCTGAATCCCCTACCCACTGCTACATTGACCATATTTGACAGTACCAGGCAAAATAAGTCAACATATTAAACTGTGTGTCTTTGAAAGCAATAATAGCTATAGAGCTTATAATTTAAAGGAAGATATAGTCTCGTCACACAAATTTCAACTCATTTTTAATTCACATAGCTTTGATCATTTATTTTTACATTCTTAAATAGTAATTTACTTGGGTAGTTATTTTATGTTTCCTGGTATGATTAAATCGTTGAAATAGCATTAAAGACTGTGGTCCGAATTACGTCACATACCTACAAATATTTCAACTTCACACAATGTGAGGGCGTCGTTAACGCTTTTCACATAAACAGTTCTACCCGAAAATGATGTAGAAGAACCTTGATTGCACCCAGCTACATTATAAACTAACGGTATTGTTGTTGTTGTATCTTTATAACATGTTGTTGCTGATTGAAGTCCTTGTCCACTACACTGACCACTAGAACTTGTCTTTATCTCAAATCCTTGTAGTCTACCCCAGTCTGAAAATAAACAAAAGCATATGTTTTCAGAAGTAACACTATAAACCTCAGAATGCCTCGTTCGGCATTTCTGTCCATTTCTGTCTGCAATACTTTTACACCCCCACTTAAATGAGATCGCAGACAACAAATTAGTGTGTATTTGATCTAAATACAACAAATAATCCATTCTTATTAATCAAAAAAGCATAAAATTTCATCTCATATTTCCAATACGCCAGTTCATTTTTTTATATCTATTGTAAAAAAATAATTTGACCACAGCATTGACTGTTTCTGTTGAAACCCTATATTGCACAACATATTATTGGAGCAAAGTTATATAAACGCACAGCGATAAATTTGTCGGCTTATACCAATTGTCAATTAAATGGGAAATAAAGCACACCTCATACATTAAAATTTAATTAAAACGTTTAATTATGAAGACATATGGATATTAATAATGCGTAAATAATTTATGGTATGGCGTGTATTCCTGTCTTGTCTATTTCTCTGATTATAATATCATAGTTTGGACTGGTTTTATTTTCGTATTAAATAACATAAATTAAAATTTTTACCAATTCGCTGATAGCAAATACCGCTAATAACTATCTTGAAAAAAACAGGTTTAGTAAACGAGGCATTTTACCAAGCCTCGTTCTGAACAAAATACTTCGTTCCCAAAAACAAGGCAATTTAAAAAAGCTCGTTTTGGAACTCCAGACAAACTCCAGGCATTTCTTTTATCTCGTTCGGACAGAAATCCCGAACGAGGCATTCTTGGTAATATAGTGTAATTTTAGACTGGTAATGTATCCACTTCCCCCCCCCCCGATTCCACTCATGCAAATCAAAAAATCCTTTTTACTATTATGTAATAAATGATATGTCGATTGTATCTTCTGGGGTTTCGTTCCCGAGTTATCACCCCTTTTCAATAAACCTTGTTAATTAAGAGGCTACCTTTTTTATGCATTAACTTTTAGTTGGAGTAATTTGCGGAAGAACCTAATTGACATTGGGCGTTCTGTGACCAGTTACACCCCCACCCAACCCACGCCAAGTTACGTCCATTCTCCGAAAACCTTGTTCATGGCCCACATAGTTCCTTCCAAAATTGGCGTGAATCATTGTGATCATTACCGAATGAACCTTTTTACCATATGTGTTGAACCGCCTCCTCCCACCCCACACCCCTTCTCAGAAAAACAAGGTAAACGCCCCGGAGGCTGCATATTTTAATGGGTTTCTATTAAATTTGGTGTGAAGCAATGGTGATGTAAGAATGCGAACGTGATATGGGCTACATAGGCTATATAGTTCCTTTCAAAATTGGCGTGAATCATTGTGATGATTACCGAATGAACCATTTTACTATCTGTGTTGAACCGCCTCCTCCCACCCCACACCCCTTCTCAGAAAAACCTTATAAACGTCCCGGCGGGTGCATATTTTTAATGGGTGTCTATTAAATTTGGTGTAAAGCATTAGTGATGTAAGAATGCGAACTCTCTGTTTCCAGAGATGCCCATGACTTTACTTATAACAATATTAGCGCAATTGAGGCTTCAATCAGACCATGCGAAGATAAGCCCTATTGAACCGTTTGAATATGTAAGGATTACCATTGTTGATTTTCATCAATCTAAGATTTTCTGTTAGTTTATATTATTTGCCCCCAACAAGCTCATGAACACAGCAAAGATTAGATTTATTTGGGGATCCTAGATCTCTATGAAATCAAGTCAACACCCCAATCTTCATTTCGAATACATAGCTGCTGTGTTTGTTTATATTCACGCTTTGTTTCATTTATTGGAATAACAGATATTGGTTATAAATTTAAATATATACATGTACTTACATTTTGTATTCTGTATGTTATATATTGTAATTTGGTTGAAATAATACAACTGTTGTAAATCAACACACCACCAACCAGACTGTCTTTCTATTGTATGAGTACATGATAGACCATTAATAAAATCACTATTAGTATCACCATCTACAGCTCTAGAAGCGATACCGTCATGGTTTGTTGAACTCTGCTGTACTGATTGTTGACCCAGAGCAACATTGACGGATTCCTCTGTGTAAAAAGATTGAATATACAGGATGATGTTTTAAAAGGTAGAATGATATTGGAGTAGACAAAACGTAGATGCAATATTTTGATTAAAGATCCATATTTAGATAAAGAGCTAACTATTCTTTCTATAGTTCGAAAATAGATAATGTAAAATGAATAATTTGAAAATTCCATTCGAATTACGCTATTGCGAGCCAATATATTAGCCTTTGAAGGTTTTACAAGACGTGTGCAATAATTTAAACCACGGTGCTGGTTGTTCGAAGCTAAGTAGCTCTCTTCATTTTAGTTTAAATCAAAATATGGCTGAACTGTTCCATTCTATTTAATATCGGAGAAACCCGATGCCATCGATAGTCGATTATGGACTGGATAAGCTAATTAATAATTTAGAAAGCCTTCAAGTCTATAAAGAAAGACTTGCAATTGGCAGATTTAGCTTTTGCATTATGTATGTTTAAGCTGCCCTCGGTTAATTTATGTGGTTTTAATGTCTAACCCAAACACCTTTTGTCGGCATTACTTTATACAGTTTTGTTTTGTACTTATTTTAAATTATCTTATTCACGAGAATAAGTTAAGCTGTATTAAGGCGTTCGTCGCCCGTCGTCGTTTGTCGGTCTTTCACATTCACAAGGTTTATGGGTCACAAGTGACATTCAAGTCACAGAAGGTTCATGACGCATGAGAATGTCAAAAAGTGTATGTCTGCCATTAATTCGATTCTGTATCAAAGTTTATCTTCATAACTCGGTTGTTTCCTACCACGGTCTAGGTGCAAAATATCTTTAAATTTTATTTCGCAAAATGAAATGGGGTTAAACGTCCTACTGTTTTGCTCATAAACCGACCAAATGAAGACGGGCATACGCCATGCAGTGTGATATGAGGACAATTATGCCCGGTCAGTGGCGCTACGACCTACTCTTATATTAGTGCGGCAGCAGGTCGACAAACCTGGAAATATAGTCCACCTAATGTTTTTGATGGATTATATGTCACCAGTGTGTGTAGATTTAGAATCCGGATGATGCCACCCTGGCACCCCTGGGAAACTTTAAATATCCAAAATGACTATTTAGTGGGATTGAATATGTGATAGATTCTCTCGGACTTCGTTGAAACGTAGTGTGAAATAAAGCCAGTGATTGTTTTCCATATAAATTTGTGTTTTTTTCCATATAAATTTGTGTTATTTATTAACGGTTCTATTATTTTCCATGTTCTACTTAATTTAGTTAATTTGTTGAATTTTGGAACCATATTGGCGTTCCGTTCGGCATATTTTGAAATTCAGATATGTATTTGGCGAACTCGAAAAACTATAGTTTAATACATTACTAATATTATCATGTCTTGTCACATATGGCCACCATTTTAAATTAAAGCTCAATCTGGAGTAATTTTTGGTCGGAATATGTTTTCGGTTTATATCTGAAGTAAATGGCATCGAAAACCTATAGTATTATAAATTGCACAGCTTTTTTCGGGGGGGGGGGGACTTTATGAATTTCCCCCAAAATGAGACTAGATTTTGAATTTGGCCACTTAGTGGAATTATACAGCTTTTCAGGAAGAATACCCAAGTTCATTGGATTCAGCGGGTCAAAGTCTGATAAATCACCTTCATAATTTCCTCAAGGGATCTTTTACGTGCACGCCAATGTGTACACAGGACCTCGGTTTTACGTGCCATCCGAACGACTAGACAGCTGTCTTTGTCAGGTCCTCTGTCCTGCATCACTGACAAGGGGTACCCACGCTAGGGAGCCAGCTTTTTTGCGGTACAATTATTACCTGTACAAACACCACATGACTTCATACAGTTATCTCTATAAAACTCATCTCTAGGATATACACTATCATCACATGATTGACAGTTGGTGTTGTTTGTATTTTTACACTCATCCAAGGCTGTAAAAATACACGGGTATTATGTTACTACGTATCTTGTATCACATTATATACATAGTGTTAAACGTATATTTGTTTCGCCGTTATCAGATGGTAATAATAATAAATCGATTGCATACTTGGAGCATTATGTCTTATGACTGAAAGGGCGATAGAGTTAACGCGTGAAATTTAGATCATAAGATCGTACGAGACAGGAAGTAGGGAACAACTGTCTAACCTATAGGATGTGCTGATACTGAATTTAAATATGTCATGTATTAGTCTCAAAACCATCTAGTTTGTGTAGTTTACTACTTAGCTAAACAAGACTTTTAATAATTCTATATAAATATTATAACAAATACTACTTACCTAAACTAAAATATAATAATAAAGATGACATTATTATAACAGCTGACAACTGATTCACTTTCATGTTTGATGACATTCATGGGACCTAATATACACAAAATAGTCAAATTTAATTTTTGTAAACTTCTAATTTTGTGCAATTTGAAAACAGTATCGTGAAAGAAAAAAAAAACACTTAATAATTAGGTCCAGTAAATAGCACGTCACTAATTTGTACATTCTACGAATAATATAGCCTTTCTATTTTGTTAACGCAATCACTGGAGGAAATAAATGCATAAAAATTTGAGTACCTTTCTCACTGACCATGTATGTCGTTAAATAATGAATACAAAGGCAGTTTTATGTATATTATATGCAAGATCTTCGCCGATAAATACGTCGTCCCCCTGGATGTCCACACACACAAAGTCTTATATGCATACTCCGACGTCTACTCATTAAAACTAGGAGAAAACAAACGCGGTTCGATTCTACATTTTACTGGTTTTGTATTATAGAGTTAACGTCCATACATGAGCCTTATGCATGGTTTAATTTATCGAATCGAGTTGGTATACTTAACACAAAAGGTGACAGGTATTTGAATATATATGTACACAGACAGAACATTACCTTTATATCAAATAATAATACTTTAAATATATAGATAGGAATTATAATACTTACTATATGTTTACAGACAGAACTTTATTATCTGTATCAAATAATAATAGATGTGAATTATAACACTTACTATATCTTCTGTACCAACAGAATTCAAACAATTTGAAATACTTTGTGAAATGGGTGAAACAAATACCTCACATCAAATAGTTTTAAAGGAGGAAGTAAATTACATGCTAGTTGTCCATGGTGATCTATATACAGTGACATATTATAAGGGGTTAAAGAGGGATTAACAATGCAAGAAGAAATTACTATTGTTGAATTGTCTGCAGGTTTCACCCCAGCTTTTCAAGACATACAATAACAACAAAGTCCGGGCATAGACGATTGATAATACAATAATGTAATAATAATGAGGTATATGTATATATTATAATATTGTAGTTATTTTGAAATGTTTTTAAACTTGGATTTATATATGTCAAACGTCATTGCTCTTTAAATCTCAATCAAATTTAACCAAACCAAATCTCTTAAAAATGTATTGACACAATAAGTTCTCGCGATGCTATACGAACACATTTTGGAATTTGAGTTATTTCCTAACAATCTAGCATTTCATAATGATCAAATAGCAGAGAGACACAGACACAGAAAGAGCGACGGGCAGAGATTTAACACCCACCCGACACAAACTAAGTCATTTCGCGACTTAAATATAATTAATTTTATTATTTCAATAATTCACTAGCGTGTACGGTGTCTAGCAGTAGGAGGGAAAAGGAAAACCCCTAGAAAATACAGAAGGTCGGACAGGCCACCATATTCCTTGTCACGTACAAGCAGAATAACAAAACCTTGCCACTTGACACAATGATTGACATTAGAATAGTGTACAATGTCAACAAAGTATTCAGCTATCAATAAACAACTATTGGATTTTAGTAATAATTTTATAAACATAATATAGCTCAATATAAATAAACAACTATTTTATTGTAAATATAGAATTACTGGATTTTATTAATAATGTTATAAACATACTATATCACAATATCCACAAAGTATTCATCTATAAATATACAACGATTGATTTCTATTATAAATATAATATACCACAATGTTAACAACGTATTGATTTGTAAATATAGAATTATTTAAAGCGATAAAACATAACAATTGACAACGGTATTATTTTATTTTATGAACAATTAGGATACATTTTGTTGTTGAAACTTGTCTCGCTAAGTAGTATAAATGTTCCTCAAATTCAATGTGTCTATCGAACATGCAAACTTTTGTATTCTATTAAGACGAAATAAACTAAAATAATAATCTAACATGTTTCTTTATTTTACTACCAATGTTCCTAGTTAAGGCATGATAATATTACAATAAATAATATTCAATCCATTTTAAGTAGAACTAATATTTCTATTTCTATAATTATGTGTGGCTTTCACATAGGTACGTCCATACATATATCATCTATTAACAATACATTTTGTTGTTTAGGCAATGAACTGTTTCCCGAAAATTACTCATCGCATTCTTCCTGTTGATCTTCTTGAGGGCCACGCTATTCGAAAACGCCAGAGGCTCCGCCAATTACAGTACCACCAGCATTACGATTGACATGATTGTTCCTAGGTCATTGTGCATCGATTTACGGAGATTTGTTATTACGTCAAAAGTCAAAGATGGCAAGAGTGCGCGTTGCATCATAAGATCTGTAGTCCACTGGCGTGGTTTCGATTCCCCAGTTGTACGTGACAGGGATTAGGGTCGCTCATACTGCTATTGAACCTTAAACACAATGGAATTATTGAAATTAAAAAGAATCATTAATATCTGAATGACCTAGTTTGTGTCGAGTGGACGTTAAACCCTGTTCTCCCTCTCTCTAAAGATGGCAACAATGACGTCATGCTCGGTTACTGGTCCATAGCAAAGCCCTGTATAGGGAAAGTTACAACCCATTTACAGGCGCCATTTTGGGTCCCAACTATGACGCCATAAAAACTATGACGTCATGGCGTCATATAGCTTTACTTAACAAAACGTTTTATTTTTTTCTTGGGAAATCGTTTTACGGGATACATTTTATCCTAAACAAATTGCAAAAGAATAGTTCGGATAGAGTCTCTAAACCATGATGGATCCTGCGGTTCCGATAGAGTCCCTCTAAAAAATCATCTACCCTGTAGTTCGGATAGTCTCTAATAGTAAGTGCAAGAGGGCCGCACCACACACAATTCTACACAAAAACAAATATATGGACAAGACATCATACTCAAAGACCACAAACATAAACAAATCAAAGAGAGTGAATGGATCCGGGGGCTAGCCGTAAGCGTCCACTGTGCTGTACAGTCCCGGGCCAGTGGTGACACAGACTTCACTCATATTTGAAAACAACTGGGAATGCAACCCAAAGAAATAATTATATAGTGTCAGCATGAGTCATGATCTATTATATGTTGTAAGAATTACGAATGCAAGCATATTGTTGTATAAATTCCGCTACACAAGTAACCACATAGTTAAATGTATCAGAAGTAGGCCTAGTTCAAAACTAAATCAATAAAAGGATTGAAGTATATTAAATGCATTTAGGACACACATTACAACCGTCACAGAAACAAAAACAAAACTGAATACAAAGAAGCAAAGGAATATAGACTATCTAGGGAGACAGCCGTCTGCTGACTGAGTGGCGTGGCGTGAATCTGCCGTAATAGTTGTTATGACGTCGTGGTTTAGAAGGTGCAATTTCCCGATAAAAGGGCGATAATCTAGATAAAATAACGTTGAAATATAAAAAAAACTATTAGTTTTTAAGACCATGCAATTGTACAAACCATAGTATAATTATTATATAATGTCCCACGTAAGAAATGCAAAACAGGAATGCTAAAGAAATCGTAAGTTATTAGTGTATTCATAAAGGCACAAAAATAAGGGCGATGTACCCCTGAGTCTCAAATCCATAATCTACCCTGTAGTCTCTAAAACATGATGTACCCTATAGTTCAGATAGAGTCCCTAAACCATATTTACGTTGTAGTTGGGATAAACAATAGTTTTGTAAATAGAATGTCGATCGTCAAATGAATATGAATTTTACGATATGTTAACCCAGAAATGACATTTAAAAATGAATATAATGTTAACACGCTAAAAATATATGGTTGCCATAGACTTCGTATAGAAAATTCTAGATACACACTGTTAACCACACATAGATGTTTTTTTATGTCATGATTCATATACTTTATTCAGCTCGACGTAAAACTTAAAAATATATATCTAGACACAGTTGGTTAAACTTGAATGTAGATATTAATAATCTACGTTGCATATATACATGTATGTATATGCACCTTTCGGTTGTATCATATCATAAAAATATCTTATTTCATAAAGTCTTACGTATTTGTCGACATTAAGGTGTTTGTTCTATTGTTCGTTTTAACCTTTGAATTTTCTTGTTTCACATTTAGAAGGGATGTAAGCTTTTATAGGTGGAACAAGAAGTCGGTAAATGTATAGATGGGTGGAACAAACTTGAGACAATTTGTAACAAGTCCGATATATCTTTGATACTGGTTGAGCATGAGAACAACATCATTCTTTTCATTGTAATTTGAGTTATTTGCTAACAATCTAGCATTTAACAAAGATCAAATAGCAGAGAGACACAGACACAGAAAGAGAGACGAGGCAGAGGTTTAACACCCACCCGACACAAACTAAGTCATTTCGGGACTAAAATATAATTAATTTTAATATTTCAATAATTCACTTGCGTGTACGGTGTCTAGCAGTGGGAGGGAAAAAAGAAAACCTCTAGAAAATACAGAAGGTCGGACAGGCCACCATATTCCTTGTCACGTACAAGCAGAATAACAAAACCTTGCCACTTGACACAATGATTGACCTTAGAATAGTGCACAATGTCAACAAAGTATTCACCTATCAATAAACAACTATTGGATTTTAGTAATAATTTTATAAACATAATATAGCGCAATATAAATAAACAACTATTATATTGTAAATATAGAATTACTGGATTTTATTAATAATGTTATAAACATATTATATCACAATATCAACAACGTATTCATCTATAAATATACAACGATTGATTTATATTATAAATACAATATAACACAATGTTAACAACGTATTCATTTGTAAATAAACTAAAATAATAAACTAACATGTTTCTTTATTTTACTACCAATGTTCCTAGTTAAGGCATGATAATATTACAATAAATAATATTCAATCCATTTTAAGTAGAACTAAAAAAATATTTCTATTTCTATAATTATGTGTGGCTTTCACATAGGTACGTCCATACATATATCATCTATTAACAATACATTTTGTTGTTTAGGCAATGAACTGTTTCCCGAAAATTACTCATCGCATTCTTCCTGTTGATCTTCTTGAGGGCCACGCTATTCGAAAACGCCAGAGGCTCCGCCAATTACAGTACCACCAGCATTACGATTGACATGATTGTTCCTAGGTCATTGCGCATCGATTTACAGAGATTTGTTATTACGCCAAAAGTCAAAGATGACAAGAGTGCGCGTTGCATCATAAGATCTGTAGTCCACTGGCGTGGTTACGATTCCCCAGTTGTACGTGACAGGGATTAGGGTCGCTCTCACTGCTAATGAACCTTAAACGCAATGGAATTATTGAAATTAAAAAGAATCATTAATATCTGAATGACCTAGTTTGTGTCGAGTGGACGTTAAACCCTGTTCTCCCTCTCTCTAAAGATGGCAACAGTGACGTCATGCTCGGTTACTGGTCCATAGCAAAGCCCTGTATAGGGAAAGTTACAACTCATTTACAGGCGCCATTTTGGGTCCCAACTATGACGCCATAAAAACTATGACGTCATGGCGTCATATAGCTTTACTTAACAAAACGTTTTGATACTGGTTGAGCATGAGAACAACATCATTCTTTTCATTGGAAAGGGGGGTGGTGGCAAATACCCAAAATCAAAAGTAACTGCGTCCCCTTCATTGTGTTTATGTGGAATAACATGTATTTGAATCTGTTAAATGTGTGTCGTTTATATTAAAGTTGATAAATAAAAGAGACACAAACACTGTTTTCATCGTCAGATGTTGTTCGACCAACGTTTCGAAGAGGTACCCTCTTCTTCTTCAAAGTTTTATTTACACTTTTGAAGAAGAAGAGGGTACCTCTTCGAAACGTTGGTCGAACAACATCCGACGATGAAAACAGTGTTTGTGTCTCTTTTATTTATCAACTTTAACATTTATCTATTGAAGAACACTTCCGTAGGGACTTTTCGATCCATTGTTTTCATATCCCTGTTGGGCGAAGATTTTACACATGTGTCGTTTATATATTAGACAAATTAATATTATTATTTACACATAGGCGGGGAGTGATAACGTCTTACCCCAAACAAATTGCAAAAGAAACAGAAAGTTTCGGGGAGCGACATCTGGTATCGCATGACACTGATAAAACATGTACCCGAAACAAATGTCGTGCGTAGACGTACATGTAGGCCCTAGAGCAGAGTGGCGCAAGGCACCCTTTATTTAAATTAGGCCTACATGGATTTTAAGTTACACTAATTTCAAATGTTTTATCCTTCAATTTAAAGAAATTTCGATTTTTGAAAAATTGATGATACAATTAATCACCAATGACCGAAAACTGACACACAATCCAGAATGGCGCCAGACCAAAGAATTGTGAAATTCCAGGCGCTTATTTTGCCGACTGCAAGACAAAATGGTTTATCTCCCAAATTATTATATATATATTTTGATTTTTTACTTTTACCGTCTGCACAAAAAAGCGTATGCAAGTTAAATATATTTGATAGCGTTTTTATCTGGCATATCTTTTACTTCATTTTCTTACAAATTCGGCTATATAGGCCTAACAATAATCTACTCTTTGTGTTGTATAATGATTAATAATGATAGTATGTTCAGCTATACTTTTCGTTTTAAAAATGTATATTTTATCGCCTATAGAGTCTTTTTCGCGGAATTCTATAGCATATCTATCAACATTCCATATCCCTGTCGGGGCAGGAAACTTCAACACAGCAATATAATTGGGCATAAAATAGATAGTGAGTGGGCAATGACTTGGTACCCAAGATGGCTTCTTTTTACACTTGACGTCATATTTTCATGACGTCATATGAAATTTCTGGCTTCACAGTTGTCAAACTTTATCTATATACGGCTTTGGTCCATAGCACGCTAGAACGTCATCAGTTAATAATCCACAAACTACTGATTATCTTCCACATTCATCAATATATACATCAATTAAGTATTCTACCACGCATTTATTATATGGCACAAACATCATGTTCATTAAATGACAAGTACATTATTTACATCAATTACTAATCCACTAAGTTTTGATTAGATGGCATATATATATAAGTATCCATTAGATGATATATGTATAAGTATCCATTAGATGATATATGCATATATACAAAGGACCCCTAATTCATACAGCTTTATATTAGAATAACACAATTCATTAACATAACAGTATATTTTAATTCAATCTAATTAGAAATACCTTAAGTATTTTAAACATAATAATATTGCAATCATATAATGTCTATAGAAAAAGGACACCATATATGGAAAATACATCAATAAATCTTCACTTGAATGCGAATTTAAAGGTAATATAATTTTTAGTTTGATATGTAGATCAAAGTAAGATTTAATGCATGAGATATTGATCAGATGTTCCGTTATATATATCTGTATACAATTATATACAATATACAGTATTACATCTATTTGGCTTTGTTACATTCTATCGATGTATACGTGTTGTTAGTATCATCTGCCGTGTGATCTAATGTGTCATACATATTTCTCGTATCGTCTTCTGTATTAAACGACTGGTTTACATAGTCTACATTACGTGTATTAGTAGGAATATTCTGATATCCAGTGGTTAATGTATCATCTGTTGTAGAACTTGTCGGGTTTAAATCTGTATTACTATAAACATAATCCGGAACAGTGTCTTCTTTTGGCCTATTCGATTGACGCCTGAAATATATAATAAAGAAACATAATGTTTAAAACTCAAACATAGGTTGGCAGGCAATGAAATATACATCCAGCAGCAGCCATGTTTTGGGCTAAACAGTTCCTAATATATAACAATTACACTAATGCAATAACTCTGTGTGGCGGTGAGAAGTCACAAACATAGTCCAATACAGTAAACAGTTGGCATATCAAAATAACGTTTAGACTAGAATACACAAGGCCCACGTTCGCCATTTTATGATCCACGTCAAGCTTCGTTTGGCTTTCACACTCTTCTATCTTTCCGACATATTGAAGACTGAAACTAGATTATATATAACATAATGAAGTACATGTTATCAAATTGATTATTCCACTCTGTGAAGATGTTTCACTGTTTGCTTATCAAAATGTGTTGATGCACTCTACTCTCAATGGCGGTATATGTCAGTCTTGGCCAGGTGGTGTCGATGAAACTATAGGATTCGTTAATATATATAGCCTGTATAAATCAATTAATAACTTGTAATTATTACAATCTTACCTTTTCTTGTAGAAACGATATGCAAGAAAGACTGCTACCGTGCCTAGTATACCACACAGAACACCAATTACAACATAAACCACAGGACTTAATGCTGCGCTTGTAGAAATAGGTAAAATTTTTGTTAAAGATAATATCAAAGCGTTATTTCGACAGTGCCTATATTATCCACACTGAACACCAACCAAATCAAATACAACAGGGACTATATGCACAGCTATGCAAACGTTCTGTTAATGATAACATCATAGTACTTTATGTATCACACAGAGCACTAATTGCAACACAAAACCACAAGACTTTATGTTGTATATATATATAGATAGCCAGCTCTGTTAAATATAATATCACAGTATTATTTCGTTTGATCGATATTTTATTTCGATTTCAGAATGGTTTCCTTTTTTTGTCTTGATGTTGTACTGATTTATCTTCATTTTGTAATGGTTTCTATGGTAATGTTGTTCAGCTTAAATGTTTTACTTGTTTATCTTGATGTTTTACTGTTTACTGGCTTATCTTAATGTTAACTATAAAAAAAACCCCACTGTACTGAAGATAACAAAGACAGCGAAATATCATCTGGGATTATATACTTATCTTAAGAAAAAACAATTATCCTGACTATCCAATGACTGGAAGTGGCATTCATGTGTATTCCAGCTGACATAGTGATATATTTATAAATATATTCGATATGAGAATATAAGTAGCTTACCGTGACAAGTGGGACCTTGATAACCTTCAGCACAACCAGCCAATCCACAACTACCAGTAATTACATCACATGGTGTTTCATCAACACAGTTACCACATTTATTGTCACAGTTGTCACCATAAGTCCCAGCTTCACAATCTGTTAACAAACAAGACAAACATTAATCACGCTATCGTGAAAAATCGGTATCGTTAAAACGCATTTTTTTTTATGGGGGCATTCCTACACGTTTCTCAATCAGTTTATACAAATGTGCCTTACTTAAATACTAGTAGAACCACGATGAATGAAAGTTATTTGAGTAATATTGTCACAATAATAATTATGTTAAAACAAATTTAAATTTACCTGTTGTACAGTTAGATCCTATTTTACCAGGTACACATCCATTTATACAATTTCCTGTCGTCTGATCACATTTCCCAATAGTTGTACCAGCTACTGATTTACAGTTAGTATTACATAGTTTATTACATGATCGTCCCCATCTTCCATCTTTACATTCAATACAAGAGTTGCCGTTATCTCTATCACAAACAGCACAATCAGTATTACAGTTGTTGTTACATCTGTCTCCAGTTTTACCTTTAATACAAGATGTACATCTACCATCACTTCTATCACAGCCACCTTCACATCCTGTACTACAGTTCTTATCACATCTATCACCATATCTTCCAGTAACACAGTTAGTACATCTACCATCAGATTTAGAACATTGATTGTTTAAACAATCAACATTACAGTTCTGTTGACATTTTGTACCATAAAAACCTGTTTTACAATCTCCAGTACAAACACCATTAGAAGGATCACATGTGTCACCAAGGCATGTATTACATGGTTGACATGTAGAACGTGATGTACTGTAGTATCCAGTATTACATTGTGCTATTGGAACTGTAATATAGATAGGGAAATGGAATGGTATTTGTTATCCTATTGTTCTGCTCCGACTGCGAAAGGTTCTTTTACATGCATGCCAATTTGTACACGATGCGTTTGCTTTTTGTACCATCCGAACGTTTTCGGCCTATGTAGGAATCAAACTGCGGATCTCTATATGTTAGCGGGCTCACAGGTACATGGGGACAGGAACGCCCTTATTATTAGACTATGTGATTTTTCAAAAGTTTTGAGTTTCTGTTTTCTTCTGAACATTTTTAAAATTTTTAATCTCAATTTATCCATATTTGATGCTAAATGATATAATATTTACTATCAAACATGTAATTCATATTTTTAAAAAAAATACCTTCTGATGTATTTATAAAAGAGAAAGGTAAGACACTTTTCTGTTGACGTTTCTCTTCCGTGAGGTACCTCTGTCGCTATTTACTTGGGTTACAATACAAATCAACCACCCAGTTCCTTTCTATATATATTTCTTTCGATAAAAACACACGTTTCAGATTTTTTAAAAAATGTAAAGTCAATTTATTTGTCACAAATCACTCGAGATTTTTTACATTTTATCGACATTTGAGTAGAAATGACGGAAGTGGTGATAAGGGAGGCAACTCTGTCAATCAAAATAACCCGAACGACTCATTCGATACACCTTTATTTACTTCGGAAATGCCGAAGCTCAGTGAAAATGAGCAAGATTTTATTTCTGGACCGAGCCGCGGTATAACAGAATTATGTGTGTTAATAGAATAATGGTGCTCTTTGATTAGATGTTCGAAAATCTAGAGTTTATCCTGTTGTTATTAGAGACTTTGCGGTTATGGTGTGATTTGTGTTATTCATGTACGTTACTGATGGAACCCTAATGGTAGATGAACGTTGGTAATCTGTGAAACTTTGTGAACTTTTAATTATTCTGAGAAACTTTATTTTTATTAAGTGACAGTAGAGTTGCTTCATAGTTTTATATACTATTCAAAAAAAGTAGGGGATATTTGATTTTGGGGGCATAATACTAAAATATGCAAATGACTACGAAAAAAGTCACTATAGAACCTAACAGAAGAAACATTTCCAGTTACATGTGACGCCCAAACGCACCAATAGCTACCGCATGAAATGCAGGTGATGCTTGGGGTCATCATGGGGGTCCAACCCAAGATTTGCACGACTCTGACTTTGAATGTTACAGTCATTGTGGCATTGAATTCCAGGGTGGAAACATCAGTTTAATTGTTTTAGTGACCAGAAAACAAATTTTGATATGCGTCGGCTTACCCAAAATGAAAGGTTACGTGCCCTTGGCATGCTACAGATCGGCACAACACAGGCGGATGTGGCGCGGACGATGAATGTTTCTCAGTCTGTCATAAGCAGGCTATGGCCCAGATACCGTGATACACAATCTGTACAGGACAGACCACGCTCAGGTCGACCAAGGGCGACAACTCAAGCCCAGGATCGATTTATCCGTACCTTGGCCTTGAGAAATCGTGTCATCACAGCAAATCAGATCAGCGCTCGTCTTCAAACAGACACTGGTGTGAGAGTGAGTGGCCAGACGATTCGGAATCGACTGCATAGGGGTCACCTTCGCGCCCGACGTCCTCGCGTGATCCCTTGTTTGAGAGATCATCGCATTCAGGCAAGACGTCGTTGGTGTAGGGATCGTCAACACTGGGATAATCGACGCTGGAGCAATGTGATGTTTTCAGATGAGTCAAGGTTCACTGTTGATTTTTTGGACAGACGTAGGAGGGTGTGGCGTCGTCGAAACGAGCGCTTCCAAGACGTTAACGTCATCAGACATGATCGATTTGGGGGTGGTTCTGTTATGGTGTGGGGAGGCATCACTGTTGCTGGAAGAACGGCTTTACATGTTGTTGCAGGGCGTGTTACAGGCCAGTATTACCGGGACAACATCTTGGCAGTCCATGTTGTGCCGTTCGCACGACGTCATGGCCGCCGTCTCATCTTCCAGGATGACAACGCAAGATGTCACAGGGCCAGGATCGTTAAAGCTTACCCAAAATGAAAGGTTACGTGCCCTTGGCATGCTACAGATCGGCACAACACAGGCGGTTGTGGCGCGGACGATGAATGTTTCTCAGTATGTCATAAGCAGGCTATGGCCCAGATACCGTGATACACAATCTGTACAGGACAGACCACGCTCAGGTCGACCAAGGGCGACAACTCAAGCCCAGGATCGATTTATCCGTACCTTGGCCTTGAGAAATCGTGTCATCACAGCAAATCAGATCAGCGCTCGTCTTCAAACAGACACTGGTGTGAGAGTGAGTGGCCAGACGATTCGGAATCGACTGCATAGGGGTCACCTTCGCGCCCGACGTCCTCGCGTGGTCCCTTGTTTGAGAGATCATCGCATTCAGGCAAGACGTCGTTGGTGTAGGGATCGTCAACACTGGGATAATCGACGCTGGAGCAATGTGATGTTTTCAGATGAGCCAAGGTTCACTGTTGATTTTTTGGACAGACGTAGGAGGGTGTGGCGTCGTCGAAACGAGCGCTTCCAAGACGTTAACGTCATCAGACATGATCGATTTGGGGGTGGTTCTGTTATGGTGTGGGGAGGCATCACTGTTGCTGGAAGAACGGCTTTACATGTTGTTGCAGGGCGTGTTACAGGCCAGTATTACCGGGACAACATCTTGGCAGTCCATGTTGTGCCGTTCGCACGACGTCATGGCCGCCGTCTCATCTTCCAGGATGACAACGCAAGATGTCACAGGGCCAGGATCGTTAAAGGTTACCTCCAACAACAGAATATTACCACATTACCTTGGCCAGCACTGAGTCCCGACCTCTCCCCCATCGAGCATGTCTGGGACATGCTTGGACAGAGGTTACGTCAACATCAACAACGTCCTGCCAATGTCCAAGAACTTGCTGCTGCGTTGCAACAGGAATGGGACAATCTGGACCAAAATGACCCTAGACGTCTCATTAGGAGACTGGCACGTCGGATCAATGCTTGTTTGGCAAACAGAGGAGGATTTACCCGTTACTGACTTTGTTGTGATGCTGTGGTAACTTTGCTGTTTGACCCCGGGTATCATTTTACCCTTATAATGGTCAGTCTGTGCCTTACTTAGTCTAACGATCATTTGGAATAAATCGATGAATGTGAACTTCATTTCATTTTGTCATTTGTTTCTTCGTCAGTTTCATTAGGTGACTTTAATAACACTTAAAAATCAAATATCCCCTACTTTTTTTGAATAGTATATATAGATGTGTTTGATACTTTATATGTTTTATTTCATAACTCTTTTGTAACTTTGTTCATTTTGTATAATGCGGGACGCATTAGGCGGAGGCGTGGGTTATGTGGTGATCTGAAGCGCATGTTCCATAGCCGATCCGCGTCCTCAGTTTGGACGATCTCATCGCGCAGGTTTCAGTCATTGTTTATTGGTCACTGGGCGAGGAAGGCCGTTTCCCTCTCACAGTTAGTATTTAGTAATTAGTAATTATCCCTATACCCCGACGTATAGGGAGCGATAGGAAGAGCCCGGTTAGGAGCTATGGAGATAACCCAACAAGGAGCGTTTTAGAGAGCCCGACAAGGAGCGTTAGAGTCTGACCCCGACTTATAGGGAGCGATAGAGAGAGCCCTTCTAGGAGCGTTTCCAAGAGCCTGACAAGGAGCGTTTAGAGAGCCCGATAAGGAGCGATTAATAGAGCCCGACAAGGAGCGTTTAATAGAGCCCGACTAGGAACAGTATAGTGCTGATGAGTGTTGGTTGGAAATGAGCTATTTTTGTATTAGGAGAATAATAAAGAGATTTGCTGATTAATCTGGTGTTAGTCTTTCTGAGCCAGCTGCTTGGTTGGCTACTCCCACACCTCTACAGTAGTGAACCCTCAACGGAACAAACGGATAGAGCCAGGCCCACTCTACCACAGTAATCTGCTCTATCCGGAGATCCAGTTCACTACAATATTATATCATTTAGCATCAATTATGGATAATATAAGATTAAAAATTTAAAAAATGTTCAGAAAAAAACAGAAACTCAAAAATTTTGAAAAATCATATTTATTATTATTATATAGTCTAATAAGGGCGTTCCTGTCCCCATGTACCTGTGAGCGGGCTAACGTTTTAATCACGGTGCTCATCCACGAATAATGATGGATATCTAACCTTTTGACCCTATTCAAGTGTACTAAACGTTTTATGCCATTTTCTGCCACGTAAGTAACCCAAAATCTAATGTCCAATCCGGTCCCCCTCCCCATCCCAAAACGAAGCGACGGTAACTGCCCCAATCGATTGTACTATTCTACTAATTCTAGCTCTATGTATAGCAATAAAGTATTAGCATACAAAGTTTAACAAACATCACTGGACAGGATATGCCTTCGCTTTCTAAAACACCAGCTAATAGAGCCAGAATAGAATATTCAACTGAAATAACGATTACTGGTTTATTAACATCCAACGCTGCGACGATGATACACACATGCTTGATAAAGACAAGAGTATCATCGTCGAAACGATGCATGTTGATATAAACCAGTAATTGTTACTCCATTAATAGTATTTTAGTGTGTAACTGTTTTAATTACTAATTGCCAATCAACGCAGTGAATTGGGTTGATCTGACGCGCCATTTTGATTTCAATAGCAAAGTTCTATAATATTACCTTTCTGGTCGAAACCTTACGGGCCGAGAAAGTTCATCCAGATTTTCCGGCGTGGTTTCATCTTGTCAGTGATGCAGGGCAGAAGCCTTGGAAACACGTGTTTGTTATTTTTAAAAGCGGAAAATGAACGTAAAGTAATATAAAGATTATAATTACCTGCAAATATTTCAACTTCACACAATGTTAAGGATTGGTTAGTGGTTGTTGAAACATAAACAGTTCTACCAGAAAATGATGTAGATGAACCTTGATTACATCCAGTTACAGTATATATAGACTGCATTGTTGATGATTTATCTTTATAACACGATGTTGCTGATTGAAATCCTGCTGGACTACACTGACCACTAGAACTTATCTTTATCTCAAATCCTTGTAATCGTCCCCACCCTGAAAGCAAACCAAATAGAAACTCAAGCATAACATATCATTACCTTCTCAGCGATTGAATTCCTCCTACCCCCTTCTGTGTGGTGTATAGTTAATGAATCTCGCTGTGAATTGTATAGTATATAGTTAGAATATCACCCTGTATTACTTTAAGTTACTTTTATAAACATATAGGTCTAGTCGTTTTCTAAATAGGTAAATAGCATTCGTCTGGAAATAAAATCTCACATAATGGATGTTATGTATTGTAAATCATGTTACATTATACTCCAGACGTATCGTTGTGCCAGAGGCGAATGGATTGAAACTTTAAGGACGAATATCACAGATTATTATTATTACCTTAAAGTTGGGTTCCCAGATAAGTATTTATGGGGTGGTTATTGCCTATAAAAGTATGACAATTTTGGTATATATGGAAAGAAGAGATACCCAATCTTACTAGAAAAATACTGGATTCCCTGAAAAGCACTCATGGAGCGTAAACAGGACAAAAATGTAAGGGGTTCCCTTAATAGTCAACCCGACGAATAAGGGTACCTGCACGCTTGGCGTTGAAGGCTGCACGCGAACTTGAGTGATTTGTGTACATGTTGAAAAACTTTATGAAGAGTTAGACATACAACAATTTCTCGGGTAAAAATCACGGAAAAAGACGCGGGCAGAGGATAATCCGAGAATTTAATTAGGATTCTATATTTGTAGTAAATAGTCAGCGCTTACAGACAACATCGTCTTGTGTATGTAATGCATTCTCCCCTGTCGTCTGCCACCGTTGCCATTGGTTACGGCGAGGGGTAATCGCCTGACGAAAACATGGTCTCTTTCGATAGATTTTTATAGCAGGCTATTCTCGTCAATTACAATGTTTTGAGAACGATTTGAAGCAAAATTATGATAAAATAATTAGTTTGAATATGTTTTTAATTCTAATATATCATCACATCACCCAGTTTGTATCCGGGAACCCAACTTTAAAATAAAAAAAAACCATATATCAAAAATGTTTTCTAGAATAGTTATCAATTCACTAGCCTATCAAATTAAGAACATATTGAAGCCGTGTATATCCAGTTCAATCGCTGCTCATTTTGCCTCTAATGAAGCCACTAACGTTTTTCGGAGCTTACCAACTGAATACATTGCTCAAATATTATGATGTACGCCATGCTAAGGTTGACCGAACTAACAATTTATACCTATGAATAGAAATATTCTTGTTCAAAGAAATGCAATTCATGCGTTTTTGATAATTTGCACTCGTATTATCTCCATTTTATTTTCCACGAATATATCTATATCTATCTATATTACTATAAGTTTAAAGATTTACTTACATCTTGTATCTTGTCTGTTATATATCTTAATTTGGTTGAAATAATACAACTGTTGTAAATCAACACACCACCAACCAGACTGTCCTTCTCTTGTATGAGTACACGATCGACCATTAATAAAATCACTATTAGTATCACCATCTACAGCTCTAGAAGCGACACTAGCATAGTTTGTAGAACTCTGTACTGATTGTTGACGAAGAGCAACGTTTGTGGATGCAGCTGTTAAAAAAGGTAGCATATAATACAGGTTGTTATAATGGGCTTTCATTTTCTATAATAATATCCATGTCAATATCTTTAATAAGTTTGTTGGTTCTGAATCACTTACCATCAACAATCAACACTAAGACCCCATCCCCACCCCTGCCACAAAAATGTTCAAACGAAACAAAATTTCGAAGTAATGAATTATAAAACCTCATCTTACCCCCTCCAAAACGGAGATATTAGTGATTGTATTCGTCCATTCCTAGAAACAGGTACTTAACAATGGAGAAGGCCATTATAGCGACGTATTCAGTGTAGGAATGCTTTACATCATGATTTCAGAAATGTTTTTGTTCTTTTTATTACTTCTTACCCGAAAATATCTGAACTTCACATAAAGTAAGTGCCTGATTTGAAACAGTGACATATACTGTTCTAGCAGATATACTAGTTGATATAGGTTGATTACATCTCTCTATTGTATATATATCTTGTACTGTTGTTGTTGTATCTTTATAACATGATGTAGCTGATGTAAATCCTGCTTGATTACATGTACCGCTAGAACTTATCTTAATCTCAAATCCCCGTAATCTCTCTTTAACTAGAAAATATAAAATGATACTGATCAATATTGTCATGAAATAACTCTCTCGATTCATTACTCTGATCACGTGTCTAGTTATCAAATCTATTGAATCTCAGCTATATGAATTACATACCACTATAAATCGATTACTAGCTCAGGATTGGTGTGCCATCTATGTCGAATGGCTATATAATCTATGTAAAAAGATGGTGTCACATACCCTAAGCGCTAGTGGCCCTAGCTAGGACATCTGACAGAACAGGGTTAGGTGCAGTTGTTAAAGCTGGGGGCGGGGGTCTTCAAGGTTTGTAAAATGTCCTGAGGGAGGAGGGGGGGCAGAGAGTGGGCTACACCAGATTACCATATGAATCAGAAGCTACACAAACTGTTGGAGAGATGGTACATTCTCATGCACGGCACATGTCAATAGATAGATTGGTATACAGAAACATAAGGTAAAATGTCCACCATCCAATTATTTTGGGGAATTCTGATATAAAATCATGAGTAACGTTTATTCAAAATTTCAGAGAAATCCATCCACGGAAGTGGTTCTGTAATTATAAAAGAGTCCACAAGGGAGTAAAGCAAAGCCCATGTAAATATTTTATAACGAAATTGACTATATAATTAGAAATACTTACTGACATCCCTGTTAAATAGTTTGATGATGTCAATATTATATATCTGCAGTAGATCAACACACCACCATTCATTACCATTATTGTTTGTATGTGTACAGCTAGACTTACTAAAGTTATTACTAGTATTACCATCTACAGCTTTATTTGAAGTTGAGGTTTGATATGTGGAACTCTGGTCTGTTGGTTTGCCAAGAGCAATGTTTGTACCTATAAATACAACATGTAAATACAAGTTGTAAATACAAGTTGTACATACAATTTGTAAATACAACATGTAAATACAATATATAGATAACACACAACTTTAAACGAGTATGTAAAATATTGTTTTTATTTCAAATTGTGGACCAAAATGTTTACAAAAAAAACAAACGAGTGCACGTTCAATATGTTCAGAATGTATAACACTGTGTTTATGACCGAAACCGGTAAAAACATACATGTATTCTTAAAGTATGTTATGGAATGTATGGTGAACAGGAATTATATTTATAGATGACGTTAGTGATAAAACCTGTTTTCAAGATCCCAATACAAATGCGATAACGGCCCCTTTTTAAATTATTCAATACACTAACACAATAAAACAAGACTTATAATTAGCACTAGATGATAATATTATTAAATGATATTTAGAAATAACATAACTTTATGGATTTACTATTTATTGGCGTATTACATTTTACCTGTACAAACATTACATGACTTCATACAGTTCTCTCTATATAACTGACCTCTAGGATAGTCAGTATCACCACATGATTGACAGTTGGTGTTGTCTGTATCTTTACAAACATCTAATGCTGTAAAAATGCACGGCTGTTATGTTACTAAGTATTTTGTATCGCATTTTATATAACATTAAAAGTATATTTGTTTTACCATTCCGGGAAGATAATAATAATAAATAAATTGCATTATATCTGTGAAAAGTAGATGATAAGATAGTACGAGACAGAGAGTAGGGAACACCTGCCTAATATCTGGGATGCTCGGACATGGCTACTATATTAAAAGTATATTCTGGTTTATGTAGTTTATAATACTACATGTATAAAATATTAAATATTACTAATTACCTAATCTAGACTTTATGATTTTATATAAATACTATGACAATTACTACTTACCTAAACTAAAATATAATAATAAAGATGATATTATTATAACAGCTGACAACTGATTCACTTTCATTTTTAGCCACATTCTTCAGGGCTAATATAAACAAAATAGTAAAATTTAATTCTTTTAAAATTCAATAATTGTGAATTTTAAAATCAATATCCTGAAAGAAAAAAACCTAAACAGTTAAGACAATATCGAGATCGCCCTGTGTAGTATTATTTTAAAAAAAATCAGCCATCTTATACAAAAAATGGATGTAGATGTAATTAGCGATGAGATTACTGCTCAATGGAATCATAAATATAATAAATCGTAGTAGTTTTAACACGCTACCGACAATTAACGTTGCAATCACTGGTGTTTGTCGTTAAATCATGAATGTATAATTTAAAAAGTTATTTTGTAGTAATATTAGACTTCCTTGTTGTATTTACTTCCTGATCGTAATATATAAAACTACAGGTTAAATGGTTTCTTCGAAGGTCCCGTGTTCTCAATAAGTGATAGCTACTCGGAATACCTGGGTGAGCTCTGATCAGTCTCGCTCAAGACCCTCATTTACAACTCCTTAATTGCTGCACGTCCACATTTAAAATTCTCAAGACCAGGTGAAAGAATGCCTTATTTGGCCAAAAACAGATAGAATTTGATGGTTATTTGACAATGGTTAGGATTTTAGCAAAACATTACTGTTTTTAACATATAAACATGTCGTCCACTTTTATTAGAAACCAACAATTTTTCAAAGACCGAATACTGTCTTAAAATGTGTATATTATATGTGATATATTCGCCGATAAATACGTGGTCCCTCTAGATATCCACACGCGCACAATCTTATATGCATATTCATTCTATCGTCCACTCAATACAAACTAGATCATTTTGGGACTAGCATATGGTTGAATTATATTTCAATAATTCACTTGCTGGAGTACCCGGAGAAAACACACGAGATTCGACCCTACTCCTTGTCACATACAAGCGTTACTTGACTCATTGGTATACCTTGGGATTTCACGCGTACACTATACGATATTTATTCTGGTGAAAGTATTGGCGTTATATAACCAGTATCACTTTTATTTTATTTTTTCCGATTGCGATTAGTTATGTCCCAGACGAGACAGCATTATGAGAGAGAGAGAGAGAGAGAGAGAGAGAGAGAGGGGTGGGATTTAACGGCCACTCGACACAAACTAGGTCATTTCGGGACTAACATATAGTGTATTTTATTTCAATAATGCGCTTGTGCGTAGGTATCCTTAACAGTGGGAGGAAACCGGATGCCCTGGAGAAGAAAACCCTCGAGGCGGGATGGGCGATTCTACTCCTTGTCACGTACAACCGGGGAATCAAAACCACGCCATGGCCAGTTGACTGATCCCGAAGTGAATATTCATAACTTTTTTACTCCGACAAATTAAATTCTCAAACATTTTTTTTGAAGTATAAGAAAAATGAATAAAGACGTTTGAAGTATTTGTAGTTAAAAAATATTTTCTATTTAGTGTAAATGGGTATTAAAATGCGTAAAATGCATCATTTTGCCCGAAGCAGTTAGGTGTTATGTAAACAATGCACGAGCCGTTGAGCCAATGACTGACGCCACGTGAAGTCAATGCATATGTTGTGGACAGTCATCCGTGACAAAGATAATTCGTAAGTAATTCTCTGTGAAACAGACTGTGACAGATCCAATCCCCTCAGTCCATTGCGTATAGATAAAATAAATTGTATTGCTTACCAGCAAGTTATAAAATGTGTAAAGTCTTTGTGACACATCGGTCTAGTTAGATGTTTGTCAACGTTCAACCTAACACAACGTATTTTTTTTTAATAAACAATATTTTATTCAGGTTGTCTGAATGGGATTGGGGAACAGCCTATGTAAAACCCCTTTGTGAATAATAAAATAATATGAAACGATACAGGGGCAGCTCATATCGTATATTTCACTTGTTGTCTTCTTATAAGACGTATATTTTAATTTTAAAATTTCACATACCAAACTAATGTGAGATGTGGTTTTGTATTATGATATATATGAATACACATAACTGTAGAGTAAACGTCCATACAAGATGCTTATGCATGGTTTAATTCATACTTAACATAAAAAGTGACAGGTATTTGAATATGTAACAAACAGAAAATTATCATTTGTATCAAATAATAATACGTTAAATATATAGATATGAATTATAAAACTTACTATAGGTTCTGTACCAACAGATTTCAAAGAAGTTGAAATACCTTGTGAAATGGATGAATATACACCTCACATCAACTTATGTTAAAGGAGGAAGTAAATTACATGCAAGTATCGCGTAGTGATCTATATAAATATGGAGCTTTGTGTATAAATGTCGACACTGCAGTGAATTATTATAATAGGGCACAACACATCTATAGAAGAAAGGTTTAACCCTTGTGGGTGCACGTGGTGAGAATCACATCGCAGGTATCAAGGGGTCCGTATGGACCCCAATTATAATTCGAAGTTTTTACGTACAGATGTATTTGAATTTAAAAGCAATGGTTACGTTTTCATTTGCATTTATATTTGACAACTGAAAAACAACTAAATTATTATACAAAAACATTTTAGTGACATTTTGAACAGATTTAATAATACTCACAAAATTGCTACTTTGTGTACTATGTGATAACGAGGTTAAATGGCGATTCACGCTTGATACAAAAACTATAGAATTTTTGGAATTCATCATTTAACTTTTGTTATTTGTAACATGCAGATGTTTAAAGAGAGAATAGTCTGGCATACGCAATATTTTATCAGGCAGCAAACACATTAGCAAAATTCCTACTGTGAGTTGCAAGTTTGGGGTCCGATTTGACCCCTTGTTCCCTTCAAGCGTTGGGCCTGTTTGGCATGTAACAGAACTCGTCATGTGGGAAGCAGATGAATACCAAACTATTCGCTACGTTTAAAAATATATAGGAGACAAAGCCACAAAATTTCAGAAAGCAGTGCCCAGTAGTTATTTCAAAATACTATAAAACAAGTGCATGGGGTCCATGGAGACCCCACGTGCACCGACAAGGGTTAAATATGCACTTGTCTACACGTTTCACCACTGCTTTTCAAGACATACAATAACAATGGCGTGAAAGAGAGGGAGAGAGAGAGAAATGAGGTTTAACGTCCACTCGACACAAACTAGGTCATTTTGGGACTAACATATGGTTCAATTTTATTCCAATAATTCGCTTGTGGTTATGGGTCTTTAGCAGTGGGAGGAAATCGGATTGCCCGGGGAAATCAACGAGGTTGAGAAGGCGCCCCTATCTCCATGCCACATACGCTCACACCAGGGATCGAAACCACAGCCGCAAGCAAGAGGTGACCGGCCAGCTAGAGGTCGAAGCGCGGCACTCTAGACCACTTGGCCATCCCAACCACCCCCCCCCCCCCCCAATGGCGTGAAAGCATTGACGATTGATAATACAAAAATATAATATTAATAATGAAGTATGAATATATTATAATATTGTAATTATTTTGAAATGTTTAATTTGGGATTAAATATGTCAAACGTTATTGTTCTTTACTTCTCAATGAAAATGTTTAATACAAAAATTTCATTCTATCTGTACACCGATGTTGGCCTTAAGTTCACCAAACCAAATCCCTTAAAATCATATTAAAAAAATAAGTTCTCACGATGCTATGCGAACAAATTTGGGAATTTGGGTTATTTGCCAACGATTTACCATTTTACAAAGATAAAATAGCATGTCTACAAAGTATTCACCAATAAATATGACATGACTGGTTAGTATGCGAGAGAGACACCCCCCACCCACCCACCCACACCCACACACCCACACACCCACCCACACACACACACACAGAAACAAAGAGACAGGGGGAGAGGTTTAACACCCATTTTGGGACTAACATATAGTTAATTTTATTATTTCAATAATTCACTTACGCGTAGGGTTCTTTAGCCGTGGGAGGAAAAAATAAAACCCATAGAAAACCCAGAAGGTTGGACTGACCACACTATTTCTTGTCACGTACAAGCGGAAATACGAAACCATGCCAAATGACTCAATGGTCAAAGCCCCAACCCAACATAGAATAGCGTAATATGTCAACAAAGTATTCATCTATTAATAAACAAATATTGGGTTACATTAAACATTTAAACATAATATAGAACAACCATTAACACTCTGTGCATCTATACATATATATATATATATATATATTATTTCTATAAATATGTGATAAATATAATATGATCTCAGGACATGTCTATTGGACAATAACACCCCTCTAAATGCGAAACAGGAGGTGTTTATCTCCTAAATGTAGAATTATTTCAAGTAATATAACATAAAGTATAAATGTATAAATGCGTTCTCTAAATTCAATATGGGTTTCTAACATGAAAACTTTATTATTCTGCTAAAAATAAACATTATGTTAATAATGATCTTTGTGTTATAGTCCTTACTCGTCTGTTGTTTGGATATACCTTGTGCAGTCCTCGTATGTTCTTTGTATACACCTTATGCAAATGAGCTAATTTCCCGCTTTTTATTCCCGCTCTTCATAACAGAAAAATTTTCGATGCAGACAAGTTCAGTGTTAATCGTAACAATATTTTACTAATAATACAGTGTGTGGTTGGTGTATTAGTGCTTGTTTATGCTGATCGTGAGTTCTGCACGTTTTAGATTTACGTTGATTATAGCGTTTACGATGTGTTTTCGTAACGTAATCTAACAAATGGGATTTTAGAATTTTTCTTTACCTATTGTGGCTGCCTCGTTTTGGAATCCATCATGGCGTGTGATACGTCCACATCCGTTAAGCCGGACGCTTTGTTTACAGTTAATAAACACATTCATATTGAACATCGGGTATTGTCCAGCCCACTTAAAATAGTTATTTATGGCACATCGTATATTAAGCGTTTAAATACCTTTTTAACTACTTACAGACATTCAAATTTAGATTTGGATGGGAATTTGTGCCAAGTTCGTTGTTGGGGGTCATGGCGGGTTGCGAGTCAGAAGTGACCCGCATGGACGACTGGTTCGGGCGGCAGATAGCAGCAATTTTAGACAGGCAGACATCATTTATTTACATTTAGGTTCGAACGATATTGAATCACCGGAGTCTTTGCCATATGAAGTAGCCTCCGCTGTTTTAAATTTTGCCGCTTTGCTCATGACTCGGTATCACCCCAAATGTGTGATTATCAGCCAGCTGTTACCAAGATTTATTGAGCCGTTCGACGGATTTAATAATGCAATTAAATCCACTAATTTACATTTGATGGAACTATGCCATGCAGCTAATTTTGATGTGAGTTTTTGGCGGCATCGAGCTGGGTTGTGGCAACCACGTCAACATATTTACACCGACGACGACACTCACTTGTCCAATACAGTGGGCAATCTGTTATTGATGCGCAGCATCCGGGATGCGTTATTGAGGCATATTCGTTGGTATTTCCCGGTTAGTAGCCACTTACTATAATTTACGATCATACATTGTGTTATAGATATGTAATTTATTGCAAATCCTAATAGTATAATCCATGTGTTTGGCTTATACCGACTGATATGTATTGGAATTTATATGACTGCTTTGTTTGTTGAAATACTATGCATAAACTTGTCTTGTTGGCATGGTCCATGATTTTGGATTATACAGACTGATGTATTGGAAATTATATGACTGTTTTGTCTGTTGAACTTGTCTATGCATAAACTTGTCTGTTGGCTTAATCCATGTTTTTGGATTAAGCAGACTGATGATATCTGAATTATACAAACTGATTTGTTTGTAGAACGGACTTGTTTGTTGGCATAATCCATGTTTTGGGATTTGACTAACTGCTAATTGAGTTGCCGGTTGTTAGATGCAACTCGACAGTTGCAACTTGTCCAGGCAGTGTGAATTAATCGTGTTTTTTCTTTTGCAGTCACGAGATGTCAAAAAGAAAGCGGCAATCGCCCATTGAACCTGTCGCTTCAGACAGTGAGGAGGATTCATCCACTCCTATGATTACCACCGCAGAAGAGCGGATCACCGAGTTGTTGATCAAAAAATTGCTACAAAGGGGTTTGGTCATGGTACCCCCAGCACCCGCATCATTTCCCACACCTCCTGCTACTACGTGTACCTCCACTCAGGGATCGTCACCTTCGGCCACTGCTTCTACCTCCACGCAGGAACCATCAACTTCAGCCTCCATCAATGACCCATCAGCTTCTACAGATCCGAATATTTTTTCTGTGAACGCAGCAGAATTATTTCAATGCCCTGTACCCCAGCCACAATTATTGGAAACTGTGCCTCAGCATCCGCATATGCATGGTACAGGTATGTCTGTTTCTCGGCATTTGTCAGATAAACCCCGCCAAGATATTTGGGCGGATAGATTGTTGATTTTGCTTTACTTTTGCCTGGGCCTGTGCAAACTCAGTTTGCACTAAATATTTCAGAATTGAATGAAGAACCGGTGTTGAAAATCTCATCTGCACCTAAATCCAAAGTGCTTTCATTTGACCAATGGCAGAAAGCCTTTGCTGTGTTCATGGACGTCATGATTCTAAAAAATCCGCACATGGCGTCCAGCGTGTTAGTATATTCCTCTTTGATATCTGAGTTAGCACAGACCTATGGTGGGAAATCATTTAATTATTACGATACTAATTTTAGAATGTTACGCCAATCAAGCCCTTACCCTTGGGATATAATGCATGCCGACTTCTGGCTGAAAGCTACCACGTTGTTTAGTGCTTCGGTTCCCAGGCCTGTGTCCTACCAAGCTTCCTACAACCAGGGCTCTGGTGGCCGGGGGCCTAGTTGTTGGGGTTATAACAGAATGTCTGGATGTAAGCGTCAACGCTGTGAATTTTCACGTTTGTAGTCGCTGTGGATACAAACATCCTGCATTTCGTTGTTTTGCTACAGTAAACCAAACGTCACGATATGGTAATGTTCGTCTTAGGAGTCCTCCCATAGGTGGGACCAGGGTTGAGCATACTTCCATGAACCCAGCCTCATATGCTGCCTCTTCCTATCCATCCCTGCCTAGTTCTCTACCTCAGACAGCTGTAGCCGCCAGAGCTAACTTTCAACCTACCGCTGCACCCGCTACGTTCTCAAATATGCCATCGCACATTTCGGCGGTTCAGAGTACAGTTCCGCCACAACTCTCATCCTCTCCTTCATTTTCTTCATCTATACAGCTTCCATCAAAACAACCGCACGCCAAAACAGGATTGCCAGTGTCAAAATCTCGGTACTCATTTCGTAAAGTCAGTCCACCCGCAAGTAAAGGTGCCAACCCCAATCGACCCTAGTAGACTTCAGGAAGTGTTGTCGGGTTACAACGAAAATGAGATTAAATTTTTGTGTGAAGGTTTTGTTTCTGGTTTCAGGATTCCATATGTTGGGCAACGGGCTTTCTCCTGGACTAGGAATCACTCATCTTGTTATTTAAATCTGGAAATACTTTTTAAGAAAATTAATGATGAGCTCCTAGCCGGGAGAATCATGGGCCCTTTTTTAGAACCCCCATTTCCAAATTTACGTTGCTCTCCTCTTGGAGTGATTCCCAAACAGGAGAAAGGTGCGTTTCGCCTGATACATGATCTGTCATTTCCCCTGGGAAATTCTGTAAATTCTGGAATCGACCCTTTCTATACCGAAGTGCATTATGACTCCATAGACACCGTCGTTTCCCTGGTTAAGCGACATGGTCGAGGTGCACTCATGGCCAGAACTGATATTCAAAATGCGTATAGGTTATTGCCCATCCACCCTGATGATTATGAGCTTTTGGGTTTCTCTGTAGAGGTGGAAGGACAACATTATTATTTTGCGGACATGTGTTTGCCCATGGGCCTCAGTATGAGTTGCCAGACTTTTGAGCGATTCAGTACAGCGTTACATTGGGTTATGGAAACCAAATATAATTCATTTATTAGCCACATGATTGATGATTTTTTCTTTATTGGTCCACCTAACACTTCCGTTTGTGCAGATTCCTTGCAAAATTTTATGACTCTTACCCAATATTTACATATTCCCATTAAAGCTTCCAAAACCGTTAATCCCACAACAACAATAACCATTTATGGAATCGAAATTGATTCCATTCAGATGGTGAGTCGCTTACCAGACGAAAAAGTTATCAAAGTTCGAGCTGATTTGTCTGAATGTCTAGATAAACGTAAAGTGACACTTAAACAACTCCAATCTCTGCTAGGCCTTTTAAATTTTGTCACGTTGGTAGTTGTTCCGGGGCGTACATTCCTTCGCCGACTGTATGACCTTACCATCGGGGTTGCTAAGCCGTACTACAAAGTAAGATTAAATAACTCGGCCAAGGCTGATATTAGGATTTGGCACCAATTTATGCAGGGATTTAATGGTCGATGCATGTTTATGAGTGATGCCTGGCTGGCGTCAGATTATTTGAAGTTATTCACCGATGCCGCATCGTCCAAGGGTTATGCAGCGGTGTTGAATTCCAAATGGTTTTACGGCACATGGCCTACACAAATGCAGACTATGAGTATTAACGTTCAGGAACTTTTTCCAATTGTGCTTGCAATTGAACATTGGGGTCCCTTATTGCGAAATCATAAATTGCTTGTGTTATCTGACAATGAGTGTGTTGTGTTTGTTATCAACAAAGCAACCTCCAAATGTCCACATTTAATGAAGTTAATCCGTCGTTTAGTTTTAGCTGCTATAAAATATAATATACTAATTAGGTCTAAACATATTCAAGGCAAATCAAATCTTGTTGCTGATTGTCTGTCCCGTTTTAAATTTCAGCAAGCCAAACATTGGGCTCCATGGTTAGAGACCAACCCTCAGATTTTGAATCAAGATCTTTTGAAGATTTAACTCCAACAGCACTTAAATTAATTGGTGCAGCTTTGACCCCATCATCCAAAGCAAATTATTTCCGAGCATGGGTGAGGTTTGTGGATTTTTGTAAGGAACGACAGTTGTCCCCTTGCTTCCCTCTTCCTAATCAACTTGTTATTAATTACTTTGCTCATATGTTTGATTCAGGTTTTTCACCAAGTACCATAGCATCACACGCATCTGTTCTTGCCTTTGTTCAAAAATTGTTAGGTTACCCCGACACAATTAATTCTTTTCTGTTAAAAAATCTCTTAAAGGGAGCCCGTAAAATGCATGTCCCTTTACAATCCCGCTTGCCAATTACGTCTGAAATTTTGACTCGATTTATTCGGGCTATTCCTATAGTTATATCTTTGGAAATTCATTGTGTTTTGTTACGAGCAGTTTTTTCTCTGGCGTTTGCTGGTTTCTTTCGGCTCGGTGAATTGGTTTTCAAATCTACCTCTTCAGTTGCTAATATCATTCTAACCCAAAATGTACATTTTTCATTTGATCATAATAAACTAACTTTCGTTCAAATTGCTACGGAGAGTTTTAAACGTAAAACAACAGCATCCCCTATGTATCTTTTTATTTATTGTAAGTGTGTTTCGGGTACACATAGTCCTATTTGTGCACCGTATTGTTTTTTCCAATACATGAAACGTTGCCCCCATTCTTCAGGCCCGTTATTCCAGTTTTCTAATTCCACATGTGTTACATATAATTTTGTTAATGCGTCGTTGCAAAAACTTTTGACATTCATTGGTTTACCAACTAGCCTATACAAATTGCATTCCTTCAGAATTGGTGCAGCAACAACCGCATTTATTCAGGGCCATTCAGAGGAGGCAATCCAATAAATGGGTCGCTGGAAAAGCTCTGCAGTTAAGTCATACATCCGCCTTCCTGTTTTGTTGATGTAGACCAAATATTTTGATGTTGCGGGGTTTAGGGCCATTTGTGTTAGTAAGGGCTTGGTTGGCATTTAATTATCATTTTCCTATTGTGTATTTACTTTATTCGTATTCACTAAACCGTTTATTCAATTTGACTTAGGCCAGTACATACAACATCTATATAAAGATTGCTGACGCCAGTACAGCGTAGGCTGACTGACGCATGTTTTTTGTCATTGTTTTCATTTATGTTATGATCGTCGAGGCCAGTACAGCGTAGGCTGACTGACACAGGTGTTTGTGATTACGGATTGCTTAAACCAGTATAATGTAGGCTGACTAACCCATGATTTAAATGTTTCTTGTATAAGATGATTTTATGTACATATTTGTAGGCTGAATGATGCATGTTATTATATTTATAAGCGAGTTGTTAATTTTTTCCTTGTATATTGAGATGTATGAAGTCAGTACAGCGTAGGCTGAGATGACATGATTGATAAAGCCAGTACAGCGTAGGTTGACTGGCAGATTTTTTATTATAGTTATAAGGCCAGTAAAATCAAGAATGACCGATGCATATTTCTTTTTATCCACGAGCTGATTTAGTGTATTTACGTTTGTATTCTTAATCCAGCTATTACATCGTAGGCTGAAGTGGGTTTTTAGGTTTCTTTGACGAGTGACATACCTATCTTTTATTGTTATGCATGTTATATATTATGATTGATAATGTTTCCTTTTATTTGCAAGTTTGTTTTAGGCTTAGGCCTTTTGTGATTTAATAACTACGTGCAGTGTAGGCCTATTGACGCATTGTGGTTAGGTTTGTACAATGTCCATCAATATTATTTCATTTGTGTTGTGTTTGTAATTTAATTTCACAGATGAAAATTCGGATGGTGTTTTTTGGTTTTGGGCACGACATCACAAGAAGTGATGTGTTTGGCCATTCATTCATTAAGTTGTTAAGCCCAACCAAAGTTCTAGGATGGAATTATGAGTTTATTTTTATTCTTAATGTATATATTTATATTATGTTAAATACTTTTATATATTGCTAAATTCATAATCCATTTTAATAGTCATTAAATAAATGACATTGTACACCATCCGTTATTTGTTTGTTCTTTTTGGTGCTGGGGAAAGGGTATTGAGATAGAACGGAGAACACAAATAAACATTATGTTAATAATGATCTTTGTGTTATAGTCCTTACTCGTCTGTTGTTTGGATATACCTTGTGCAGTCCTCGTATGTTCTTTGTATACACCTTATGCAAATGAGCTAATTTCCCGCGTTTTATTCCCGCTCTTCATAACAGAAAAATTTTCGATGCAGACAAGTTCAGTGTTAATCGTAACAATATTTTACTAATAACCCTCCACCTCCCCAGCTCCACCTAGAAACTCTTTTTGTTTTATAATTTTATACGAGACCTTTCATTGTTTATGCCATATATGCCACTCATTCATTAAGTGCCATTCATTCATTAAGTTGTTAAGCCCAACCAAAGTTCTAGGATGGAATTATGAGTTTATTTTTATTCTTAATGTATATATTTATATTATGTTAAATACTTTTATATATTGCTAAATTCATAATCCATTTTAATAGTCATAATTAAATAAATGACACTGTACACCATCCGTTATTTGTTTGTTCTTTTTGGTGCTGGGGAAAGGGTATTGAGATAGAACGGAGGACACAAAATCAAATGTTGTTAAAAAGCAATTTTGAACGAGAATGAAAATAAAACATTACGCTACCATTTTTCATCATTTCACTACCAATCCATTAGATGACACATGCATAATTAACATATTTTACAAAATACTGTTAATTCATTTAGCTTTACGTTGAAATAAACAGAATGAAATTAAATGAACCTTCTATTGTTTCGCTCGGACTGGGATAATGAAGATGGGCATGCGTCCTACAGTGATGTATCAGCTGCCAACGGATCCCTTACCTACAGGCCAATGTGTCCCCTTGCCAATGGCGCTTTCCAGGCACCACTGGCAAGGGGGTATATATGGGAACCATGCTGGATAATCCCGATAAACGTTCTCGGCCAATGCAGGTATCGAACATACGACCTTCAGATTAGCGAGCAAATGTCTTAATCTCTGAGCCACCGTGATTCCTCAATAACCCAGTCGGAGTAAAAACATTATTCTTTGAGAGGCATTTAGCAATTGATTTATGATATAATACTAGAAACTCGTTATGGATACAATCACTATAGGTTTATTGTACTGCAGCGTTTCAACAAGATTTTACAAGTTGTTTTCAAGCAAATACCCAATGTACATGCACTTCTCCCATTGAGGAGATCATCACCAAGCCCAATCTAGATGCCATGATCTATGCAGAGGACAATTAGCTATGTAAAGATCCATCATTTTCAGTTCAATCGTTTGAGACTTGCATTGATGAAATCGGAGCCTGGATGTATGACAACAAATTTGTTGTGAATGACTCCAAACCGAAGTCATTCATTTCCAGTCGTGTTTGGTGACTCCGTTTCCAGTCAGTCTGTTCGAGTTGGTAACGAGACTATTTCACCATCTAACAATGTTCGTAATCTTGGTGTACTTGTCGATTCCGACTGTACATAAAGCAAACGTTCAGAATGTCTCTTTTGCACTATTCAAGATCGGTCACATTAGACGTTTGTTAAGTCAAGAGACAACAGAAAAGTTAGTACATGCCCTAGTAACATCGCGATGGACTACTGTAATAATTTGTATCATAACCTCGGCCAAATTCAGTTAAAAAAAGTTGCAAAGTCTTCAAAATTCTGCTGCGAGATTGGTTAACGGAACCAGAAATCGTGAGTCAATCTCACCCGTTTTGTTCAGATTACATTGGCCCCCAGTTGTTGAACGTGTTGAATTCAAAGTGTTGCTTACTATATCTAAGATTGTGAACGGTATGGCACCGTCATATCACTGCAAACTCGTGGACGTCAGGCGCCGACAAAAAGCCACCAGTTTTACCCAAGCACCATCAATTGCCTACCCCAAAATGAAGAGCGAACAAATTTATGGTGACCAAATCTTCTCACGGTATACCCCTATCTTATGGAATGGAATGCCATGCAAAATTAGAGCCGTGATGAACATTGAAACTTTCAAAAAAAATAATCAAAACTTTTCCGACGCTATTTCGGATGTTAAAATTTTCCCTCTTATTATCTGTAACAATCTTGATTTTAAATTTTATAAAGTGCGTAGCTTTTTGTAATTTTACTGATGTTTTCCTTTTATGTATATATCTTATTACAGATTTACTGAAATTTCCTCTTATGTAGTTTTATTGTCTGTATGAATCTTATATTAATTTTTACATGATGTAAAGAGCGTAGCTTACTGCAATTTTACTGAAGTTTCCCTCTTATCTAGTTTTATTATCTGTAACAATCTTATTTTAAATGTTTTCATTTTATACGCCCACATTATCATGTGAGGGTATGCCGTCGCCCCTGTCCATACGTCCACAATTGTTTGTGGACTCTCTACAGGTCACAATTCTTATCCGATTTTGACGAAAGTTTATATCCATAAGATCTCAGCTGCTTTCGATATTGGCATGTATCGGATCGAAAATTCATGGATTATGGCCTCTGTTTGGCGTTTTTAGCTTGTGGACCCAATAGAGGTCACAATTTTGAACCGATTTTGATTAACCTTAACATACATGTTTATATTATAACCCAAGGATCTTGGTTCCTTTTGATATTTGCATCCATCGGATCGTAACTTCATGAATTATGGAACCTGATTGTCACAAAAAATCACCCTTTTTTTTAGCTTGTGGTCTCTCTGGAGGTCACAATTAATTATTATCCGATGTGAAAACCCGTTTGATTATATCACCGTTACACAGTAATGAAGATTGAGTTCAAATTTCGTGAAAATCGGACCAAGACTGACAGACACAATGGCTGCACCTTGTACGCGAATACTATAGAGATATGGTATATCAAGGTTGTAGACCCTGTAGAAGTCACGATTCTGATTTTGTTGAAACTTTAAATACATTTTTATAACTCCAAGATCGTGGTTTCATTCGATAATTTGCGCATATCAGATCGTAACTTCCTGAATTATTGCCCCTCATTGTATGCAAAATCGCCTATTGTCGCTTGTCGCTTGTAGTCCCTTTGCGGGTCATGATTATTAACCTATTTTTTTTTTAAAAAAAAAAACGTTTCATTATATCACCGTTACACCGTAATGAAGTGAAGGATGAGTTCGAATTTCCTGAAAATCAAACCAAAGCTGCCGAACAAAATGGTCGCCGCTTGTATGCGAATAGTGTAAAAATATGGTATATCAAGGTTGTGTACCCTTTATTACAGGTCACAATTTTAATCTGATGTTGATGAAACTTGAAATGCATGTCTATAACCCAAAGATCTTGGTTCCTTTCAATATTTGCGCATATGGAATTGTAACTTCATGAATTATTATCCAAGGTATCATGCATATTTCTTATATACAATATACATTATAACATCTATTTCAGGTTAGAAACTGTAGATGTATTATCTAATGTAACATACATATTTCTTGTTACATCTATTTGGGTTTGTTAGAATCTATAGATGTATACATGTTGTAGAACTAGCCGGGTGTAAATCTGTATTACTGTAAACATAATTAGGTTCAATTTCTTCGTCTTGCTTATTCGATTGGCACCTGAAATATATTCCAGCGAAAGACTCAATGTATAATAAAGAAACTTTATATTTAACACTAAAACATAATTTGACAGGTAATTAAATATAATTAAGACTACCAGCAGCCATGTTAAAGCCCCAATAACACTCTTGTTGTAATTGAATAATATGTCCCAATCTTTATTCTGGTCAACAAATTGTATTATTTTACAATATTCAAATTAATTGATAATACAAATTTCATCTTAACACACCTAATTTAAAAAATTGGAAAAATTCAACTACTTGATTTGAAAAGGTTAACGTAAACCTTTTCAAATGTGACATGGATTTTAAGATATTTTCGAACCCTCTGGACAAGTAAAATATGATGTAATGGATAATTTACACAACAGGTAGGACACATAAACATCTAGTACTTAGAATAAGATTATTATTTATTTTCTAGAGCTGCCAAGCCAGCAAGAGTGTTATTGTCCCTTTAATTCTTTCTTTAATTTCGGAATTCAATATTCACACTTCACTTTGTAATAAATCCTTGTTTATATAGCAAGAGCACTAGAAAATCCAACTACAACATTGCATAATATAAGTATCAACGGGCCTAGTATTCAGACCTCTGAATGATGTCGTTCCAGGAAATATGAATGGTGTCTGTTTTAGCCTCTAGCCATCGTTAATACCCCCCATCGTGGGGATTCGAGCGGGGTTAAAAGTTCATAGTTGAAATCGTCATAGAATATACCTAATGAATAACGCTGTACTGTATGGTCGTCATTTTACGATCCATTCCAGGCATCTTCTGGCTCTGACACAATTCTGACTTTCCCACATATGGTAGACTCAGACTCGGTTGATATAATGATATTGGACTACAGGTGACTATTTCACTGAGGTGGAAATATATCATTGTCAACAATCATTGTCTAATCAAAATGTTTCGATGCACATTTCCGCTCCCCAAGACCGCACAATACACTCAAGGTGTGGTCGAGTCGGAGGAAACTGTACGATACGACAAACATAAATTAATAACTCGAAATTAATAAATTTGAATGTTACCTTTTCTTGTAGAAATGATATGTCAGGAAGAGACCTATCGTGCTAAGCATACCACATAGAAAACCAATTATTACATATACCACCGGACTTAATGCTGCACTTGTAGAAATAGGTAAACTTTCTGTTAAAGATAATATAGTGTTATAATGCAGGACTGTATGTTGTACATGTGCAGTGAGGCAATCGCTCCGTCAACAAGGGGATGATCAAAGATGATCAACAAGGTTTCCATAAATATTAAATACATTCTAATAACCAATCCCCTCTGTAACACTAGCAACAAAGAATTTGTAAGCGAGTAATTAACTTTTTTATTATTAAAACCGGAAGTGCTGACGTTTACGCTCCATCATGTTCACACATCGTCGTTTGGATGAGAATCCGATCAAATTGACCGTGTATTGGGGTATCATAAATATGACATTATGTATCATTAAAGTTTAATACACAACATCACCGATTAACAATCTGTAAACAGAACACAAAAATAAGATATTACTATTTTTATTTCCAGGGTTTTGACAATCACTGCATACTTCACAATATGTAAATACAAGTAAATAATTCATCTTGCTATGGTCAACCATCGGTATTATTACCACATTATTAATTACTTCGGGAAGTCCCCGTCTGCTTCACAATCTTACAAGATACACATTAGGACCTGTATGAAAAGCTACTGCAGGAATATTGTCACAATAATCGTGTTAAAACAAATTTAACTTTACCTGTTGTACAGTTCAATCCCATTTTACCAGGTGAACACCCATCTATACAATTTCCTGTTATCAGGTCGCATTTACCAACAGTTGTACCAACTACTGATTTACAGTTAGTATTACATAGTTTATTACATGATGGTCCCCATCTTCCATCTTTACATTCAATACAAGAGTCAGCATTACCCTGATTACAAACAGTACAATCAGTATTACAGTTGATATCACACCTGCCGCCAGTTTTACCTTTAATACAAGTTATACATCTAACACCATATCTATCACATCCACCATCACATCCCATACTACAGTTCTTATCACATCTTTCACCATATCTCCCTATACGACAGTTAGTACATTTACCATCAGATTTAGAACATTGATTGTTTAAACAACCGTCATTACAGTTCTGTTGACATCTGGTACCATAAAAACCTGTTTTACATTCTCCAGTACAGACACCAGTAGTAGGATGACATGTGTCACCAAGGCATGTATTACATGGTTGACATGTAGACCTTGATGTACTGTAATATCCAGTATTACATTGTGCCAGATCTGTAATAGAGATAAGGAAATGGAATGGTATTTGTTCTCCTATTGTTCTGCTCCGACTGCGAACGGTTCTTTTACATGCACGCCAGTTTGTACACGATGCGTCTGCTTTTTGTACTATCCGAGCGTTTTCAGCCAATGCAGGAATCAAACGTTTTAATCACGGTGCTCATCCACGAATAATGATGGATATCTAACCTTTTGACCCTATTCAAGAGTACTAAACGTTTTATGCCATTTTCTGACACGTAAGTAACCCAAAATCTAATGTCCAATCCAGTCCCCCTCCCCAACCCAAATCGAAGCGACGGTAACTGCCCCAGTTGTTTGCACTATTCTACTAATTCTAGCTCTATGTATAGCAATATAGTGTAGTGAACAGACGGACAGAGGGCCAGCTATAGTCCCGTAATTATTAAATGGTAGAGTAGCTCGCTTTTCAGCGGAGCGTCGGGTAGCCAGCCAAAAGGTGGCGAAGAACAACGACTTGTAATTTCTTTTTTCTTTATTATGAATCCGTTATTTACAGTGCTCAGCTCTCTCTCTCGACATCTATCTCTCTCTCTCTATCGAGCCCTAACTCTCTCTCTTGAGATCTCTCTTACGAGCTCTAAGTCTCTCTCTCGCGAACCGCCGTATCAATCCCACGAGTCAGGCTACTGGCAAGATGTTACCGCCGTAGACGCATCACGACTTCTCCCTGATTTCCTACTACTACTGATTTCCCGACTAAACGTACTTTTATAAGCTAGTGAGTCACGTGGCAGCTTAACCACGCCTACTACCTGTCAGTCATATGCACGCGGTCAGCGGTGCCTGGTCTATTTATATTTCTAAAGCATGTTATGAATGACAAGTCAAATAAATAGTGCATACAAGATAATAACTATGAAATGGAACAATAATAAACTTAGATATATAAAACATTAAAATATTACAACAGAATAATCTATAAATCTTACTACGAACGGTGGAACTGGCCTCCATTGTATTCGACATGACGTGAGGTTACTAGTTCAAAAAGTGGACATAGATCATAACGGTTCATAACAATAGTATCAACATACAAAGTTTAACATCACTGGACAGGATATGCCTTCGCTTTCTACAACACCTAATAGGGCCAGAATAGAATATTCAACTGAAATAACGATTACTAGTTTATTAACATCCAACGCTGCGACGTTGATACACACAATCACACATGCTTGATAAAGATAAGAGTATCATCGTCGAAACGATGCATGTTGATATAAACCAGTAATTGTTACTCCATCAATAGTATTTTAGTGTGTAACTGTTTTAATTACTAATTGCCAATCAACGCAGTGAATTGGGTTGATCTGACGCGCCATTTTGATTTCAATAGCAAAGTTATATAATATTACCTTTCTGGTCGAAACCTTACGGGGCCGAGAAAGTTCATCCAGGTTTTCCGGCGTGGTTTCACCTTGTCAGTGATGCAGGGCAGGAGGTCTGACAGGGACAGATGTCTAGTTATTCGGTTGGGACGAAAAACGAGGTCCCGTGTACACATTGGTGTGCACGTAAAATATCCCTTGGGCAAAATTTCTCTACTAGCAAACTGTATGGCGTATACCCGTCTTTATTAGCCTAGTTTCGGGACAGAACAGTGGGATGTTAAACCCCATTTCATTTCATTTCGAAAGCTTACGGAAAGTCGGCTTACTAATATAAGTCAAGGACATTCAAGCCAATTGAGGGAGATTACGTCATTTTGAAATCACATAGCTATCACAATGAAATTTATGTTTACATTCTTAAATAATAATTTACGTTTGTAGTAAGTTTATTCTTCCTGATATGATTAATATTAAGCCTTGGAAACACGTGTTTGTTATTTTTAAAAGCGGAAACTGAACGTAAAATAATATAAACACTATAATTACCTGCAAATATTTCAACTTCACACAATGTTAGAACATCAGAGGTTGAAACATAGACAGTTCTACCAGAAAATGATGTAGATGAAGGTTGATTACATCCAGTTACAGTATATATAGACTGTATTGTTGATGTTGTATCTTTATAACATGGTGTTGTTGATTGAAGTCCTGCTGCACTACACTGATCACTAGAACTTGTCTTTATCTCAAATCCTTGTAGTCTCCACCACCCTAAAAACAAACCAGTTAGAAACTAGCATTATCTTCCCAGCGATTGAATTCTTGCCACTCCCCTTGTGTGTGGTGTGTGGTGTATAATTAATGAATCTCGCTGTGTATTGTATAATAGTTAAATATCACCTTGCATTTCTTTCAATTACTTTTTATAAACGTAGATCTAGTCGTTTTATGAATAGGTAAATAGCATTCGTCTGGAAATAAAATCTCACGTAATGGATGTTATGTGTTGCAAATCATGTTAAGTTATATTCGAGACGTATCATTGTGCCAGAGATGAATGGATTGAAATGAAATGAAATGAAATGAAATGAAATGAAATGGAGTTTAACGTCCTCAACGCCGGATTAACCATGGTGGGGGTCCTTGGGCCTGGAACATGTGGGGGGTCCCTGATCACTGACCGCGAGCGCCGAAGGCGCGAAGCCCCGCATAGGGGGGACTGGGGTTTTCTCTCTCCTCCCACCCCACCCTTAAAGAAATTTTTAGAAATTGGAGGCCAGAAACGTGATTTCCTGGCATTTCAGGCACTTGTGTTGGGGCCATTTAGAAGTACTTCCCCCAGAAAAAAATAAAATTCTGCCACCAAATTAGCGCATTCTGGCGTTATTTCAGTGGACCAATCCATGCGAGTGCTGTGAAATGATGACATTTCTAGAGGAGCGGACTGTAAGTGGGCAGAGCGACATCAAACCTAATTTTGAAGTCGCTCAGTGATAAATAACGGGATTACTTGATTCCCCCACGATGATTTGATGAAAGTTTGACAAACAAAATGGTAATACGAGATTTAATCAAGAAATGTGAATATTTCGTGTGATCATGGTGTGCATCTCATCAAATTCAGCTTATACCCACAACAAATATCAACAACAACAACAACTACAGCTTATATACAATCGTACGTCAATCTGAGGCAAAATTCGCGCCACTCGAAATGATGGGGGACGAGTAATTTGTTCGAGTTATACGATAATTCGAGTTAGACGATGGTTGGTCCGATAGAAGATCTCACGACAATAAAAAAAAACGAATTGTTCGTATTACACCGAATTCTCGGATGTCGATCGCAACACACCATGGATTGAGGGGGACCCAGGGACTTCCGATGGAGGGCCCTCGAATCATTGGAGGGGCCCCGTCACTAGGTCACCGGCCGTTGTAGTCCTCGGTCCGACCATGCTCGAGGCGCGCAACTGAGATTTTGTGGGGGGCCCTTAATGTGGTGGGCCCTGGGGCCTGTGCCCCATGATGCCCCATGGTTAATCCGGCGTTGAACGTCCTACTCTTTTGCACCTAACCTGGGCTAACGGAAGACGGGCATACGCCATACAGTGTGCTATGAGGGTAATTTTGCGCTACGGCCTATTCTTATATCGAATTCCAACTGCCAAGGGATCTTTTACGTGCACTCCAATGTGTACACGGGACCTCGGTTTTTTGTCCCATCCGAACGACAAGGCAGCTGTCCTTGTGAGGCCCTCCTTCTGTATCACTGACAAGGGGAAATCACGCCGGAAAATCGAGATGAACTTTCTCGGCCAATGAGAAAGTGGCTTTAGGGACGAATATCACAGATTATTATTATTACCTTAAAATAAAAAAACAAAAAATGTTTTCTAGAATAGTTATCAATTCACTAGCCTATCAAAAATTAAGAACATATTGAAGCCGTGTATATCCAGTTCAATCGCTGCTCCTTTTGCCTCTAATGAAGCCACTAACGTTTTTCGGAGCTTACCAACTGAATACATCGCTCACATATTATGATGTACACCATGCTAAGGTTGACCGAACTAAAAATTTATACCTATTAGTCCGGTGGCTGAAGGGGGGAAAATCGCCACCCGAGCTGTGAATTTATGAGACCAAGTTTTTGTAGACAAGTTTTTTGTGTAGATTCCGAATCTGGGTGGTGATCGGGCGTTTGAGGGTTTTTTTTCGAGATATAGGGGGTCCAAAGTCTACAATGGCTGTGTGTGTGGGGGGTGGGGAATGTCATTATGTTTACATAATATATTAATAGAACAAATTTCTAGGACTGCCCATCTATAAATAAGTTTTTTATGATGCCCCTTGACAACTGTTTTGATTTGTTGGGAGGTGGGGTGGAGGGTGGAGTGGAGTGGGGATAAAATTGGCGGGAAAAGAGTTCATGGGATTTAAATGATGATTGTCAAAGAGCTTGACGTTTATAAGATTCCCATTGTGTGGGGGTGGACGCCCGAGTGGGTGCCTGTGGGTGCCTGTGTGTGCGGGGGGTGGGACAACATGTATTTTTGTGGACAGAAATCATTTCGTTCATATTGAGCTTAAAGTAGTATCTTGTTAGCGTTTTCGTTCAAAACATTAAATTCTAATGGTACTTTTCAAGAGATCTGGGAATGTAAATCAAAAACACAGTAACTCAATTTACTGATGTCGCCTTTCCCGATATTTCCTTCTCTGCCCATCTCATTATCGATCAAAATTTGTATCATCGTTTGCGGAGAGAATGACTATTTCGCCCGAGCAAGAACGCTAAATACAATAAGTTTCAGCACCTCCATTAATTTGAAATGCGAAGAGGGGTGGGTAAGATATTTTGGTGTCCTCCTGGTTGGTTGTCGTTTCTAGGATATTCTCGACACTTTCAATACTAATCTTGATATTTTTGATCCAATCAAGATTAATATTGAAAGTGTTGAGAATATCTCGGCCTACGGTAATGATTATCTGTCTTTCTTTTTCAAGATAATCCCAACTTTCTAAAAAATTTAAAGAGCTGGGATGCCGTATTTGCTGGTTTAGAAAAAAAATTGTTTATACCTTGTACGGCGAAAACCGACTTACATCAGTAGATGACACTAGAAGAAAGATCTTCTGGAGGAATTTTAATTGTGATGAAAAATAACAAAAATTTATTTCTTTATTACCATCTTGCCCGAGTAGTCTTTTGCTGCACATTAAACACAATAATAAGCATATCTAAAGGATATATGCGATCTGTTGATCAGCCACCAAGAAGATATATATCCCGCTCATATATTATAAGAATAGTAATATCTAAACATGTGTTTTATGTACATTTCCAGATCTCTCGAAAAGTACCATTATAATTTAATATTTTGAATGACGATATTGTGGGCCCGTAGTCAGCTCATAGAATTGGGAGAGGGGGCTAATTTAATTTTTTTTTTTTTGGGGGGGGGGGGGCTATGGCCGCGATACTGGTACTGAACGAAATGATTTCTGTCCACACACACACACACACAGGCACCCACTCGAGCGTCCACTCCCACACAATGGGAAAATGGGAATCTTATACACATAATTAGATATGTCTCGTCAAGCTCTTAGACAATCATTTAAATCCAATGAACTCATTTCACACCAATTTTATCCCCACTCCACCCCACCCTCCACACATGCCACTTGCTACCCCACCCTACCTCCCCACAAATCAAACCAGTCAGGCGCGGATCCAGGGGGCGGGGGGGGGGGGCGCACCCGGCGCACGCCCCCCCTTTTTTGCGGCCGCGAACATTTTTTGCCCCATATATTCTCGCGGGAAAAGAGAACAAAAATACTTAAAAATGGTAGTTATCGACAACGCACGGCCCATCATTATGACACTGAAACTTCAAACGATCCCAGCCGACGTTAAAATGGACCTGTTTTCTCGGAAGAAAGGCAAGCTGACATAATAAATAGTGTTAGGCCTGCAGCCAAACGTCTTATGTAAACACTGGACTTGCCAATGGGCCAATGACATCTGGCAAACCTCGGCAGATGTAGGGTACCGGATTCTGCCGACGTTTACCGAGTAGGTCATGGACTGACGTCGCGTACTGTGACGTCAAGTGTTGAAGGCAGCCATCTTTTACAAAGATATTAAACTACGGTACTTTCGTAATCATGTATGGCGTAGGCCTATAGAGTATTGGGTACCCACGGTTGAGCGAAAGCATAAATCACACCTTGTTTAAACGCTTAATTCCGGTTATGATAGGGAAATGATCTCCGCAAGAAAGGTAGGCTAACATAAACAATATTATTAATATTAGGCCTAATTAGGTCTGCAGCTACATGACCCTCCCTAAAATAATAAACAAACTGTACATTTTTGGAAAGCTTATAATACAAAGAGTTCCAAGAATCCAAGCACAACGTCTGCAATAACTCGTCAAGTAATTAGGCCTACCGTGCTACTTTATTAATATTATACTAACGGTAACAACTGTAAAGTTGACATAAGAATTAAATATTGGAGAAAGGCCCACCTTCATCCTCGGCAAAGAATATGATAGGCCTATTGGTTCAATTCTGATTTCAACAAAAATGCATAAAACATGTGGAACACTGGAACAAATGGAATTTTGGAAGATCCATTTATGTTAAAAGGAGTTATCTCCCTGTATGGAAAACATCAATAATTATCGCCTTTTATGGAAAATATAAATAATTATTGATAATAGTATAGGCCGAGTAGATCATTGTAGGTTTGTCAACCTATAATTTGATGATAATAAACATTCTACCTTCTCGTCCTATTATTATTTCAGCAAAAACGGGTTCCTCACTTGGTGATAACCCCGCCATACCATCCACGTCCACGGAAAGTCAATACGCAGTTGAATCTATTCAAGAAGAAACGACCACTGCTGAGTTAGATGATAATGCTTCAGGTGGGCTTAATATTGATGAACTGTAGTCCGGTTCAAATATCATTTCATTTCATTTACTATAGGTTTAATCTGGACCATCTATTTATAATACATGTATAAACAGCCCAGATGAAACCTTGAAGACCGGCAGGCCGACGGCGGCCTAGGTGCGTAAATCCCGAATAATATGACAAATCAGGCGCTGAAACAAATTCCTTTTTGCCAGCACAAGCCAGCTTCAAATTCTAGCATAACTACGAAATTCACTTGAAATTAAATCTTCGAATCTACATTCCAGAGGCAAAAGAACAGAATGAAGAGACCATGAACATGACCCCGGCCCCTACAATTCCTTTAACTCAGGAAAATGCGCGTCTGGGATTTTCAGGTATGAATCTATTGTATATTACTTCATGTAGAACTCGTGTGCCTCATGTGTCACTAACTTTTATTATTCATTGAATTATTTTTTTCGTCTTCGAATTATACACCAAACAGGATGGCAAAAATGCCCTCTTTCTGCTAATTTTATCAAGTGTTGTTGAAATTTTCATTTTCCTTTTTTTTCAGGATCAAAGGCACCAACTGGAAAAGTTCTTATGCATGACATCAGCGAAGGGGTGACCGCATTTAGAGAAAAACGACCTCTGCACGATGACCAAATTGCTTTCCTTATTGAGAACCGAAAACCTGACGTAAGTTTCAAGTTCCCAGGGAAAACTTACTGTGATAAACGCAGAGCAAGCGGCACCATGACTCGTCACTGCCAGCGACAATGGCTTGATGACACTAATTTCATAAGTTATTCAGTTATTGATGATGGTCTATATTGTCTAGTTTGCTCTATGTTTCCCATGCCAGCTCATCAAGGCTCACGATCAAATGTGTTCATTACGACACCATACAGAAATTGGAAAGATGCTGTATCTGACCTGAAAAAACACAGTGCGCTGCAGTACCACCGAGATTCTGATAATAAAATGCAAGGCTTCCTTCGAACGCGAAGTGCTCCGCACACCCGAGTAGATCAGATACTTTCGAGCAAATCACGACAAGTTATAGAACATAACAGGAAATTTCTGGAGTCAATAATAAGATGTTTGGAGCACTGCGGTCGCCAAGGCATCGGTCTTCGGGGACATCGAGACGATGGTAATCCTTTAGAAGAGGACGATGATCAGCGAGGAAACATGGGAAATTTCAAAGCGGTGGTGACATTGGTCAGTAGAACTGACATTGATCTCCGGGAACATCTCGAAAAGGGTCGAAAGAACGCCTCGTACATATCAAAAACCACTCAGAACGATTTGTTACAGTGTGTTCTGGAATACATACAGCAGCAGATAGTTGACGAGGTGAAAAAGCAGAGTTCAGGACCTTTTTTTGGTGTAATAGCAGACGAAGTTACTGATTGCAGTAACTGGGAACAACTTGGGATAGTGCTTCGTTACTGTAAGGGCAACACTCCGGTAGAAAGGCTCCTAGAATACGTGAAATGCAATGAAATTACAGGCAAGGCGATTGCAGATGAAATTATTGCCGCCATTTCGGGGGTTGGACTAGCAGGCGCGGATCCAGGGGGGGGGGGGCGCACCCGGCGCACGCCCCCCCTTTTTTGCGGCCGCGAACATTTTTTGCCCCATATATTCTCGCGGGAAAAGAGAACAAAAATACTTAAAAATGGTAGTTATCGACAACGCACGGCCCATCATTATGACACTGAAACTTCAAACGATCCCAGCCGACGTTAAAATGGACCTGTTTTCTCGGAAGAAAGGCAAGCTGACATAATAAATAGTGTTAGGCCTGCAGCCAAACGTCTTATGTAAACACTGGACTTGCCAATGGGCCAATGAAATCTGGCAAACCTCGGCAGATGTAGGGTACCGGATTCTGCCGACGTTTACCGAGTAGGTCATGGACTGACGTCGCGTACTGTGACGTCAAGTGTTGAAGGCAGCCATCTTTTACAAAGATATTAAACTACGGTACTTTCGTAATCATGTATGGCGTAGGCCTATAGAGTATTGGGTACCCACGGTTGAGCGAAAGCATAAATCACACCTTGTTTAAACGCTTAATTCCGGTTATGATAGGGAAATGATCTCCGCAAGAAAGGTAGGCTAACATAAACAATATTATTAATATTAGGCCTAATTAGGTCTGCAGCTACATGATCCTCCCTAAAATAATAAACAAACTGTACATTTTTGGAAAGCTTATAATACAAAGAGTTCCAAGAATCCAAGCACAACGTCTGCAATAATTCGTCAAGTAAGTAGGCCTACCGTGCTACTTTATTAATATTATACTAACGGTAACAACTGTAAAGTTGACATAAGAATTAAATATTGGAGAAAGGCCCACCTTCATCCTCGGCAAAGAATATGATAGGCCTATTGGTTCAATTCTGATTTCAACAAAAATGCATAAAACATGTGGAACACTGGAACAAATGGAATTTTGGAAGATCCATTTATGTTAAAAGGAGTTATCTCCCTGTATGGAAAACATCAATAATTATCGCCTTTTATGGAAAATATAAATAATTATTGATAATAGTATAGGCCGAGTAGATCATTGTAGGTTTGTCAACCTATAATTTGATGATAATAAACATTCTACCTTCTCGTCCTATTATTATTTCAGCAAAAACGGGTTCCTCACTTGGTGATAACCCCGCCATACCATCCACGTCCACGGAAAGTCAATACGCAGTTGAATCTATTCAAGAAGAAACGACCACTGCTGAGTTAGATGATAATGCTTCAGGTGGGCTTAATATTGATGAACTGTAGTCCGGTTCAAATATCATTTCATTTCATTTACTATAGGTTTAATCTGGACCATCTATTTATAATACATGTATAAACAGCCCAGATGAAACCTTGAAGACCGGCAGGCCGACGGTGGCCTAGGTGCGTAAATCCCGAATAATATGACAAATCGGGCGCTGAAACAAATGCCTTTTTGCCAGCACAAGCCAGCTTCAAATTCTAGCATAACTACGAAATTCACTTGAAATTAAATCTTCGAATCTACATTCCAGAGGCAAAAGAACAGAATGAAGAGACCATGAACATGACCCCGGCCCCTACAATTCCTTTAACTCAGGAAAATGCGCGTCTGGGATTTTCAGGTATGAATCTATTGTATATTACTTCATGTAGAACTCGTGTGCCTCATGTGTCACTAACTTTTATTATTCATTGAATTATTTTTTTCGTCTTCGAATTATACACCAAACAGGATGGCAAAAATGCCCTCTTTCTGCTAATTTTATCAAGTGTTGTTGAAATTTTCATTTTCCTTTTTTTTCAGGATCAAAGGCACCAACTGGAAAAGTTCTTATGCATGACATCAGCGAAGGGGTGACCGCATTTAGAGAAAAACGACCTCTGCACGATGACCAAATTGCTTTCCTTATTGAGAACCGAAAATCTGACGTAAGTTTCAAGTTCCCAGGGAAAACTTACTGTGATAAACGCAGAGCAAGCGGCACCATGACTCGTCACTGCCAGCGACAATGGCTTGATGACACTAATTTCATAAGTTATTCAGTTATTGATGATGGTCTATATTGTCTAGCTTGCTCTATGTTTCCCATGCCAGCTCATCAAGGCTCACGATCAAATGTGTTCATTACGACACCATACAGAAATTGGAAAGATGCTGTATCTGACCTGAAAAAACACAGTGCGCTGCAGTACCACCGAGATTCTGATAATAAAATGCAAGGCTTCCTTCGAACGCAGAGTGCTCCGCACACCCGAGTAGATCAGATACTTTCGAGCAAATCACGACAAGTTATAGAACATAACAGGAAATTTCTGGAGTCAATAATAAGATGTTTGGAGCACTGCGGTCGCCAAGGCATCGGTCTTCGGGGACATCGAGACGATGGTAATCCTTTAGAAGAGGACGATGATCAGCGAGGAAACATGGGAAATTTCAAAGCGGTGGTGACATTGGTCAGTAGAACTGACATTGATCTCCGGGAACATCTCGAAAAGGGTCGAAAGAACGCCTCGTACATATCAAAAACCACTCAGAACGATTTGTTACAGTGTGTTCTGGAATACATACAGCAGCAGATAGTTGACGAGGTGAAAAAGCAGAGTTCAGGACCTTTTTTGGTGTAATAGCAGACGAAGTTACTGATTGCAGTAACTGGGAACAACTTGGGATAGTGCTTCGTTACTGTAAGGGCAACACTCGGGTAGAAAGGCTCCTAGAATACGTGAAATGCAATGAAATTACAGGCAAGGCGATTGCAGATGAAATTATTGCCGCCATTTCGGGGGTTGGACTAGACATGAAAAAGTGCAGGTGCCAGACTTACGATGGTGCCGGTAATATGGCCGGGAAACAGAAGGGAGCTGCAAACCAAATAACCGTAAAAACTGAGAATGAGAGGGCTCCTTATTTCCATTGTGCTTCTCATCAGTTGAACCTCGCTTTGTCGAAGGCATCCAAGGTTCAAGAAATTCACAATATGGTGTGCCTCATGCAAACAATCGGATTGTTCTTCAAATTCTCCCCGAAGCGACAGCGGACTTTGGAGTCGTCAATTGAAGATTTCTGCAGAAGGATCGGCAAGAATCCAAACACTGTCAAATCCAAGTTAAAGCCCTTGTGCGAAACCCGATGGGTCGAGAGGCATACGGCATTCGACGACCTAGCGGATTTGTATGTGCCATTGCTGGAATGTTTAGATGTCATCCAAACGAATGAGAAAAATAAGTGGGATCCGAAAACAATTACAGAGGCGACAGGGATAAATGCCCAGCTTCGAAGCGCAAAATTCATTGTACCTTTCGTTGTGTGCCATTATATCTTCGGCTATTCCAAGGGTCTTGCTCGCCAGTTGCAAGGTACAGCGATAGACATTATCGCTGCCTTCGATAAAGTGGATCTTGTCATCAGCGAACTGCAAGATATTCGCAAAGACGACGTTACTGAGTTTTCAAAACTCTTCGAGACGTGTTCCAAGATGGCCGAATCTGCCGCGACGCCGCTTGTAAAGCCAAGGGCCACTGGACGCCAAACTTTGCGGAATAATGTGCCAGCAGAATCAGTAGAGGAATATTTCCGAAGATCTGTTTTCATCCCTTTTGTGGATAATGTTGTGTCGCAACTAGAAGATCGTTTCAAAGGCAAATCTCACGATGCGATTCAAGCCCTCTACCTTCTCCCTTCCAACCTCCAACATCTCGATCACCATACAGAAATGAAATTACTGGAGTATTATCATGATGATCTTCCGTCTCCTAACACTTTCCAGCAGGAACTGAGACTGTGGCGGCGCTACTGTTCAAACCGGGACGAACTCCCAAAGACTCTCAAAGAAACGTTAGACATGTTAGGGGATGAAGGATGTGAAATGTTATACGAAAATATCGCGACAATACTCAGGATTGTTCTCACTTATTCAGCCACAAGTGCGAGTGTTGAGCGCACAAACTCGGCTTTGCGGTTTGTTAAGTCGTCATATCGTTCCACCATGGGAGAGGAACGGTTCAATGCATTGGTATTGCTTTTTGTCCACAAAGATATTCATCTCGAATATGACAAAATCATCGACAGATATGCTTGGAAATATCCAAGGCGTATGGTGTTCGCGAATCCACTCACCGAGGGATTTGACTGAATGGGCGATTCCATGTGTGTTGTACGGGACATTCACAATATTGTATTAGATAATTCTAAACTAAGTTACTACATATTCAATAATTATTTTTTTGTATATGGACAGTTTATCCATGTAGACTATTATCTTATTGGAATTAATGAACATAAAATTGAAGATATCTTAAGATTAAGGGATTTTGTTATATGTTGTACGGGACCAAAAAAAAGACCTTGTTGTTCAGATATATAAATTGAAGTCAAAAGTTTCTGAAATATAAATATTTATGACAATAAAACCAGTATCTGCGGTTAGATTAGATGTTAAAGAAGTAATTGACACCTCTTAGTTTTTTATCTTGAACCTTAATTTATGTTATAGCTGCAAAATAATAGGCCTATGCTGTACGGACACTTATGAATTTAGGACACAAAAAATACACAAAACGTTAGAAACAATTTATTTTAACACAATTAAATAAGTTTGAACAAACAAACCAACAAAGATTACCAATTCAATATTTTGATATAAAGATATTTACTGGTGCAGACAAACCAAAAATGTCATGCCAATTATTGTGTTGTACGGACAACAATTATGTAGGTAGGTACCGAAACTCATGTTGCTAAACGAATTAACAGTCAGTTTAGACTGGAAAACGTAATATTTACTCCGAAACGAGCCGTTTGGTGACTTGGTTGATTGCCCGTCAGTTCCCTCCAAAGTAGGAGCAGCGCGCCCCCCCCTTTCTGAAAATCCTGGATCCGCCCCTGCCAGTTGTCCAGGGGCATCATAAAAATTTATTTATAGATGGGCAGTCCTAGAAATTTGTTTTATTAATATATTATGTCAATATAATGGCATTCAATAAACCACACGCCCACACACACAGCCATTGTAGACTTTGGACCCCCTATATCTCGAAAAAGCCACCTCAAACGCCTGATCACCACCCAACTGGTCTAGAAAAACTTGGTCTCATAAATTCACAGCTCGGGTGGCGATCCCCCCCCCCGGACTATATGAATAGAAATATTCCTGTTCAAAGAAATACAATTCATGTGATTTTGATAATTTGCACTCATATTACATCTCCAGTATATATTCCATTTGGTGGACCCAAACTCTAAACAATAGATGTGGGGAAAGTGAGGTGTCCCCATTCCACTAACGTATCTACATCTATCTATATTACTATAAGTTTACATATATATACTTACATCTTGTATCTTGTCTGTTATATATTTTAATTTGGTTGAAATAATACAACTGTTGTAAATCAACACACCACCAACCAGACTGTTTTTCTGCCGTATGAGTACATGATAGACCAATATAAGCAGAACTATTAGTATTACCATCTACAGCTCTTGAAGCAATATAACCATATCCTGTAGAACTCCGTTGTACAGATTGTTGACGAAGAGCAACATTGGTGGGTGTAGCTGTTTACAAAGGTAGAATATAATAAAGGTTGTGTTATGGGCTTTCAATTTTGAAAAAGATATATTCACGCCAATATCTTCAATAAGTTTGTTGGATCTGTATCATGTACCATCAATGTAATACTTTTTGCTCGAGAAACAAATGGCATATTACTTCATTAATTAATATCTTTGGCAAGTCAGTAGATTCACATATATGTACTTAAAGTACTTAAATCAACTTAGTCAATGATGGACATATTGTTATATAAAAAGAGCTACAGAACCATAACAAACTGGTTCTGTCTTTCAACAAAACACACGTGCTAGCAATTTTCCTATTGTGCAATTTGGCTTAAATTAATCAATCATTTTCTTATATCACAGGTTCATGGTCATGAACATGCATAGGTCTCATGAAACCCATGAAGCTAATAAAAACTATGATACTTTTGGAAATTGGTTAGAAGGCATTTAGATTCCTGAGAGAGATGACCATCTGAGATTCTAGATAGCAGAAAACTCGCCTAGTGAGTTTGGCTGACTAGTGGTTGAGAATGATTTTTGTATATATATACCATGCTTGATTGTATCCAGCTTGATATAAAATGTAGAAACGAACAGTTGCATTGTTATTCCTGATAAGACAGACGTCTTAAGAAAACATTAAGAAGAAATACACAACGTGAAAGAGAAGCAAAGACGATCAGAGATAAATTCTAGACGATCACAAGGCTACGAAAATATGTAGTAAGAAAAGATGCATGATTCGTACGTAGGATGTGGCGACCGGTTTGTCAAAGGTCCGCTCTCCACGTCAGACAGAAAAGCCTATGGTATTACATCAACCACCCTATTTACTTGCAACATGCTTACCAACACTCAGACCCAACCCCACACCTGCCACAAAAAGTTCAAACGAAACAAATATTCAGAAAAATCGGTGTTATGAATTATAACACCCCACCTTATTATATTTGCCCCTTCCTGGAAACAGGTATTTAACTGTAGAGAGGCCATTAACGACGCATTCAGTATAGGAATGCATTGCATGTACATCATGATTTTAGAAATGTTTGTGTTTTTCTTTATTACGTCTTACCAGAAAATATCTGAACTTCACATAAAGTGAGTGGTTGACTTGAAACAGTGACATATACAGTTCGAGCAGATATACTAGTTGATGTAGGTTGATTACATCTATGTATTGTATATATATCTTGTACTGTTGGTGTTGTATCTTTATAACATGATGTAGCTGATGTAAATCCTGTTTGATTACACTGACCACTAGAACTTATCTTAATCTCAAATCCCCGTAATCTCTCTTTAACTAGAAAATATAAAATGATACTGATCAATATTGTCATAAAATAACTCTTGATTCATTACACAGATCACCGGAACTTAGGATTGATGTGCCACATTTGTGATAGGAATAGATCTATGTGAAATGTTGGTGTCACATAAGAGAGAGAGAGAGAGAGAGAGAGGGAGAGAGAGAGAGGGAGAGGGGGGGGGGGGTAACGTCCACTCGACACAAACTATGTCATTTCGGAACTAACATATGGTTCAATTTTGTTTCAATCATTCTTTTGCGCATCGGGATCTTTAGTATTGGGAGGTAACCGGAGGACCCGGATCAGGCCATATTCGCCCCCCCCCCCGGAAAAAGTCCCCCGTATCAATGTTACAGCATCCCCGAGAACACTTCCCCCCGTTGCCCTGCGCTAGTTACGGCCCTGACCGGATAGAACCCACCAGGGAGAAAATGTCCACCATTCAATTATTTCTGAGAATTTTGTAAATATTACATAAAATCACGCGTAAAGTTTATTTCAAATTTCAGTGTAAGACAACCACAGAGGCATTTCTGTAATTATTAAAGAGTCCACAAGGAACACAAAACCAGGCTCAGAAACATCTAACCCCACAACGTGGTCTACCGAAGAAGTAGAAACTCACCTATACAATTAGAAATACTTACTGACATCTCTGTTAAATAGTTTGAAGATGACAATATTATAAATCTGTTGTAGATCAACACACCACCATTCATTACCAATGTTGTTTGTATGTGTACAGCTAGACTTACTAAAATCATTACTAGTATTACCATCTACAGCATTACTTGAAGTTGATCTAGAATTAAATGTTGAACTCTGTCCTGTTGGTTTGCCAAGAGCAATGTTTGTACCTGTAAATACAACAAGCAAATACAACATGGAAATACAACATGCAAATACAAGATGTAAATACAAGTTGTAAATCCAAATTGTAAATACAACTTGTAAATACATGTGGCAAATACAAATTGTAAATACAATATTGTAAATAAAAATTGTAAATACAACATGTAAATACAACATGTAAATACAACATGTAAATACAAGTTGTAAATACAAACTGTAAATACAAGTTGTAAATACATCATGTAAATACAACTTGCAAATAAGATTTGTAAAAGAAATTTGTAAATACAATATATAGATAACACATAACATTAAAACAATATGTAAATTGTTGTTTTTATTTTAAAATTTAGACCATAATGTTGACAGAAAAGCGAACGAGTTAAATATTTTCAGAATGTATAACACTGAAGATTATCCTTGTCATTATTATATCCAGACGCGGTAACAACAGACAGTCATATTCTTGAATTATGTGATGAAATATATAGTGAACAGCGACCATTTAGTAGCTGATAAACCTTGTTTTCAAGATCCCATTATAAATGAGACAACGGCGTCTATTTAATTTACTCAATACAATAAGCATGTATTAATTGTTAATATTCATAAATTAATTTTAGAAATAAAGGTATAATATTCATAATAAAACAACTTTATGGATTTACTATTTATTGGCGTATTACATGTAACGTGTTACCTTTACACACACCACATGACCTCATACAGTTATCTCTATAAAACTCATCTCTAGGATATACACTATCACCACATGATTGACAGTTGGTGTTGTTTGTATCTTTACATTCATCTAAAGCTGTAAATAAATACACGAGTATCATGTTACTATGTATCTTGTATCACATTATATACAGTGTTAAAATTATATTTTTCACAGTTACGGGAGGATAATAATAATACACCCGCTTAAGCATTGGGGATGCTGGTACATGGCTACTGTATTAAAATATATTATGTATTAGTCTCAAAAGTATCTAGTTTATGTAGTTTATAATATTACATGTATAACATGTAACAGATTACTACTTACCTAAACTAGACTTTATAATTCTATATAAATATTATAACAATTACTACTTACCTAGACTATATAATTCTATATAAATATTACATGTATGACATGTTAAATATTGCTACTTACTAGACGATATAATTATATATGAATTTATAACAATTACTACTTACCTAAACTAAAATAAAACAATAAAGATGATATTATTATAACAGCTGACAACTTATTGACTTTCATTTTTAATCACATTCGTCGAGCCTAATATAAAGAAAAAAAACAATGTAGTCAAATTTAAAGTCTTTTAAAATTCAATTATTGTGAATTCTAAAACAGTATCCTAAAAGGAAAAAACCTTGATAATTAAGGCAATATCGACATCTCCCTGTATAAAGCATTATTTTTATTTTATTTTTTTAAATATCAGTCATCTTATTCAAGAAATGTCTGTGCATGTAAATAGCGATGAGATTACTGCTCAATGGGATCATAAATATAATAAATCGTATTAGTTTTAACACGCTACCGACAATTAACGTTGCCTATTTCAATCGTAATACGATAGTTATTTAAGAATAATACAGCCATTCTATTCTCTTAACAGCAATCACTGGTGTATGTCGTTTTAAAAATAAATACATATAAAGAAACTTTTGTTGTAGAAATATTGGACTTCATTGGTGTTTTTACTTCGTCATCGTAATACATAACACTACAGGTTAAATGGTTCCTACAATTTTATTGTTAAGCTGGATTGGCTTCGAAGGTCCCTTGTGCTCAATTAATGATAGTTTACTTTCCTCAACTTAAACCTTCTTCCTTCAGATGTAAGATCTGGAGAGAAATGCCTGAAGCAAAACTGGAGGAAGAAGACTCAAAACCCGATAATAGGGTGGGAGGGTGGGTAGCAAAATGACAAACTACCAAACCATAAAATTGGAACTATTTCTATAAACCATACAGATGTTGGTGGGCAAGTGACAAATACAGTCGTGTCACGTGTTACATACTTCCGGGCGGAGGTCAAAGTTGTGAACAGTATACTTTCCTCAACTTAAACCTTCTTCCTTCAGATGTAAGATCTGGAGAGAAATGCCTACCGCTAACCTTTCCTTCCCAGCAGTCATACAATAGGAATGCGGTGCCATAGCTCTACTTTATAAACCCCCAAGTCTCCAACTCTCACTTCAACTTCTAAACCCTTTTACTGATGCACTGCTAACTTAACTTCCCAACATGGGTTTTATAATCGACATGAATTTGACGACCTGCTGTTCAACTTTGGGTTAATGTAGTCGGGCATACGCCAAAAATGTGCCATAAGGAAACACTTTTTGCCCAAATAGTGGCACTACGGCCTACTCTTTTATCGAACTTCAACACATCGGTGTTTTATACCAACCTAAAACTATTTATCCCTTGACAGTTCCTCGGTCCTGCGCTAATGGCAAGAATGAGAGACGCCTGAAAATCCCGATGATGACCTTTTCCGCCAAACCCAGGGACCTCCATCTGCAGATAAGCGAACCATCGACTTGCCGAGTCGCAGTGACTACCCAAACCGGTTTAGTTCAGGACAACCTAATACATGTATATGTAATGGGATGGTTAGAGATAAAAATTGAAAAGAAAAACCAAATGTTTTAATGTATTTAATACAAAACATCCAAATTACAACATTTCTAATTCCAGAAAATTCTGAAGTAATTTCCTTGCCCCAACCTCATTCAAATGCGTGCCATCTGCCAGGTCAGATGATCCTATATTATTATGCCTTATTAAATACCAGGAATTAGCTGACGCCATGGTAGCTAAATTTTTATTCACCAACGAAACCCTTGCATTTACATCAACCTTTGAGGTCTTCAAAACAGATGACAAAATATTGTAGAGCTTTTAAACAAATCATTTAAGACATTTCGAAGAATGTCCAAATCACGAAAACATTGAGCTAACTGTTCAAACTCGAAGTGGGTTCTGTTAATATTATTGATTCCGACGTGAATGTACAGGAAAATACAAGACAAAGATTGTGACAAATTAATCAAATTCCGAGATATATCCAAAATTGATGCCCCTTGAAAAGACTTTTATACCCGACATATTAACAATACTACGTACAATAGAATCCCCTATAAGCAACATTGAATGGTGATGTAATACTGGCGCCCTGAAGAAATCTGGACCGAAATTAAATAAATTTGCCTTCTGATTTTGAAAACAAAATCTTACAATCCACAAATTCCAAGGTAAACCAAATTTGTCTTTTCGGAAACCTCCCTTACTTGGGTATAACAGAATGTTTTTGTCACCTTTATACGCTAATACAACTATCTGGTTTGCCAAGGAAATTTGTGGAAACCAAACTGGGGTAGGGGAGATAGCCGGAACAATCAAGGTACAGTTTATTTGCTTCTGTTTTATAAAGTTAATAACGGCAGAGATCATATTAAAAGGGGGGAACACATACGCGTTCTCGTGTGAACCTATCGACTGTGCAAAAACGTTTATACCTGACGTTTTTGGAGTTCTATACGGGGTAAAATGAGGAAGAGTGACGCCATCCCTCCCCTTCATAGCGTTACAATCAAGAGACATGAGATCAATAGTATGTGGTCCGAATATTAGATCAACTCTCTTAAATGCTAAATCTGAAAGACAAGCATCCGATTTTAAAAAGGCCCTGGACGGACCATCAGCAGGATTATCTGAAGATGGAATGAAAACTAAATTTATGTGAATATTGAATTCTTGCAGAATAAAAAATATATCCTTAAGAATGTTATTTAAAATCGAAGACCGACTCCCTTGTTTTTCCCAGCTATCTACAAGGGGTTTATTTTCGATATTAACATCTAAGCGGTAATCTTTAACATCATGTCTAATACAAATTAACGCCCTTAAAAGAGCCAAAGCCTCTTTTACCATGATTGGGTAATCGATTTCAGATGATAGCCAATAGTCCCCGAAATACTGTTTCTGACTATTGAAAATAAACTCAGCACCCCATTTGAAATTTGAAGCATCAGTAGACAAGCATAAAACTAGGTGCTCTTCCTTAACCCATTGTTTGGAACCCTGCCATTCAGATAGAAAACCCCAAAATACAATTTCCTCCCTCAATTCTAACGATAAAAGACATACAAATTCTTTCGAAGCCGACAACATTGAAATCGCGTTAAAACACTCCGAAGCGAATAATTTCGCTCCTGGTACTGCTAAAGAAAACGAAATTATTTTCCCAGCAAATCTTTGCAAAGATAATAAATTTATACTATTAGATTCTAATATAAATTTTCTTAGGCTCAAAAATTTACAAACTTTTTCCTCTGTTAGACGAAAGGTCTGTTTTTGCGCATCAACCCACATTCCTAAATAAATTAAACGTTGTGTTGGGATTAACGTAGACTTCTGCAAACCGATAAAAAAACCCAAGACGAACTACAACTTCACACGCAACGTAAATTGCGATTTTCGCGCGTTCTAAGTTTGACAATGACAAATTAGAATTTATCTGCTTAACGAAACGGTCATCGATATAAATTAGGTTATTTACGCCAATAGACCGTAAATAGGAAGAAACATGAGTATTTAAGGTATTGTATATAAAAGCAGAATTCTTCCATCCGAATGGAATAGTGTTGCATACATAGTAAACGTTATTCCACTGAAAACCTAAAAGTTTACGCGAGTTTCTGGATAAAAAAAACATGGTCATACCCACTCTTGTCATCTAATTTTGTTAGAAAAGAAGAATTGGTCACAAATCTAGGTATATCATTTAATGAATCTAAGGAAAAAGGGCAATCCTTCATCCAACAATTAAGATATCTCATGTTTAAACATAAACGTGGTTTAGTAGGCTCGACAGTTAATGAAGAAACTACATAACGCGGGGATACTTCATTTACTGTACCCCAAACAGTAATGGCGCCAGTGGAAAGACGGTTCTTAATTTCCGTTGTAATAAAATCTTGAAAATTGAGACAAGAGTTGGAATTAGAAAACACTTTAGAAGGTGGATAGCTATGATCATATTTTCTACTTCCATAAAACCCGTTAAAATGAACTATGAAGTTTTCTACATTAACTCCGTCACTTAACCAATTCAAAATATTGATAGAATCCGGCGATTCCAACAAAATATCCCGCCATTTATCAACATGCGAGTGAATACTTCCTGCCCTAAAGTTATTGGGATCCCTAAAAACTAAATTCTGTATAGAAACTTCCAAAGGGTTAAATAACACATATTCAGCTGTCTTGACTTCTTTCCACTGACAAGGTTTTCCTTCATAGTCTACCCAAGTGTTACATATTTCCTTAACACTCTAGAAATATATAAAGCAAACAAATTATTTATTACATTTAGCAACAACATGGCCCATTTCCCCACATTTATAACATATGATTTTGGGACTTTGCGGTATAAACCGGGGCTTTTGAAATCTTTGTTTTGAAGGTTGATCCCCCCATGCTTTAATAAACTTCTGTTCCTTTTCCATTAACTGATATTCTTTTTTGGATGAAAGCATGAAAACAATCAATGAGCCCACATTAGGATTATGTTTGTTCGCCAAAAACCGTTGGAGGATAAAACCATATTCCTCTGCACTTTGGTCGCATGACTTCCTAGCTTTCTCGTCAAGAAGAATGAGTTTCTGGTGCAGAGTGTCAAGGTTTATGTCCGAAGTTCTAGAGGCATATTCTTTAACTTCTCTAACCATTACCTCAACCGACTCTTTCTCCTGTTTATGTTTCTGTTCTTCCAGTTGCTCTTTTAACCTTTTAATTTCTTGTCTAGCATCAAACTGAAAATATCAAATAAAGTCTAAGTCTTTCCAATTTGATAGAGTATTCTCAACCTCGAGGACCTGTCTGCCAGTGCTAACATTCAGTTGAGAAGCCAGTAAACCCACGGTATTCCCTGTTGCAACACTGAGTGTGGAATGGTATACTCCTCTAGCATGGAATTCGTTCTCCAACCAACGTGAGACAAAATGTCTCTATCTGAAACACCCAAACTCTTGAGAGTAATAGCACACCCACTACGTAACCCATGTGGAGTTTCCCCATTGAAAAGCTTGATAGCCGACAAATGTTTTTTAAGCCGGTGGTTCATAGCTGAAGAGGACACAGGTGCATCTTTTACGCCTACACCTCCAGCAGAACAAGGTCTGAACAAATAACCTGAATTGAGTTCTATTCCAAGTGAGTCGCAAACTCTAATGTAAGATTCCAACTCCAAAACAGCACAAATTTCCTGGTTTTCCACGGGAGGAATAATTAACCTTCTTGGTTCCGAACTTAAAGATTTTCCTTCAGACATGTGAATATATAAACCATCACCATTTGGTAATTTTCTAACCTGAGAAAACTTCAATCTACCCAAATCACCAGCTCTGTCACCTGAGAAACACAGTAACTTAAAATAAGCCTTATCTCTAGCTAAACAATATCTTTGAGTCCTGGTCAAAGCTTCCTTAGATACATCAACATCAATGGCTCTACACATGCGAACGATTTTATCCAAAAATACAGGTTTGGCCTTTTTCTTACTAAGAAGCGCCCTTGCTTGCTCAATGCGCACCGCTTTAAGGTGGTTTTTTACTGATGGTGAGGCCAATGGATTCCCTACCCCAAGCCTAGTGTTCCAATCCGCACCTCTACCATGGTCACGAAAAATCGCTCTTAAACGACCAATCAAACTGTCGACAGTAGATGCAGCCATCCGCCTTGGACAAACGCACAGAGAATGTTTTAATACTTTATACTTTTTGGGACAGGATTCGTAATGAATTTGACTTTTACCACAATTTTCCTTAAACACTAAAAATTGCCTCATAACAAAAGGGGAAGCATCATCTAGAGATCTCGGTGGATTAAGTAAAGTCAAAAAATGTTTTAATTCTTCGCTTAACTTCTGTTTCTGTTTCGAATACTTCATATTTAAAACGAAACTATCCAATTCATTAATCCTATCACTGATAGATTTTGCATCCACAGTGGATACCTGAAGGAAAAAAAAAATGAAAACTACTCAATATAATCCAATTTTTTAATAAACTAAATTAAATGAAATTGGCAGAAATATTAGAAAATGTTTTTGGGACAACCTTTTGCCTATCACCCCTGTCAACCATCTTTCAAGTTAATATGGAAAGGTGCCTAACGCAAAACCCGATCAGATTCACAACATTTTATTTCATTAACGCGCATAAGATGACAACTGTGCAATTCGTAGTACTTGCAAATTACCTTCCAAAGCACATTAAATTAGGCTGATAAAACCCGACATCAGCCCCGGTCTAACAACTAGATATCATTCTTAGGCCGACACACCTGCATGACAAGGTATCGATCTCGGCCGACTAACCAGTACGAATAAAATATCTATTTCAGGCTCATAAAACCAAACATCAATCTTCAGTTCACAAAACCGTACCAATAGGTATCAATCTAACACAAAAACATAGAACTAGATATCAATTTCTATATACGATCCATCGAAAAAAACATACAACTAAATATCAATTTCAGGCTGATAAAACCATACATCTAAATATCGATTTCAGGCTGATAAAACCATACAGCTAAATATCAACTTCAGGCTGATAAAACCATACAAATTAAGTATTCATTCCAGACTGATAAAAACAACACAAATTAAATATCCATTTCAGGCTGATAAAACCATACAACCAGGAAAAGACCCCCAAACTGGTAAAAGATAGAACCCATTTTAAATGTAATTTGAATGAATTCCCCCCCCCACACACACACACCCCCACCCCACCCCCGAAGTTTATCGTTGTGATAAATAGCAATAAATGTGACCTTTCGACTCGAATAGTACCGTAAAAATAAAAAATCGAATGAATTCGAAATTAAATTTGAAATTAGGCCCATAATGCATCAATATCAAGTCTTCATCCCAATAAATTAACTATGCATTTTTAATAATTGCCATCCAAGAGTTGTTTTGTCTTTCCTTCCGAGATTAAGAAAAAAAATATATTAAATTCACAACAGAATAAATGAGTAAACCTATACAACATAAACATATTCATTTCAGGCTGAAAAACCACACCGAGATGCCATACTGAGATGCAAATTGTGACATATCTGCCTTTCTATATCACAAAACCGACCACACCAAAAATTTGCACACCTCTGCAACTTTGGCAAATATAGCAAAGACATATGTACCTCATCATGAGCAGTGACGTCATTCACAGCTCCAGATTTTCTCTTTTTAGATGTTGTGGGGCCATCATGTAACTTTGAATTGGCAACCTGAATAGCAGCATAAGCGAGAAATACCACCTCCTTCTGTTCAACAGTGTTTAAATCAAACCCCAAAATTTCAAACACCTCTTCGATAACAGAGTTTGTCCAACCAGTGTCCAGGAAACGTTTTAATATCTCGTCTTTTGAAAGGGATTTGAGGACATCATTTTCCTTAAAAGAAAATTCCGATTTCGTTCCCTTTCTAAACTTTTTCAAGACAGGGATAATGTCTTCCCGGTTTAACACGGCGTTGTTAGAGAGGACAAACATTTCGTCCAAACAGTTGAGCTGTTGGTGGGCAAGTGACAAATACAGTCCTGTCACGTGTTACATACTTCCGGGCGGAGGTCAAAGTTGTTTTATAACCGACTAATTTCTGCACCGCCCCGGGGGGGGGGGGTGCCTTATTTGGTCATAAACAGATAGAATTTGATGGATATTTTGACAATGGTTAGGATTTTACCAAAACATCACTGTTTTCAACATATAAACATGTTCCCCGCTTTTATTAGTACGTGGGATTTGACTCTATAGCAAGAGCGAACCAACAATTTTTCAAAGACCCAATACTGTCTTAAGGACCATGAAGTCTTACACTGTGTATATAATATGTGAAATATTCGCTGATAAATACGTGGTCCCTCTAGATACCCACACGCGCATAACCTTATATGCATATTCTGACGTCCCCGCAATACAAACTTGGTCATTTCGGGACTAACATATTGTTCAATTATATTTCAATAATTCGCTTGCCGGAGCACCGGGAGAAAACCCCACGAGGTTAGATCCTACGCATTGTCACATTCAAGCGTTCAAAATCACGCCACTTGACTCAATGAAACCCCCAGACAATCCAACATACACAATATATATATATCCTGGTGAAGATAGTTGGAAATCGATATAAGCGTAGACCGTCGTGCCTTATAGCACACTGTATGGCGTATGCCCGTCTTCATTAGCCCACAGCTATTTTACTTGTTCCGATTGCGATTAGCCTATGTTCCAGATACTTGACAGCATTGAGAGCGAGAGAGAGAGGGGGGAGAGAGAGAGGGTGGCGTTTAACGGCCACTCGACACAAACTAGGTCATCTCGGGACTAACATATGGTTCTATTTTATTTCAATGATGCGCTTGCGCGTAGGTATCTTTAACAGTGGGAGAAAACCCTCGAGGCTGGATAGGCGATCATATTCCTTGCCACGTGTATAGACTAAATAAGTGGTATTACTTACCAGCAAGTTATAAAATGTGTAAAGAAAATGTGACACACCGGCCTATTTACATGTTTGTCAACGTAAACCTATTACAACATACCTGACTTATTATAGTTTGTGAATAATGAAATAGTATTAAACGATATACAGCGACGGTTCACATCGTATATTTCAGTTCTTGTCTTCTTATATGACGTATAGTTCTATTTGAGGATTTCACATACCAAAATAATGTGTGATGTGGTTTTTGTATGATAAAAGAGAAAGAGAGAGAATGGGGTTTAAGGTCCACTCGACACAAACTAGGTCATTTTATTTCAATAATTCGCTTGCGCGTAGGGGTCTTTAGTGGTGGGAGAAAACCGGAGTACCCTGAGAAAACCCACGAGGTTGGACAGACGACTCTACTCCTTGCCACGTACAACCGGGGATTCGGAACCACGCCAGTTGACTCAATGGCAGGCCGTATGATACAGCGCGCTCACGCTAACCATTCGGTCACCCAACTCCCCTTGTATGATAAAAACACACAACTTTAATGTAAACGTCCATATAAGATCTTCATACATGGTTTAATTTTTTTAAAATTAATTTGATACTTGAATATATATGTATTTACACAAACAGAACATTATCATTTGTATCAAATAATAAGACTTTAAACATATAGGTATGAATTATAGAACTTACCATAATATGTTCTGTACCAACAGAATTAGAAGCAGTTGAAATACTTTAAATATATAAATTTAAATTATAGAACTTACTATATGCTCTTTACCAACAGAATTAGAAACAGTTGAAATACTTTGTAAAATGGATGAACATACATCTCACATGCTAGTAGTCCATCAACTAATTTTAAAGGAGGAAGTAAATTACATGCTAGTAGTCCATGATGATCTATATACAGTGAATTATCATAAGGGGTTAAAAAGGTTAACAATACTAAAATATATTACTATTGTTGAATTATCTACAGGTTTCACCTCAGCTTTTCAAGACATACAATAACAATGACGTGAAGGCATTGACGATTGATAATACAATACTATAATAATAATGAAGTATATGTATCTATTATAATATTGTAGTTATTTTTAAATGTTTTTTTAACTTGGATTTAAATATGTCAAACGTCATTGCTCTTTCAAACTCAATGAAATTGTTGAATATACTATATCAAAATGTCATTGTAATTTGAGTTATTTGCTAACAATCTACCATTTAACAAAGATCAAATAGCAGAGAGACACAGACACAGAAAGAGAGACGAGGCAGAGGTTTAACACCCACCCGACACAAACTAAGTCATTTCGGGACTAAAATATAATTAATTTTATTATTTCAATAATTCACTTGCGTGTACGGTGTCTAGCAGTGGGAGGGAAAAAGAAAACCCCTAGAAAATACAGAAGGTCGGACAGGCCACCATATTCCTTGTCACGTACAAGCAGAACAACCAAAACTTCCCACTTGACACAATGATTGACATTAGAATAGTGTACAATGTCAACAAAGTATTCACCTATCAATAAACAACTATTGGATTTTAGTAATAATTTTATAAACATAATATAGCACAATATAAATAAACAATTATTATATTGTAAATATAGAATTACTGGATTTTATTAATTATGTTATAAACATACTACAGCACAATATCAACAAAGTATTCATCTATAAATATACAACGATTGATTTCTATTATAAATATAATATAACACAATGTTAACAACGTATTCATTTGTAAATATAGAATTATTTAAAGTGATAAAACATAGCAATTGACAACGGTATTATTTTATCTTATTAACAATTAGGATACATTTTGTTGTTAAAACTTGTCTCGCTAAGTAGTATAAATGTTCCTCAAATTCAAAGTGTCTATCGAACATGCAAACTTTTGTATTCTATTAAGACGAAATAAACTAAAATAATAAACTAACATGTTTCTTTATTTTACTACCAATGTTCCTAGTTAAGGCATCTTAATATTACAATAAATAATATTCAATCCATTTTAAGTAGAACTAATATTTCTATTTCTATAATTATGTGTGGCTTTCACATAGGTACGTACAATATATCATCTATTAACAATACATTTTGTTGTTTAGGCAATGAACTGTTTCCCGAGAATTACTCATCGCATTCTTCCTGTTGATCTTCTTGAGGGGCCACGCTAATCGAAAACGCCAGAGGCTCCGCCAATTACAGTACCACCAGCATTACAATTGACACGATTGTTCCTAGGCCATTGCGCATAGATTTACGGAGTTTTAATGTTACGCCAAAAGTCAAAGATGGCACGAGTGCGCGTTGCATCATAAGATCTGTAGTCCACTGGCGTGGTTTCGATTCCCCAGTTGTACGTGACAGGGATTAGGGTCGCTCTCACTGCTAATGAACCTTAAACACAATGGAATTATTGAAATTAAAAAGAATCAATAATATCTGAATGACCCAGTTTGTGTCGAGTGGACGTTAAACCCGGTTCTCCCTCTCTCTCTAAAGATGGCAACAGTGACGCCATGCTCGGTTACTGGTCCATAGCACGCGAGAACGTCATCCGTTAATAATCCACAAACTACTGATTATCTTCCACATTCATCAATATATACATCAATTTAGTATTCTACCACGTATTTATTATATGGCACAAACATCATGTTCATTAAATGACAAGTACATTATTTACATCAATTACTAATCCACTAAGTTTTGATTAGATGGCATATATATATATGTATAAGTATCCATTAGATGATATATGCATATATACAAAGGACCCCTAATTCATACAGCTTTATATTAGAATAACACAATTCATTAACATAACAGTATATTTCAATTTAATTTAATTAGAAATACCTTAAGTATTTTAAACATAATAAGATTGCAATCATAAAATGTCTATAGAAAAAGGACACCATATATAGAAAATACATCAATAAATCTTCACTTGAATGCGAATTAAAAGGTAATATAACTTTTGGTTTGATATGTAGATCAAAGTAAGATTTAATGCATGAGATATTGATCAGATGTTCCGTTATATATATGTGTATACAATTATATACAATATACACTATTACATCTATTTGGCTTTGTTACATTCTATTGATGTATACGTGTTGTTAGTATCATCTGCCGTGTGATCTAATGTATCATACATATTTCTCGTACTGTCTTCTGTATTAAACGACTGGTTTACATAGTCTACATTATGTGTATTAGTAGGAATATTCTGATATCCAGTGGTTAATGTATCATCTGTTGTAGAACTAGTCGGGTTTAAATCTGTATTACTATAAACATAATCAGGAACAGTGTCTTCTTTTGGCCTATTCGATTGACGCCTGAAATATATAATAAAGAAACATAATGTTTAACACTCAAACATAGGTTGGCAGGCAATAAAATATACATCCAGCAGCAGCCATGTTTTGGGCTAAACAGTTCCTAATATATAACAATTACACTAATGCAATAACTCTGTGTGGCGGTGAGAAGTCACAAACATAGTCCAATACAGTAAACAGTTGGCATATCAAAATAACGTTTAGACTAGAATACACAAGGCCCACGTTCGCCATTTTATGATCCACGTCAAGCTTCGTTTGGCTTTCACACTCTTCTATCTTTCCGACATATTGAAGACTGAAACTAGATTATATATAACATAATGAAGTACATGTTATCAAATTGATTATTCCACTCTGTGAAGATGTTTCACTGTTTGCTTATCAAAATGTGTTGATGCACTCTACTCTCAATGGCGGTATATGTCAGTCTTGGCCAGGTGGTGTCGATGAAACTATAGGATTCGTTAATATATATAGCCTGTATAAATCAATTAATAACTTGTAATTATTACAATCTTACCTTTTCTTGTAGAAACGATATGCAAGAAAGACTGCTACCGTGCCTAGTATACCACACAGAACACCAATTACAACATAAACCACAGGACTTAATGCTGCGCTTGTAGAAATAGGTAAAAATTTTGTTAAAGATAATATCAAAGCGTTATTTCGACAGTGCCTATATTATCCACACTGAACACCAACCAAATCAAATACAACAGGGACTATATGCACAGCTATGCAAACGTTCTGTTAATGATAACATCATAGTACTTTATATATCACACAGAGCACTAATTGCAACACAAAACCACAAGACTTTATGTTGTATATATATATAGATAGCCAGCTCTGTTAAATATAATATCACAGTGTTATTTCGTTTGATCGATATTTTATTTCGATTTCAGAATGGTTTCCTTTTTTTGTCTTGATGTTGTACTGATTTATCTTCATTTTGTAATGGTTTCTATGGTAATGTTGTTCAGCTTAAATGTTTTACTTGTTTATCTTGATGTTTTACTGTTTACTGGCTTATCTTAATGTTAACGATAAAAACCCCCCCACTGTACTGAAGATAACAAAGACAGCGAAATATCATCTGGGATTATATACTTATCTTAAGAAAAAACAATTATCCTGACTATCCAATGACTGGAAGTGGCATTCATGTGTATTCCAGCTGACATAGTGATATATTTATTAATATATTCGATATGAGAATAAAAGTGTCTTACCGTGACAAGTGGGACCTTGATAGCCTTCAGCACAACCAGCCAGTCCACAACTACCAGTAATTACATCACATGGTGTTTCATCAACACAGTTACCACATTTATTGTCACAGTTGTCACCATAAGTCCCAGCTTCACAATCTGTAAACAAACAACACAAACATTAATCACGCTATCGTGAAAAATCGGTATCGTTACAACGCCATGTTTTATATGGGGACATTCCTACACGTTTCTCAATCAATTTATACAAATGTGCCTTACCTAGATACTAGTAGGACCACTAAGAATGAAAGCTATTTGAGTAATATTGTCACAATAATTACGTTAAAACAAACTTAAATATACCTGTTGTACAGTTAGATCCCATTTTACCAGGTACACATCCATTTATACAATTTCCTGTCGTCTGATCACATTTCCCAATAGTTGTACCAGCTACTGATTTACAGTTAGTATTACATAGTTTATTACATGATGGTCCCCATCTTCCATCTTTACATTCAATACAAGAGTTGCCGTTATATCTATCACAAACAGCACAATCAGTATTACAGTTGTTGTTACATCTGTCTCCAGTTTTACCTTTAATACAAGATGTACATCTACCATCACTTCTATCACAGCCACCTTCACATCCTGTACTACAGTTCTTATCACATCTATCACCATATCTTCCAGTAACACAGTTCGTACATCTACCATCAGATTTAGAACATTGATTGTTTAAACAACCATCATTACATGGTTGACATTTTGTACCATAAAAACCTGTTTTACAATCTCCAGTACAGACACCATTAGAAGGATCACATGTGTCACCAAGGCATGTATTACATGGTTGACATGTAGAACTTGATGTACTGTAGTATCCAGTATTACATTGTGCCAGAACTGTAATATAGATAGGGAAATGGAATGGTATTTGTTCTCCTATTGTTCTGCTCCGACTGCGAAAGGTTCTTTTACATGCACGCCAGTTTGTACACGATGCGTCTGCTTTTTGTACCATCCGAACGTTTTCGGCCAATGCAGAAATCAAACTGCGGATCTATATATGTTAGCGGGCTAACGTTTTAATCACGGTGCTCATCCACGAATAATGATGGATATCTAACCTGTTGACCCTATTCAAGTGTACTAAACGTTTTATGCCATTTTCTGACACGTAAGTAACCCAAAATCTAATGTCCAATCCAGTCCCCCTCCCCAACCCAAATCGAAGCGACGGTAACTGCCCCAATCGATTGTACTATTCTACTAATTCTAGCTCTATGTATAGCAATATAGTATTAACATACCAAGTTTAACATCACTGGACAGGATATGCCTTCGCTTTCTAAAACACCTAATAGGGCCAGAATAGAATACTCAACTGAAATAACGATTACTGGTTTATGAACATCCAACGCTGCGACGATGATACACACATGCTTGATAAAGACAAGAGTATCATCGTCGAAACGATGCATGTTAATATAAACCAGTAATTGTTACTCCATAAATAGCATTTTAGTGTGTAAATGTTTTAATTACTAATTGCCAATCAACGCAGTGAATTGGGTTGATCTGACGCGCCATTTTGATTTCAATAGCAAAGTTCTATAATATTACCTTTCTGGTCGAAACCTTACGGGCCGAGAAAGTTCATCCAGATTTTCCGGCGTGGTTTCATCTTGTCAGTGATGCAGGGCAGAAGGCCTGACAGGGACAGATGTCTAGTTATTCGGTTGGGACGAAAAACCGAGGTACCGTGTACACATTGGTGTGCACGTAAAATATCCCTTGGGCAAAATTTCTCTTCTAGCAAACTGTATGGCGTATGCCCGTCTTTATTAGCCCAGTTTCGGGGCAGAATAGTAGGATGTTAAACCCCATTTCATTTCATTTCGAAAGCTTACGGAAAGTCGGCTTACTAGGTCAAGGACATTCAAGCCAATTGAGAGAGATTACGTCATTTTGAAATCACATAGCTATCACAATAAAATTTATGTTTACATTCTTAAATAATAATTTACGTTTGTAGTAAGTTTATTCTTCCTGATATGATTAATATTAAGCCTTGGAAACACATGTTTGTTATTTTTAAAAGCGGAAACTGAACGTAAAGTAATATAAAGACTATAATTACCTGCAAATATTTCAACTTCACACAATGTTAAGGCTTGGTAAGTGGTTGTTGAAACATAAACCGTTCTACTAGAAAATGATGTAGATAAAGGTTGATTACATCCAGTTACATTATATATAGACTGTACTGTTGATGATTTATCTTTATAACACGATGTTGCTGATTGAAATCCTGCTGCACTACACTGACCACTAGAACTTATCTTTATCTCAAATCCTTGTAATCTCCACCACCCTGAAAATAAACCAAATAGAAACTCAAGCATAACATAGTATTATCTTCTCAGCGATTGAATTCTTCCTACTCCCCTACTGTGTGGTGTATAGTTAATGAATCTCGCTGTGGATTGTATAGTATATAGTTAGAATATCACCCTGCATTACTTTAAGTTACTTTTATAAACATAGGTCTAGTCGTTTTATAAATAGGTAAATAGCATTCGTCTGGAAATAAAATCTCACATAATGGATGTTATGTGTTGTAAATCATGTTAAGTTATATTCGAGACGTATCATTGTGGCAGGGGTGGGGATGGGGTCTTTGTGTTAGTAGATTATTATTATTACCTTAAAATAAAAAACCAAAATATCAAAAATGTTTTCTAGAATAGTTATCAATTCACTAGCCTATCAAAAATTAAGAACATACTGGAGCCGTGTATATCCAGTTCAATCGCTGCTCATTTTGCCTCTAATGAAGCCGCTAACGTTTTTCGAAGCTTACCAACTGAATACATCGCCCAAATATTATGATGTACACCATTCTAAGGTTGACCGAACTAACAATTTATACCTATGAATAGAAATCTTCTTGTTCACCGAAATGCAATTCATATGTTTTTGATAATTTGCACTCGTATTACATCTCCTTTTTATTTTCACTAACGCATCTATATCTATCTATATAACTATGAGTTTATATACTTACATTGTGGGTTCTGTCTGTTATATATTTTAATTTGGTTGAAATAATACAACTGTTGTAAATCAACACACCACCAACCAGACTGTTCGTCACTTGTATGAGTACATGATAGACCATTATCAACAGAACTATTAGTATTACCATCTACAGCTCTTGAAGCATTATAACCATATCCTGTAGAACTCTGTTGTACTGATTGTTGACGAAGAGCAACGTTTGTGGATGTAGCTGTTAAAAAATCGAGAATATAATAGAGGTTGTTATAATGGGCTTTCATTTTCTATAAAAATATCCATGTCAATATCTTCATTCAGGTTGCTGGTCCTGCATCATGTACCATCAACTACCAACACTCAGACCCCATCCCCACCCCTGCCACAAAATGTTCAAACGAAACAAACTTTCGAAGTAATGAATTATAAAACCTCATCTTACCCCCTCCAAAACGGAGATATTAGTGATTGTATTCGTCCATTCCTAGAAACTGGTACTTAACAATGGAGAAGGCCATTATAGCGACGTATTCAGTTTAGGAATGCTTTACGTCATGATTTCAGAAATGTTTTTGTTCTTTTTATTACTTCTTACCAGAAAATATCTGAACTTCACATAAAGTAAGTGCTTGATTTGAAACAGTGACATATACTGTTCTAGCAGATATACTAGTTGATATAGGTTGATTACATCTCTCTATTGTATATATATCTTGTACTGTTGGTGTTATATCTTTATAACATGATGTAGCTGATGTAAATCCTGCTTGATTACATGTACCACTAGAACTTATCTTAATCTCAAATCCCTGTAATCTCTCTTTAACTAGAAAATATAAAATGATACTGATCAATATTGTCATAAAATAACTCTCTCGATTCATTACACTGATCACGTGTCTAGTTATCAAATCTATTAAATCTCAGCTATATGAATTACATACCACTATAAATCGATACCGCTAGAGTCCCTAACTAGGACATCTGACAGAACAGGGTTAGGTGCAGTTATTAAAGCTGGGGGGGGGGGGGGGGGTCAAGGTTTGTAAAATGTCCTGAGGGAGGAGGGGGGGGGGGCAGAGAGTAGGCTACACCAGAATCAGAAGTCATACAAACTGTTGGATAGATAGTACATTCTCATGCACGGCACATGTCAATAGATAGATTGTTACTGACAGTGTTTTTGAGAGAAACATGGGCAAAATGTCCACCATCCAATTATTTGGGGGAATTTTGTTAATCTGATATAAAATCATGAGTAACGTTTATTCAAAATTTCAGTGAAATTCATCCACGGAAGCGGTTCTGTAATTATAAAAGAGTCCACAAGGGACTAAAGCAAGGCTCAGGTATATATTTTATAACGAAATTGACTATAGAATTAGAAATACTTACTGACATCTCTGTTAAATAGTTTGATGTTGTCAATATTATAAATCTGTTGTAGATCAACACACCACCATTCATTACCATTATCTGAAGTATGTGTACAGCTAGACATACTAAAGTTATTACTAGTATTACCATCTACAGCATTACTTGAATTTGCTATAGAAGTATGTGTTGAACTCTGGGATGTTGGTTTGCCAAGAGCAATGTTTGTACCTATTAATACAACATGTAAATACAAGTTGTAAATACAAGTTGTTCATACAATTTGTAAATACAGCATGTAAATACAATAAGATAAATAACACACAACTTTAAAAGAGTATGTAAAATATTGTTTTTATTTCAAATTGTGGACCAAAATGTTTACAAAAAAAAACAAACGCGTTCACGTTCAATATGTTCATAATGTATAACACTGTGTTTATGACCGAAACCGGTAACAACATATTCTTGAAGTATGTTATGGAATGTATTGTGAATAGGAACTATGTTTATAGCTGACGTTAGTGATAAAACCTGTTTTCAAGATCCCAATACAAATGCGATAACGGCACCTATTTAAATTATTCAATACACTAATAGAATAAAACAAGACTTTATGGATTTACTATTTATTGGCGTATTACATGTAACATATTACCTGTACAAACATCACATGACTTCATACAGTTCTGTCTATAAAACTCATCTCTAGGATAGTCAGTATCACCACATGATTGACAGTTGGTGTTGTCTGTATCCTTACAAACATCTAATGCTGTAAAAATACACGGCTGTCATGTTACTAAGTATTTTGTATGGCATTTTATATAACATTAAAAGTATATTTGTTTTACCATTACGGGAAGATAATAATAATAAATAAATTGCATTATATCTGTGAAAAGTAGATGATAAGATCCTACTAGACAGAGAGTAGGGAACACCTGCCTAATATCTGGGGTGCTCGGACATGGCTACTGAATTAAAAGTACCTAGTTTATGTAGTTTATAATAATACATGTATAAAATATTAAATATTACTACTTACCTAAACTAGACATTATAATTTTATATAAATACTATAACAATTACTACTTGCCTAAACTAAAATATAATAATAAAGATGATATTATTATAACAGCTGACAACTGATTCACTTTCATATTTAACCACATTCTTCAGGGCTAACATAAAAAAATAGTCAAATTTACTTCTTTTTTTTAAAATTCAATTATTGTGAATATTAAAAACAATATCCTGAAAGAAAAAAACCCTTAACAATTAAGGCCCGGCGGGGGGGGGCGGGCTGGAGGACACGGAGAAACCCACGAGGGAGAGAGAGAGGGGTTTAAAGTCCACTCGACACATACTAATTCATTTCGGGTCTATGTTTCTATATAGCTACGTTCACACTGCATGCGCATTCATTGCGAATTCCGGAAACCGGTCTCCGGAATTCGGATTGGTTTTTCCCGGATTAAAAGCGGTGCGTCACATTGCAGTTTATTCGTATTTAATTCAAAATTAAAAGCGCCACACTGAATGCGCCAGACAGTCGTATTTGTGGTTTTATGCTGCTTATGTTTAATTTCCTGGAGGCAAGCAACCCCGGGTCTTACATCTCCGCCTTGCAATACTGGCATGGGGAAACGACGCCCGAAAATCAAGATGAACGTTTTCGGTCAACACCGGGGGCAAACCCTGCACCACCGGACTAGGGCAGAATAGGGCAGAATTTAGTGTGTTGTAAATGGAAAGTATGCCACAACCCGTGTTGACTGTTCGGAGGACTCAGCGCAGAGGGCGTAAGTGTCGTTGCCTGACAACCTATCTTTTAGCTTGTTATGTTACCACAGTATTTATCATGGCGAACTGTTGGGAGAAAGCGATCGGCGAGAGAACCTTCGCATGTCAAGGGCTACGTTCGAGATAATAATATGCAGTTTGTTGAGGCCAGCCATTGCAAAACAACATAAAAGACTCCGGAGGCCAGTGCCTCGCCACGAGCGACTGGCTGTAACACTTTGACGGTTTGATCTGAATCAAGCGTGTCACTCTCAAATCTTGACTGTGAATAATCGGAATAATTGTTCCGGGTTGAATTCGGAAAAATATACGGATTCGTTGATTCAGATTCAGTACGGTTTTTATCGAATTAAGTGTGAACGCAGCTTATTTTATTTCAATAATGCACTTGCGCGTAGGTGCCTTTAGCAGTGGAAGGAAACCGGAGGAGCCAGAGAAAACCAACGAGTCTGGATAGGCGACCCTACTCTTTGTCACGTACAACCGAGGAATTGAAATCACGTCAGTTGACTCAATGAAAGACCTTATGATGCAACTCACACGCGCTAAACATTCGTCATCCAACCTACCGCAATCCATTGTGTATAGAATAAAGAAATTGTATTTCTTACATGCAAGTTATAAAATGTGTAAAGCCTATGTGACACACCGGCCTATTTATATTGCCGTAGTGTTGCTTTTTGGGGGTTGTACCTGATTCCAACACTTAACGACGAAAACTCAGATAAATAGTTAAAATTGAACTTTTAATAAACGAGTGTCCAAAACTGGCTAACGGTCACAATAACGATATAGGTATCGCTAGGGCGAGCCGGTCACCAGACTGAAGTTACAGTAGAATATAGAACATATATACAAGCTTAGGATTAATATAATTATATAATGATATTTGATAATGTTAAATTGCACATAGGAAACAGATGTTTAAATACAGAAGAAGATATGGACATAGCAAGAACACGTGTTAACTATAATTACGTAATATATATCGTTACATTAAGTATAAACCCAAACAGTTAAAAGACATGAAAGATTAATGTGATATCAATTCGGACATTGGTCAATTACTACTTAAACTAAAATCATATATTAAAATATACAAAGATACACTTTAACAATATGTTTGTCAACGTAAACCTATTACAACGTACCTGACGTATTATAGTTTGTGAATAATGAAATAGTACTAAACGATATACAACGACAGTTCATAACGTATATTTCATTTATTGTCTTCTTATAAGACGTATATTTCACTTATTGTCTTCTTATAAGACGTATATTTCTATTTGAGGCGTTCACATAACAAAATAACTTGTGATATGGTTTTTGTATGATAAATACACACAACTGTATTGCAAACGTTCACATGAGATCCTCATGGCCCGGTGGCTGAAGGGGGTGGAAACGCCACCCGAGCTGTGAATTTATGAGACCAAGTTTTTCTAGACCAATGTTTTGCGTAGATTCCGAATCTGGTGGTGATCAGGCGTTTTCAAGATATCTGGGGTCAATAGCCTTCAATGGGCGCGTGTGTGTGGTGGGCAGTCCTAGCAATTTATGTTTTATATATATATATAATATCAACATGTCATTGCCCCACCTCCACTACACACACACGCCCATTGTAGGCATTTGACTCCCTTTATGTCGAAACCGCCCGTCAAACGCCTGATCACCACCGAGATTCGGAATCTACATAAAAAACTGGTCTAGAAAAACTTGTTCTCATAACTTCACAGTTCGGGTGGCGATTCTCCCCTTCAGCCATCGGACTATCATGCATGGTTTACATTTTTTGAATCAAGTTGATACTTGAATACGTATGTGTACACAAACAGAACAGTATCATTTGTATCAAATAATAATACTTTAGATACATAGATATAAATTATAGTAAATTATATATAGATATAAATTATAGAACTTACTATATGCTCTGTACCAACAGAATTAGAAGAAGTTGAAATACTTTGTAAAAGGAATGAACATACACCTCACATCAAATAATCTTAAAAGAGGAAGTAAATTACATGCTAGTTGTCCATGGTGATCTATATACAGTGAATTATCATAAGGGGTTAAAAAGGTTAACAATACTAAAATATATTACTATTGTCGAATTATTTACAGTTTCACCTCAGCTTTTCAAGACATACAATAACAATGACGTGAAGGCATTGACGATTGATAATACAATACTATAATAATAATGAACTATATGTATATATTATAATATTGTAGTTATTTTTAAATGTTTTTAAACTTGGACTTAAATATGTCAAACGTCATTGCTCTTTCAACCTCAATGAAATTGTTGAATATACTATATCAAAATGTCATTGTAATTTGAGTTATTTGCTAACAATCTACCATTTAACAAAGATCAAATAGCAGAGAGACACAGACACAGAAAGAGAGACGAGGCAGAGGTTTAACACCCACCCGACACAAACTAAGTCATTTCGGGACTAAAATATAATTAATTTTAATATTTCAATAATTCACTTGCGTGTACGGTGTCTAGCAGTGGGAGGGAAAAAGAAGACCCCTAGAAAATACAGAAGGAATGCAATGAAATGGGGTTTAACGTCCTACTCTTCTGCACCTGACCTGGGCTAATGGAAGACGGGCATACGCCATACAGTGTGCCATGAGGGAAATTTTGCCCGGGCAGCGGCGCTACGGCCTATCCTTATATCGAATTCCAACTGCCAAGGGATCTTTTACGTACACTCCAATGTGTACACGGGATCTCAGTTTTTCGTACCATCCGAACGACTAAGCAGCTGTCCTTGTCAGGCCCTCCTTCTGCATCACTGACAAGGGGAAACCACGCCGGAAAATCGAGATGAACTTTCTCGGCCAATGTAGGGATCGAACACCCGACCTGTCGGACAGGCCACCATATTCCTTGTCACGTACAAGCAGATTAACAAAACCTTGCCACTTGACACAATGATTGACATTAGAATAGTGTACAATGTCAACAAAGTATTCACCTATCAATAAACAACTATTGGATTTTAGTAATAATTTTATAAACATAATATAGCACAATATAAATAAACAACTATTATATAGAATTACTGGATTTTATTAATAATGTTATAAACATACTACATGTATATCACAATATCCACAAAGTATTCATCTATAAGTATACAACGATTGATTTCTATTATAAATATAATAACACAATGTTAACAACGTATTCATTTGTAAATATAGAATTATTTAAAGTGATAAAACATAACAATTGACAACGGTATTATTTTATTAACGATTAGGATACATTTTGCTGAAACTTGTCTCGCTAAATGCAAACTTTTGTATTCTATTAATTAAGGCGAAATAAACTAAAATATTAAACAAACATGCTTTATCATTTTACTACCAAAGTTACTAGTTAAGGCATGATAATATTACAATAAATAATATTTATCCTTTTTAAGTATAATTATGTATGTCTTTGACATAGGTCTGTCCATACATTTTGTTGTTTACACAACGAACTATTCCCCGAGAATTACTCATAGTATTCTTCATGTTGATCTTCTTGGGGGACACGCTATTCGATAAACGCCGGAGGCTGCGACAATTACATTTCCACCAGCGTGACAATTTACATGATTGTTCATAGGTCATTGCGCATAGATTCACGGAGTTTTGATGTTACGCTAAAAGTCAAAGATGTCAAGTGTGCGCGTTGCATCATAAGATCTGTAAGTCCACTGGCGTGGTTTCGATTCCCCAGTTGTACGTGACAGGGATTAGGGTCGCTCTCACTACTAACGAACCTTAAACGCAATCGAATTATTGAAATAGAACAGAATCATTAATATCCGAATGACCTAGTGGGTGTCGAGTGGACGTTAAACCCTGTTCTCCCTCTCTCTCTAAAGATGGTAACAGTGACGTCATGCTCGGTTACTGGTCCATAGCACGCGAGAACGTCATCCGTTAATAATCCACAAACTACTGATTATCTTCCACATTCATCAATATATACGTCAATTTAGTATTCTACCACGTATTTATTATATGGCACAAACATCAATATTCATTAAATGACAAGTACATTATTTACATCAATTACTAATCCACTAAGTTTTGATTAGATGGCATATATATATATATATATGTATAAGTATCCATTAGATGATATATGCATATATACAAAGGACCCCTGATTCATACAGCTTTAAATAAGAATAACACAATTCATTAACATAACAGTATATTTTAATTTAATTTAATTAGAAATACCTTAAGTATTTTAAACATAATAAGATTGCAATCATAAAATGTCAATAGAAAAAGGACACCATATATGGAAAATACATCAATAAATCTTCACTTGAATGCGTATTAAAAGGTAATATAATTTTTGGTTTGATATGTAGATCAAAGGAAGATTTAATGCATGAGATATTGATCAGATGTTCCGTTATATATATGTGTATACAATTATATACAATATATAGTATTACATGTACATCTATTTGGCTTTGTTACATTCTATTGATGTATACGTGTTGTTAGTATCATCAGGTATATGATCTAATGTGTCATACATATTTGTCGTACTGTCTTCTGTATTAAACGACTGGTTTACATAGTCTACATTACGTGTATTAGTTGGAATATTTTGATATCCAGTCGTTAATATATCATCTGTTGTAGAAGTAGTCGGGTGTAAATCTGTATTACTGTAAACATAATCAGGATCAGCGTGTTCTTTTGGCCTATTCGATTGGCGCCTGAAATGTATTCCAGCGAAAAACTTATTCATACTATAATAAAGAAACACCATGTTTAATAAACAAACATGTTTTCAGGCAATGAAATATACATCCACAAGCAGCTTTGTTTTGAGCTAAATAGTTCCTAATATATAACAATTGCGCTAATGCATAAACAGACATGTGACGAGCCCAGGGAAAGAATGATCTAAGTCACTTTTTCCAGGAATCCCAGTTAATGGCGCCATCTAGTCGCAAACTGTATAAGCGTTTTGTGGAACAATCCAATTCAGGTAAAAACGAGTCACATTGAACCACGGCCCTTCTGAAATGGCCTCCCGGACAAAAGACCATTGTACCCTTTACTTAACCTTAATTTGACTTAAAAGTTGAAGTCAGTTGTACTGGTAAGTATGGTTCATTGTAATTAAACCCACTCGTTGTTCTGTTTGTGTCAAACATTTTCGTCCAAAAGTCTGTTTTGCGTTTTATGTGAGGCGGTCAGGAGTGACAATAGTTTCCAAATACAGTAAACAGTTGGCGTATCAAAATAAGGTTTAGACTAGGCCCACGTTCGCCATTTTATGATCCACGTCAAGCTTCGTTTGGCTCTTGTAGACTCTTGTAGGCTCACACTAGATTATATATAGCATAATGGACTACATGTTATCAAACGGATTATTCTACTTTGCGGACATGTTTCACTGTGAACAATCAAAATGTTTTGATGCACTCTACTCTCAATGGCGGTATATGTCAGTCTGGGCCAGGTGGTGTCGATGAAACTATAGGATTCGTTAATATAGCCCGTATACATCAATTAATAACTTACCTTTTCTTGTAGAAACGATGTGTAAGAAAGACTGCCACCGTGCCTAATATACCACACAGCAGACCAATTACAACACCAATTACAACATATACCACAGGACTTAATGCTGTGCTTGTAGAAATAGGTAAACTTTCTATTAAAGATAAAATCAAAGTATTATTTCGACAGTGCCTATATTATCCACACTGAACACCAACCAAATCAAATACAACAGGGACTATATGCACAGCTATGCAAACGTTCTGTTGATGATAACGTCATAGTGCTTTATATATCACACAGAACATTAACTGCAACACAAAAACACAGGACTTAATGTTGTATATATACAGAGGCTGCTCTGTTAAATATAATATCACAGTGTTATTTCGTTTGATCGAAATTTTATTTCAATTTCAGAATGGTTTCCTTTTTTGTCTTGATGTTGTACTGATTTATCTTAATTTTGTAATGGCTTTTATGGTAATGTTGTACAGGGAAATATCATCTGGGATTATATACTTATCTTAAGAAAAAAACAATTATCCTGACTATCCAATGACTGGAAGTAACATTCCAGTTCATGTGTATTCCAGCTGACATAGTGATATATTTATAAATATATTCGATAAGTAGCTTACCGTGACAAGTGGGACATTGATAGCCTTCGGTTATTTGAGTATTATTGTCATAATAATTATGTTAAAACGACGATGAATGAAAACTATTTGAATATTATTGTCAATATAATTATGTTAAAACAAACTTAAATTTACCTGTTGTACAGTTAGATCCTATTTTACCAGGTAAACATCCATTTATACAATTTCCTGTCATCTGATCACATTTACCAATAGTTGTACCAACTACTGATTTACAGTTAGTACTACATAGTTTATTACATGATGATCCCCATCTTCCATCTTTACATTCAATACAAGAGTTGACATCATACTGATTACAAACAGTACAATCAGTATTACAGCTGTTATTACATCTGTCTCCAGTTTTACCTTCAATACAAGATGTACATTTACCATCACTTCTATCACAGCCACCTTCACATCCTGTACTACAGTTCTTATCACATCTATCACCATATCTTCCAGTAACACAGTTAGTACATCTACCATCAGATTTAGAACATTGATTGTTTAAACAATCAACATTACAGTTCTGTTGACATTTTATACCATAAAAACCTGTTTTACAATCTCCAGTACAAACACCATTAGAAGGATCACATGTGTCACCAAGGCATGTATTACATGGTTGACATGTAGAACGTGATGTACTGTAGTATCCAGTATTACATTGTGCCAGATCTGTAATAGAGATAGGGAAATGGAATGGTATTTGTTCTCCTATTGTTCTGCCCCGACTGCGAAAGGTTCTTTTACATGCATGCCAGTTTGTACACGATGCGTCTGCTTTTTGTACCATCCGAACGTTTTCGGCCAATGTAGGAATCAAACTGCGGATCTCTGTATGTTAGCGGGCTAACGTTTTAATCACGGTGCTCATCCACGAATAATGATGGATATCTAACCTTTTGACCCTATTCAAGTGTGCTAAACGTTTTATGTCATTTTCTGCCACGTAAGTAACCCAAAATCTAATGTCCAATCCAGTCCCCCTCCCCAACCCAAATCGAAGCGACGGTAACTGCCGCAATCGATTGTACTATTCTACTAATTCTAGCTCCATGTATAGCAATATAGTATTAACATACCAAGTTTAACATCACTGGACAGGATATACCTTCGCTTTCTAAAACACCTAATAGGGCCTGAATAGAATACTCAACTGAAATAACGATTACTGGTTTATTAACATCCAACGCTGCGACGATGATACACACATGCTTGATAAAGACAAGAGTATCATCGTCGAAACGATGCAAGTTGATATAAACCAGTAATTGTTACTCCATAAATAGTATTTTAGTGTGTAACTGTTTTAATTACTAATTGCCAATTAACGCAGTGAATTGGGTTGATCTGACGCGCCATTTTGATTTCAATAGCAAAGTTCTATAATATTACCTTTCTGGTTGAAACCTTACGGGGCGAGAAAGGATTTTCCGGCGTGGTTTCCCCTTGTCAGTCATGCAGGGCAGAAGGCCTGACAAGGACAGATGTCTAGTTATTCGGTTGGGACGAAAAACCGAGGTACCGTGTACACATTTGTGTGCACGTAAAATATCCCTTGGGCAAAATTTCTCTACTAGCAAACTGTATGGCGTATGCGCGTCTTTATTAGCCCAGTTTCGGGGCAGAACAGTGGGATGATAAACCCTATTTCATTTCATTTTATTTCGAAAGCTTACGGAAAGTCGGCTTACTAAGTCAAGGGCATTCAAGCCAATTGAGAGAGATTATGTCATTTTGAAATCACATAGCTATCACAATAAAATTTATGTTTACATTCTTAAATAATAATTTACGTTTGTAGTAAGTTTATTCTTCCTGATATGATTAATAATTAGCCTTGGAAACACGTGTTTGTTATTTTTAAAAGCGGAAAATGAACGTAAAGTAATATAAACACTATAATTACCTGCAAATATTTCAACTTCACACAATGTTAAGGGTTGGTTAGTGGTTGTTGAAACATAGACTCTTCTACCAGAAAATGATGTAGATAAAGGTTGATTACATCCAGTTACATCATATATAGACTGTATTGTTGATGATTTATCTTTATAACATGATGTTGCTGATTGAAATCCTGCTGCACTACACTGACCATTAGAACTTATCTTTATCTCAAAACCTTGTAATCGTCCCCACCCTGAAACCAAACCAAATAGAAACTCAAGCATAACATAGCATTATCTTCTCAGCGATTGAATTCCTCCTACCCCCCTTCTGTGTGGTGTATAGTTAATGAATCTCGCTGTGAATTGTATAGTATATAGTTAGAATATCACCCTGCATTACTTTAAGTTACGTTTATAAACATAGGACTAGTCGTTTTCTAAATAGGTAAAAAGCATTCGTCTGGAAATAAAATCTCACATAATGGATGTTATGTGTTGTAAATCATGTTACATTATACTCCAGACGTATCATTGTGCCAGAGGCGAATGGATTGAAACTTTAAGGACGAATATCACAGATTATTATTATTACCTTAAAATAAAAAAAAAACATATATCAAAAATGTTTTCTAGAATAGTTATCAATTCACTAGCCTATCAAAAATTAAGAACATATTGAAGCCGTGTATATCCAGTTCAATCGCTGCTCATTTTGCCTCTAATGAAGCCACTAACGTTTTTCGGAGCTTACCAACTGAATACATCGCTCAAATATTATGATGTACACCATGCTAAGGTTGACCGAACTAACAATTTATACCTATGAATAGAAATATTCTTTTTCAAAGAAATACAATTCATGTGATTTTGATAATTTGCACTCATATTACATCCCCAGTATATATTCCATTTGGTGGACCCAAAACTCCAAACAATAGATGTGGGGAAAGTGAGGTGTCCCCATTCCACTAACGTGTCTATATATATCTATATTGCAATAGGTTTAATGATCTACCTACATCTTGTGTCCCCATTCCACTAACGAATCTACATCTATCTATATTGTCATAGGTTTAATGATCTACCTACATCTCCTGTCTTGTCTGTTATATATCTTAATTTGGTTGAAATAATACAACTGTTGTAAATCAACACACCACCAACCAGACTGTCTTTCTCTTGTATAAGTACATGATAGACCAATATCAGCATTACTATTAGTATCACCATCTACAGCTTTTGAAGCAATATAACCATATTCTGTGGAACTCTGTTGTACTGAGTGTTGACGAAGAGCAACGTTGGTGGGTGTATCTGTATAAAAAGGTAGAATATAATAAAGGTTGTGTTATGGGCTTTCAATTTTGAAAAAGATATATTCACGCCAATATCTTCAATAAGTTTGTTGGATCTGTATCATGTACCATCAATGTAATACTTTTAGAAGAATTTTTGCTCGAGAAACAAGATGGCATATTACTTCATTAATTAATATCTTTGGCAAGTCAGTTGATTCACATATATGTACATAAAGTACTTAAATCAACTTAGTCAATGATGGACATATTGTTATATAAAAAGAGCTACAGAACCATAACAAACTGGTCTTTCAACAAAACACACGTGCTAGCAATTTTCCTATTGTGCAATTTGGCTTAAATTAATCAATCATTTTCTTATATCACAGGTTCATTGTCATGAACATGCATGGGTCTCATGAAACCCATGAAGCTAATAAAAACTATGATACTTGTGAAAATTGGTTAGAAGGCATTTAGATTCCTGAGAGAGATGACCATCTGAGTTTCTAGACAGCAGAAAACTCACCTAGCGAGTTTGGCTGACTAGTGGTTGAGAATGATTTTTGTATATATATATATACCATGCTTGATTGTATCCAGCTTGATATAAAATGTAGAAACGAACAGTTGCATTGTTATTCCTGATAAGACAGACGTCTTAAGAAAACATTAAGAAGAAATACACAACGTGAAAGAGAAGCAAAGACGATCAGAGATAAATTCTAGACGACCACAAGGCTACGAAAATATGTAGTAAGAAAAGATGCATGGGTCGTACGTAGGATGTGGCGACCGGTTTGTCAAAGGTCCACTCTCCACGTCAGACAGAAAGGCCTATGGTATTACATCAACCACCCTATTTACTTGCAACATGCTTACCAACACTCAGACCCAATCCCACACCTGCCACAAAAAGTTCAAACGAAACAAATATTCAGAAAAATCGGTGTTATGAATTATAACACCCCACCTTATTATATTTGTCCCTTCCCGGAAACAGGCATTTAACTGTAGAGAGGCCATTAACGACGCATTCAGTATATGTACATCATGATTTTAGAAATGTTTGTGTTTTTCTTTATTACGTCTTACCAGAAAATATCTGAACTTCACATAAAGTGAGTGGTTGACTTGAAACAGTGACATATACACTTCGAGCAGATATACTAGTTGATGTAGGTTGATTACATCTATCTATTGTATATATATCTTGTGGTGCTGATGTTGTATCTTTATAACATGATGTAGCTGATGTAAATCCTGTTTCATTACACTGACCACTAGAACTTATCTTAATCTCAAATCCTTGTAATCTCTCTTTATCTATATAATATAAAATGATACTAATCAATATTTACATAACTTGATTCATTACACAGATCACCAGAACTTGTCTAGTTCCCAAATCTATTGAATCTCAGCTATATGAATTAAATACAACTATACGATCGATTACCAGCTTAGGATTGGTGTGCCACATTTGTGATCGGAATAGATCTATGTGAAATGTTGGTGTCACATAAGAGAGAAAGAGAGAGAGGGGGGGGGGGGGTTAACGTCCACTCGACAGAGACTATGTCATTTCGGGACTAACATATGGTTCAATTTTGTTTCAATTATTCTTTTGCGCATCGGGATCTTCAGCAGTGGGAGGTAACCGGAGGACCCGCATCAGGCCATATTCGCCCCCCCCCCTGCAAAAAGTCCCCCCGTATCAATGTTACAGCATCCCTGAGAACACTTCCCCCCGTTGCTCTGCGCTAGATACGGCTCTGACCGGGATAGAACCCACCAGGGGGAAAATGTCCACCATTCAATTATTTCTGCGAATTTTGTAAATATTACATAACATCACGTGTAAAGTGTATTTCAAATTTCAGCGTAAGACAACCACGGAAGCATTTCTGTAATTATTAAAGAGTCCACAAGGAACACAAAACCAGGCTCAGAAACATCTAACCCACAACGTGGTCTACCGAAGAAGTAGAAACTCACCTATGTCTCTGTTAAATAGTTTGATGATGACAATATTATAAATCTGTTGTAGATCAACACACCACCATTCATTACCAGTGTTGTTTGTATGTGTACAGCTAGACTTACTAAAATCATTACTAGTATTACCATGTACAGCATTACTTGAAGTTGATCTAGAATTAAATGTTGAACTCTGTCCTGTTGGTTTGCCAAGAGCAATGTTTGTACCTGCAAATACAACATGCAAATACAACATGCAAATACAACATGCAAATACAAAATGTAAATACAACATGTAAATACAACTTGTAAATACGACATGTAAATGCAATATACAGATAACACACAACATTAAAACAATATGTAAATTGTTGTTTTTATTTAAAAATGTAGACCATAATGTTTACAGAAAAACGAAGAATGTATAACACTGAAGATTCTCTCTGTCATTATATCCAGACGCGGTAACAACAGACAGTCATATTCTTGAATTATGTTATGAAATATATGGTGAACAGCGACCATTTAGTAGCTGATAAACCTTGTTTTCAAGATTCCATTATAAATGAGATGACGGCACCTATTTAAATTTCTTAAAACAATAAAAATGTCTTAATTGTTAATATTCTTAAATTAATTTTAGAAATAAAGGTATAATATTCATAATAACACAACTTTAAGGATTTACTATTTATTGGCGTATTACATGTAACGTGTTACCTTTACAAACACCACATGACTTCATACAGTTCTGTCTATAAAACTCATCTCTAGGATATTCAGTATCACCACATGATTGACAGTCGGTGTTGTCTGAATCTCTACATTCATCCAATGCTGTAAAAATACATGGCTGTTATGTTACTACGTATTTTGTATCGCATTTTATATAGCATTAAAAGTATATTTGTTTTATCTGTGAAAAGTAGATGATAAGATCGTACGAGACAGAGAGTAGGGAACACCTACCTAATATCTGGGGTACTCGGACATGGCTACTGAATTAAAGGTATCTAGTTTATGTAGTTTATAATATTACATGTATAAAATATTAAATATTACTACTTACTTAAACTAGATTTTATAATTTTATATAAATACTATAGTCATTACTACTTACCTAAACTAAAATATAATAATAAAGATGATATTATTATAACAGCTGACAACTGATTCACTTTCATTTTTAACCACATTCTTCAGGGCTAACATAAACAAAATAGTCAAATTTAATTCTTTTAAAATTCAACTATTGTGAATTTTAAAAACAATATCCTGAAAGCAAAAAAACCCTTAACAATTAAGGCGGGGGGTGGAGGGCCCGAAGAAAACCCACGAGGGAGAGAGAGGGGGGGTTTAAAGTCCACTCGACACATACTAATTCATTTCGGGTCTAACATATGTTTCTATTTTATTTCAATAATGCGCTTGTGCGTATGTGTCTTAAGCAGTGGAAGGAAACCGGAGGAGCCAGAGAAAACCGAGGAATTGAAATCACGTCAGTTGACTCATTGAAAGACCTTATGATACAACTCACACGCGCTAAACATTCGTCATCCAACCTACCGCAATCCATAGTGTATAGAATAAAGAAATTGTATTTCTTACATGCAAGTTATAAAATGTGTAAAGCCTATATATGTGACACACCGGCCTATTTATATAATTGTCAACGTGAACCTATTACAAAGTACCTGACTTATTATAGTTTGTGAATAATGAAATAGTACTAAACGATATACAACGACAGTTCATAACGTATATTTCACTTATTGTCTTCTTATAAGACGTATATTTCACTTATTGTCTTCTTATAAGACGTATATTTCTATTTGGGGCGTTCACATAACAAAATAACTTGTGATATGGTTTTTGTATGATAAATACACACAACTTTATTGCAAACGTTCACATTAGATCCTCATAGCCCGGTGGCTGAAGGGGGGGGGGGGGGGTCGCCACCCGAGCTGTGAATTTATGAGACCAAGTTTTTCTAGACCAATGTTTTGCGTAGATTCCGAATCTGGTGGTGATCAGGCGTTTTCGAGATATTGGGGGTCAAATGTCTTCAATGGGCGTGTGTGTGTGGTGGGCAGACCTAGAAATTTATGTTTTATTTATAATGTCAACATGTCATTCCCCCACCTCCACCACACACACACGCCCATTGTAGACATTTGGTTCCCTTTATGTCGAAACCGCCCCTCAAACGCCTGATCACCACCCAGATTCGGAATCTACACAAACAACTGGTCTAGAAAAACTTGGTCTCATAAATTCACAGTTCGGGTGGCGATTCTCCCCTTCAGCCACCACCGGACTATCATGCATGGTTTACATTTTTTGAATCAAGTTGATACTTGAATACGTATGTGTACACATACAGAACAGTATCATTTGTATCAAATAATAATACTTTAAATATATAGATATAAATTATAGTAAATTATATATAGATATAAATTATAGAACTTACTATATGTTCTGTACCAACAGAATTAGAAGCAGTTGAAATACTTTGTAAAATGGGTGAACATACACCTCACATCAAATAATCTTAAAAAAGGAAGTAAATTACATGCTAGTTGTCCATGGTGATCTACATACAGTGAATTATCATAAGGGGTTAAAAAGGTTAACAATACTAAAATATATTACTATTGTCGAATTATTTACAGGTTTCACCTCAGCTTTTCAAGACATACAATAACAATGACGTGAAGGCATTGACGATTGATAATACAATACTATAATAATAATGAAGTATATGTATATATTATAATATTGTAGTTATTTTGAAATGTTTTTAAACTTGGACTTAAATATGTCAAACGTCATTGCTCTTTCAAACTCAATGAAATTGTTGAATATACTGTATCAAAATGTCATTGTAATTTGAGTTATTTGCTAACAATCTAGCATTTAACAAAGATCAAATAGCAGAGAGACACAGACACAGAAAGAGAGACGGGACCGAGGTTTAACACCCACCCGACACAAACTAAGTCATTTCGGGACTAAAATATAATTAATTTTATTATTTCAATAATTCACTTGCGTGTACGGTGTCTAGCAGTGGGGGGGGGGAGACCCCTAGAAAATACAGGAGGAATGAAATGAAATGGGGTTTAACGTCCAACTCTTCTGCACCTGACCTTGGCTAATGGAAGACGGGCATACGCCATACAGTGTGCGATGAGGGAAATTTTGCCCGGGCAGCGGCGCTACGGCCTACTCTTATATCGAATTCCAACTGCCAAGGATCTTTTACGTGCACTCCAATGTGTACACGGGATCTCGGTTTTTCGTAACATCCGAACGAATAGGCAGCTGTCCTTGTCAGGCCCTCCTTCTGTATCACTGACAAGGGGAAACCACGCCGGAAAATCGAGATGAACTTTCTCGGCCAATGCAGGCATCGAACACCCGACCTGTCGGACAGGCCACCATATTCCTTGTCACGTACTAACAGAATAACAAAACCTTGCCACTTGACACAATGATTGACATTAGAATAGTGTACAATGTCAACAAAGTATTCACCTATCAATAAACAACTATTGGATTTTAGTAATAATTTTATAAACATAATATAGCACAATATAAATAAACAACTATTATATTGTAAATATAGAATTACTGGATTTTATTAATAATGTTATAAACATACTACATGTATATCACAATATCCACAAAGTATTCATCTATAAATATACACCGATTGATTTCTATTATAAATATAATATAACACAATGTTAACAACGTATTCATTTGTAAATATAGAATTATTTAAATCGATAAAACATAACAATTGACAACGGTATTATTTTATTTTATGAACAATTAGGATACATTTTGTTGTTGAAACTTGTCTCGCTAAGTAGTATAAATGTTCCTCAAATTCAATGTGTCTATCGAACATGCAAACTTTTGTATTCTATTAAGACGAAATAAACTAAAATAATAAACTAACATGTTTCTTTATTTTACTACCAATGTTCCTAGTTAAGGCATGATAATATTACAATAAATATTATTCAATCAATTTTAAGTAGAACTAATATTTCTATTTCTATAATTATGTGTGGCTTTCACATACGTCCATAAATATATCATCTATTAACAATACATTTTGTTGTTTAGGCAATGAACTGTTTCCCGAAAATTACTCATCGCATTCTTCCTGTTGATCTTCTTGAGGGCCACGCTATTCGAAGTTTTGTTATTACGTCAAAAGTCAAAGATGACAAGAGTGCGCGTTGCATCATAAGATCTGTAGTCCACTGGCGTGGTTTCGATTCCCCAGTTGTACGTGACAGGGATTAGGGTCGCTCCCACTGCTAATGAACCTTAAACGCAATCAAATTATTGAAATTAAACAGAATCAATAATATCTGAACGACCTAATGGGTGTCGAGTGGACGTAAAACCCGGTTCTCCCTCTCTCTCTCAAGATGGCAACAGTGACGTCTTGCTCGGTTACTGGTCCATAGCACGCTAGAACGTCATCCGTTAATAATCCACAAACTACTGATTATCTTTCACATACATCAATATATACATCAATTAGTATTCATTATGGCATATACATATTCTATACATCAATTTCTAATCTACCACGTATTTATTATATGGCATATACTACACATATAAAGATCAATTAGTATCCATTATTTTAATTACATTCAATATCATAACAATATATTTTGATTTAATTTAATTAGAAATATTCTAAACACATTTCATATAATGTCTATACAAAAAGAACATCATATATGGAAAATAAATCTTCCCTTGAATGCGAATTAAAAGGTAATATAATCTTTGGTTTGATATATAGATCAAAGTAAGATATAATGCAATAATGCATGAGATATTGATCAGATGTTCCGTTATATATATATGTGTATACAATTATATACAATATACAGTATTACATCTATTTGGCTTTGTTACATTCTATTGATGTATACGTGTTGTTAGTATCATCTGCCGTGTGATCTAATATGTCATACATATTTCTCGTACTGTCTTCTGTATTAAACGACTGGTTTACATAGTCTACATTATGTGTATTAGTAGGAATATTCTGATATCCAGTAGTTAATGTATCATCTGTTGTAGAACTTGTCGGGTTTAAATCTGTATTACTATAAACATAATCAGGATCAGTGTCTTCTTTTGGCCTATTCGATTGACGCCTGAAATATATAATAATGAAACATAATGTTTAACACTCAAACATAGGTTGGCAGGCAATGAAATATACATCCACCAGCAGCCATGTTTTGGGCTAAACAGTTCCTAATATATAACAATTACACTAATGCAATAACTCTGTGTGGCGGTGAGAAGTGACAAACATAGTCCAATACAGTAAACAGTTGGCGTATCAAAATAACGTTTAGACTAGAATACACAAGGCCCACGTTCGCCATTTTATGATCCACGTCAAGCTTCGTTTGGCTTTCACACTCTTCTATCTTTCCGACAAATTGAAGACTGAAACTAGATTATATATAACATAATGAAGTACATGTTATCAAACGGATTATTCCACTCTGTGGAGATGTTTCACTGTTTGCTTATCAAAATGTGTTAATGAACTCTACTCTCAATGGCGGTATATGTCAGTCTTGGCCAGGTGGTGTCGATGAAACTATAGGATTCGTTAATATATATAGCCTGTATACATCAATTAATAACTTGTAATTATTACAATCTTACCTTTTCTTGTAGAAACTATATGCAAGAAATACTGCTACCGTGCCTAATATACCACACAGAACACCAATTACAACATATACCACGGGACTTAATGCTGTACTTGTACAGGGAGGAACGCGTTCTATTAAAGATAAAATAATAGTGTTATTTCGACAGTGCTTATATTATCCACACTGAACACCAATCAAATCAAATACAACACACAGGTATGTTGAAATGTCGGCAGGGTCAAAAAAACAGAACAAGAATTAATGATCACATGTGGCAAGACTACTCATGGGGATACACCAAAAAACGATTGAATGAAAATTTTCTATAGACCCCTTTTTTGAATGAGCCCCAAATTCGTGAAAAAACATAACCTAAATAAAAAGGATATGCAAATTCTGTATGAATAATTTTAATTATTCACTGAATTTACATTAAAACATCCATCTTGCACTTTACCGATGTCTAGAACAATATGTTATACCCCTATCAGACCGGGGCGGCGCCCTGCAAACGCTGCTATCACGACGGAAAATGGTCTGAGAGCTCGTCAAGATCGCAATAATCGCGCTGTGTCTCCATGGTTGCAAATGGTCATCGAGTCACGACGTTCTGTCATATGACCTGGAAAGCTATGAAAAAGTCGTTGGGTCGCGAAGATCCTGGCCTCAGAGAGTGTCAAGATCCCCATAAGTGTTGCAAAAGCGTGGTGGAAACGCCAGATATCGTGCTGTGGACTCCATGGTCGCCAATGATCGCCGAGTCACGGCGTTTGCTTTGAACATGCTCAAAGCAAGGTTCTGCCATATGACCTGGAAAGCTGAGAAAACGTGGTGGGTCGCGACGGTCGCAAGACAAGATTGCTAACATCTCTATAAACGTAATATGTGTGCAGTACACACATGGCACAGACGCTGCGAAAATGGTAAAATTTGTAACGGTGCCTACTGCCTTTACCACAACTTTCGCGCGTAGGCCGTGACCCCACCAAGCGTTCTGAGTCCTTATGGCGTTGTCATGGCGATGTTACGATTTCACCACCGTTGCACGTTTGCACGACGACCTCATGGGACTACCACTGCACCTATGGAGATGTTATGAGGTTCCCACCGCGTTTATGGAGTTCTTAATTCAACCATGGCGCAGTGACTCAGCGATCATTGGCGACCATGGAGTCCACAGCACGATATCTTGCGTTTCCACCACGCTTTTGCCACACTTGGTGATCTGAGCGGGCTCTGAGAGCTTTTTTCGTCGCCGTAGTAGCGTAGTAAGGACTCCACGACCCAACCACGTTTTTACAGCTTTTTATGGTCATATGGCTGAACCGTGTTCAAGACAAACGTCATGACTCGGTGACCATTTGTAACCATGGAGACCACAGTGTGATATCTGGCGTTGCAACCATGCTTTCACTACGATTATGGCGATTGGAAAAATTCAACTACATGATTTGAAAAGGTTAACGTAAACCTTTTCAAATGTGACTTGGATTTTAAAATATTTTCGAACACTCTGAATAAGTAAAATATGATGTAATGGATAATTTACACAACAGGTAGGACAAATAAACATCTAGTACTTAGAATAAGACTATCATTTATTTTCTAGAGCTGCCAAGCCAGCAAGAGTGTTATTGTCCCTTTAAATGTTTTACTTGTTTATCTTGATGTGTTACTGTTTATTGGCTTTTCTTAATGTTAACGATAAAAAAAACCCACTCTGTACTGAAGATAACAAAGACAGGGAAATATCATCTGGGATTATTTACTTATCTTAAGAAAAAACAATTATCCTGACTATCCAATGACTGGAAGTGGCATTCATGTGTATTCCAGCTGACATAGTGATATATTTATTAATATATTCGATATGAGAATAAAAGTGTCTTACCGTGACAAGTGGGACCTTGATAGCCTTCAGCACAACCAGCCAGTCCACAACTACCAGTAATTACATCACATGGTCTTTCATCAACACAGTTACCACATTTATTATCACAGTTGTCGCCATAAGTCCCAGCTTCACAATCTGTAAAAAAACAACACAAACATTAATCACGCTATCGTGAAAAATCGGTTTCGTTACAACGCATTTTTTATATGGGGACATTCCTACACGTTTCTCAATCAATTTATACAAATGTGCCTTACCTAAATACTAGTAGGACCACTAAGAATGAAAGTTATTTGAGTAATAATTGTCACAATAATTATGTTAAAACAAATTTAACTTACCTGTTGTACAGTTAGATCCTATTTTACCAGGTAAACATCCATTTATACAATTTCCTGTCTTCTGATCACATTTACCAATAGTTGTACCAGCTACTGATTTACAGTTAGTATTACATAGTTTATTACATGATGGTCCCCATCTTCCATCTTTACATTCAATACAAGAGTTGCCGTTATCTCTATCACAAACAGCACAATCAGTATTACAGTTGTTGTTACATCTGTCTCCAGTTTTACCCTTAATACAAGATGTACACCTACCATCACTTCTATCACAGCCACCTTCACATCCTGTATTACAGCTCATATCACATCCATTACCATATCTTCCAGTAATACAGTTAGTACATCTACCAGTTCTATCACAAGTGATCGCGGTCTGGTCTGTTATTGGTTGACACTCTGTACCACATGTAAGGTTACAGTATGGACCAACTGTATCAGGTTTACAGTCATTACATCTACCATCAGATTTAGAACATTGATTGTTCAAACAACCATGATTACATGGTTGACATCTTGCACCATAAAAACCTGTTTTACAATCTCCAGTACAAACACCAGTAGTAGGATCACATGTGTCACCAAGGCATGTATTACATGGTTGACATGTTGAACTTGATGTACTGTAGTATCCAGTATTACATTGTGCTAGATCTGTAATAGAGATAGGGAAATCGACTGGTATTTGTGCTCCTATTGTTCTGCTCCAACTGCGAAAGGTTCTTGTACACGATGCGTCTGCTTTTTGTACCATCCGAACGTTTTCGGCCAATGCAGGAATCAAACTGCGGATCTCTATATGTTAGTGGGCTAACGTTTTAATCACGGTGCTCATCCACGAATAATGATGGATATCTAACCTGTTGACCCTATTCAAGTGTACTAAACGTTTTATGCCATTTTCTGACACGTAAGTAATCTAATGTCCAATCCAGTCCCCCTCCCCAACCCAAATCGAAGCGACGGTAACTGCCCCAATCGATTGTACTATTCTACTAATTCTAGCTCTATGTATAGCAATAAAGTATTAGCATACAAAGTTTAACATCACTGGACAGGATATACCTTCGCTTTCTAAAACACCTAATAGGGCCAGAATAGAATATTCAACTGAAATAACGATTAATGGTTTATTAACATGCAACGTTGCGACGACGATACACACATGCTTGATAAAGACAAGAGTATCATCGTCGAAACGATGCATGTTGATATAAACCAGTAATTGTTACTCCATAAATAGTATTTTAGTGTGTAACTGTTTTTATTACTAATTGCCAATCAATGCAGTGAATTGGGTTGATCTGATGCGCCATTTTGATTTCAATAGCAAAGTTCTATAATATTACCTTTCTGGTCGAAACCTTACGGGGCGAGAAAGTTCATCCAGATTTTCCGGCGTGGTTTCACCGTGTCAGTGATGTGATGCAGGGCAGAAGGCCTGACAGGGACAAATGTCTAGTTATTCGGTTGGGACGAACAACCGAGGTCCCGTGTACACATTGATGTGCACGTAAAATATCCCTTGGGAAAAATTTCTCTACTAGCAAACTGTATGGCGTATGCCCGTCTTTATTAGCCCAGTTTCGGGGCAGAACAGTAGGATGTTAAACTCCATTTCATTTCATTTCGAAAGCTTACGGAAAGTCGGCTTACTAAGTCAAGGACATTTAAGCCAATTGAGAGAGATTACGTCATTTTGAAATCACATAGCTATCACAATAAAATTTATGTTTACTTTCTTAAATAATAATTTACGTTTGATATGATTAATATTAAGCCTTGGAAACACGTAAACACGTGTTTGTTATTTTTAAAAGCGGAAACTGAACGTAAAGTAATATAAAGACTATAATTACCTGCAAATATTTCAACTTCACACATTACTAGGGAGTCGTTGCGGCTTGAAACATAGACAGTTCTACCAGAAAATGATGTAGATAAAGGTTGATTACATCCAGTTACTGTATATATAGACTGTATTGTTGATGATTTATCTTTATAACACGATGTTGCTGATTGAAATCCTGCTGCACTACACTGACCACTAGAACTTATTTTTATCTCAAATCCTTGTAATCTCCACCACCCTGAAAATATACCAAATAGAAACTCAAGCATAACATATCATTACCTTCTCAGCGATTGAATTTTGATAGGCTAGTGAATTGATAACTATTCTAGAAATCATTTTTGATATGTTTTTTTTTTATTTTAAGGTAATAATAATAATCTGTGATATTCGTCCTTAAAGTTTCAATCCATTCGCCTCTGGCACAACGATACATATATAAAATGTAATAAAGGGAATGTGGCTTTGTATACCTTGTTATCAACGCTAAATACGTTATTCTACATGTATTACATTCATTTATAACGATAAACAACCAACAGGAATATTCTCCCGCCAGTTTCATTTAGGGAAAATTAACCGCAAAACTTGTATGCACGAATATTCAACCCGATGAGCGCTTAATTGTTTTTTTCCGCTTTTTGACGTTTTCTTTGGCCGAGTTTTTTGCCACATGTTTGTTTAGGCTTTGGACAAGCAAATTTTACACCTGAAGCCTGAACAAACTTGTCATCCGACAATTTTAAGTTCTTTTTTGTTTTTAAAATTGTTTGAAAATGTTTCTCTTTTTGGGCATTTGACTGTTCTTCCCAGCAACAAGGGTCCAAATAAAAAGATTTGCATGATTCGGTTAGTTTAAAATTGCCTGTACCATGCATTGCACGACGTAAATCTAAATGTTGAATTTTTGATACTTTAGAAAGTCTGTCTACTAAGTCTGGAAGTTTGTGTTGTTTCCATTCGGCAATCTGTTTAGTCTATTGTTCATTGACTCTGCATTATTATTTGTCTAGAGGCCAGAAATTTTATAGACGGTGTCAATCATAATTGACGCGTTTTGCTCAATTACATTATGAAGAGTCTATATACAACATAAAGAGGCTAAAACCAATATTGACAAAAGAAAATCGTCATGTGTATTATTTGGTAGCAGTTTAATCGAGAGATAAAATAAATAAAGCAGAACTTGATTACCCAATCAACAATCTTAACCCGTTGATTAATTGTTAAGTAAGGTGGAATGTATATACGAGTAGAGCATTATACATTTGTAATAAACAAATTAAAGTACAATTCCCACGGTATAACTAATAATTTTTGAAAAAATTTAATTTATATACACATTTTGCAGTATTATGTTGTAGTATTGGATAGTATGTGGTGATATTGAGGTGGTATTGGGTAGTATTGGGTAGTATTGGGTAGAATTGGGTAGTATTGGGTAAATCGTCCCACCCGTGTGGTGTATAGTTAATGAATCTCGCTGTGAATTGTATAGTATATAGTTAAAATATCACCCTGCATTACTTTAAGTTACTTTTATAAACATAGGTCTAGTCGTTTTCTAAATAGGTAAATAGCATTCGCCTGGAAATAAAATCTCACATAATGGATGTTATGTATTGTAAATCATAATACATTATACTCCAGACGTATCGTTGTGCCAGAGGCGAATGGATTGAAACTTTAAGGACGAATATCACAGATTATTATTATTACCTTAAAATAAAAAAAAAACAAAATATCAAAAATGTTTTCTAGAATAGTTATCAATTCACTAGCCTATCAAAAATTAAGAACATATTGAAGCCGTGTATATCCACTAACGTTTTTCGGAGCTTACCAACTGAATACATCGCTCAAATATTATGATGTACACCATGCTAAGGTTGACCGAACTAACAATTTATACCTATGAATAGAAATATTCTTTTTCAAAGAAATACAATTCATGTGATTTTGAAAATTTGCACTCATATTACATCTCCAGTATATACGCCATTTGGTGGACCGAAAACTCCAAACAATAGATGTGGGGAAATGAGATGTCCCCATTCCACTAACGTATCTACATCTATCTATATTACTATAAGTTTACATATCTACCTACATCTTGTGTCTTGCCTGTTATATATCTTAATTTGGTTGAAATAATACAACTGTTGTAAATCAACACACCACCAACCAGACTGTGTTTCTTGTGTATGAGTACATGATAGACCAATATCAGCATCACTATTAGTATTACCATCTACAGCTCTAGAAGCAATAAAACCATGGTTTGTAGAACTCTGTTGTACAGATTGTTGATGAAGAGCAACATTGGTGGGTATATCTGTTTACAAAGGTAGAATATTATAATGGTTGTGTTATGGGCTTTCAATTTTGAAAATAATGTCTATGTCAATATCTTTAATAAGTTTGTTGGTTCTGTATCCTGTACCATCAACAACCCTATTTACTTGCAACATGCTTACCAACACTCAGACCCAACCCTCCACCTGCCACAAAAAAGTTCAAACGAAACAAATATTCAACAAAATCGGTGTTATGAATTATAACACCCCACCTTATTATATTTGTCCCTTCCTGGAAACAGATATTTAACAGTGGTGAGAAGGCCATTAACGACGCATTCAGTATAGGAATGCATTACATGTACATCATGATTTCAGAAATGTTTGTGTTTTTCTTTATTACGTCTTACCAGAAAATATCTGAACTTCACATAAAGTGAGTGCTTGATTTGAAACAGTGACATATACTGTCCTAATTGATGTAGGTTGATTACATCTATCTATTGTATATATATCTTGTGGTGTTGATGTTGTATCTTTATAACATCGTGTAGCTGATGTAAACCCTGTTTGATTACATGTACCACTAGAACTGATCTTAATCTCAAATCCTCGTAATCTCTCTTTATCTATATAATATTAAATGATACTGATCAATATTTTCATAAAATAACTCTCTCGATTCATTACACTGATCACTCGTCTAGTTCTCAAATCTATTAAATCTCGGCTATATGAGTTACATACCACTATAAATCGATACCGCTAGAGTCCCTAACTAGGACATCTGACAGAACAGGGTTAGGTGCAGTTATTAAAGCTGGGGGGGGGGGGCTTCAAGGTTTGTAAAATGTCCTCAGGGAGGAGGGGGGGCAGAGAGTGGGCTCTACACCAGAATCAGAAGTCATACAAACTGTTGGATAGATAGTACATTCTCATGCACGGTACAGGTCAATAGATAAATTGTTATACAGAAACATGGGTAAAATGGCCACCATCCAATTATTTTGGGGAATTTTGTTAATCTGATATAAAATCATGAGTAACGTTTATTCAAAATTTCAGTGAAATCCATCCACGGAAGCGGTTCTGTAATAATAAAAGAGTCCACAAGGGACTAAAGCAAGGCTCAGGTATATATTTTATAACGAAATTGACTATAGAATTAGAAATACTTACTGACATCTCTGTTAAATAGTTTGATGATGCCAATATTATATATCTGTTGTAGATCAACACACCACCATTCATTACCATTATCTGAAGTATGTGTACAGCTAGACATACTAAAGTTATTACTAGTATTACCATCTACAGCATTACTTGAATTTGCTATAAAAGTATGTGTTGAACTCTGGGATGTTGGTTTGCCAAGAGCAATGTTTGTACCTATAAATACAACATGTAAATACAAGTTGTAAATACAAGTTGTTCATACAATTTGTAAATACAGCATGTAAATACAATGATAACACACAACTTTAAAAGAGTATGTAAAATATTGTTTTTATTTCAAATTGTGGACCAAAATGTTTACAAAAAAAACAAACGAGATCACGTTCAATATGTTCAGAATGTATAACACTGTGTTTATGACCGAAACCGGTAACAACCTATTCTTGAAGTATGTTATGGAATGTATGGTGAACAGGAACTATATTTATAGCTGACGTTAGTGATAAAACTTGTTTTCAAGATCCCAATACAAATGCGATAACGGCACCTATTTAAATTATTCAATACACTAATATAATAAAACAAGACTTTATGGATTTACTATTTATTGGCGTATTACATGTAACATATTACCTGTACAAACATCACATGACTTCATACAGTTCTGTCTATAAAACTCATCTCTAGGATAGTCAGTATCACCACATGATTGACAGTTGGTGTTGTCTGTATCCTTACAAACATCTAATGCTGTAAAAATACACGGCTGTCATGTTACTAAGTATTTTGTATGGCATTTTATATAACATTCAAAGTATATTTGTTTTACCATTACGGGAAGATAATAATAATAAATAAATTGCATTATATCTGTGAAAAGTAGATGACATGATCCTACTAGACAGAGAGTAGGGAACACCTGCCTAATATCTGGAGTGCTCGGACATGGCTACTGAATTAAAAGTACCTAGTTTATGTAGTTTATAATAATACATGTATAAAATATTAAATATTACTACTTACCTAAACTAGACTTTATAATTTTATATAAATACTATAACAATTACTACCTACCTAAACTAAAATATAATAATAAAGATGATATTATTATAACAGCTGACAACTGATTCACTTTCATTTTTAACCACATTCTTCAGGGCTAACATAAAAAAATAGTCAAATTTACTTCTTTTTTTTAAAATTCAATTATTGTGAATATTAAAAACAATATCCTGAAAGAAAAAAACCCTTAACAATTAAGGCCCGGGGGGGGGGGGACTGGAGGACACGGAGAAAACCCACGAGGGAGAGAGAGAGGGGGTTTAAAGTCCACTCGACACATACTAATTCATTTCGGGTCTATGTTTCTATATAGCTACGTTCACACTGCATGCGCATTCATTGCGAATTCCGGAAACCGGTCTCCGGAATTCGGATTGGTTTTTCCCGGATTAAAAGCGGTGCGTCACATTGCAGTTTATTCGTATTTAATTCAAAATTAAAAGCGCCACACTGAATGCGCCAGACAGTCGTATTTGTGGTTTTATGCTGCTTATGTTTAATTTCCTGGAGGCAAGCAACCCCGGGTCTTACATCTCCGCCTTGCAATACTGGCATGGGGAAACGACGCCCGAAAATCAAGATGAACGTTTTCGGTCAACACCGGGGTCAAACCCTGCACCACCGGACTAGGGCAGAATAGGGCAGAATTTAGTGTGTTGTAAATGGAAAGTATGCCACAACCCGTGTTGACTGTTCGGAGGACTCAGCGCTGAGGGCGTAAGTGTCGTTGCCTGACAACCTATGTTTTAGCTTGTTATTTTACCACAGTATTTATCATGGCGAACTTTTGGGAGAAAGCGATCGGCGAGAGAACCTTCGCATGTCAAGGGCTACTTTCGAGATAATAATATACAGTTTGTTGAGGCCAGCCATTGCAAAACAACATACAAGACTCCGGAGGCCAGTGCCTCGCCACGAGCGACTGGCTGTAACACTTTGACGACCCTTGGGCAGAAATTTGGACCTGGAGTGGACGGTCAACGGTTTGATCTGAATCAAGCGTGTCACTCTCAAATCTTGACTGTGAATAATCGGAATAATTGTTCCGGGTTGAATTCGGAAAAATATACGGATTCGTTGATTTAGATTCAGTACGGTTTTTATCGAATTAAGTGTGACGCCAAAATCCGGAATAAGACTTTATTCTGAATTCAATTCAGATTAAACCCTTAGTGTGAACGCAGCTTATTTTATTTCAATGATGTACTTGCGCGTAGGTGCCTTTAGCAGTGGAAGGAAACCGGAGGAGCCAGAGAAAACCAACGAGTCCGGATAGGCGACCCTACTCTTTGTCACGTAAAACCGAGGAATTGAAATCACGTCAGTTGACTCAATGAAAGACCTTATGATGCAACTCACACACGCTAAACATTCGTCATCCAAGTTATAAAATGTGTAGAGCCTATGTGACACACCGGCCTATTTATATGTTTGTCAACGTAAACCTATTACAACGTACCTGACTTGTTATAGTTTGTGAATAATGAAATAGTACTAAACGATATACAACGACAGTTCATAACGTATATTTCACTTATTGTCTTCTTATAAGACGTATATTTCACTTATTGTCTTCTTATAAGACGTATATTTCTATTTGAGGCGTTCACATAACAAAATAACTTGTGATATGGCTTTTGTATGATAAATACACACAACTTTATTGCAAACGTTCACATTAGATCCTCATAGCCCGGTGGCTGAATGGGGGGGGGGGAATCGCCACCCGAGCTGTGAATTTATGAGACCAAGTTTTTCTAGACCAATGTTTTGCGTAGATTCCGAATCTGGTGGTGATCAGGCGTTTTCAAGATATCTGGGGTCAATAGCCTACAATTGGCGCGTGTGTGTGGTGGGCAGTCCTAGAAATTTATGTTTTATATATATATAATATCAACATGTCATTGGCCCACCTCCACTACACACACACGCCCATTGTAGGCATTTGACTCCCTTTATGTCGAAACCGCCCGTCAAACGCCTGATCACCACCGAGATTCGGAATCTACACAAAAAAACTGGTCTAGAAAAACTTGGTCTCATAAATCCACAGTTCGGGTGGCGATTCTCCCCTTCAGCCACCGGACAATCATGCATGGTTTACATTTTTTGAATCAAGTTGATACTTGAATACGTATGTGTACACAAACAGAACAGTATCATTTGTATCAAATAATAATACTTTAGATACATAGATATAAATTATAGTAAATTATATATAGATATAAATTATAGAACTTACTATATGTTCTGTGTCAACAGAATTAGAAGAAGTTGAAATACTTTGTAAAAGGAATGAACATACACCTCACATCAAATAATCTTAAAAGAGGAAGTAAATTACATGCTAGTTGTCCATGGTGATCTATATACAGTGAATTATCATAAGGGGTTAAAAGGGTTAACAATACTAAAATATATTACCATTGTCGAATTATTTACAGGTTTCACCTCAGCTTTTCAAGACATACAATAACAATGACGTGAAGGCATTGACGATTGATAATACAATACTATAATAATAATGAACTATATGTATATATTATAATATTGTAGTTATTTTTAAATGTTTTTAAACTTGGACTTAAATATGTCAAACGTCATTGCTCTTTCAACCTCAATGAAATTGTTGAATATACTATATCAAAATGTCATTGTAATTTGAGTTATTTGCTAACAATCTAGCATTTAACAAAGATCAAATAGCAGAGAGACACAGACACAGAAAGAGAGACGGGGCAGAGGTTTAACACCCACCCGACACAAACTAAGTCATTTCGGGACTAAAATATAATTAATTTTAATATTTCAATAATTCACTTGCGTGTACGGTGTCTAGCAGTGGGAGGGAAAAAGAAGACCCCTAGAAAATACAGAAGGAATGAAATGAAATGGGGTTTAACGTCCTACTCTTCTGCACCTGACCTTGACTAATGGAAGACGGGCATACGCCATACAGTGTGCACTCCAATCTGTACACGGGACCTCGGTTTTTCGTTCCATCCGAACGACTAGGCAGCTGTCCTTGTCAGGCCCTCCTTCTGTATCACTGACAAGGGGAAATCACGCGGGAAAATCGAGATGAACTTTCTCGGCCAATGCTACGAGATCCCGTGTACACATTGGAGTGCACGTAAAAGATCCCTTGGCAGTTGGAATTCGATATAAGAGTAGGCCGTAGCGCCGCTGCCCGGGCAAAAGTTCCCTCATAGCACACTGTATGGCGTATGCCCGCCTTCCATTAGCCCAGGTTAGGTGCAAAAGAGTAGGACGTTAAACCCCATTTCATTTCACGTTTTTCGTAACATCCGAACGACTAGGCAGCTGTCCCTGTCAGGCCCTCCTTCTGCATCACTGACAAGGGGAAACCACGCCGGAAAATCGAGATGAACTTTCTCGGCCAAAGCAGGGATCGAACACCCGACCTGTCGGACAGGCCACCATATTCCTTGTCACGTACAAGCAGAATAACAAAACCTTGCCATTTGACACAATGATTGACATTAGAATAGTGTACAATGTCAACAAAGTATTCACCTATCAATAAACAACTATTGGATTTTAGTAATAATTTTATAAACATAATATAGCACAATATAAATAAACAACTATTATATTGTAAATATAGAATTACTGGATTTTATTAATAATGTTATAAACATACTACATGTATATCACAATATCCACAAAGAATTCATCTATAAATATACAACGATTGATGTCTATTATAAATATAATATACCACAATGTTAACAACGTATTCATTTGTAAATATAGAATTATTTAAAGTGATAAAAAATAACAATTGAAAACGGTATTATTTTATTTTATGAACAATTAGGATACATTTTGTTGTTGAAACTTGTCTCGCTAAGTAGTATAAATGTTCCTCAAATTCAATGTGTCTATCGAACTTGCAAACTTTTGTATTCTATTAAGACGAAATAAACTAAAATAATAAACTAACATGTTTCTTTATTTTACTACCAATGTTCCTAGTTAAGGCATGATAATATTACAATAAATAATATTCAATCCATTTTAAGTAGAACTAATATTTCTATTTCTATAATTATGTGTGGCTTTCACATAGGTACGTCCATAAATATATCATCTATTAACAATACATTTTGTTGTCTAGGCAATGAACTGTTTCCCGAAAATTACTCATCGCATTCTTCCTGTTGATCTTCTTGAGGGCCACGCTATTCGAAGTTTTGTTATTACGCCAAAAGTCAAAGATGGCAAGAGTGCGCGTTGCATCATAAGATCTGTAGTCCACTGGCGTGGTTTCGATTCCCCAGTTGTACGTGACAGGGATTAGGGTCGCTCTCACTGCTAATGAACCTTAAACGCAATCAAATTATTGAAATTAAACAGAATCAATAATATCTGAATGACCTAGTGGGTGTCGAGTGGACGTAAAACCCGTTTCTCCCTCTCTCTCTGAAAATGGTAACAGTGACGTCATGTTACTGGTCCATAGCACGCTAGAACGTCATCCGTTAATAATCCACAAACTACTGATTATCTTTCACATACATCAATATATACATCAATTAGTATTCATTATGGCATATACATATTATATACATCAATTTCTAATCTACCACGCATTTATTATATGGCATATACTGTACATATAAAGATCAATTAGCATCCATTATTTTAATTACATTCAATATCATAACAATATATTCATTTCATATAATGTCTATATAAAAAAGAACATCATATATGGAAAATACATCAATAAATCTTCACTTGAATGCGAATTAAAAGGTAATATAATTTTTGGTTTGATATGTAGATCAAAGTAAGATTTAATGCATGAGATATTGATCAGATGTTCCGTTATATATATATATGTGTATACAATTATATACAATATATAGTATTACATGTACATCTATTTGGCTTTGTTACATTCTATTGATGTATACGTGTTGTTAGTATCATCTGCCGTATGATCTAATGTATCATACATATTTGTCGTATTGCCTTCGGTATTAAACGACTGGTTTACATAGTCTACATTACGTGTATTAGTTTGAATATTCTGATATCCAGTGGTTAATGTAGCATCTGTTGTAGAACTAGTCGGGTTTAAATCTGTATTACTATAAACATAATCAGGATCAGTGTCTTCTTTTGGCCTATTCGATTGACGCCTGAAATATATAATAATGAAACATAATGTTTAACACTCAAACATAGGTTGGCAGGCAATGAAATATACATCCAGCAGCAGCCATGTTTTGGGCTAAACAGTTCCTAATATATAACAATTACACTAATGCAATAAGTCTGTGTGGCGGTGAGAAGTGACAAACATAGTCCAATACAGTAAACAGTTGGCGTACCAAAATAACGTTTAGACTAGAATACACAAGGCCCACGTTCGCCATTTTATGATCCACGTCAAGATTCGTTTGGCTTTCACACTCTTCTATCTTTCCGACATATTGAAGACTGAAACTAGATTATATATAACATAATGAAGTACATGTTATCAAACGGATTATTCCACTCTGTGGAGATGTTTCACTGTTTGCTTATCAAAATGTGTTGATGCACTCTACTCTCAATGGCGGTATATGTCAGTCTGGGCCAGGTGGTGTCGATGAAACTATAGGATTCGTTAATATATATAGCCTGTATACATCAATTAATAACTTGTAATTATTACAATCTTACCTTTTCTTGTAGAAACGATATGCATGAAATACTGCTACCGTGCCTAATATACCACACAGAACACCAATTACAACATATACAACGGGACTTAATGCTGTACTTGTACAGGGAAGAACGGGTTCTATTAAAGATAAAATAATAGTGTTATTTCGACAGTGCTTATATTATCCACACTGAACACCAATCAAATCAAATACAACAGGGACTATATGCACAGCTATGCAAACGTTCTGTTAATGATAACATCATAGTGCTTTATATATCACACAGAACACTAATTGCAACACAAAAACACAGGACTTTATGTTGTATATATATAGAAAGGCTGCTCTGTTCAATATAATATCACTATATGCACAGCTATGCAAACGTTCTGTTAATGATAACATCATAGTGCTTTATAGATCACACTGAACACTAATTGCAACATAAAAACACAAGATTTTAAGTCTCTATTAAAATGTTGTCTATATATAGAGGGCCTGTTCTGTTAAATATAATATCACAGTGTTATTTCGTTTGACCGATATTTTATTTCGATTTCAGAATGGTTTCCTTTTTTTATTATGATGTTTTACTGATTTATCTTAATTTTGTAATGGTTTTTATGGTAATGTTGTAATTGTTCAGCTTAAATGTTTTACTTGTTTATCTTGATGTGTTACTGTTTATTGGCTTTTCTTAATGTTAACGATAAAAAAAAACCCACTGTACTGAAGATAACAAAGACAGGGAAATATCATCTGAGATTATATACTTATCTTAAGAAAAAAACAATTATCCTGACTATCCAATGACTGGAAGTAACATTCCAGGTCATGTGTATTCCAGCTGACATAGTGATGTATTTATAAATATATTCGATAAGTAGCTTACCGTGACAAGTGGGACCATGACAGCCTTCAGCACAACCAACCAGTCCACAACTACCAGTAATTACATCACATGGTGTTTCATCACCACAGTTGCCACATTTATTTTCACAGTTGTCACCATAAGTCCCAGCTTCACAATCTGTAAAAAAACAAGACAAGCATTAATTACGCTATCGTGAAAAATCGGTATCGTTACCACGCATTTTTTAAATGGGGACATTCCTACACGTTTCTCATTCAGTTTATACAAATGTGCCTTACTTACACACTAGTAGAACCACTATGAATGAAAGTTATTTGAGTAATATTGTCACAATAATTATTTTAAAACAAACTTAAATTTACCTGTTGTACAGTTAGATCCTATTTTACCAGGTACACATCCATCTATACAATTTCCTGTCATCTGATCACATTTACCTAATGTTGTACCAACTACTGATTTACAGTTAGTATTACATAGTTTACTACATGATGATCCCCATCTTCCATCTTTACATCCAATACAAGAGTTGCCGTTATCTCTATCACAAACAGCACAATCAGTATTACAGTTGACATCACACATGTCTCCAGTTTTACCTTTAATACAAGATGTACATTTAGCATCATTTCTGTCACATCCACCATCACATCCGGTACTACAGTTCATATCACATCTATCACCATATCTTCCAATACGACAACTAGTACATTTACCAGTTCTGTCGCAGGTGACACTGGTCTCATCTGTGATTGGTTGACATTCTGTACCACATGTTAGGTTACAGTATGAACCAACTGTATCAGGTTTACAGTCATTACATCTACCATCAGATTTAGAACATTGATTGTTTAAACAACTATCATTACAGTTCTGTTGACATTTTGTACCATAAAAACCAGTTTTACAATCTCCAGTACAGACACCATTAGAAGGATCACATGTGTCACCAAGGCATGTATTACATGGTTGACATGTAGAACTTGATGTACTGTAGTATCCAGTATTACATTGTGCTAGATCTGTAATAGAGATGATAAAATGAAATGGCATTTGTGTATCTACTGTTCTGCTCTAACTGCGAAAGGTTCTTTGCGTGCACGCAAGTTTGTACACAGGGCCACGCCTCTTTGTCTCATGCGAACGTTTTCGGCCAATGCAGGAATCAAACTGCGGATCTCTATATGTTAGCGGGCTAACGTTTTAATCACGGTGCTCATCCACGAATAATGATGGACATCTAACCCTTTGACCCTATTCAAGTGTACTAAACGTTTTATGCCATTTTCTGACACGCAAGTAACCCAAAATCTATTGTCCAATCCAGTCCCCCTCCAAAACCCAAATCGAAGCGACGGTAACTGCCCCAATCGATTGTATATATTCTACTAATTCTAGCTCTATGTATAGCAATAAAGTATTAGCATGCAAAGTTTAACATCACTGGACAGGATATGCCTTCGCTTTCTAAAACACCTAATGGGGCCAGAATAGAATATTTAACTGAAATAACGATTAATGGTTTATTAACATGCAATGTTGCGACGACGATACACAATCACACATGCTCGATAAAGACAAGAGTATCATCGTCGAAACGATGCATGTTGATATAAACCAGTTATTGTTACTCCATAAATAGTATTTTAGTGTGTAAATGTTTTAATTACCAATTGCCAATCAAGGCAGTGAATTGGGTTGATCTGACGCGCCATTTTGATTTCAATAGCAAAGTTCTATAATATTACCTTTCTGGTCGAAACCTTACGGGGCGAGAAAGTTCATCCAGATTTTCAGGCGTGGTTTCACCTTGTCAGTGATGCCGGGCAGAAGGCCTGACAGGGACAGATGTCTAGTTATTCGGTTGGGACGAAAAACCGAGGTCCCGTGTACACATTGGTGTGCACGTAAAATATCCCTTGGGCAAAATTTCTCTACTAGCAAACTGTATGGCGTATGCCCGTCTTTATTAGCCCAGTTTCGGGGCAGAACAGTAGGATGTTAAACCCCATTTCATTTCATTTCGAAAGCTTACGGAAAGTCCGCTTACTAAGTCAAGGACATTCAAGCCAATTGAGAGAGATTACGTCATTTTGAAATCACATAGCTATCACAATAAAATTTATGTTTACATTCTTAAATAATAATTTACGTTTGTAGTAAGTTTATTCTTCCTGATATGATTAATATTAAGTCTTGGAAACACGTGTTTGTTATTTTTAAAAGCGGAAACTGAACGTAAAGTAATATAAACACTATAATTACCTTCAAATATTTCAACTTCACACAATGTTAAGGGTTGGTTAGTGGTTGTTGAAACATAAACCGTTCTACCAGAAAATGATGTAGAAGAAGGTTGATTACATCCAGTTACATTATATATAGACTGTATTGTTGATGATTTATCTTTATAACACGATGATGCTGATCGAAATCCTGCTGCACTACACTGACCACTAGAACTTGTCTTTATCTCAAATCCTTGTAATCGTCCCCACCCTGAAAGCAAACCAAATAGAAACTCAAGCATAACATATCATTACCTTCTCAGCGATTGAATTCCTCCTACCCCCCTTCTGTGTTGTGTATAGTTAATGAATCTCGCTGTGAATTGTATAGTATATAGTTAGAATATCACCCTGCATTACTTTAAGTTACTTTTATAAACATAGGTCTAGTCGTTTTCTAAATAGGTAAATAGCATTCGTCTGGAAATAAAATCTCACATAATGGATGTTATGTGTTGTAAATCATGTTAAGTTATATTCGAGACGTATCATTGTGCCAGAGGCGAATGGATTGAAACTTTAAGGACGAATATCACAGATTATTATTATTACCTTAAAATAAAAAAAAACATATATCAAAAATGTTTTCTAGAATAGTTATCAATTCACTAGCCTATCAAAAATTAAGAACACATTGAAGCCGTGTATATCCAGTTCAATCGCTGCTCATTTTGCCTCGAATGAAGCCACTAACGTTTTTCGGAGCTTACCAACTGAATACATCGCTCAAATATTATGATGTACACCATGCTAAGGTTGACCGAACTAACAATTTATACCCACGAATAGAAATATTCTTGTTCAAAGAAATGCAATTCATGCGTTTTTGATAATTTGCACTCGTAGTATCTCCATTTTATTTTCCACGAATACATTTATATCTATCTAAATTACTATAAGTTTAAAGATTTACTTACATCTTGTATCTTGTCTGTTATATATCTTAATTTGGTTGAAATAATACAACTGTTGTAAATCAACACACCACCAACCAGACTGTCCTTCACTTGTATGAGTACATGATAGACCATTATGAATAGAACTATTAGTATTACCATCTACAGCTTTTAAAGCAATATAACCATATTTTGTAGAACTCTGTTGTACTGAGTGTTGGTGAAGAGCAACATTGGTGGGTATATCTGTTCAAAAGGGTAGAATATAATAGAGGCTGTTATAATGGGCTGTCATTTTCTAAAATAGTATCCATATCAAAATCTTCAATAAAGTTCTTGGTTCTGTGTCACTAACAATCAACTACCCTATTTACTTGTAACGTGCTTACCAACACCCAGACCAGATACCCCCCCCCCCCGCAAAAAAACACAAAAAAAACAAAAACAAAACAAAACAAAATAAAACAAAAAAAACAGCGACAAAAAAGTACAAACGAAACAAACATTCAAAAGTAATTAGTGTTATGGTTTATAAAAAAACCCTCCAAAACGGAGATTTTAGTGATTGTAGTCCTCCCTTCCTGGAAACAGGTATATAGCAGCAGAGAAAGCCATTGACGACACATTCAGTGTATGATTGCATTACAGAAATGTTTGTGGTTTTCTGTATTACTTCTTACCAGAAAATATCTGAACTTCACATAAAGTAAGTGCTTGATTTGAAACAGTGACATATACTGTTCTAGCAGATATACTAGTTGATGTAGGTTGATTACATCTCTCTATTGTATATATATCTTGTGTTGTTGGTGGTGTATCTTTATAACATGATGTAGCTGATGTAAACCCTGCTTGATTACATGTACCACTAGAACTTGTCTTCATCTCAAATCCTCGTAATCTCTCTTTATCTATGAAATATAAAATGATACTGATCAATATTTACATAAAATAACACACGATTCATTACCCGGATCTCTTCTCGACTTCTCAAATCTATTAAATATCAGCTATATGAATTAAATACCAGTATAGATGGATAACTTGCTTAGGATTGGTGTGCCACCTTTGTGGTCGAAATGGCTTTTAGATCTCTGTGAAAAGGCATCTTCAATAGAAGGCTTGATCTCGCCTTAACTACATACATCTTATCAAGCCCTTCACGTAATACCCTGTATATTTCGCCACTAAGTTCGATTGTCACAAGCCCAGCTTGGGAACCTATCAGATTCATCGGTCGTCGTGAATACCAAGTCTCGTGCTTTATAGCTAAAATGCCTACATGTGACAATCGAGTTGCAAAGTTCAAAGATCGATCAATGTCACGGTTGCCGTTTTCCCACGAGTTTCTCAATTTAAAAAAACCTGTTTGTTTATAGTGCGTTTGGTGCCACGAACTCTGATTGTATGGAGGGGGATCCTCGCCAAAACTCTCAATTTGTGAAAATAGGGCCTACATTTGTCGATTTGTGAAAGTACATTTGTTAATTTGTCAAAATACAAAATACATTTGTCGATTTGTGAAAGTACATTTGTTAATTTGTGAAAATGCAAAATACATTTGTCGATTTGTGAAAATGCATTTGTTGATTTGTCATACAACAAAAATACATTTTTTCATGTGTGAAAATACACCTGTCGAACCTACAAAGCACAAATTTTGAAATAACACAGCTTAACTTTATAGTTTCAAGATATGTAATTTCAACATTTGTATTTTCAAAATATGTAATTTCAACATTTGTAGTTTCAACATTTGTAGTTTCAACAGTTGTATTAACGACACTTGCATTATCGAGCCTTGCATTAGCAAGCCATGCATTAGCGAACTATGACCATATTTGGGTTGATGACGTTGATCATTAATCCGGAAAACGCCGAGTTTGGTCCTACCATAGAACTGTACGATCTATGGTCCTACAATGATGTCTCCCGTCTCAATAAAAATATCTATTCTTGGGTGGAGTTTTTCAAGGGGAACTACTCTCATTATTTATGTGTCTGTTTCAAAGTGTCACCCCCAATCTGTTTCACAGAGAATTACTTACGAATTAACTCTGTAACAGATAAGTGTCCACAGCACGTGCGTTGACTGCTCACCGCGCCAGTCATTGGCTCAACTGCTCGTGCAATGTTTACTTAACACCTAACTCCTTCGCGCAAAATGATGCATTTTACTCATTTTAATACCCATTTACACTAAATAGGAAATATTTTTTAACTTCAAATACTTCAAACGTCTTTATTTATTTTTCTTTTACCTCAAAAAAATGTTTGAGAATTTAATTTGTCGGAGTAAAAAAGTTAATATGCCGTACTTATTAAGCCTCGTCGATGTCATGCTTATCAGTGATTGTAGCGGCCAAGCGAATATTCACTGCGGGATCAGTTTGTGTCACCCCATCCAAAGATGGAGATATTTTCTTTTATTCTGGATTTGTACATTATAATAATAATATATATATATATAAATATATAAAAAAACAAACAAGCCAACAGCGAGGCTGATGTCCCCCGCCGAAATCCCGAAATAAATAGAGGACACATATTAATTAATTGCACGTTTATCTTTTTCAAAAGCATCGAGGAAAGAAACTGATTATCAACTACACACTAAGTTTAATCACTCTATCAGATAGAATCAACCTAATGAACATCATGGTCAACTTAAAAAATTCTACCTATATTAAAAACAGTTGTTATGGTCCAAAGGCTTAACCAATCAAATTGCTTATCGCTCTGCTTACCCCCTGGCGATAATGTTCATTATCGACCTTAGTCAAGGTATTGGTGTGACACCAAGTTATCGTGTCCCAAAGCATCAATCAATCAAATTGCTTATCTCTGCTTATCCTTAGCAGAAAATGCCCATTAAACTGCATCAAGGCATCGGCCTAATCAACACCTACACTAAGTTTGAACGTTCTAGCTCAATTAGGAGGAAAGTTATTGTGTCCCAAAGCGTGTGACGGACGGACAGACAGACGGACAAACCCATTTTAATAACCCCCACTGTCTTCAAAAGACGGGGGACAAAAAGTGCATAGGCCCTACTTAAAAACAAAACAAAAATCCCAGGTATATTACCTCTTGTGGATGAGAGGGGAATTACTTTCAAGCAGTCGGATATATCCTCCCCACTGATAGCTTATATATGACAAATACCTGCGGAAGATGTAGGGAAGGGGCGCTTTTATGACAGATACCCGTGGAAGATGTGGGGAAAGGGAATGGGGTCCCGGATGGCGGGGATATTCATATCAAACAGCAAATTAAACTAGTTTATAGGCTAGAGTAATATTTTTTAATTAGTAAATTTAGACAGTTTTAATTTGTAAAATCATATATCAACAGACATATCAATAATACAGGTGAAATTAGTTTTTGTTGACAAAATTTATATTTGAAGATATTTGCACAAATTGGGGTGACACTTTGAAACAGACACTAAAATAATGAGAGTAGTTCCCCTTGAAAAACTCCACCCAAGAAGAGATATTTTTATTGAGACGTGAGACAATATTGTAGGACCAAACTCGGCGTTTTCCGGATTAATGATCAACGTCATCAACCCAAATATGGTCATAGTTCGCTAATGCATGGCTTGCTAATGCAAGGCTCGATAATGCAAGTGTCGTTAATACAACTGTTGAAACTACAAATGTTGAAACTACAAACTACAAATGTTGAAACTACAAATGTTGAAATTACATATCTTGAAAATACAAATGTTGAAATTACATATGTTGAAACCATAAAGTTAAGCTGTGTTATTTCAAAATTTGTGCTTTGTAGGTTCGACAGGTGTATTTTCACACATGAAAAAATGTATTTTTGTTGTATGACAAATCAACAAATGCATTTTCACAAATCGACAAATGTATTTTGCATTTTCACAAATTAACAAATGTACTTTCACAAATCGACAAATGTATTTTGTATTTTGACAAATTAACAAATGTACTTTCACAAATCGACAAATGTATTTTCACAAATTGAGAGTTTTGGCAAGGATCCCCCTCCATATGATTGGACAATGCTAATTAGTCACTTGTAAAAACAACTAGCGCAAAGTTCGGGAATTGCTGAGTATTCAAGCAACGGAGAGATGTTGTATAACTCGCGAACGTTGCTAAAGGAACATGGTGAAAAGGTGGTGTCACATACCCTAAGCGGGAAATCTGAAAGATGGGGGTACGTGTAGATTTGAATTGGGGGAGGGGTCAAGGTTTGTAAAATGTTCCAATAGGGGTCCGCGAGCGGCATAAACGACCTCCACATCAATCAAGTCATACAAGGTATTCGAGAGATGCCCAGGGAAGCCATATTCCCATTGGTAGAGAGCGAGAGAGAGAGAGATAGGGAGAGAGAGAGATGGGTTTAACGTCCACTCGACACAAACTACTAATCTTTAGCACTGAGCCCTGACCCGGAGGACCCGGATCAGACCAGTAACTCGCTGCTCTGAGCCCTGACCCGGATATAACCCACGAGGTGAAAAATGTTCAACATTTAATTATTTCTGAGAATTTTGTAAATATTAGATGTATAAAATAAATCCAAGTACGAACAATCCAAACCATTAGACGGAATTCGACAAACCGTGGTAACAGGTGTCCGGAAGAGTAAGCTTTTCATGGCTGGCGCCACACCCGCCATAGCTGCATCCAAACTATTAGACGAAATCTCAGTAACAAAGAGTGATTGACCAATGAACTATCCATATGTAAAATGCACGTGATGAACAGTGTTAATGATGTAGTAGACATAATCAGGGAGATAGTATACGCGTCGGTTCGCGTCAATTAAATATATCTAGAATATTAGCCGAAAGATGTTATAATTACCAATCAAGTCAAAACTCTTTAACGGTTTTTGTAAGTTTAATATCCCTGTAGTTGAAGCTTAGATGACAAAAGTCTCGATCTCCTTAAACATCAGAATATACGGAACAAGCTCTCGCGTAACGAAAAACTGAGACACCCAAACTTCATAAGCTGCTGATATTAGAATGTTAATACTAATGAATGGAAAGTTAACAATCGGAAAGTCAAAATCGTCATGTTTATTTTACAATTTAACACTCAGTTTATATCAATTGTCAAAATCGAGACGCAGATCCAAGTAGGAAGCGTAATTGTCACTGTCAGTAGTGTTTTTCATTTCGAGCTCTTCAGGATATATGAATTCTTATTAATCATTAAATTTGGGATTATTCAATGATATAACATCATCGATATATCAATAAGTGAAATTAAAATGTCTGACTAATCGTTTATTTGTTTTACGAGTGCCTGTACATAATCGGATTCGTACGAATTTAGAAACAAATCAGCAAGCAAAGGCGCAAAGTTGGTGTCCATGGGGATACCTACCACTTGCTGATATATTTCCCCTCCAAATTCAACAAAGATTATCAATTAAAAAATCGAACTTCTGAATTATCTTGTTGGCGGTGAATTTATTTTTGGAATCACTATGGTTCTTAACAAAATGTGTGGAGTTGTAATTAACAACGAAATATTGATATCTAACAGTTCCCGATTTAGATGTAAAGACACTGTGAATAATTCAATTGTAATTAACAACGAAATATCGATATCTAACAGTTCCTGATTTAGATGTAAAGACACTGTGAATAATGTCTTGTAACCGAGCTTTTAATTTACTATGGGGAATTTTAGTGTAAAAAGTAGATTGCAAACCATTAAGTCATTCTTTGGAATTTTTTAATAACCACATTTGATTAATACCACTACGACAGTATATTTTGTCTCAGTATGTTTGAATACCCTCTTTAACTGTCGTTAGTATAGATGTCAATACTTTTAAAAGTGGTTTTGTGGAAACTGTTATAAAACGTTGCTTGTATGGATTTTGTTTATCTAGTTTAGGTATCCAATATAACAAGAGCAGATCTGTGATTGGATATAATTTCATCCTTACTAAGAGTAGAGGGTTTATACGTAGCACAGTCGACTGATTTCTCGAAACTATAAGTTTTTTGAACAGACAGTCATAATAATATGGTTTACAGAGAGAGTTGATATTTTCAACAATGCTAACATCATTGAAAATAGATTTAGGCCTAGTGTCAAATCACGTGAAAAGTTTAGTCCAAATTTCAGTCAAATCCATCCAGTAAACCAACCACGGAAGCGACTCCGTAATTATGAAAGAGTCCACAAGGACCAAAAACAGGTTCAGATACATCTTACCCGACATAGCGGACTATAGAAGAGGAGTCACTTACAGTTATCTCTATATACACAAATTACAACAAATGACTTGGTACAAAAACTACTGTGTAAGGTGGTTTCGACTCCAAAGTTGGAATATATGACATTTAATGGTGATCCTTTAAAGTTCATTTCTTTTATGCACAATTTTGAGACTAAGTCTGTTAGAGACTAATAACCCTGAGGAATCAAGACCGCAAATAGTACTTTCCTGATGGAATTTGTTCGTAACTTGCAGAAGACTAATAGAACACTAGCTGGTATGGGAAGAGACTACATGAATGATTTAGATCCCATGAACACACTGGGGGACTTGAATTCTAAATTACCCATGTTTTTGAGGGCTAAGTGGACTGAAAGGGCTGGTAGAATTCTTGAAAGTGGTTCCAGACCAAGGTTTATAGATTTGTTACATTTTGTTAAAGAACGAGCAGTATTAGTTAACAATGAGTTTGGGGAAGACTTGTCGAATAGTTCCAGAGAGAAGAAATTTGATAGTTCCTATTTTAGAAAACCCAGACCGCAGGCAACTCTTATGGCTACAACGAGTTCGAATGCAGCTGGTAAGATGGATTCAAGTTCACCCAACATTTTAAGATCCAGTGCTGGAAATTTTAGATCACCTT